>JAPQWV010000108.1:1200000-1906604 GCA_027422505.1 Craterostigma plantagineum
ACCAGGTTGAGACGTAGGTCTGGTATGTGTCGCACATCTTTCAGCCTTAATGTGCACCCTACGCTCGTCTGGATACAGATATCACCGATCCCCACTATTTTGGAAACACTTTGGTTACCCATCTTGGTAGTGCCAAAGTTTCCCGCCTTATACGTGGAGAAGTATTCACGCCTTGGAACACAGTGGTAGGAGGCACCAGAGTCCACTACCCATTCGGTGCTTGCATCCGCAACATGACAACAGTCTGCTTCATTCGCCAGAGTAACTTCTCCACCATCATTTGAGGCGATTGCAGACGTGTTCTTGTCATCGTCTTGTTTCTGTTTTCCGTTGAGAAGTCTACAATTTCTTTGTAAGTGGCCAATTTTTCCACAATGGTAGCACTTCCTCATCTCCCTGGACTTGGATCTATTTCTCGACTTGTCGTATCCTTTTGGTCCTCTACTCTTGCTCCGACCCCTATTCTCCATAACAAGAGCCTGATTTCCCGTACTGGTACTGGCAGCATCCTTCCGTCGCAGCTCTTCATTGTAGAGTCTGCTTTTCACCATCTCCATCGTGACTTTACCGCTTGGTGCCGAGTTGGTGAGCGATACTACCAATGTATCCCAGCTATCAGGTAGAGATCCCAGTAGTAGACAAGCTTGTAGTTCATCATCAAGGACTAGACCGGCACTTGTGAGTTGAGTTACCAGCCCTTCAAAGTCGTTCAGATGTTCAGCAACTGATCGTCCCTCGTTCAGCTTCACATTCATGAGTTTCCGCATCATGAATACCTTGCTCAGCGCATTTGTCACCTCGTACATACCCTCCAATTTCGTCCAGAGTTTGTAGGGGTCTGTCTCATTTCGGACGTGGTTGTAGAGGCTTATGTCCACCATTGGCGGACCACAGCTAGCGTCTTTCTTTGCAATTTCTTCCATAGGTCAGCATTCCTGCCTTCAGGCATCTTGCCTGCATTTTCGATTGTTTCATGGAGGTCTTTGCAATAAAGGTAATCTCCATCCTTGATTTCCATATGGAGTAATTTGTTACTGTCAGCTCGATCATTCCTCCGTCGTTCTCCATGGCCGTCAAAATCTACCAGCAACCTACTAATATCTTTTCTGATGTGGAAGATCAGTCAAAGCTGCAACCACAGAGCATACTCAGAATACTATCAGGCTCTGATACCACTTGTTGGGAATGTTGGTGGGCCCCGCGGTGGTCATTGGGCCCCGCAGCGGAACAAGTCTCGGTTTGGCTCGGTACGACGATCGGGAGAAGTGGGACCCACGAGGTAAATTTGGTGGAACCCGCACAGTAACTACCACGGTAAAAATAAAATTACTGTAAGGTAAGAAAGAACACCAGAATTTTAACGTGGAAAACCCTCTGTTAACGAAGAGGGAAAAACCACGGCCGAGTCGGCAAAATCTTCACTATAGTAAAAATTACAACCCTCGAATTTTTACTATCTCACTTTTACCACTCTTGTTTACCTCACACCTCTCTGTGGATGTGGAACCCTATCAGTTTCTACCTGAACTGATAACCTCACAATTCACTCGAACTACTTCTCTCTATTTAGTAAAACTCGAATGAGCTTGTGATGATAATAACTGAAGAATCCTTAGCCAATTTATAGATATCTTCAGCTCTTCTGGACCATTCGAAATGGGTGGTCAGGAATCCGCCGCGTCGCCCTTCAATATCAGCCGTTCATTAAAATATTATATATATAAAATAATATTATAATATAATATTATTTTATTTTAATTTTTGTTTTCTTGTGGCGGCGTCTCCTTTGGCAGGCTGGAATTCCAACAACATCAACAAGTGCCCACATAAGGTGAGCAACATAAAATTCCTCTAAGTTTAGATATCTAATCTAACTAGTAACTTCTGCACACTCAATGCGTGTGCTATTTATATAAATATTTTTATTAAATTTATTTTAGTCTGAAATATTATGTAGAAATCATAATTTAAATTTAGTTTGTATGTTTTAAATATGTAAAAAGAAAAACTTGATTTATTATAAATTTAAGGTAGAATAGTAATTAAGCAAAGTAATATTACACTAAAAATAGTAATTAAAGGTAGTTAGTCTTTTCTTTTTTAATTTTTTAATTAATATTTTTCAATCTCAATTAGCGGATCATTTGACTGTTTATCACAGCCCCTCACCCTAATATAATAGAATATATGATGATTATAAACTAGTAACTTTTGCAATGTGTGTGCAGTGAATAAAAAAGCAACACTTACGTAGTGAGCGGTTTTTAATTATTTATTTATATTTAGTGCAGATGAAAGAATACTAATTTAACTAAACATATAATAAAAAGGTTATAATGGTAATTAACCAATATAAATAAAATTAATGTTTGTTTGAATGAGATGGGAGGTCTCTATCACCAACCGGGGCATCAATTTTAGGGTATTATAAAACGTGCGGAGTTCTGTTCATCCATTCTTGACCACAAGTTTTTGCAGGAAATTGAATATTTTACTCTAATTTGTAATAAAATCGTGAATAGATTTCATTTGCCCAGGATAGGCCGAGAGTCCATATTACTTTAGGATATTTGTAGCTTTGATTATCGTACTAAGGATTATACAAATCCCATTTGTCACCAACCTTTTGGTCTAACAAAGAAACAATTATTTAATGGGAGAAAAGAAAATTTTAACTCACGAATGATATGGCTGTTCTTATCTATAAAGCCCAACCTACATAAGCATAAAATAATTGAAAAAGACGACAAAAGACTTCCAATTCTAATTGTTTAACCATTTCAAGTTTCAACGTCTCTCCAAGTCCTCATCTTGAAGCCAATTCTCTGCATTTTCTGTAGGATTTGCTTCAAGAAACCCTCGCGAAGAGCAACCCACCATTTTTTTTGTTGCTGGGGTTGGATCTTCTTCCACGTTTACGTAAATATATATTGCTTCTGTAAACCTATTTATTGCAGAAGACGTACAATACAATCAAATCAACCGCGTGATCAATTTTTGAAAGACGAAGATGACTGTGGTAGAATCATTCGGTGGTCAGAGCAGTGGATCAAGCTATTACTTGGGCGCGAATAGTGCTATCGATGGAAAGATTACCTATTTCAGCAACTCTTACGTGCTGGGTTTGACCCTCATTGCTGGGATTGGAGGTCTGCTCTTCGGATATGACACTGGTAAGAGTTTCCCTAATCCTGTCTCAAGTTCAAATTTATCGGAAATTAGGGTTAATTGTTTATGGGTTCCCTCAATTTTGGGATTTTTTTGGTCTGCGTTCATGCGTTTTGAGTTCTTTGAGCCCTCGTATGATTCTTACAGAAGCGAACTATCCTTACTTTTCCTTATAGGAGTAATATCAGGAGCCCTTCTGTACATTAAAGATGAATTCCCAGAAGTTGAAGGCAGTAGCTTTTTACAGGTGCTTTTCGATGATTTTAGTTAGTACCAAAGCATCGATAACATATCTTATGTGCTGCCCGCCATTAATTTTTCTTTACAAAGGAGACAATCGTGAGCATGGCTTTGGTCGGCGCAATAATAGGAGCCGCCGTAGGCGGCTATATAAACGACGTTTTCGGGAGAAAGAAAGCCACCTTATCAGCCGACGTTGTCTTTGTTATTGGGTCCATTACGATGGCCGCCGCCCCAAATCCTTACGTCCTTATTTTAGGACGCTTATTCATAGGCTTGGGCGTGGGCGTAGCATCTGTTACAGCCCCGGTCTATATAGCAGAAGCCTCTCCTTCGGAAATTAGGGGCGGGCTGGTCAGCACCAACGTGCTGATGATCACAGGCGGGCAGTTTATTTCTTACCTCGTGAATCTTGCTTTTACTGAGGTTGGTCAGTTTTCCATTGCGTCTGAACTATGCCCTTTTTTCTTTGAGTTCATTGGTAACCAAATATAGGGGAATTGTTTTAACCCTAGTTAGGAGATTCAAAAGGGTGTCGAGTCATTCTTGGGTTTATCTTTTCCTTGCTTTTCCATTGCGTCTGAATTATCCCCTTTTTCTTTGAGTTCATTGCTAACTAGACATAAGGGAATGGTTTTAACCCTAGTTAGAAGTAGTCAGAAGGGTGTCGAGTTATTCTTGGGTTTATCTTTTGCTTGTCTTTTCCATTGCGTCTGAACTATGCCCTTTTTTCTTTGAGTTCATCGCTGACCAAACAGAGGGGAGTGATTTTAACCCTAGTTAGAAGGAGTCAAAAGGGTGCCAAGTTATTCTTGGGTTTTATCTTCTGCTGACGTAGAAAATCTTGCGTATTGCGTAATTTGTTCATGAATGGCGAATTAGGTTCCAGGTACGTGGCGATGGATGCTCGGCGTAGCTGCATTTCCCGCCATTATCCAATTCGTTCTCATGATGTTCTTGCCCGAATCCCCTCGCTGGCTTTACATGAAGGCAAGGATCGCAATCCACGCACAAAAATACCTGCGCCGTTTTTTTTTTTTTTCCTTTATTTTTTCATATGTTCGCTTTTTTCGTTCGCAGAAGGACAAAGCTGAAGCAATCGCAGTGCTTTCCAAGATTTACGACCCGCTTCGACTGGAAGTAGAAATCGACCAACTCCATTCTGCGGTCGAAGAAGAACGCCATAGAAAGTCCCGCGTAAGCTACATCGACGTCTTCAAATCAAAAGAGCTTAGGCTCGCCTTTCTCGCCGGGGCGGGAATGCAAGTAAGTTAAAACACCAACAAACTGTGCGAATATAGCGCTAGCGCTCCTAGGCTGACTTTTTTTTTATTATTCGCCGCGCTGTAATAATTAAAAAAAAAAAAAAAAAACGCCCCGGGATCGAATTTCGGCATTTAAAAAAAAAAGATCAGTATTGTGTCATATTTTAAAAGAGGGATCTTGACTTTTTTTGTTAAATAAAAAGTGACTGAATTTGAAACTTACGTAGATACTTTCAATTCTTTCGGCTTTAAAAGACAAATCGAGATGCATGGTCGATGTTTTCGTTGCATATTATCGCATGAGTTGTTGATTACTTCATGTTTTAAAGCTAGATCCAGGTGAATTTTATGTTTCGAAGACTAAATATCGAGAAATCCGACGAAATTGGAAACTGTATTCGAATTTATTCTAATTCGATTCGAATTGATATCTTAACTCGGGGATATTTCGTAATTTTGTGAACAATCCGGCCTGCTTGAAAATTACACGCGAATCCCTTATATGTTAAATTATTTCTCAGGCGTTCCAGCAATTCACGGGAATAAACACGGTGATGTACTACAGCCCGACGATCGTACAAATGGCGGGCTTCGCCTCGAACCAATTAGCGCTTCTTTTGTCCCTAATCGTGGCCTTCACGAACGCATTGGGCACAATCCTCGGGATATACCTAATCGACCGCTTCGGCCGGCGAAAGCTCGCCCTGACCAGCCTCGTCGGAGTTACGCTCTCCCTCTTAATCCTCTCGTCGGCGTTCTTTTTACAAAATTCTTCGATTTCTTCGAACGAAGAATTCTACGGATGGGTCGCGGTAGTGGGCTTGGGCCTATACATAGCGTTTTTCTCCCCGGGAATGGGGCCCGTGCCTTGGACGATAAACTCGGAGATATATCCCGAGGCATATCGGGGACTTTGCGGGGGAATGTCCGCGACGGTGAATTGGGTTTCGAACCTTATCGTGGCACAGACGTTTCTTACGGTGGCCGAGGTTGTCGGGACGGGCCCCACGTTTTTCGCGCTCGCGGTCGTGGCTGTTGGGGCGGTTTTTTTCGTGGGTGCGTTCGTGCCCGAGACGAAGGGGTTGAGCTTCGAGGAGGTGGAGAGGATTTGGAAGGTTAGGGCTAAGGTGAATGGGGTTGGGTCGGAGGGCGAAGAGCCGCTGTTGTGAGTGCGAGGATTGAGCCGTTTGTTTTTTAGATGCGTGTGGAATTTGTAAGTGTGTGAATGAAGGTTATATTATTAAGGGTGAGGGGTGGCTATGAACCGCCACTTTTAAGTCCGTCAAATATTTTTAATTTAACCCCAAAAATATCGTGAAACCATTCAATTTTTAATTATTTTCCTTGAACTCCTATACGTTTTCCTTTTGTACAGTTAAAAATTTCATCTACTAACATTTGAAAATTATGATCTCAAAATTTAAAATAACACAATTTATTTTAAGCACACGGATGGATCTCAAATTAAAAGTAACATAATTATATTTTAAGCACGTGGATGGAGCGTGCGAAAAAGTATTGGTTTGAAGGAAGAATTTAGGACTGAATGAACATGGAATTCTGATTAATCAATTTGAAGTGAATTTGAACGTCATTGATTCATTGCTGATCATGAGATGAGCTGATTTTTAGGAGGACTAATTGACCTGATTTTGTGTGTAATATAATGTTCCAAGTCCGCAAATATTATCTAAACTCTCTTATATTAATTGTGAGGGTTAAAAAAGTTTTTTGGTGTGTCTATTAACCAATCAGAATTTGACAAGTGTTATGATTTTTTACTAATAAATTACTAAATTAAACATAACCACCCACCAACATTTGTACTTCTTAGTATTATTATTTCATTATTAAATATACATAATATTATTTTGCACACACGTATGGGCGTGCAAAACTACTAGTTATATTTACGGAGTTTAAGAAGAACGATATGTCGAGAGACAATTTGATCTATTCGTTTAGACGATGGTGTTTATAATTTAATCATCAACCCATAATCTTAGTCTTGATTTTATTTATTTTTCTTAATTATGGATGTATTTTTTATTATATATAAATATAATATGATATTGCCCCATGAATGTGGACAAAAGGGCTTTGTCAACTTTGCCGGCGTGTGGAAGGAACACTGAATTTTTCTTGATTTGGGAAAAGCACTTCGTCTCAACACCTAAATAAGGGTAATCTACAGAAAAATAAAGTAGTTAGTCTCAACACCTAAATCAGTATTATTATTAAGTTTGTATATATGGTAGTACGTGGGCTTGACACGAATGCAAAATAAAGTATAAGAGATCTATAATACCAAACATTATATTGGAGTTGGTTGGAGATATATAAATAATGTGAATAGCAAAAGATAGAAAGCCCGTGAAATCTTCGAAGTACGTGGGAACATATAATATAAGCACCTTATTATTATAGGATGGCACTTGGAGTTCGAGATCTAGGTTTCTAGCTAAGCTCCAATACGCTAAAAATCACAATGAAATTTTTATATTAAAATTATAATATATAGTCTATATTATTCCACCCAACAACCTGACCTAAAAATCTATTCTTTACATTGCCCAATGACGGATCTTGACGAAGCATATAATAAATAAACCCTAAACCATGTTTCGTTTTATAAAGGAAAAAAAAAAAGAGATCAAAGTTTGCCTAGCTAAGATGCCCTCGATGTGTCAGCCTGCACTTTGCTCAGTTTTTTATTTCGTAGTATGCATTTATTATTATAATTTGATTCCCTAAATGCAAAGTTAGAAAATAAAAATGAATTCCGAGTTATTCCAAGTAAAGAATCACAATATTCACTGATTAATTATTTGAATTAAGCTTATTTTGTCTTAATTTTAGGCAATGCTACACTAGTATGTACTCCAGGGGTCCATGTCCAGATATAACATCATCCATTTCAACAGAAATATTCTTTGATCTAAATGTCATTTTGTAACATATTAATTCCACAAGTTTCACTTATCTGTCCCGCATCACAAACCCCTATTTTTTTCTAACATATTATATCAGAGAAAAAAGATTAAATATTTTCTACGCAACAGCAAAAAAAGGTCCCTTTTTTTCCCAACATCCAATTGTCAATTCCCAACTAGTGAAAATAAGGTATTTTATTTAACCTTTTTTAAGCCTCACTACACACATATAAATTTATATACAGCTTTGTGTTATTTTTATTCTTTTTCTTCTCCCATCATAACGTGTACACTCTCAGATTCCTCTTTCTATTGTTTTTTTTTTGTTCTCTTCCTTGCAATTTACACATCCATGAGCAGCTTTTCAACCTCGTTCTAATCCCTTAACACCGTAGAATTTTCCTTTTTCTTGTTCATAAATATACGTATATTTATTCGTATTTAGATGGATAGCTCAAGTGGGACATATGGAGAAGTTTGCCCTAATAATAACTCATCTTCTTCTTCTTACAATGGAGTTCAGTGGGGAGTTCCAAGCTTTCAGCATCAGCAAAGTATATCCATGGATTGGACCCATGATGAGCAAGCTTTACTAGAAGAGGGTTTGGCCATGTATGTATTATATCATTTTATTTGCAATTTTCTATTAAAAACTTCATTTATTTTGGTTATTTGATCGATTTTTCGTCATATAGATACGCTTCTGAATCGACTATTGTTCGATACGCAAAAATCGCGGTGAAGATTAAGAGCAAAACGGTGCGCGACGTAGCGCTGCGATGCAGATGGATGACCGTAAGTTAGCGATTTCTTTTTCAAGTTGTTATTACATCGTAATATCGTCGTCGTTGTTTTTTGGTCCTTACTGTTCGATTCGTATTTTCATTTTTTTTTTTCTCTTTACGTCTTTTTTTTTTCGATCTTAAAGAAGAAAGAAAAGAATTACAAGAGGTGGAAAGATGACCCTAATGCTGCAAGGCAAACTAAAGACAGAAAGGTGAGTTTGTTTTTACTTCTTTTTTTTCTGTTGATTTTGGTGATTATTGGAATATTAAATTTTCTCGAATTCTTGCTTAAATAGGGCAAAAGGATAGACTTACTTTTTATATATTGCAATAACGCAGGAAAATGTGAATGAAAACCGTTCGACGACAAAGCCAGGTTTTTCTCATTCTCATGCAAGAAATAGGCCTGCGTTTAATGAAAATGCCCTTTCTTACAATATTGGTAATTAATTCATTTCTTGTTACTTAATAATATATTTACAGCCTTACATGACATATCAATTACATATATAAATATGTGTAATATATGCACAGGTAATATTGGTGGATCAATGACTGGGCAGCTTCTTCAGCAGAATGCTTGGGCATTTAAGCAGATATCATCCAATTTAGAGACTAATAAGGTTGTGATTATTAATTCTTAATTACATCGTTATTAGCAATTAAGTAATATTAATCTCTTGTTGTCACAGATACATGACAATATTGGTCTTCTGAGCCAAGCGCGGGACAACCTCGTCAAAATATTAGCCAAGTAATCCAATTTTTTTTTTTACCAACATTGTTTAACCTTTAAATCACTTCATCATTGGCTTGTGTTACTAAAATTAGATTCATTATTATTACAGCTTGAATGAGATGGGCCCCACGTTTAAGAAACTGCCACCACTTCACCAAAACTGAACGAGGAGCTCGCCGACTCTATTCTTCTTAGTCGTCCGATTCATTTTCAGATTCGATTGTAAATGATCGGACGGCTGACGATTAGAAGATCACTAATAGTATTAAAGCTAGTGATAATAATCTTAATTAATAGAGAGGAAATGTTTAACTTTCTTGCAATTACTGTGGTAGCTTTTATATGTTGTACGATCATTGACACGTGTTTTGCCATATACTAGAGACATTAGTTTATGCTAATTGTTTAAGATTTCTCACGATTTAAATTCTACACGACTTAGATTAGATGAAGGGATCTTTACACAGACATAAATGCCCATTTATATAACAATTTCGCAAATCAGACCCCTCTCACAATAAAATTTTGCACATTGCTACCCGTTCCGCCGCAAGTACGTCATGGAACACATTTACGTACCATATGGAAACATATTGTGGTACGTAATACAGTGAGAAAATTATACATCATATAACACATATTAAGGTACCATATATACGCGTGACATGATACTTAATACACACACAGAAAGATAGGTCAAGACTGGGAAAATTGTACACACAATCGAACGGTATTTATATGAAAATTTTTCTGACAGGGGGTCCGACATGCAAATTTTTTTATATAATTAGGTACTTTTATGTAGATACACCTTACAATGCATATATATATATGTATATTATATATATGTATATTCTATTTATTATTGGCCAGGACTTTGGTTAATCTGCTACTAGTTCAATTAATTTGGAATGTATATTGACCAATCGTATTTCGCTTACAAATTAATAATTATTTTTTAAAAACATAACACACGTTCACAACTTGCCAAACACTACAATTTGAATTACTAAAAACATAACGATGTGTGTGCAATTAGAAATTTAGTATGTCAATTTCTAGATTAATTGTAAGTAAAAATGATTATCAACTCAAACCACGTTTTAAGAGAGACAAATCACGTTATATTTATCATCCCAAACAAAAATTAGTAAAAAAAGAAAAATACAAGAGACGTTCAGCAAAATAATACGGACGTTCACATCTAATGTCAAATGAGTTGCAATTCCATATTAATTACTATCTCCCATTATTGATTAAAATAAAAATATCATTTAAATATTATTATATTAAACATGACACCACAATGTCATTGTATGCCATACTAAATAAAATTAAAATATAAAAATCAAATGTTCAAAATTTATATAATCTTTGTAATAGTAGCACATGCATCGAATGTGCCTAAATTACTAGTATAGATAATCTTCGAATACAGTTTTTAGTCTACGGTAGCAGGGTTGCAATAATCAAATTGAATTGTTATTAGCATTATATTTAAATATATATTATTCAAATTTCAAACTCGATTCGGAATTATTTGAATTTCGAATTGGAATTTTTTTTAGTTGTGGGTATTTTACATAAATCATCTTCTCTTTGATAAATGAATAATAAGTTTTGCACACCTGCGTTTGTGTTATATATTATATATTTAATTATAAAATTATAATACTAAAGATAAAAGGACATATATTGGTGGACGATTATGTTTGACTTAGGAATTTTATTAATTAAGTTTATTAATAAATAAAAAGACAAAACACTTGTCAAATTATGATCCGTTCAAAGATCAGTTTTTAATATTTATTTTAAATTATATTATATTTAAATAAATATTTATTAGAATCAAATATTTATTGATTGAAGCTGTTCATACCGTCGGAAGACGAAGAACCTACCTAGCTGATCACCGATGGTGACGCCGCCGCAATCGCCGCCATCTTCCCCAGGTGTGTCGCCGGTTCAGCTCGAAGACTGCATCGGAGAGCTGTTGAAATTCACACTCCAATCCTCCGTGCGAGGCGTAATCCACACTGGGCTTTCGTCGCAGTACTGTGCCAGCCTATTATTACAAGCTGAAGAAAGCCAGTCTCGCCTCCGTTCTAACGCCGGTGAGCTTATCTTTCCTATATACTTTCAAGTCTTTCATATGTGTCAGGCTTCTTTTGTAGTTTAGATGTTGTTTTCTGCGTTTTTGCTACTAGTGATGTTTTATTATCTTTTTCTTTTCTTTTTTTTTTATCCCAGATGATTTTCGAGGGGTTCCTTCGTATCCTTTGTATAAACGCTTGTCAGCATCTCTTTATCGGTCTATACAATTAGGAGGCTTGAGTACTGAGCCTTCGCATGAAGGGTGGGCCTCAAATGAGAAAGATGAGGGATGGGATAAGATGATACTGGAAATCGGCCATGACTTAGTAAATGTAAGGCTGGTTATGCGTTTTTTTTCGGTCGAAGATTACTTTGGATATGATTGGAAAGCTTCTCTGCTTTGCGCAATGCTTATGATCTTGTCGTTTCAGATGCTCAAAGAAGTGGATTTTGAGCTTCATGTTCAGGAGCCATTCTTATGGCAACTCAGTGGTATGTTTTTTTCTTGAGTGTAGATGATTCTTCTGTTGTTGTAATTCTGACTTTTGTGCTGTCTGCTCGGTTGAGTTCACTTCGTTTTGCTTGGCTCTCTTTTTTCTGCAATCACAGATGGAAGGAAAACAATTGAAGGGAGATGTGCCCTCGGTGACTACAATCGGTATGTCTCCTTCGATCTTAGTCTGGAAACTGGTGTAAGAAATTGAACGTGCACGAACTGAAGCTCAAGGCAGCACCAAGATTCTCGATTAGATACTAAAAACATATACTAGATTATGTTTTTTGCTTTATTAGAGGATTCTTTTCATTGTTTAATGCTATGTTAAATTGCTTCTTTTCTGTTTCATTGGAGGCTAATGCGGACCTATCTTTTCTATGCTTGATTAATTACTAGAATCCAATCTGGGAATCTTCTTCTCTTCAACAAATGCTTGTCACTTCAAGTACAGGTGCAAGAATGCTCTTTTGAGTTTATATGTGTGACCTAAAGGCCTCAGCTAATTTTAAACGCCTATATATTTTCAGGGTGTGCACCATTATGCTTCATTTCATGATATGCTAGAAGCTGAGGGTCTTGCAAACGTTTTACCTGGAGTGTCAAGCATTGAAGAAGGTGATAATTCTGATTTCAGTAATAGAGAATTTAGGTCCTATACTAGCCAATGACGTCTGTTCTTTCTTCATCAACAATTTGCTTGTTAAGATAAGATCCCTGTCTTGACCTCATATGCTCACTAATCCGTGGTCTGAAAGGACTCAATAACGTACGAAACCAGCCTTAATTTTTGCTTCTATTAGTGTCTTATGTGAGTACCTTGTCAACAATTGGAAGGTCAAATTTACTTGCTAAGAACTAAGAATAGTTATCAGGTGGAAAACATGGTATAATATGATGATCAAACAAGTATCCCTTGATTCCTTTTTCACCTGCGCTGCGTTTTATCAGGGGTAGGAGTATACAGAAACTTTTACTCTGAAGATAAGGAAAGATCAAACGGCGTTCTTGCTATATCTGTGAAGGCGCCAGTTTCTCAGCTTCATCTTTCTATGGCTTCCTTTCTTTCAGTGAGTTCTTCAGAGCGTAATCGTATGCTCAGCTCTCAACTTCACTTACTAAATATTGCTACCAAGATACAGTAAGATCATTTATGTGCTTTTATAGGGACTTAGCTACGGTGGAATTCAAAGAATTCTAGGTTTCGCCTCGACCGCTGGAACGCAACCCGAACTACTTCCACCTCCACCATCAACTCTGCTCTCAGCATTTTTAGAGCATCATAGTCCCGATGTATGATTACGCCCTACGTTTGCTTCTCTTCGCAGATATTCGTATTGTATAAACTCATGTTCCAATTCCCATTGTACGACAAGTGTGAAATACTCTAGGCGAAAATCCTTGCAAGAGGCAAGTTAAAAGGATGCCTAAAAGTTGCTCTCTTTCTGAAACTCTTGCACTGTATGCCATTGTAAGAAAACAAACGTCCCACGATTTCCATCATTAGTCTTTTTTTCATGATGCAACTTAAAACCTTCGAACAAAGTCATTTGCTTCGATAATCAGTTCTGAGATTTCATGCAATGAATGAAAATGTTACAATTACTTTTATGGTGAGGTGAAAGGTTCAACCTTGACGAAGGGTGCTCGGGCACTTGCCAAGCATGTCAATAGGTGCAGCCGAGGATATTGGGGCGCCATTCGTGGAAGTGGTTAGTTAGCTGTTTCATTCTCCAGTTTGTCGTAGTAGTCTAAACTCTTCAGTTCTGTGCTTTTTAAGACGTGGCAAAGAACGAACACGCCGAGGATGTAATAACTCGCCTCCTAAACGAATGTCTATGGATGAATATTCACGTCGTTTCACAGCAAAGAGCTGTGTTTGAGATAAGGAACAGCTGTGGTTACGGTGCAAGGTGGTCGGGCGATGGAACAGAGGTAAGTAGTTGACTTTTTGCAGAGATCAGCGGCGAATTAAATGTTCATTACTCTTATTACATCTCAATCATCTATTTCATCATGGGTCAGTAATGGCAAATGTTTGCTATTCTTTTTGTTTCTGCAGTTTATAGGTTTTCTTGAGCCTTACATTGTGAATGGGCACATGAAGAGATGGAGGCATTAGCCAAGCCATGGCTGGTCAGAAACTTGTGAGCTGGCTCGTGAGTTTTTTTTTTTTTTTGCTATATAAGCTCGACTCGAGTTTTGTAATGAACTTGGGTTCGCGGGTTTTTTTGTTTTTATTTTTCTTGCTTTAAATTTAAAATCTTTTTGTTTGTAGATTGAGCTTGAACCTAGAAAATGAACGGAGCTCCAACACCTAAAAAAATTAGAATTCAAGCTATTTTTGTAACAAAATGGACACAAAACATTTCTGATTTTTTTTTATTTACTTGTGGTCTGTGTTGTTTAAGAAGATACAGATGAATGATGATTGTTAAATTATTACATTTCCCACATTCGGACATTTACAAATAATCATGATCCGATATTTTCCTTACTCGTCCATTGAATAAGAGTTATTGAGGACAAATACCGAAATAGTAATCTTGTATTAAATGAAATAATTGAATTAATTGCCAGAAAAAGAATTCGACACGATGGGATTTACGTTGCAAGTTTGGCAATTTTCTGAAGCCTATAAATATGTCTCATTTCTTCATTTATTATTGTACTGTATTTAATCGTATCTTCTTTATATTTATTGTTCAATTTAAATAGACACTTGATTTCGCATCTGTAACGCTTTTCGCCTGACTATGCACACACTCCCACGCATACAGAGAGACCCATGAGGATTTGTTCGTCGTCTCTACGAAGGTTCATCTTCTCTGAATACATTAGTCTGAACATGTTTAATGTATGAGTTATCTGCTGATTCGCCTGTAAAAAGGAAGATAAATACAAGAAAAAAAGGGGAAAGGAAGAGGTGTTTGATTCTCTGTTTACGGATCTAAATTCCAACCCTGATCGGCGGAGCTAGCAAACAAAAACTGGAAGGAGGAAAAACGCCATCTCCCTGTAAGCAATTTCGGCTTTTTGTTCAGATTTTTAGCTCATTTGTTGCGAATTCTTATGCTGGAAATCATTTGCACGCTGTCAATCGGCTTTAAATGTTGATGCTTTTATGTTGATTTTTATGGGTGTGTTTATTCATGCGATGAGATTTACACCATTTATCGTATGATCATTATGTCATCAGATCTTTGTTGAGCTACGTTATTCCATTCTCATGTCATGCTTGACCCTTCTGCTAAGAGCCCTCAATATTCTCTGCATTTGGATGTTGATACTGATTAGATTTTCATTTCACCGCTTTGTTGATATGCAGAAATGAAACGTTATTCTAATTTTTCAGCACTTCACATTCGAACATTTTGCTTCTTTCTAGTTTTTTACTGAAAATCTTACATTACTTGGATTTCATAACCATTATCCTCAGCAGGTTTCAGGTTCCCTTTTTACTTTGATTGATGGATAAGGACAAGCCTATCCATAATAGTGCTAATCGTCTGCCACCTTTGGGGAGGTCCAATATCTTTGCATCATCCAATGCTAGTTATAGTATCGATGCAGACAAAGTGGGATCTTCAAACTTGCCTCCTCTAAGACCAGGCACTTCCTCAGAACACGGCGGTTACTTTGGCCATGATTTACCTTCTGATTCTGCCCAGTTTAGTTACGACATAAGTGGAATGCCCGAAAACCCACCAAAGAACTTAGGACACAGACGTGCCCAGTCCGAGATTCTTACCCTTCCAGACGATCTCAACTTTGACAGCGATCTTGGCTTTGTGGGCGGATTCGATGGGCCATCTTTTTCTGATGAGACTGAGGAGGATTTGTTCTCGGCGTATAATGATATGGATAAGGTCAACTTGGGTTCTGAAGCTTCTCAATTCCTAGCAGAAGCTGGCTCTTCAAATGCTAACGCTCAGCTGAAAGCTAACCGAGGAGCTGAAAATGTGGCTATGGATTCAAGTTATAAGCCACGGAGTAGGCATCTGCATAGCCAATCCATGGATGGGTCGACTAGTATTAAGCCCGAGATGCTGATGTCGGGTTCAGAAGAGCTATATGCGGCTGATTCGAAGAAAGCTGCTTCTGCTGCTAAGCTTGCCGAGCTTTCCCTTGTTGATCCAAAGCGTGCTAAGAGGTAAGTTTTTGTTTCTACTTTAAACGTAACTTCATGGAGTAGGGCATTAATTGATGTGTGTGTTCTTATAGCTATTTTGTTTAGCATAAACCTATCAGTTAATGTGCCATTTGGGGATTGTTTAGAGTGGATCCATATGTTAAAGGTCGCTGTTTTCTTTTCATCTGTGCATATTCTTACAGGATTTGGGCAAATAGGCAGTCAGCAGCAAGGTCTAAGGAGAGGAAAATGAGATACATAGGTGAGCTTGAAAGGAAAATCCAGACTCTTCAGACAGATGCTACTTCCATGTCTGCACAATTGACGTTATTGCAGGTAAAAAAATCTCTAGTCAGCTTACATTTTATGCGTTTCCATGGAATATTGGACTATGTATATTTGGTGTTTCTTTGTCAGCTTACGGTTTATGCCAAAAACTACTACAATAAGTAAGCTGATTAAATGGACGATGTATATGTGGGGTTCTTTGTCAGCTTACGTTTTATGCCAAAATCTACTACGTAAGTAAGCTGATTAAACTTTTTTTCTCAACTACAGAGAGATACCAATGGTTTAACTTCCGAAAATGGTGAGCTCAAGCTGCGGGTGCAGACAATGGAACAGCAAGTCCACTTGCAAGATGGTAAAAAAAAATCTTACCTAGGCCTTTCATCCTCGGATTTTCTTGCACGCCCCTCTTTTGATTCAGAAGGCTCGAACATATATGTATACAAAATTTTCTGTGAAAAACGTAGCGCTGAACGACGCGTTGAAGGAAGAAATACAGCACCTGAAAGCCTTGACGGGCCAGTCGATTCCAAACGGCGGGCCCATGAACTTTCCCGGGCCTTACGGAGCAAACCACCATCAGCCGTTCTACGCAAACAGCAATGCGATGCACAATACGATGCTGACCGCCCAACAACTTCAGCAACTCCATATAAATTCTCAGAATCATCATCAGCAGCACCACAATCAACAGCAACAGTATCATCACCTTCAGCAATTGCAGCAGCAACAACACATTCACTCATCCTCATCCTCATTACAGCATCAGCAGCGAATTCAGACGAGTGGAGAAGCTAAGGTCAGAATCTCAGCCCCACCTTCTGTCCAAAAAGATCCCGGGCCCGATGCATCGTCTTCTTCTTCTTCCAAGGATTAGGCATGGATATCGGTTGACAAGTAGGTCGAAAGCGTTTCCTATGCTCACCCAAAATCTTAGTCCTAGTCTTTTAGTCTTGAAATTGGTTAGTAGTGTTTCTTTGCAAACTACATCTGAGATCTGTGTCTGCTTTTCAGTTAGGAGTCTTGAGTGCAGTTTATTATGTGTTTAAACTGGTCTGCTTGGTATTATTGATTGGTAATGTCCTTACTCTTAGTGATGGGGAAGTTATTACAAATTTCTGCAATAAGCAGAAAGCTTCTTTAGGGGTCCTTGAAGATATCTATTCAGCTGTTAAATAATATATTTATATATTTTATTAAGGCTCATGCCATTAGATTAGAGTAAATGTTTTTGGTGTGTCAATTTTATCGTGCAATTATAAATCTACCCTTTCTGTAATTACGATATAATTATTTATTAGTTTGTCTATTCTGAATATCATAATAAATTAACTTTTGGGTATACCTTAAAATATTTATTATTTCACTCTTATATCACTTTACTCCATTATTTTTTTATTATTATAATTATATCCATATAAATCGTTTTCCTTATATATATTTAAAAATAATATTTCATCAAATATTAAATTATAAACACCTGAAAAATATATAATATATCGCATATAGTTATAGTATTAGTTCATCTCCAACGAGAAATGTCTTCTCAAACGCAACTCATTTTCAAACTCAAAATGCTGTAAGTCATCTACAACCGTAGAAGTCATTCTAACTCAAAAGTATTTTTGAATTACTCTCTTTTATATCAACTTCCATTAATTTTCAATGCTGCCCACATACTTTAAAATTCAAAATAATATTTTACTATTGTATTACAAATTAAAAAAAAATATATGCAATTTTGTAGAAATAAACATATACAAGGGCTTGTATACAAATAAAAACAAATTTTTTTATTTATTTTATATGACTTCTATAATAAATGTGATATATAAAAGGATTTATATGCAAATGGAAAAATAAAAACGCATCTTATGGGATGCAAACACAACACATAGATAGGCTTGTCAACGGGGTGGGGATCTAATCCCCGTCCCCGTCCCTGCGGGGATCCCTGCAGCGGGGATTCCCCACCCGTCCTAATTTTTTTAAAAAAAATTAATTGATATTTTAATATTATTTAAAGTATATTCTAATATTATGTATATTATTTAAACAATATTTTAATCATACTTATATTATTTTAATATTATCCAAAGTATATTTTAATATTATTTACCCTATAATAATATTAATTGAATATAATATATATTATTTAATAATCGGGTAGAATAGCAGGGATTCCCCGCCCATTGACAATCGTACGCATAGATTGATAGATGTGTTGTATCGATGAGAGAGAAACCAAATGACCCGTAATGGGTTATGATTTACAGTACGATTGGTGCATTTACTCCATTGTTTTGGTTTCCAAGTACGATTGAAGACGTTCTTAGCTCGCACATTGAGCTTGCAGAAAATACTAGGTTATATATCCATGTGAATAATATAACCGTATATTCAATAAAACATTGGGAAACAAACAATAGAAAAACGTCATGATTCCGAATCTAATGCGTTGTGTGTTTTGTACCGTCAATAATCACATCATTTGTTGGCAACACATGCAAAAATTGGTTGATGATATTATGAATTAAAATAGTTAACACTCCCATCATTATTGATTACAGAAAGCAAATTACAGATCAGAATACAAGGAAAAAACCCCCAAAATGCGTCTATGTAAGAGCACAGAAAAAAAAAAGTCTGAAGGAAAAGCATATAATGGAACAGAGAGTTCACTCACCCTCCAATGGTAGATAAAAACATAGAAAGGCTCATTTTTGAAGGAGATGAAGGACTTCTTCGTGCTTGGGAAGGGCCGGGATTGCGCCTTTCTTCGTAGTAGTAATAGCCCCGCAAGCGCACGAATACTTCAAAACTTCCCTCAGCCTCGGCTCGTCCTCGATTATGCTGTGATCGTCGACAATCTTCACCAGCAAAGCCCCGACGAACGAATCCCCAGCGCCCGTGGTATCAACTGCCTCCACGTGATATGCATCTATTGATCCCCTAAAGCTCTACAACATTCGAACGCCAGAAAAAAAATTCGGTTACGATGCGTAAGGATGTGCAAAGATGGCCAACATGATATTTTGGCATCAGATTTGTTTGATTCTCTACAATATCTAACATGATTTGATTTTATTACAACCTTAGCAATACTCTAATCCAAGTTGATTGCCAAGGCATGAGAGTTTCAAGTTCTGAATAAAACATATCTCATCATACTTAGCATATATTCTAATCCAAGTTATAGATGCAAGAAATGACGGTTTACGAAGACTTGTATAAAAGGAGCATGGAATAAAAAGGGTAATAATATCGAAAGTTGGTAAATTGTAATCATACCTTGGTGTAATAACGACAGCCCTTTTCGCCGAGGGTGACCAAGAGAAGCTTAAGCTCGTCGTGCCAAAGGGACAACGCAGATTCGTCGTCGATCCTATCGGTCCCAGTGAGGAACTCGAGCTCGACCTCGCTGACCTTAATGACGTCGGATATTTTCCAAATGCTCATTATCTGCTCCTTTGCGTACTCGGGCGACGGCCAGAGAGGCAGGCGAAGGTTGGGATCGTAGGAGAGCAGTGCGCCCGCCTTCTTCGCCTCTTCCATGGCCTTCAAGTGCGCCGATCGACATGGGTCGACGATCAAGCTTATGGATCCGTAGTGGAAGACTTTGGCCTGCGATATGCATTTTGTGCCTCTAGTTATGAAATGATCGAAGCAATACGTTGAACTGTGCAAAAAGACAGGGAATTCATGCCAAACATGTCACGGTCAAAAGTCAATGACGATGCGTTTCCAGAAACCCACGTAGGTAATAAAAATGAAATTTGGACCACATATGATTGGTGAGGAAGGGGCAACGATTGCCTGCGTGATATATTTTTTTTCTTTGCAAACTATTTTAGAAGTATATGAGACAGAGAAAAACATGGGCGAGTAAATAATTGTCCTTTTTTTCTTTATCCAGATTGGTCTATCTGTGCGGCTCTTTCAGAAAATAGCCGTATTCTCATACGCCATAGCATAGCAGTCGTGAATATATATTGAGATAATTGTACGAATACACACAAAAGCATGTGGGCTACATAGTCAATGATAGTTACGCACACATAATCTGAAATATTGCACTAGAGAAGGAATGGATGACGATATGTAACATGCTTTTTCTTTTAATATTTCTTTTCAAGAAATACCTACGCAATGCAGAGATGGTACTAGCAAATAACATATTTACTGCCAAACAGCACATGTTAGACAAATATAATAATTAAAAAAATGCTGTGTCGGCAATTAAGATTCAGAACGAATACACATCACAATTTCCGAAAAGATAGAACAGATTTCAATTTAATAAGCTACACATAGCTTTGAAAATGGGAAAATACTGGACGAAGTTATCTGAAAGATCTACCCAAAATTGAGTCTTTTTTTGTGGAGAAGATTGGCATACTTAATAGACGTTAAATATCATGGGGAGAAATTATAAAAAAACTCATGAAAATAAAATAAAATCACGACGTTTGTTTGACATCGACTGAAACGAAGACGCCAGTCCCCAATAATGAATAGAGCCACAGTCCCTCTACTGATAGAGGCGCGTGAGCATCACGTCCCCCAACAGAACAAACAAACCATCCAAAAACTCAGCGAAGATAGGCAGGCAACAATCGATTCACGACCGTACACGTTTCACCCGTTCATGTTTCAATTCAACGCACGCATATGATACAGAGGGAGAGAGAGAGAGAGAGAGAGAGAGAGAGAGAGAGAGAGAGAGAGATTGCTCACAGATCTAATGAGTTCAAGGTTCAGCTCATCGGGCGTGAGCAGCATATCTGCGCTCGGATTCCTGTAAAACATGAACTCACGGTCACCGTCGGCGCGTAGAGTCACGAACGCGAGAGCCGTCCTCGCTCCTTTGTCGAAGGGAACTCCGTCGGCCGACACGCCGTTCTCCTTCAAGATCCCGGCGAGCATGTGCCCGAACTCGTCGTCTCCGAGCTTCCCGACGAACGCGGCGCGTCCACCGAGACGCGCAACGGCGATCGCGACGTTCGCCGGGGCTCCTCCGGGAGCTTTCAGGAATCCCGGAGCCTCCGCCAACGACACGCCGCCGACGGTGGGTACGAAGTCGATCAGCATCTCGCCGAAGGAAACGATCAGGCCGCCGCCGCCGGCGCTGCTTTTCGTTGGAGCCATTGCGATCCCTCTCTGTCGAAATTGAAAGAAAGGAAGAAAATTAGCTTGCGATGATTCTTTCTTTCGAGTGCGTGTGTTTCTGTGAGAGGTTGAATATGGAGAAGGTTTTTATATAGAGTCGTGAGGATAATAAATATATATTTATTCATGTTATTTTATTAGCTCGTGATAAGATTCCGCTTTATTTAAAGTTCGGGCATTTTCATTTTAATTCCATGTAACTATCATTTAGGATTAAGGCCCTCTTGCCGAAAAATTTAGTTTTAAGGACCCATTTTCTGCAGTACCACTTCTTTGCTCTTTCATATCAGTAACTTCAAATTTTGTAACAAGCATAATTCATTACCAGCTTATGATCATCTGATACCAGTTTGATTTCTACAGTACCACTTCATTGCTCTGACATACCAGTATGTTGAAAGTTTGTAACACAAAACTATCGTTCATACCAGTTCATATATATTTCATACCACTTTTCTACACCACATAAAATCGATCCTTTAACCTAAAAAATCTCAAACAGGGCCTGAATTCAAAATCAAACCCTTAATGGGGTCTGCTTTCGAATTGACCCTTATTTAAGTGGTGAATTACAAAAAAAATATCCATTTTTATTTAAAAATTTGCAATCATTACTCATGTCAGAAAATTTGTTATAGAAGTACCCGTTTAACTGTGTGTACCATTTTTCAAGTCTTAACATGCCTTTTTATATATGTATTACGTACCACGTCACGCGTTTATATGGTACATATATCGTTTTTATATGGTACCTTAATGTGTTATACGATATACCATTTTTCACTGTATTATGTACCATAATACGTTTCTCTATGATACCTAAATGTGTTATATGACGTACCCTACAGCGGGACGAGTATCAATGTGTAAAAAAATTATATTAATATGTACCTACATATAAAGAATACTTACGAAGTACTTACTTGCAACTTTTTTATGTAATTGTGCATTTTTGTGTAAATTGAGATTGCTATATTTCTATAATCTTGACTAGAGTCTAGACCATAATTAAAGTAGTGCAGAATATATATCCAAGCTCTCTCTATATTTCTTACTCTTTTCTTTCAAAATCGATAATGTTGAGTCCTTATCCAATGCAAACACGTGAAGTTGACTATGTTGACTTTGAATTAAGGTCGATTTAAAGGAATTTATAAAATACACTTAAATTTCGTTAAGATGAAGCCGAATTTAGTTGGCGTGGAAACATAGGAAAAAGAACGGAGAAAATAAATTAAAAAAAATTAAAGGATGAGATTATGAAACATGGAGGTTGATTTTGTATAATTAGGTGAAATGTCGGTTAGGCATATTTAAAAAGAGAATCTTGTTCCACCAAAAGAACATAGAACTATCATAATTTCCTTTTAATATATGTAGGGATCGAAGGTAATAAATGGATTAAAAGCTACTCTATCTGTTTCAAAAAGCAAGTCTTGAGAAAAATACACAACAATTAAGAAATGCAAATACATGTTATATCCTTATTAATTGTTTGATTCTATTTAATAGTTTTTTGCTATGATTTTGTGCTTTTGTTTAAAGCAAGGGTAAAATTGGAAATATGGAATAAAAAATTAAAGTAAGGATAACATGATAACAAAATTAACAAACATTAAGGATAAAATGGTAATACATATCACAGAGTTTTTAGACCCCATGAGCAATATGATATATCTATATATATAATTCATAAATTGGAACAAAGGAATTAATGGTAGCGAAAAATCTATAACTACATATATTATTCTATCCGTCCAAAATATTTGTATCTAATATGTATTCTTCATATAATCACTGAAAAAACATTTCATAATAAAATAGATTATTTGTTCTTTTAAAATACTTGAAAAGAGATCACCATTCACCACACATCTCCACTCCACCCACCTAGTGTAAACTGGGCCGGAGCTATATCATGGGTCGGACTTTATCCGAGACCAAAAACCGACACCAAATATTAATGGGCTAGGCCCGATAACTGGACCTTGCTGTAAGGTGAACCGGGCTGCTACTAAACCGGTGAACCGGGCTGAGTAGGAAAGAACCGACGAAATGAAGACAATCTAGAGAGGAGAGGAGGCAATAGAATAATAGAGCTGGCAATAGTAATTGGCAATTGCCCTCGTTAGCGAATTGGAATCGCTTGTATACTGATCGTTTCCCTCGACTGATTCGATGAAATGTCGAGCGACGAAGAAGATTTCGTGTTCTACGGAACTCCAATTGAACGCGAGGAAGAGCTGACAACTCGTAAGAAGAAAGCAGTTGCCGAAGCGTCGGGACAGCTCAGAACAGCTCTTCCGCCGTGGAAGCAAGAGGTTAGTGAATGGCTGTTTAGATGCTTTGCTATGACTTTTTGCTTCTGCGATGATTGAGATTCGTTTGTTGGCTGTGTGTCTATTAGGTTACGGATGAAGAAGGTAGGAGGAGGTTTCATGGAGCTTTTACTGGTGGTTTTAGTGCTGGTTATTACAATAGCGTTGGTTCCAAAGAAGGTAACCTGGATGGGGAGTTTCTGATTGAATTTTATCGAGGAGATTTGTTTGCTATTATGTTTGCAACTCTTTTCGATTTCAAAATTTTCAGGTTGGACTCCGCAATCGTTCACGTCGTCTCGGAAGAATAGAGCTGAAGTTAAGCAGCAGAGCATTTTTAGCTTCCTCGACGAGGATGAGAAAGCTGTAAGTTCGTTCAATATGCGTGTGTAAGAGTTTCTCTTTTAATATGTCTGATAGCTGGGAACTCGTTCATATAAATTTGATGGATGTCTGGTACGACATTTTAGGAAAGGGAGGGTGGATCCTTGGGGACATCCATGCAGTTTGATACATTTGGATTTACAGCAGCTGAAATTGCACGCAAACAGATGGACAAAGAACAGCAGAACAGGTTATTATCTAGTTTCTAATTAATCTTGCCCTTATTGGCCTTACTATTTTATTAATTGGAGTTTCTTTGAAAGAGTGGGACCAATGTTTTATTGCTGGAATTAATTTCTGGTTCCATTGTTGTAAAGTACATATTATCCATGTTCTTACGAATATATTTGTCTTCTACTCGTTTCAGGCCCTCAGCTATACCTGGACCTGTTCCTGATGAACTAGTAATGCCAGCTTCAGAATCCATTGGTTCGAGACGAATTATTGATTTCTATTTCAGCTTTTGCTCCTGTAATTTCGTCTATATAATGTTCCAATGTTGATCAGGTGTCAAATTGCTGTCAAAGATGGGATGGCGTCAAGGTCGGTCCATAAAAAGCTCTAGTCGGGATTCACTCCATGGTATAGTTTCTGTTGGATGTTCAATACACGTGTCTTTAACATTTTGAATAATTGCTGATGTTGCATTCATCTTATTTGTCAAATGCCTATTTTATGAAGATGCTCGTAGAGAGGGGAGAAAAGCTTTTCTAGCTCTTTCTGACAAGGGAGAAGTACAGCCTTCTGACTCAAATTTGGAGGAGGATCGTAATGATGTCCCAGATTCGCCAACAACTGAGGATAGTCAATTCTCCAAAAGCATTCCGGTTAGATAATGTCCTTGTCTCAAAATGAACTATTGTGATTGTATTTCTTGATGGCAATTCACTTTTTATGTCCTCTTGTTGTGTAAATTTATTTCTGACACCTGAAGTTCCACTTTTTAGCACTGGAGATTACATCGTTAACAATTATATCTTTTTGTAGGAATATGTATTGAATCCGAAGCAAGACTTGTATGGCTTAGGCTATGATCCGTTCAAGCATGCCCCGGAGTTCAGGGGTATGTAAATATCTAGTGTGGTATAACTTCGTCATAACCTTAACTTCATGGCTTCGAAAGGGCTTAACCATATTTATGTTGTTTCAGAAAGGAAACGGCTAAGAATGTCTGGGAACAAAGAGAAGGAACGTTATGGAGCTCTCATTGTGAAAGGTAATATGTTACTTTATTCTCACTCTAGCTGCATCGCCTCAAAGTCATCTTTGTGTAAAATCCGGAGAGATCTAATTTGGGGGAGTAATGTTTCATGCCAGGGAAGATGGCTCCTGGTTTTGGCATTGGTGCTCTCGAAGATTTAGATGCAGAAGATATAGATGTGTATGACCCTGGTTAGTTATCGTATACAAAGCACTCTTATACTTCTAGAACCTTTTAGTGGCTTAATCTGATCGGACATATTGGTGTGGCTTATATGTGTTAATTCTTGAGTTTTTATCCTCCAGACCAATCAAATTGTTTGTTAACTACTTTTTTTTTTTAAATTTTTTTCGGCATATATTCTATTTGATTGGCAGTCTTGTTTTGATTTATCATGAAGGAAGTTCACTGAAAGAATCGCTTTATAAATGGCTCGTAATGAGCAGGTTATGATTTTCAAGATAAATATGTCCAAGAAATTGATGAGCCTTCACAAGTGAATAACGACACATTGCGAATATTAGACAAAAGAAAGGATGGTGTTTTGCCTGGTTTCAAAGCAGCATCTAGGACTGAACACCAGCTGGAGAGGTACCATCTTTCGGTGCTGTTACTTTACTATCAAACATATAGATACACTAGACCACCATCATCACCACCAATTCTTGATAATCCATGTCTGAAATTTCAAGACAGCATGGTATGCTGATAATATTCTCCCAAAAATCAACTGGGCTATCGTTGTTTTCCAAGTTCTTATATCTTCATAGAGTTGCGGCAGTTTTCATTATTTTCAATGTTGCCAAGCTTTCACCATCAAACTGGAATTTCGCATTCTAAACCCTGAAGTGTTTTTGCAGATTTGATCCTCCTGAAATCCCCAAAGATTTCATTCCCCTTCACAAATTTCCCACTCCTTTCGGAAATGATGCGAATAATGAGATCCCTCCACCCGAGGTGTCTCCTCCAGATGATAACAACCTTAGGGTCTTGATTGACGGTTTGGCGACTTTAGTGGCTCGCTGCGGGAAATTATTTGAGGATCTCTCTAGAGAGAAGAATCAATCCAACCCATTATTCGCATTCCTCTCTGGAGGCCATGGATCTGATTATTATGCTAGGAAACTTTGGGAAGAGCGCCAAAAGCGCGGCGAACAAACCAAACCATGGCAAGTTAAAAAGGCTCGAAATTCTGAGCTGCTGAACGCTGAAGGTCGTGGGAAGATTTTAGGGGAGAAAGCATTGGAGAGAAGCTTGAATGATTCGAGCTCTTCGGTCGCTTCTGTTGATGTTCAGTTTAAACTTTCCGATACATTCACCAAACCTGCATCGCACGTGAGTATTCTAAATATGTGTAAAAGTGGGAAAATTTGTGCAATTGATGATTTAGATTTACATTCATCGCAATGACATTTTATATTGTTGATGATGACTGATTTCTCGCATTGCTGTTGCATTTTCATGCAGAGTGAGTTGCCAGACGTTGGAAAACCTTTCATTAACGACCCTCCAAAGCAAAAAAGATTCGAACAGTTTCTGAAGGAAAAGTATCAAGGAGGTCTTCGCCAAAAAGATTCAAGTGGCTCCAGCGATCTTTCTGAAGCTGCCCGCGCTCGTGAGAGGTTGGAATTCGAAGCTGCAGCTGATGCCATAGCAAAGGCGAAATCAATTAGCGAAAGAAATTCTCCCACTCAGCCGCTTGTAGATTTTTCAGCTGCTGCAGGGCTACAATTCACAAAGGGTACAGCTGAGGTATATTTTATACGCACAACTTTTTTTTTTTCCTTTCATTTTCAACTTTCAATTTGAAATCCTAGTGGTGGCAACAATGTCTCTGTATGCAGAAAGATAAGGCTCAACAAGCTGATGAATTGACACTTAAGGCGATGTATCCCAGACGTGAAGTGTTCGATTGGCGGCCTGCACCCATCCTATGCAAGCGTTTTGATTTGATTGATCCTTACATGGGCAAGGTAGAGTCTGACGTTTTCAATAGATAGAGCTGTAGATCATGGTTCTATATTTCTGAATATTGTCTTTTGGGAATTCCACAATGAAAATAATATCCATTGCGTAGCCACCTCCCGCCCCACGTGCGAAGAGCAAATTGGATTCTCTAATATTCATGCAAGGCCTTGTCAAACCTTCGACAAGCGCAGATCAAGAAAACAAATCCTCGCAAGCGAACCTCGGAAATCACGACCAAGACCAACCCTCAAATGAAGTTGAGAGTCACGTCGAAGTCGAAAACGTCGAAAGACCAGTCGATTTGTACAAAGTAGGTTCAAATTTTCTTCCGTTCATTCATCAGTTTTTCCTCCATTTCACTGTAACAGATTCACTCTTAACTCTCCTATTTTGCAGTCTATATTCTCCGACGATTCAGACGAGGAGGGTAGCGAAGCTGCTCCACAAGTAGAGGACCCAGAGAAGAAAACCGAAGCTGCAAACACGGCCCTAAACCGTTTAATCGCCGGCGACTTTTTGGAATCGTTAGGCAAAGAACTGGGCATGGTCGTTCCTCCCGATATGCCCGTCCCCAAGGAGAAACCCGTCCCCGACGTTGCTAGAAAGGAAGCAATCTTCAATTCGGGCAAAGAAAGTAAGAAAAATCTCCCCACCGAAGAAAAGAAGCCATCTATGGAAGAAGATCGAACGAACGTACAAATGACGACAAATGTTAGAGATCGCCCCAAAAGTGAAAGTTTAGGTTCGCCTGGAGATGAAGATAGGGGCAGAAAACGCACGAAGAGTCGAAGTAGAAGTAGGATTAGCAGTTCAGACAGTGTTTATTCGTCTGACGACGTAAGCGACGAGTATAGAGATGGGCCCCACAGGTCGAGGACGAAGAGGAAAGAAAGCAGTAGCAGCAGAAGGCATTCGAAGCACCGTAAGCACAAACACGGAAGGAAGGAGTCTTCGAGTTCGAGGAAAGATCGCAAAAGAAGGAAAGGTAAGTACGACGACTATTGAAAAGTAGGTCGATGCTATAGCCATATATCATATTTTTACGCCATAATATTTTGATTGGAGTCGAAGACTTTGGTGTTCGTACTCGTAAGCTTCGGTCTCGATCGCCTCTGAATATCGGATTTTTTTCGTCGAATTCATTTGCGTAAATTCTGTATTTATCACGAGTTTCTGTAATTTATTCCTAATGCAGGAGAATTAAAGGGGATAGATATGTGTTATTTTCATGCTTTAGTTTAGTTCAGTTTAAATCGAATTTCAAGTCTAATTGTCAGTTGTTGATTAGTTCATCTTATAGGCTATACAGCAGTAATGGAATAGAATCCATCGTCTCTCTTTATAAACACTAGTATGCGTTGCATGCTCATGCATGTGCAAATATGTTAAAGTTATTTCTTTTTTGAATATTTATATTATTAAATGTTTTGTCTTTCCTATCCAATTTGGTATAATCCAACTCTACTTAAAAAATGACACGTGACTCATTAAACTCTATCCTAATCATGTTAAAACATATATACGTGTGTTTCACTAAGAACCACGTATGTCATATAGCCATATATCAAAGGCCTATTATTAATTAAGCTATTTAAATTTTTAATTAAGGATAAAATTGTAATAAACTAAAATATTAATAGTAATATAGTAAAAATACTTATCTATTTGACAGACTAGTCAGACTGTTTTTAAACATCGTAAGCGTTTTATACAAGCGAATGGAATCCCCTTCCCCACAATCATGTCTCCCTCTATGTACCTAAATAATCACGGTCATTTAATTTTCAATCCCGCGGTTAATAAATTTATTTTTTTGATTTTTTTATTATACATTCCACTAAATCATAAACTTATCATTTTTAATGTAATTAATATGATAAAAATAAATAAACGCATCCAATTTAGGGACGTGAGATGGCCATAAGAATGCAAATGGGCCATATCCATCAATGGTTCATTTGCGGTATAAGCGATTTCTCACTAGTCACTTTAATTAAAGTCCAATATCAAATTAACTTCCAAATAGTAATAGTGATTATCATCCCAATTCCCATGTACGCAAGATTTATCTTTTGATTTTGCATTTGTCACGAAATTAATGAACGTAGGTTTCAGTTAAAAGTGTTTACATGCAAAGCAACAAAGGGCGAAGCGGTGGTACGGTATATTCTTCGCATTTCTAACATATAAAATGATTCCAAATTCCCTGTTCAACTATGAATTTAATGTTGGTGAAAATAGAGGAATATGCTAGTCGATATACTTTTGCCAACCGATTATGACAAGAAGATATATATGTATGTATGTATTATTAGGGAATAACCTTAAGCTATAGTCGATTCTGAAACTAGAAATAAATTAAATGTGAATAAATTAGAACCTGAAAATAAAGATATTACGACATGATATGTTAATATATGATGTCACAGCATTTAATGCAGCGCAACAACTGCTAACTAATGACGCACAAACAAGAAAACACGCACTCGAGCAAGAAAATAAAGAAATAAAATAAGTATATAATATCAATATAATATTATATGCAAAGAATCCAAATTGAATAGGTCTGTTTGTACCACAGATCTTCCAAACACTCTTTACCATCACACTTTTGTGGAGGAAACGAAAGAAAACTCAGCTGAAGCTATTAATTACGAAGAAGAAAAATGGCGTTGAAGCTGAATTGCATCAACTTCGGATTCCACAAATGCCCTTCCTCGTCTGCGCTGCCTCCGGCGGCCAGCCTCAGATCTCCCAAATTCGTCATGGCTTCGACGCTTCGCTCTAATTCGAAGTGAGCTTTTGTTCTTTTGACCTAATCTTTTCAATTTTTTACTTTTTCGCGTTGGGATTTCGTTATTTATTGCTATTTTGTGTTTCTTCGAGGTAAATGCTTATGTTACTGACGTGATTTTGTGGGCGAGGCTTTGAATTATATATGAAGACCTCTGTTTTCATGTTGAGTTTCCTCGAACGGCTCTGTTTTCATGTTGAGTTTCCTCGAACGGCCTCTGTTTTTATGCCTTGTTAATCTCCAGGAAAATCTTTTTTCTCCAATTGATTTCGTGTTTATTAATCGATATGAACAACTCTCCAAGAGGTGGCAAAGATTCCTATTCTCTACTACGATAAATCTCATTGTAACGAATGAATAAGACCACCAAGCCATCATTGTTGTTCTATTTGTTGATTATCAGGCTTGTGTCTTTCTGCTCCATTTACTAAGCTTCTCTCTGTTTGATTATGCCTTTTAAACTGCTTGTCGCTCAGTTTTACTTTAGTTTCCTTTCCCATGTTGAGCTGCTTTCGTTTTCCTTCTTACCATTATCATCTCAGTCACAAGGTTCTCTTGGACGACGAGCTTTGACACTACCAAACTTCCATGGACAACTTTATCTCTAACCAAATCATTAACATTCATTCTCACAGGGAGGCCGAGACTGTCAAGAAACCTTTCACCCCACCGCGCGAAGTCCACGTTCAAGTCACCCACTCAATGCCCCCCGAAAAGGTCGAAATCTTCAAGTCCTTAGAAAACTGGGCCGAAGACAACTTACTCGTCCACCTCAAACCCGTCGAAAAATGCTGGCAACCCCAAGATTTCTTGCCCGACCCTTCTTCAGACGGGTTCGAAGAACAGGTCAGAGAGCTAAGGGAGCGAGCCAAGGAGATTCCCGATGACTACCTCGTCGTCCTAGTCGGAGATATGATCACCGAAGAGGCCCTCCCAACTTACCAGACGATGCTCAACACCTTAGACGGCGTGAGGGACGAAACTGGGGCGAGCCCAACCCCTTGGGCTATATGGACTAGGGCTTGGACCGCCGAAGAAAATAGGCACGGAGATCTCTTGAACAAGTACCTGTACCTCTCTGGGCGAGTCGATATGAGGCAGATAGAGAAGACCATTCAGTATCTGATCGGCTCGGGGATGGTTAGTTTTCTCTCTATGTTGGTCTTGACTGAGACTAGGCCTTCTATGTTTGGTTAAAGAAAGATTTTTTTCTTTTTCGTCTGAAATATTAATTTAGTCCCGTAATTTAGGGGAGTAGCATTACGGGGACAACGAACTTTGGGGTTGGCAATTATAATTTATAGGGGCAATAACTTTCAAAATTAAGCACTTTAGGGACATTATACGCCGGCAACCATTGATTTTTTTTTTTTCCCAAAATTTTAGGGTTCCAGCGTATTTAAGGTGTCGGAAAATGCAGATGGTTCATATAGGGTCAATAATTTTCAAAACATTTTAGGATTCTGGCACTTGAGGTGTATTATACGGACAATAACTTTTAAAATTAAGCAATTCTGGGGCATAACCTACGGTTTCGGCGTATAATGTCCCTAAATCGATCACTTTTGAAAGTTAATGTCTCTATAATTTCCAACCCCTAAGTTCGTTGTCCCTATAATCCCCCCCCCCCCCCCCACCCCACACACACACACACACACACACACACACACACACAAAATAAAAATTACGTGGAGGTGGACTAAAAAAATAATTAACCATTCTTTTTATTACGTTTTCAGGATCCAAGAACTGAGAACAGCCCATACCTGGGATTCATCTACACCTCCTTCCAAGAACGAGCCACCTTCATCTCCCACGGAAACACCGCCAGGCTGGCACGCGAGCACGGAGACCTCAAGCTCGCCCAAATCTGCGGCACCATAGCCTCGGACGAAAAGCGCCACGAAACCGCTTACACCAAAATAACCGAAAAGCTCTTCGAAGTCGACCCCAACGGTACGATCCTCGCCTTCGCAGACATGATGAGGAAGAAAATCTCCATGCCGGCGCACCTAATGTACGACGGGAGGGACGATAATTTGTTCGAGAACTTCTCGGCTGTCGCTCAGAGGCTCGGCGTCTACACCGCCAAGGATTACGCCGACATTTTGGACCATTTGGTGGGGAGGTGGAAAGTCGCCGAACTCAGCGGGCTGAACTCGGAAGGGCAGAAAGCTCAGGACTACGTTTGCAGTTTGCCGCCGAGGATTAGGAGGTTGGAGGAGAGGGCGCAGAGTAGGGCGAAGAAAGGTCCGAAGATTGCGTTCAGTTGGATATACGATAGAGAGGTGCAGCTCTGAAATGAGTGAGCTGTGATTCGTGGGAGAATAATGGTAATGAATTTGGTAGATTCCTTGCTTTGCTTTGCTTTGTGGTTTTTGATATTATATAATCTTGTCATGGAGTTGTGTTGAAGTATATGCTTGTTGCTGTGTTTTTTTTCTTCATGTTTTTAAGACGTTTTTTAGTGAACTGAAAACTTGTGGAAGTTGTGTAAGGCAATTTTGATATGTTATCATACTATGTTGGGCTTAAGCCACCTTCTTCTTTTTTTTCCCCTTTCTGGTAGTTTAGTTGCGGTGGCACTCATCAGTCAAGAGTGTTGATATAATTAGGGTGTCTTTGAATTCCCCGTCAAAGGTTTAATTTAAGATTCGGATCCTATCAGAAAAATTTTAGTTCAAAGGATCTAATTTCTGTAAAATTTAGAGGTAAAGACCAAATTTAAAAAAGTTGTATAGAAGTTAGATGAACTAGTATAGGATGATCGCTTTGTGTTACAAACTTTCAGCATATTGTTATTTCAGATGTTGAACTGGTATCAAATGATCATTAACCGGTACCGGATGATCGTTTTGTGTTTACAAAATATTATTATTTCAGAGCAATGAAGTGACAATGCAGAAATCGTGTCTTCAAACTAAATTTTTTCAAGCCTGAATCCTAAATGACACTTCTGATGGGGCAGAAATGAAAACTCCCCCATATAATTAAGAGACATTAACTTTCAAAATTGAGCAATTTACTAATTGAATGCCTTTGAACTTAATTGTCGACTCACTTTAAAATGTGGGCTACATATGCCATAATTTGGGGAGTATGGGAGTTTAAGGATATTGAAAGGATACAATTAGGGATACACGGCATTGGAATTGGAGTTTTTATTTGGGGATAAGTCGTACATGGCAGTCTCATGGCACGTAACTTACACGGTTACTACTTAAAGGACATTAACTTTAAAATTGAACCAATAAGGACACAATTAGAGTTCCGAATCATTGCATTCTTAATTTCCATCAATTTTAAAAATTAGTGTCCTTAAATTGCGACCTCTATAATTTGGGCGTACTGAAAGTATCACCCTCTGAATTACGGAAAAAAAATGTTAACCCTACTATTGTAATACACGAGATCACTTTTAGAACTAGAACCCACCTAATGCCATTGGTTAAACAATTAATATTACATGATTATGATATACTACATACAAGAACACTCTAATTTAATTCCCATTAGTTCAAAGCTTGGAATAAACGGAGTTCGAACTCGAGCTCGACCCAACCAGATAAAACTTGCCGGTGGTCAGCTCCTCCGTTGGAATCAGTACAATTCCGACGGCTATCTCCGCCACGGCATCGGGGCTATTTACGCCTTTTCCGCGTGTCATCGAAGTCTTAGTAAATCCCGGGCAGAAGCAATTCACGCTAAGCAAGCGCTTATTATTGCGCCTCGCCAAAATCCTCGAATACGCATTCAGCGCAAGCTTAGAAACTGCATAATCGGTCCATACTTTTGGCCATCCTTGGCTTCTCCACGTCCCATTTTTCGCATTTTCTAGGAATAAATCGATCATTGTATCTATTTTATCTTCCGACATATTTTCCTCGTCGAGGAGCATTTCGACAACCGTAGGATTCCTCAGCTTCTGCCAGAAAAATATAATAGGTATATAATTATGAGGGTTAATTATTTATGTCGTCCTGTAATTCAGGGCGTGGCAATATAGGCACATCGAATTTAGGATGTAAGATTATACAGACAATAATTTTAAAAACTCTACAATTTAGGGACATCATACGCCGAAACCATGGACTGTAACTATTTTATGAGTTAGAACTTGAAATATGCAGATTTCTTACATCTAAGGATCCAAGCCTAGAGCTAATATTAAGAATTCGCCCCGCCGTGGCCGAACTTCGGCGGAAAAAAGGTAAGAGCGCTTCCGTTAACATTTTTGGGCCGTAATAATTCGTTCTTATTACAACCTCGGCTTTGTCGATCGAATTTTCGTGAAGGTCTTTGAACGACACCGCTGCGTTATTTATCTGGAAAATACGAACAAAGATATTAATTCGACTCGAAATATTCATAGAAATATGAAATATTATGCAAAATTAAAATACTCACAAGCACATCAAGAACTCCAAATGCCTCCCCAAACCATGCAGCAAATGCTCGTACCGAATTAGGGTTTGCCACATCCAGACAATAGAAATGAACGTTCGACTTAGTTCGATCGTCGTCTTTATTACCATTATTAATATTACCGAGTAATTCGTTAACTGCGTTAAGTCCCTTAACGGCGTCTCTAGCGGTTAAAACCACAGTTAACCCTAAATTCGCCAATTTCTTAACGATGGCGAAACCTATGCCTTTGTTCCCGCCCGTAACTACGGCCACCGTTTCCTTCGACCACCACCTAAATAATTAAAAAAATAAACCATTTTGTTGTGTGTGTGTGCGTGTGTGTGTTTTTAGGAATGGTTTTGATTATATTATTACCTTTTAGTGATCGGCGAAGAGGAGACAACAATGGTATCTTCTTTGGGATGCTTTGACGACATTTTTTCGAATGTATTATACTTTGTCGATCGAAGCTATCGATGAAGACGATTGTATATATAGAGGCGAACACATTATGTATATATTCTACTTAATTGTTTATAAGCAATGTGGTGAGAAACTTTACGACGTTAGAAGTGGACGATCATGTGTGAAAAGGTGTACTTTGTATTTAAAAAATATACATTGTATTAAATATGAAAATTTTAAAGATTTAATTAATACATATTAAAGGACATGTGTTATACCACGATCGGAATTTTGTAAGGACACAGTCTGTTGTGTGTTTGTTTCTTTTTACTCATTCGTGTTAGTGCTTCGCATGTGTGGCTAAAATGCACATATGATGTACTATTATTTTTTTAGTTAAGTGCCTAAATGGATATATTTTCTTTTTGTCTATTAAGATATTATGTTTGGCATATTGCCACCTTAATATAATTACCTATAAGTTATTATATAGAGACCAAACAGTAGTCCTGTCAATGAGTTTTATAATGTGCATCTTCTTTATTTAATTTGAATATTCCGAATTAAAATACTACGTTAATAAAGTGGCTAGCTAAGCATAAGTTAGGTAAACGAGTAAAGTATGTCAATGTGGAGAGCGAAGGATTATAATTAATCACATTATATATAACTAGTGATAATCACATGCACAGTCCAAATAAATTATATGTAACGGGTGCTGATATGTGACTTTCAAAATCTAACCATATTATATGTTTATCAAGAGTTGACTTATTGTATTGGCTTCAAAAATCAATTAGTTAATTACGTCTACCCTTTACAAAATCCGTATGAACCATTAAGCTTATGTCAATTATGCTCACGTACGCTCAAACATTATTAAATTACTTCGTACTGGACGGTGCGATTCATTATATATTAGTAAATTTGATGTGTGTATAATAAAATGTAAATATATAATGTGTGACGATTTATATTCTTAAATTTGGGACATTTAGATGATCGCTGGAGATTAGTACTCTGAATGTGTGACGTAAGCTATACTCGATTGAATACAAACACTCCAAAGTCCAAAAAAAAAATGGTTCTGCCCATATAAATTGTGTATTATAATATATATATATATATATAATATAATATCATACGAAAGATACATTAAGCAACGAATTACCAAACAACTAGAAAACGTCTCACTTACCATAGTGGGCCTAGGGAGGCCCATTTATTTATTAATTTATTTTTGGTAACAGGAGAACCCTTGCGGGCCAGTTAAAGCCCAGAGCCAACCCACTACCTGCAGAGCAGGCCGATCAGGTCAAACACACATGTCTGAGTCCATGTGAGAAAGGCATAGGAATGTCATTGGGAGGGTTTGAACCCAGGACCTCTCCCACCACATGAACCTATGCACCTTAGCTTGACCACTAAAGCAAAGCCTCATTTGATGTGAATTTAAAGAGAGAAACGTTAGGTGAATAAATTAGTAATAATTTAAAGTTTCTCTCTAAAATATCGAATCTCCTCCTTCTCTCTACCAACAAAAACCGTTACCCATAGAATACAATCTTCTCTCCGTCCTTTTCACCATTTTTGGTGAGGAAGGGGGAAATCATTTGCTCTTTCCCGTTTTGTGGTCTTTCTGTTTGATCCTCTCCTCTTCCTTTTTTTGGCGTGGTTTCGTTGTCTATGTGTTCTTTATCTTAGGGTTGCGTGTGTTCATTGTGCTTGGGTGTGCTCTAGGTGGCGTGTGTGTCTCTCTTGTGTGCGTTCTAGTGCGTGTCTCTGTTGTGTGTGGGTTTGCGTTGCCTCTCTTTTCTCTTTGTTTCGTTCTTCTTTCTCAGATTTTCAGTGTGGTGGGTTGTTTAGTTGAGATCTCAGGAGCATTTTGGACGAGGAAGGTACTTTGCCGTTGCTATTGTGACTCCACCATTTGGGGGGCCGTTACTGCATTTTGCGGGCCTGGGCTCTTCTCTGCAATTGGGAGACATACAAAATGATGTTTTTGGGTGTGTTGAGCTTGTGTGCGTTGATTTGGGGCTTCGATCCTTTCGGTTCTTGGATTCTTTGAAGTATAGCAGTTATCTCATCTATGCTTCCCCTGATTTCAGTCTGCGGTTTTTTCTTTTCAGTCTCCCAATTTGGGAGTTCATCATCGTAGGAGTTATTTCTCCCCTTTTGGGAGTTCTTTCTCTCTTTGTGGGAGTGTCATTCTCGAAGAAAGCAAGATATAAAATTGATAGTCGACCGTGACGAAACTACGTTGGGGCATGGGGGGTCAGTTGCCCCCAGCCCCAACATTTGTAGTAGTATATCATTCATGGATAATACTATAGTACTAGCTTAGCTCTAGTGGTTGAAAGAAAAAACTTAAAATCTTACCTTCACTGGGGTTCGAATCCTAACAAGGTTATATTTTACTTTTCAGTAAAAAATTCATTGGGCTTGGCTGCTGGGCTGCCCCTCCAATCCTAAAACTGGGCTCTTTTGGGCTGCCCCTCCAGGCTTCCGATTCTGGGTCCGTCCCTGGTAGCCGGAGAAAGTGAAGAGTGCCGTAGATCAGATTTGATTGCAATGATTTTGGAGTATTAGATCTATCTGTTGTATGTTCTTTAGATGTCTGGTTTGATGTTTTAGACTTGTTCTTTCGGGGTTGTTTATCTTTTTTTGTTTTGTTTGTGTTCGTTTCTCCCTGCGAGAGTTTTCTTCCCTTCGGATGATCCAATGTGTCCGGAGGGTGCATTCGGGCTCCTTATGCTAGTGAAACTTCCGTCTGGAAATAAAATAATAAGTTTGTTATAGACGTTATTTGTGTGGATGCCTTCTCAACTGTATATTCAACTAATAACCTTCCCATTATCACTCATTCACCGACATCTTTATTTTACATTAATCTCTATTAAACTATACCTCTTGATCTTTTGTGATGAAGGCTACCTTAAGCTTATATATAAAAAGAGGTGTTTGTGCTTTTGAAATGAAAATATACAAGTGAATGAAAAATCTCTCTTTTGCTCTCTACTCATTTGCAATAATTTTACAACAAAGTCATATATATACTTACAATGTTTTTTTTTTTTTAAAAGAATGGTCTTTGACCAATCAACTTTAAAAAAAACTGCCTCTTAAATGGTCCTTTTAGTTAAGCTATTTCACATAAACGATATTTATGTCCTTCTACAATATGAAAACGCAGCGGAACTCGGCGTGTAATTAGCAATATAACGATCATTAGTAAAGTATGAATTCGTGACTTTACTCAAATGACTGATTACACCTTTTTTTTTCTTTTTTCAAAATCAAACTGCAGAAGGAGACGTTTTTATAGAACTGCTTGAAAGAATATGTGCATGACATCTTTAATTGCAACAGAAACGTTATTTATTTATTTATTTATGTATTTTTGTTTTATTGTATTGCAAGATATAAGTAGGAAAAAAGCAATCTCTGCCAAATATCGACCACATTCGTCAACATAATTGCCATATACATACGCATGTAGACCAAATGGCATGTTTCACGTGCTTCATTTTTACACAATCTGGTAAGTTATTTTAATTTTTCTTCTATGTTTTAGGTTTTGGATCACCTCATCATAGACACCATACTAATGAGGAAATTATATAATAATAGGGACATAACCTTGTCGCGAAAGCAACTTAAAAAGAACAACCCATGTGCCTTGTAATAATATTATTGTGCCCTTAAAAAACAATAGGAAAGTTAAATTGAGTTTCTTTTGTTGGCTTGCGTACACTTAATTCTGGTTCACGGTATCTTCCATGTTTTTTGTTTCATATTATTACCAGAATTTTGTATATTTATAAACCCATTGAAGAAAAAAAAATCAAACATTTATTCATTATAAATCATTACAGCAGTCTTATGTGAAATTGGGACCGAACACTTAGGCCAGAAGGATTAGTTCAGCTGAAAGTGAGCTTCAGATCATAGGAAAAAAGAAGAAAAGGGGAATTCAAAAGTCAACTTAATGTCTAATAAATTCTGTTCCAAGAATTAAGGCATAGTAATATTCATGACTCCGAAAACTATTAATTTGACCCGCAAACACTAAACAAAAGCTCATGCATGCATCAAATCTCAATAAGATCGTTGAGAAATTAACATGTGACTTTATATCCCACCACAAGTTAACTTAATAACTAACTTAACTAACTACATTCACATATAGAAATGACGAGACTTTCTTCTTTCTTGCAATAGACTTCTTCCATGCAATGAACACGCGGAAATCCAGCGTGGTGAAAATAAATAAATAACCTACATTTCTTTATTCTTATTTAAATGGCAAGCAAAGAGTTGGTTTTCTGTTAAAAACACTTTCTAATTCCGGCGGGGATTGCTTGATTTGTCGGCCATAAATGTCTTTTTCAAATTTTTATTTTTCTTATTATTCTATGCTTTTACTTATCTACAATACAACCACTATTTTTCTTTCATCCAAGAATTACTATAAATATCCCCATATCTTATAAACAATCTCAAACTACACAAACCTCATTAGATTTCATTTAACACACTACGAACACAAACATAAAAGCATTCTCAAACCAAGCATATATGGCAAACCCCAAGACCCAACTCTTCATTACACTTCTAATGCTCGCCATTACATCCTTATTTTTACACCAATCTTTCGCAGGTAATACATACATTAATGTCTTGAACTTAGGAGCAAAAGGCGATGGTATAAGCGACTCAACAAACTCCATTTTCAAAGCATGGGTCGAAGCTTGTTCCTCTACAAAACCCTCGACGATTTACATACCAAAAGGAAGGTTCTTGGTCCAAAACCTTCAATTTAAAGGTCCATGCAAGAATAAAGACATCACCTTTCAAATTGATGGCACGCTTGTCGCGCCCTCGGACTATAATATCGTAGGGAAATATGGGAATTGGATACTCTTCGAATGGGTCGATGGGGTTTCAATCAAGGGAGGTTTGCTCGACGCTCAAGGCTCTGCTTTGTGGGCTTGTAAGAAATCGGGCAAGAATCGATGCCCTAGTGGCGCTACGGTATTAATAAGTTCATTTTTTTAATTTTCATGCATCTATTCTATTATGTTAAGGATAAGGGATATCTATAAATTGCTGCCACTTTGGTCAATCAGTTAGTCTCTTTTAAAAAACATAATAAAAAAAAACAACACTGTCTTTCGACGTAAATGCCAAATAAATAAATTACTTTTTTTAATTTAATTTCATAATAAACCGTATTTTTCCTTTTAAATTATAATTCTGTTAAATTTTGAATAAAATCAATACGATACATTTATATATGCATACGCACTTGAGTGTGCCAAAAATACCAGTTTCCATTAATGGGGTATTTTTCTAAAATAATGATGCCTAAAGCAAGCCATGTGAGATGCCAAGAGAAGATCTGATAATTAATCAGCCGTCGAAAGATCATAACTGCCTTCCATAATAAAGATTGCTTTCAAACGATCTTTCAATAGGAAAATATGACTGTTCTTAAAATTCTGAAATGCCCATGCATTTTTGCAGACGTTAGGCATGTCGAACTCGAGAAACGTGGAAATAGACGGATTGACGTCGTTGAACAGCCAGATGTTCCACATTGTAATAAACGGTTGCCAGAACGTGAAGCTGCAGGGCGTTAGGGTTTTTGCGTCGGGAAACAGCCCTAACACCGATGGAATCCACGTCCAATTATCGAACGACGTCTCTCTCTTACACTCGAGGATTAGCACGGGCGATGACTGTGTCTCCATAGGCCCGGGAACCAAGAATTTGTGGATCGAAGATATTAACTGTGGCCCTGGCCATGGAATTAGGTATGTGTGTGCGTTTGTGTGTGTGTGTGTGTGGAGCTTTTAAGAGACATGTTTATGTCGATCTAATAATGGTGTCTATATGTATAGCATTGGAAGCCTAGGAAAGGATTTCGAAGAGTCGGGCGTAGAAAATGTGACGGTGAAAACCGCGACGTTCAAAGGCACGCAAAACGGGCTGAGAATCAAGACTTGGGCGAGGCCGAGCAAGGGATTCGTTAAGCAAGTTCTTTTCCAGCACGCTACGATGATCGATGTCCAAAATCCCGTCGTCATCGATCAGAACTATTGTCCCGACAATAAAAATTGCCCCGGACAGGTAAATAAATTATACAAATTGTTTTACTTGGGCTTAATTATTTTGTGGTCTTGTATATATTAGGTATGGTGGCGCTATAAGGACAGCTAAATTAAAAATGTTGAAGTTTTATGAGAATACCTTTCAATATTGAAGTAATTTGTCAGGAACCTAAATTAAGTTCCAAATTTACGAAAGGAAGTTAAAAGCAACTTGAGGATAACGCCAAAATTATGAAACACATTACACAAGTAATGTGCACCCACGACGTGGGGCAGTTTTTTTCTGTACATTCTCGCGATTTTTTTTTTTCTATTTTTTTTTATTTTCTAATAGAGTATATTAAATAACTACCCAATTGGCTTGAAATTTTGGTGTAATTGATACACCAAATTAGACCAAATCGGGCAATTTTTAAGTACCCCTGACAATTAATAAATAGTATAGGTATTGAACTCAACTTGTTTGAATTTTGAAACTTCTCGTCCTAAAATAGCAACCCTTTAATTAGACGTTCTCATAACGCCCAAAAATAACGGTTTTAGATTTTGAAAATTAACTCTCCTGAAATTGCTTCAATTTTTCAAACTGACCTAAAATCGTAATCCCTTAATTTAGCGCCACCACACCTTTTACATACAGGACTAACACAATAATTATCCCCTTTTTTTAAATCTGAATGCTCGATCGATCGTAAAAACCCTAGTCGACGAACGTAATCGAGTTCTTGCATTCTATTACAGGCGTCGGGCGTGAGAATTAGCGACGTAACTTACCAAGACATACAAGGAACGTCGGCCACTGAGGTGGCCGTGAAATTCGACTGCAGCAAAGCGAACCCTTGTCAGGGAATTCGAATGGAAGATGTGAACCTAAGTTACAAAAATCAAAAAGCGCAATCTTCGTGTTCGAATGCCGCTGGTTCGACCGATGGGATCATAAAGCCGTCAAGCTGTCTGTATTAATCGTCGAGTGATTATTGCTTTATCTAAAAAATATTCGATTATCGGGATCGATTTTATGGCTTGTTTAATTAGGGTTTTATTACTTAGAGTTCCTCTTGCTTGAGCCAGTGGCTTGCTCACAGTCTCACCTGTGTAATAATAAGCCTGGCCTTGCAGAATATAGCATATACTGTAAAGAAATGGAGGTTATATGTTGTTGCTAAAGTGTATTATAGAGATATATTTATATCGATGATTTTATGATGTGTAGCCCAAGTAGATTCTTTCTATCGCCTACAGTATTGGCTGTAATTAAATGTCTCAAGCACCAAACTCTCGGGACAAAACCACTCTTTTCGTGCAGTAAATTTTCACGCCATACCGTTTTTTTTTTTCATCGCAAAAAATATTGTCCTATTAACCTACATACAAGAAACATTTCGATAATAATACCTGTAGAAAATCCTTTGATATTTGCTTCTCTCAACAGGTTTTCCCACAGAAAAATTTCGTCCAAATTTCTGTCGATTTTTATTTTTCTACGACAATCGGTCGAAATTTTTTAATATATTAGCAGAAATTTGCGGCGGGATTAACTTCATAATTCTCGGTAATTATCCGTCACCCAGAGTCATTATAAATTGCTTGGGTGAAAACCCTTAAAAAAAGTCAATGTGTTTTAGGTCCTTAATCACAAGTCGTTACAGTACATATCTATACTCTCAAACACAATTACAGAACCCTAAGTTTGTGTAGCTATTGATTCAAAGTTAAGAGTTGAAAATTTGGCCATTCATTCCTCAATAAATAGCCTCCATCGGTCCGTACTAATACGTAAAAGTTGAAAACAAGGCCATATGAGAATATTAGATACGTGATCGCAACGAAAACCAACGCTATTTAATGAACAAATAGCCGCAAAAGCTTCCATTTTTCTCAATAGTCCGCATATGCCAAATTAATTTGGAGTAAAATCCCTAAGCAACACACAACTTACAAAATTGAAATTTAAGACAGTAACTATCGAAATTGAAGCAATTTATGACTACATTAGGCGTCCGACGCATTCTGTACTTAAATTTTTTAAAAATATACTCCCTTATTGAGAACGGATCCTCCGTCCCAAAATTGTATCCCATTTTATATCCCACAATCTAGAACATACAAAATAAAATAATACTTACGAATATCGGAAACTATAAGATATGTATATCAATTTGATCGTAACGAAACAAGGAATAAATTAGATATGTTTATTTGATTATATCATATATATCAAATGAAAATTCTTAACCCTTAGATTTGCCATTTGTCAAAGATTTGCAATGTGGGACAAACAAGTGGGACAGAGAATTTGGTTCACCCCCAAATGAAAAAAAGTCAACCATGTGTGTCTATATATACAATATAATAGAACTTGCAAAGACATAAAAAATGGCATTCCTAACACTCATTCGTAGGCTCGCCTTACTCGCCCATTCTGTCACGCTGATCGCCTCTCTCAGCGTAGAGGCCTTCGCCGCGGCTCAAACCGCCTACAACGTGGTCCAAGCCGGGGCTGTTCCCGACGGCAGGACCGACGCGGCTCAGTCATTCCTAACCGCGTGGGCCATGGCTTGCAACAACGCCGAGGGGTTGCCTTCGGTGATCTTCGTGCCCGAAGGGAATTATCTCATCTCGAGTCTCGAAATGAGGGGTCCTTGCGGGAACGAAGTTAAGCTTCAAATCAACGGCACCCTCGTCGCCCCACTCGATTTTTTCCGGGTCGGAGATTCGGGTCACTGGATACTGTTCGCCCACGTGGATCGGGTTTCCGTCGCCGGGGGCACGATTGACGGTAGGGGCGATGGTTTCTGGGCGTGTAAGTTGTCGGGATGGAGTAATTGCACCGCCGGAGCGAGGGTAAATATGTAAAAATGAAGGGTCACCTATTTTTTTTTATCATATATAAATCGGGGGTGTACTTTCAGGGTATATGTCTCTAAGGGCTGCAATATAAGGGCAATAACTTTGAAATTTGAAATAAAATAGTTTCCTTGATTTGCTTCAATTTTTTTGAAAGTTAATGTCGCTAAATTGTAATCAGGTATATTGAGGGTTCTGAAATGGCCAGATACGATTTATCCGCAAAATGGAATTTCCAAAGCCATATCCGATTTATTGCCAAATTATTTGGCGTGTGCAGATCATCTGTCAAGTTCATGCAAAAAAATTCGGTTTCTGATTCGTTATGTTCTTTAATTCTTACCGTCTGTGTCATGAAATTGACATAACCGAAAAAAAAAGTAATCAATCCAAAAATCAATTCTCGTACATGAATCTGGCAAATGAACGAACTTGAAAACTCAACTGACTAGCCACTAGCATATGTAGGCCTTTTATTTTTTTTTTGCAAATATGTTCTTAATAATAAATAATTAAGTAAAATTAATAATATACTAATTGTTGTTACTGCAGTCATTAACGTTTGATAGAGTGAACGACTCGGCAATTAGTGGGCTGACGTCGATCAACAGTCAGCGCGCGCACATTGTAATAAACAGCTGCAACAACGTTAGCCTAAGCGACGTGAAGAGCTCGGCTCCGCCCGACAGCCCTAACACGGACGGAATTCACGTCCAGTCGTCGTTCAACGTTATTATTACGGACAGCGTAATTAAGACGGGCGATGACTGCATCTCCATCGGGCCTGGGACTAGAAACCTTTGGATGGAGAGGATACGGTGCGGGCCGGGCCATGGAGTCAGGTAGGCGTCTCATAAATTATATTTACAGTTTCTATTCGATATTTTGATATAATTTCGTAAAATAGAAATGTCGCGAATTACTAAGACATAATAAAATGCATCTAAGTTATGCGACAATATGCCCTTGGACAATATTCTAAACAATCTGCATCCGTACATTTAAGTTGGTATTTCGTTATTAATATTCCAGTATTGGGAGTTTGGGCCGCGACGAAATCGAAGACGGGGTCGAAAACGTGACGTTAGTAGATTCGTTGTTCGTCGGCTCTCAAAATGGTGTTCGGATCAAAACGTGGGCCAGGCCCAGTAACGGATTCGTCCGAGGCGTTAGCTTCAGAAACATCGTCATGAGCGATATTCAGAACCCGATCATCATCGACCAGAACTATTGCCCTAACAAAAACCACAGTTGTCCCACGCAGGTACTAATATATATATATATATATATATATTATATATATATGTGTGTGTGTGTGTGTGTGTGTGTGTGTCTATGATTTTTTGGTTAAAATGTTATTACAGGATTCTGGGATCAAGATCAGCGATGTTACTTATGAGAACATAGTAGGAACATCGGCGTCAAAAGTGGCCATATCGTTTGATTGCAGTCCGACAAATCCATGCAGCGACGTTAAACTGAAAGACATCACGCTAACTTACATGGACACGACGGTGGCGCAATCCTCGTGCGCCAACATACGAGGAACTTCGTTGGGAGTAATCTTACCGAATGATTGCTTGCTCGCTTAGTTAGGACACTTTTATCGATCATGGGCCGATCCGAGCATACATAGGCTCGGGCTAGAATCGATTTTTTTTCCTTACAAGACTTGTTGAACTTGATTTTTTTAATCGAGTTTCAAGCCAGGTTCGAGCTACATCGAATTTGTCCTTAGTGATTGTGTTACATGTTATAGTGATTTTTTGTACATGAGAAAAATACTTGCATCATCGGATTAAATTAATCCTCATCAGCTTGTTTTCTGCATGTTCCTACATATATCGGTTTCAAGGAGATTAAGTGGATCGTGTAGAGAAGATGGGTGAAAGTGAAGGAAATAGGCTCAAATTCATAAAAGTAAGAGACGTGTTCACATTGTCCTAAAGAAATATTTTCATGATCGCTCAAGAAGTTTCCATGATTCAACTTGCTCTTACAATACAAAATTTGAAGCATGAGATACAAAATTTATAAGGTTCATGCCGTGTTATGAAGTGAGGAGAAGGCACATAGCTTTCTCTTTGGCTAAATTAAGAGTTACATTTAGCTCTTCAAATGCCTCTCTTTAAAAGAAGACATTAAACCCTTACAATAAAGCCAACTTCTATAATCATGTTAAATCATGTTAAATGCTCTTCTTATACTTGAAACCACATGATAATTATTATTAGCGTTATTTTATTTACAACATTTCGAATCTTCTTGGATAGAGTAAGTAAGCATGATCACGTCCATAAGGTATCAAGAGGATAAAATAAAATATTAATTTTTTGTAAGATATTTCAACTTGTGAAAAGAAATAAATAAATAAAGTTAAAAAAAAAAACGCGTTCTTGATAATATTCTTTGGGCTCTATGTAACTATCTTCGATCGTAAGAAACATAAACTCACAAGTTGCATAGATTCAAATGATGCATCAACAAGAAGGCCAGCACATGACTGAACTGAGGTCGATCGCATGTTGCTTTTATTCTTTATTTGCCACTTGTGTGCAATTATTATTACATGACTTATCCATCATGGATATATGTATATATATATATATATATATATATATATATATAATATATATATTTTCTTAAGCTGATTTTTTAATATTTAATTAGACGTGATTTTTTCCTAAATGAATGATGGTAAGAATTTGTAACCACGATCTCTTGGTCGGAATTCTAATACCATGATTGAATAAATAACCATGAGCTTAAGCTTTCAGTAACTACGCACACCTTATTTTAAATTTTATATATATCCATTTCCAACTATTTGATTTTAGCTGTTAAAATACTTCAAAATATTCCAGTCAATTCCAAGGGTGAAGAACCAAAGCTTCAAAATTGAATATTCAACTGAAAATAATAAATAAACGACTCGAAACCCACCATCCCATCTTCTCAACTTGCTTTGTCATTCACTGTATCTAACCCCTTTTTAATTTCATTTTCCTAGATACACCCTATATATTATATATATATAAACTACTATTGATTGTACATAGTTTTCTCATTCATTCTTCATATCCATCTTCAGCAAACCATCAACGGATCTCATCATCATAAGATCCTTCATAAATGGGCGGCGCCTATCTTAAACCGTCATTGACAACAGCGAATATCAAAATGGGTCAAAGTTATTACCATTCGTTTTCTTTCCCGCAAGCTGCGGCGAGCAACCACCGCGAGAAGAGACGAGCGGCGGCCGCCGATTTGGTGCTCCGCCGTTACTCCACGGCGGGATCTCTATTTCTGTTGGCTTTCTTGACGGCGTCTCTGCTCTTACTGCCCCTTTTACTGCCGCCGTCGCCTCCGCCGCCGCCGTCGATGCTGCTGTTGGTTCCGATACTGATTCTTGGGCTTCTCATTGCTTTGGCTTTTACGCCGGCGTTTGATGCTTGTAAAGACGTTAATGCCCCTCCTCATAGTAGGAGTAGATATGCGTAGATTTTTTTTTTTTTTTTTTTCTGTTTCTTTTTTGTTTTGTAGTATTGAGGAATTAGAGAAAATAATAGATGGGACTGGGACATATTCTTTATTGTTTGATTCAAGATTTATGATAATTATTGATACATAAATATTATCTTAAAGAAAAAGAAAACGTTCAAATTTCTGCATAAGCTACGTGCCATATTATTAAATTGAAAGTTTTCCTAAAAACTTGTGTTTATTTATCCCTCATATAATAAGGTTTAATGAATTTTTAGCCATGCATATATTGTGATATAATGTTATACGAGTACATAATTAACAGATGATATTTTAGGACACTAAATTTAAAAAATGAAATAATTTGAGGACGATCAATGTCAAAAGATTATCGCGGCTAAATATAATTGTAAAAATCAAATAAAAAATCATTTGCTTTTCTTTTTTGATTTGGATTTCGAGCACTTGAAATTTTCATCTAATTATCGTTGCTCCGATTACAAATTATTGTGTAAGTTGATTTGCTATGATATCTATTCTATTATAAACTAATATATAAGCACATTATGCATGTGCAATATTTAAATATAAATATATTATTTTATATTTTAATTTATTATAAAATTAAATTATAAATTAATTTTATTATGTAGAAGAAAATTGCTTTGAGAATAATTGTAATATTTATCAATATCATGGGTAAATTGATAATTATTATTGACATACCAAATTAATTAGATGGTAGTTACTATAAGCCTCTCCCACTTAATAAAATAGAAACACGGTGATGGGTGAGTATAAACTGCTATTTGATCCGTAAAATAGTTAGGTTTTTTGAAATGTCATCCTTAATATTTTGATTTAGTACAGTTTAATCCTTTAATTTAAAATTTAATTTTTTAAATAACTTAATTAATAATATAACAATATAAATAACTTATATATTTGCACAAATAGGATGTGCTAAATATACTAGTACAGGTTTATTTGTTTCGCAGCTAACAATGATGTTCAGATTCAATTCAGAATTTAGTTGATATGCGTGAACTTGAGATGCAATGCAACTCTACCTTAGTAATTAGAAAATATAAAGTAATCCATTTATAGTAACTAACAAAATAAGATTTGATTAATTATTTAATTTAGTCAATGACCCTAACTGGCACTAAACAGACATGGAATTAACGAGAGCATGGTTTTCTCTTGTTAGTTGGCCCATGGAAAACAGATTTAGCCCAAAACATAATTTTTCGCATTATCATTTTCGTGTTCATGTCACGCTATCGCTATGTATACTGTCGAAGAAAAATAAATAAAATAAGATAAAATATTATGTATGTTACACAAAGATGGGAAAAATGAAATGAAATGTAAATGAGGAATTTTAGAGAATAATACAAAAAAGGTGAGGTCAGTGAAGAAATAAAAGGAGAGACAGACACAGACAGCCACCCAAGCCTTTCTCTCTCTTCTCTCTTTCTCTCTCCACTCGTAATTATTTTAGGTGTGTAATCTCTCCCTCTCTCTCTCTGCTCTTCACTATATTCTTGGTATGTATTATTAGCAATATTAATATTATTATTCCGTTTTTTGCGAGGAAGTAGGGATGAAAAATGTTTATTGATTCCGTATGTTTGTTGTTCTAGATTCGCTGTCATGTTATTTTCCCTTTTTTTCCTTGGTGCAGCTGTGTTTGATTCGTTGTTTGCTTTTTCCGATGATTTTGAGTTTTGTTGCAGTTCCGATTTCTGACGACGAAGTTTGATTCGATATTCGCAGGGATTTAGCGGTGGATCGGATTTTCTGACGGGAGATTGGGGTTAACTTTGATTCTGGGGGGTTTCCTCGTTCTATGTGGCGCGTTGATTGGCGTTTGATGGTGGGATTGGTTTCCGTTCGCTTGCTCTGAGTTGAGTGTATGGGAATTTGTGATCCTTAGTTTAGTTTTTTGGAGTCATCTTCTTCGTTTCTTTTCTTCTCTTTTTTCGATAATCTCTCTTCCATTTTTTTCAACTTCGATTTTCCTATTGAGGTTTTGTTGCCAGTTTGTTATCTATGTTACCGTAATTTGGTGGAGAGGCAGCTGATGGGGCAAAAGGAAGTTCAGGGTATTTGTCCTTAGGTTCGAGTTGGAAATTTTCTGGTCAAAAGTTGGTCTATCCACCTGGAATCTCCTATCGATTACCCGAGAATGAGAAACTGATCGAAGCATTTTGTCCTTCGAAGTCTCATATTTTGGTTTTTTTTTCGGGTTTCTTTTTGAGGATTAGCAATGGATGCAGAAGAATTTCTTGTACCGAGCGAAGAAATCGAGACTAATGGTGAGTTTATAACCGCAGGCCCACTTGTTGGAGATGAAGCTTACAACATGGATGAACCTCTGTCTACTGATCTTGAAATGTTGGAAATGGACACTGATGTAGCTGATATGCCTGGGCCGGGCAATGAGAACAAGGGAAAAGATGCTGCAGTTTTTAGTTCTGAGAAAGATGATTTGGTCAGCCATGGAAATGTGGTTTTCGCCAGAGAAGCTCCACTAGTAAACAGCGAAAACTTCAGCACAGGCGCCTGTAATTGTGGTGCCGAGAAATTTAAATCTAGGTTCTTTGCTGCCGAGTCTGAGCCTGGAAAGAGTGGGAGGAAGCTGAGTCGACAAGATAGAATTGAACTGGGCAGGTTGTTTCAAGGAGCAGTGAGTACCCACGATTGGGAAGTAGCTGAGAGCCTCATCTCCTTGGCTGATCCTCAGACATTGAACGACGCCCTATGCATCTCTTTGGATTCCATATGGTTTCTGACCACACAAGAAGAACTGTATGGAATCACCGCACTAATCAAGAAAGTCATCGCTAATGGGGCTTATGACTTCACTCGAGCCGCACTTAGGACTTCATTCCTAGCCTCTTGTGTTTCTGCTTGTCAGAGCCGAACAATGAGCCTTGCTGATACCGTTTCTGTGATGGCACAAAGGTAGAAGACTTTTCCCTCCTTCCCACACTGCATCTCTTTTATATATATGGCCTTGATTGCGTTGCATTAATCATCTTGCAAAAAAGTGTCCTTGGATATTTTATGGTACTACTGTAGATTTTCTACCCTCCCATTCGTCCAGGTTGCACGAAAGGCTTCAAGAATGCAACGGGGACGAGATTCTAAAAGCAGAAGCCGGGGCAAAAGTTCAGAAATTCACCGAATGGGCTCTTAAATGCATAAGCTTTCACTCGCGGGGCCAGGGAAACAGGGACAGAGTGGGCCACAATTCTCCAGTCGAAATTCAACTGCAGTTATCCGCTTTCAAGACCTTCCTAGATTACGCTGGTAATGATCTCAGCGGCAAGGATTTCACCGAAGCGTTCGACGCAGCTTGCTTCCCCCTCACGCTTTTCTCCAGCTCCTTCGACACTGGCTGGGCTTCTGGCATATCGGCGACTGCTATCCAAGGCCTTTTGGATATGTTGGTCGAGGGCGGCGCTGACAACGTTAATCAGTGCTTCCTTGAGGCTTCACGCTTTGGCAGCACCGAACTTGTTCGCATACTACTTCAGGTTTATTTCATCACGCTGCTCACTACCCCGAATTCACGCAATCTGTCTGTGCTTCTGCATCACTGTTATTCACTTCAATCCCTATCAGTTCAGAAGCTTTTTAAGAGATACTCCACATTTTACATTTTCCAATATATATATATATATATATATATATATATAAAATCTTGATTATTTCCAATTTTACCCCTCATCATAAATAGAATTTGTTAGATTAAAAATAGGACATAATAATGAATTAAGGGTATGGTGGGGGTTTCATGTTATTTCTTAGTATGTGTGTAGTTTCCTTCCTTAAGGCTGTGTTTGGATCGAGGAAAGCGGTGAGGAAAAGAAAACTAGAGGGAAAATGATTTTCATTAGTTTTTCCTTCATTTTCCTCGTCATTTGGTGAGGAAATTGATTTTCCATGGTTTTAGCTTTAAACTTAGTTCAAGTTTTCTTTTCCCGTCTATTTCTCTAATCAACCAAGCACAAAAACCAACTTTCCTCTCCATTTTCCTTTCCTTCCCTCATCAAATTATTTAAACCAGACATACCCCAAACGACCCCGTTTTTAGCATAAGATTAAGCAATTCAATCGCTTTCAACTCAACATTTGCTATAAAATCTCAAATATCAGATCGCCCAGAGAAACAGCTTGGACGTAGACGTCGACCTGGCCCTAGGCTTCGCCTCTCACTACGGCAAAATCAAAACCATGGAGTGCCTCGTCGAGGAGGGAAACGCCGTGGCGTTCCTCGGCCCTCTAATGCGCGCAGCCGAGCGAGGCTCCCTGCCCGTCGTCCAGTGGTTCGTCGGGCGCGGCTGCCGAGACATGGAGCTCTGCCTCGCCCTGACCGCCGCCACCTCTAGCAGCCAGGTGGCCGCCGCCGCCTACCTCCTCCCCTTCGTCCCCCGCCACGTCCTAGCGGCCCTCAGCCTCGAAATCCTGAAGGCCGCCGGAGAGAGGAGCAGCGGCGGGTCCCTCGAGGGCGTTTCTTTCTTATTAAAATCTGATTTCTTGGGCGACCCTTCGGCCACCTACGCGGTGGCCGACGGGATTGCTAGGTCTGACGACGAGGCGGTGGCGCCGGAGCTCCGGGAGTTTCTCCGGCGGGAGTGGTCGGAGGAGGCGTTCTGGGAAGGGAGGAGAGAGGGCGGGACCCACTTTATGAATTTGGCGAGGATTTTGAGGCGGGGCGTGTCGGGGATTCGTCTCGGGGATTTGCCCGTTCCCCTGAGGGCGGCGATCGGGTACCTGCCTCTGTATAGGGAGTGTGTGTCGGCGGGCGGGCGGTTGCTTTCTCAGAGGCTTAGGGGACGGCTGGTCGAGGCTGGGCTGAGGCTCGGGGGGGTTTTGATCGATGAGCCGGGGCGGAGTAGGGAGGAGCTTTTGGCCGTTTTGGAGCGTTGTCTTCCTTCGTTTTTCCTTTGAATGGGGAGAGGAAAACTTGAGGTACTTTCTTTGGTTTCCCCTTCCATCTATGTTTTGATGGTGGTGGTGTTTGGCTTATCTTTGTCGGAATCTTGGGTGAAATAATGGGCTGGTGTTAGGTTTTGCGCTTGCAAGAATGCTATGTTTTTTTTTGGGCAAGAGGAATGTTATGTCTTTTAACTGATTGGGAAATGTGTTGCCGTGGTTTAATGTTTTATTAAGTGCTTGGTGACCTAATAAGTTGGATGGAGAATAATGATGTGGGGTTTTTATGCGTTCGCTAAGAGCTTTCTTTTCTATCATGGAGATCTATGATTTTAAGTGTTGCTTTTTTAACTTCAAGAAACAAGAGAGGAAGAATGATACCCAACTCTATGTAATGACTACTATAAAATGAGGTTGAATTTGGATTTTTTGATTATCTTAAACTTAGTATATGTGGACTTCACGGGAAAAAAAAATAAAATAACTTGTGAACACTAGAACTTTTAAATTACTATTAAAATAGAGCCGTCTAGTGAACGCCATAATTTAAAACTTATTTTACTTAAATTATAGCAATTCCAAAATCGGTACAATTTCAAAACGCGTCGTGCTAAAGTTAATCACTCCAATTTAGGCGGTCACACTCCCAAATATATATATATATACATACACGAATAAAAAAATAATTTAACCAATCTTTAATAATAATAATAATAATAATAATTCTTTGAGAAACCTGAAACTGAAGCTAGCTAATGTCTCCGGAAACCTGGCACGCCGGCATGACATCGACGTAAGCCCTCGAAAGATGTGTATTAAGGGAAGTCGAATTGAACGAGAATAAATCTTAGATACGCCGCCGTTGATGCAGTTGCTGGTTTAAGCTATACCCTCTGAGGGCGGCGTGGATCGGCCTGTAATTTCCGCCGATCGGAATCACAGCCTCCGACCGCCGTTACGTCATAGGGTATAGCTTAAAATGCGATGAACCGTCTCCAAAAACTATAGCTGCAACACTAGGAGATACTAAAGAAACTTTTACTTCACCATAGATTCCAAAAGCCAAGATTTTTTTTTTTTCGAGAAAGTACCTTATTTGCATATTGCAAGTAAACTTTCGCATTGATGGACGTTTCATACGGAGAAACCACGGCGACGGAGTGGCTTTTGTTTTTTTATAGGTGAGGAGAAACGATTTTTCTTCTTATGAGGAAAAACTTGTTTTTCTTTTTTACATGCACACTCATACAACAATAGTATTCTACTTTTTCTTTCTGAGCCCCACATTCTCTCTGTTTTTTTTCTATCATTTGCTATGCACTTAATATATATATATATATATATATATGTATGTATATATATAGTACATACATGGTAACAAAGATAACTGATAACTAAATCCATGCACTCTTATCCTCATGCGTGTATCCTCTTGAGTTTGTTTATATCTAAAATTTCTTTGGCTGCTTGGCTGCTTGGCGGCTGTGTGTTGATTTGTTACATATTTTATCTTTTAGATTTGGTATTGGACGTATTCAACAAATTCCTCCCTTAAGTTCAGTACCTTTCGATCTTTCCTGAGCATCCGCTTCAAATTAAACGTACTTGTTGATAACGACTTCGTGAAAATATTCGCAACTTGATCCGAACTCGCGACGTGTACCATCTTCACTGCTCCATTTTTTACGTGCTCTCAAATAAAATGAAACCGCGCATCAATATGCTTGCTTTTCTCGTGATGAACTGGATTTTTCACCAACTCAATCGCAGACTTATTATCTACTCGAATTTCGGTTGGTCGAAGATTCAACTCGAGCAGTAAGTTCCTCAGCCAGATTGCGTGACTGACACACCACGATGCTGCCACATATTCCGCTTCGCAGGTTGATAGAGTCACGATCTGTTACTTTTTTTATAACCAGGTGAATGCCGTATTCCCGAAATAAAACACGTAGCCTCCAGTGCTTCTTCGATCATCGACATCTCCGTGCCAATCACTGTCAGAATATCCGACTAATTTGTAGTCGCTCGCCTTTAGATAAAATAGTCCAAGCGATTGTGTTCCTCAGATGTATCGTAAAATCCTCTTGATCGCTTTGAGATGTGGTTGTCTCGGTTCTTCCATATGCGGCTAACAACTCCATCGCTTTAAGCGATATCGGGTCTCGTGCAGGTCAAGTATCGCAGACTGCCCACGAGACTTCGATAATCGGCCGCATTCACTCCTTGTCCTCCCTCAAACTTGGAAAGTTTTGTCCCAGGTTCCATCGGTGTCGCTACAGGGTTGCTCTCCTCCATTTATTTTTCTTCAATATATCCTGCATACGCTTCTTGCGACACAAAGATTCACGTGCTTCTTTGCTCGACTTTGAGACCGAGAAAGTATTTCATCAGTCTCAAGTCCGTCATCTCGAATTCCTTCATCATTGCCTTCTTGAAGTCGTTAATTGCTTTCTCACTGTTTCCCATGAAAATAAGGTCATCGACATAGAGTGAGACGGTGGTCATTTCCTTTCCTTCTCGTTTGACGTAGAGGGCGTGCTCGAACTTGTTCTTTTTGAAATATCCGTCAATCCGGATTTCGATGCTCGAGGCCTTGCTTTAGCCCGTAAAGTGCCTTTTTAAAATTTTAGCACTTTGCCTTCTTCTCTCGATTTTGAATATGCCGAGGGCTGCTCCACGTAAACTTCTTCCGACTTCCCCATTCAGAAAGGCGGACTTCACGTCCATCTGGTAGATTGGCTATTTGAGTTGTGCAGCTTGAGCCAAGAGCAAACGGATTGTCTCCATTCTTGCAGCGGGAGCAAAAACTTCGTCATAATCTATTCCCGCTTGTTGTCTATAGCCCTTCGCCACCAATCTTCCCTTGTAACGTTCAATTTTTCCTTGAGCATTCATCTTCGTTTTATAAACCTATTTGACTCCAATGGGTTCATGCCCGTTTGGAAACTCCACAAGTTTCCAAGTGTCGTTCTTTTCAACACCTTTATTTCCTCGTCCATCTCCGTTCTCCATCTCTGGTCTCTTACGGCTTCTTCGAAGCCAATTTGTTCTAAATCGACCAGCAAGCAGGCTAGGTGAACCACCTTGGTTGTCTCGTACAGGTCCTGCATGCTTCACATTTTCGGTTGTCTTGGTTCGTCCTTCTCGTGAATTTCTTGAGATGGGGATGGGGCGGATAATGGTGCAACGCTTAGTGGTTCTCCTTCTCTTGTATTTTCTTCATTGTTCCACTTATACGAATTTTCATTCTACTCGAACATCTCGACTCACTATCACCTTTTTATTTCATGGATTATACAGTTGATATGCCTTCGTCTTCTCATTGTACCCAATAAATACGAGCTTTTTGCTATTTTCGTCGAGCTTGGTTCTCCTCTGGTCCGGCACATCTGCATACGTCACGCTTCCACCTATTTTAAGGTGTGCTACGTTCGGTTTTTGGCCATTTCATGCTTCTTGTGGTGTTCGATTTTCGAGGTTGTGATGTGGACATCGTTTTGAATATATACAGCACATCGTATTGCTTTGGCTCAATTCCTTTGGCATGTCCTTGCCTTTTAACATTGATCGAACTATGTCGAGAATTGATCGAACTATGTCTGGCGGCCCTCAGCCTCGAACCTCCCGACGCCTTGCTCTTCGTAAAAAGTTATAAAAGCGCCTGAAATATATTCTCCACTTCTGTATGAGCAGGACGCTTTGATGTCTGAACCCGTCGCCTTCTCGACCATAGTTTTGAATCTTTATAAATGTCTCGAGCGCTTCTGGTTTTTCCTTTAGAAAATACACCCACGTATTTCTTGATTAGTCATCGATGAAAGTGATAAAGTATCTTCTTCCACTCAATGATTTTGGTGTGATCGGGTTGCATATGTCTGTATGTATGAGCTCCAGCGGTTTGCGCGCTCGATATTCTGCTTGCTTCTGAATGTCGTCCTCGTATGTTTCCCGATTACGCAGCTTTTGCAAAGCTTCTTTCCGCCTTCTAACACCGGCATTCCGTGGACCATGCCCCTTTTGGAGGGCTCCTTTTGGTCACCATAGTGCAAATGATCAAACCGCATATGCCAAAAATGGTCTTTGTCTTCCACGTCCACTTGCAAACATTTTTTTGAATCGCCTTTAGATTGAGTCTGAACATTCGGTTCCTTTCCATCTCGACCCGTGCGATCACTCTTCCATCTTTGTTTCTTAGTTGTAATGAGCAGTCCTTCATGAATACTGAGCATCTTTTTTTAAGCAACTGTCATATGCTTAAGATGTTCGTCTTTAAATCGGTGACGAAATAAACGTCATCGACCGATCCCTGTTTGCCATCATTTTGAGAGAAGTAAATTTTCCCTCGGCATTTGACTTTTATCTTCGATGCGTCACCAAAAGACACGTGGCCGTCAACGATTTTCTTCAGATCCGTGAAGAGATATTTATGCCGACTCATATGATTGCTGGCACCAGTGTGAAGATACCACACTATATTGTTGCTTGGACTTGTATCCTCGAGCACCATTAAGAAAACACATTCGTCTTTTGGCTCTTCTTGTGTGATTAGATTCGCATTTTCGTCCACCTTCTTTTCGAACCAACAGTCTTTTGCGAAATGTCTGAACTTCCCACAGTTGTAGCATTCAACGCTCGGTTTATTCGAGTGACCACCTCATCCTTGAGCTCGACCTCGTCCTCTGCAATTTTGATTGCTCGTTTGTCGTTCTTTCGGATTGTATCCTCGTCCTCGGTCAGGATTTTGGCCGAAACCTCATCCTCGTTGACCTCGTCCTCGTCCTCGGCCGTGATGCATATATAGCGTCTTGTCCTCTTTAAGTGATAATTTCGTCTGTAGAGCCTCGTCCAGCGACTCCTGCTTCTTCTTTTTCTTCAGTTGCTCGTGAGTTTCGAGCGAATCAGAGATTTCATCAACCGTCATTTCTTCGAGATTTTTGGATTCTTCAATTGCACATATCACATGCTCGTACTCGTCCGTCGGGGAGCGGAGAATTTTCTCGACGACCCGTGCTCCAGTTAGGGCGTAACCATTTCTCTTCAACTGGTTCGAGATGGTTTGTACTCTCATTATATAACGGACACGCCTTCGTCATTCTTCATTCTCGTCGTTTCGAATTCGCCACGAGGAGTTGCACCGTACTTGTTTTACTCGGTCGGCGCATTTGTACGCTATCTCCAGTTTTTCCCATGATTCCTTAGGTTTCTTTACGTCCTTGATTTTTCGAAGCCGGCATCGTCTAGACCGTTGTATATGATGGTGAGCGCATACCGTTGTATATGATGGTGGACCGCCGTGTACTCGTCTATTTTCGGCTTTGGTCTACCCGTATTTAATGATATTCCATACGCCTTGCAAGCCGAGCAGTGAAACATAATTTATAACAAATTATTAATTATAACCACATTATTCATTAAACTTTATCTGAAATTTGGGCTCAATGATAATAAAAACATACATAAAATATATTAAACAATTTATGTACATAGGATTTACTAGAATTTTTAATCTAATTTCACTCACATATGTTATCCAACATTAAAAATTAAGATAAAACTAATAAAATTTTAACCATAGACTTAAAAAATGTAGTATTTAAAAAATAATTCTTATGAACACTGAAAATATAAGATATGCATGTCATTTTGATCATTGTTAAACAAAGAATATGCTAGATAAAGTTTTATTTATTTTTATCAGATAGAATACATTAAATAATCGCTTTTTATATTTGGTGGGAAGTAATTTAAAAGTTAGAACAAAATAGAAATTAAAATAGTTAAATCACAAAACGTTGACACGTGCAATACTTCTTCCTCTCTGATCGAAAACCGTATTGTACGCTATTTTATTTGCGCGACGTCGCGTTTTGATAAAAATTAACGCAACGCGCGTGTTAAAGCGCGCGATGCCACGCGTTTTTAAACACTGATATATATACATATATATATATGTATGTATATAGTACAAACATGGTAACAAAGATAAGTGATAACTAAATCCTTGCAATCTTTAGCTTCATGCGTGTATCCTCTTGAGTTTGTTTTTATCAAAATTTTCTTTGGCTGCTTTGCGGCTGTGTGTTGATTTTATTTTTTTTTTTGCATATTTTATCTTTTAGATTTGGTATTGGACTTATTCAACAGAGGCATCGAAGAGTCGAAGTCTGAGTGGGCTTGCTGTAAAAACGAGGAAGAGTTCTTATGGAGTTCGATGAGATAAGAAGAGACACGGTATTTTGGGGATGATGGTGAAAAGAAATGGGCTTTTTTAGCAGTTGTGTATAAGATAATAGATGTGTTGTGTTCGTCCATTTTTGTCGAGGGATTCGAAGGACATAATGAGGAAGAAAGGGAATATTAGGTTTCTTCTTCACCTGCGTTTGCTGCATTGTTTAATGTCATTTGCTTCATAACTTTTGTTGTTCAGAAGATACAAAGTTTGAAGACAATAAATAAAGTGGGTATGAAGCTAAGTATTTTCGGGGCTTTATAAAGTAAGTCAAAAGCCATGCAATCTCAATGATGATGAGGAAAGGAAACAACGAATGCATATTCTGAGCCAAGAAATAGTTTTCTTCCGAATAGAAGAAGGGACCACTCAGCATTCTAAGATTGATAGCAATTGCAGGTCGAAGAAGAAGGTCGTAAGTAATTTTAGTCCCAGGGAAGAAGATGATAAAGCTTTATAGCTGCTGTGAACATGAAGCTGTTTGTTGATGCTCATCTAATCAATTGCATAAATTACCAGAATTTCAAGATTGATTAGCTAACCATCAACAAACACTTTCATGGCTGCAGACACTCTCTCTCTCTCTCTCTCTCTCTCTCTCTCTCTCTCTCTCTCTCTCTCTCTCTCTCTCTCTCTCTCTCTCTCTCTCTCTCTCTCAATATGTGATGTATTTGCGAATTCATACGTGTATGTATTTATGCTTGGGAGGAGTGGCCCAATAATATCAATTTCGTACGTTACATAATAAGAATATTCACTAAGATGCCTTGCTTGACTCGCTATAAATTGGCACACAGATTCTCGAGCGTACTCTACGGTAAATTCATTGACTCACTTAAAATATATAGAAAAAATACGATGTGGTTTTTGGGTAATTTTCCGTTGATAGGCATGTGTATTATATATTATATTTATTAAATATAGGTGAATCTACAGAAAAATAGCCATTTGTATAAAAATTGTAGACACATATTAAGAAATAAAGTATAATTTTCATTATAATCATATTATTTAATAATTTCTATTTAAGATCAGGGGTAAAATTGGAAATAATGAAACGACTTGTATTTAAAAATAAAATAAATTCGACTTGTTTTTAAGAACCGATGGAGTATCTTACACCCAAGTGACATCTATAGAAAAATACTCAATTGAATAAATTTTTTTTTATAAATCAGTACATATGTAATTTTTACAGACAGATACCCGTTTTACTATTTGTATAAATTTTCTCAGTCTTGTCGTACCTTGTAGGTGTGTATTGCGTACTACGTCATGCGTTTATAGGGTACTCTATACGGTTTCTATATGATACTTTAGTTTGTTATATATGACGTACCATTTTCTCAACGTATTACGTACCAAAATACGTTGTTATAAAGTACCTAAATGTGTTACATAGCGTATCTGCAGCGGATCGGATACCTATGTGCAAAAATTTATTCTATTAGGTACCTATATTAGGTACCTACATAAAAAAATACTGACAAGGTACTGAATTATAAATTTTTATGCAAATGAGTATTTATGTCTAAAGACCCCTACAACCAAATTCGTGCATTTGAATTTTTTCGGACAATATTTCCTACAATACAATCCATCTTTCTTCACCGTTGTAACAGGACTGGAATCGAAGTTTTCATTCACTCACTAAGCTCACATCAAAATGCATGCAATATTTCATTTCCAGTGAAAGTTAGGCACCTTCCAATTTCCATTACACCCACAAAACACATAGACGCATCTCCCAAACAAAATATTTATTACCTTATTTAATAAGACAAAATAAGGGGCTTACTTCAATTAATTCTAAAGCCATGGTGAATTGAAAATAGGAGTGGCTATGGATTTTACGTGCATGTACTTGCGAAGCCCCTCGATTCCCATATCCCGACCGAAGCCGCTCATCTTGTACCCTCCGTAGGGAGCGTCGTCGTTGAACGCAATGTAGCAGTTTATCCAAACGACGCCCGCCTTCAACGACCTCGACACAGTGTTCGCTGTGTTCAGGTCGTTCGTCATTACGCCCGCCGCCAGTCCGTACTTGCTCGAGTTCGCCCGGGATATGACTTCCTCGACGCTCCTGCATTTTATTAGGGTTGAACAACGAATCGAATAAAAAAATCGTATTCTGTTCGTGTTCGATCAGCCAGACTATCGAATATTCGTATTCGTATGGATTTCTGTTAAAATCGTAAGATCAACTCGAAATTCGACAAGTGTATAATTGAAAATGTTCTATTCGATTATTTGGATACTCGAAATACTAATTTCCCTTAAAATCTACTACTAAAAGATGTGAATGATGTTATTTTAAGTATATGACATGCATATTAGTATTCAAATCGGGAAAATTATTTTTACTCGACATCGAATCGTAAAATTCAAATCAAACTAAAAATTTGATTCTTTTACGTTACAATAGATAACCTAATAACTCAGTGTCCCAAATCGGATTATTGAGAAAGATTTAGTAGCTTATAAGTTGACGGCTACTCTACTTATCAACAATTGGTTTTAAGAATGAAACACTATCAACTTATGAGTTCCCAACTCTCCTCCAAAGTGAATCGATGATAGGCCCAATAACGCAATTAACATTTTGCAACTTAGACTGCGTGTGTTCGTGAGACTTACTTGAATTTCAAGATCGACATGACGGGTCCGAAAATTTCTTCCTTGGCGATGATCATGTCGTCCTATATCAATTTTCATCGCTATCACGTAAGAAAAGAGACGAAGAAATTCAAAGTTGCAAAAAAATAAGAAGAGTCGCCTGTAACTTACTGTGACGTCGGCGAACACGGTGGGCTCGATGTAGTAACCCTTTCCCGCAATAGCCTTACCGCCCGTCAAAAGAGTAGCTCCTTCCCGCTTTCCGTGCTCGACGTACGACAATACCTTTTCGTACTGCCTTCTATCGGCCTGCGGGCCTTGATTCACATTGGGATCAAATGGATCTCCGATGACCCAAGATTTCAACTCCTGCAGAAGCCTCGCAATAAACTTGTCGTAAATCCCTTCCTGCACGAAAACCCGAGAGCCCGCCACACATATTTGACCCTGCAAGGAAACAAGTTCGAGAAAATTGTTGGGTGTCAAACCCATGTCCATGATCAGGACTATAACTGGGGCGAAAAAAATTCCTACAAAATTATCAACGAAAATACTGATCGTTATGTTTCGTTATTCTTTCTTTTTTCTTGCCTGGTTAAATAGGCAGGCAGTAATAGCTAAAGGGGCGATCTTATCAACGTCTACGTCGTCGAATACGATGAAGGGAGATTTCCCGCCGAGCTCGAGAGAGACGCTCTTCAAGTTACTGCTCGCCGCCGCCTCCATTATGCGCTTTCCCGTCTCCGTCGAGCCCGTAAAACTCACCTTAATAGTCCATGAAAAAAAATTATAAAAATCTTAGTCAGCATGTCATAGATCAAAAGTGTATTATTGAATATTTTTTTAATACATTATTGTGTAGATTGTATTAAAGTTGACTTTGTGAGATATTTTATCACTTACCATGTCAACATCCATGTGAGAGCTTATGGCCGCACCAGCCGTTGACCCAAGCCCAGCCACCACGTTGACCACGCCATCGGGCACGCCGGCCTATACGCATAACCATATCGAACTTAAAAATTTGTCGAGATTTCTATTTTATTCAACAAATATATTAAAAGGGACAATTTCACAATTCACGAATTGAATTTAAATTCAAATCTACCATTTCCTAATACTACCTTCGGGTTCTTTATCTTAAGGATAAGGGGACGCTAAATGGCGCATAAATTATAGGAATTGCGTGACAAGTTGTAAAATTGAAGCAATTTGAAGGGACCCAAAACGTTGCAATTTTAAAACTTACTCGTTCTGAAGATTGCAACATATTCAAGTGTTCTCAAATTATGGAACTTGCTAGCCTCGAATTGATTCAATTTAAAACTTTATCATTCTCAAAATTGCAAGATATTTAGGTGCCCAAAAATTGTCGCGCTTAATTTAGTTGTCCAAATAAAAAAAAAAGGTAGTAATAATTGAGCTCGAATATGATATTACTAAATTATATTATGTTATACGACGATACCTGTTTGGCCAAGTGAGCGAAGTAAAGCGCCGACAGCGGCGTCTGCTCGGCGGGCTTGACCACCATGGTGCAGCCGGCGGCCAGCGCCGGCGCTATTTTAATGGTTAGCATCTGAGTGGGGAAATTCCACGGTACAATGTGGCCCACAACACCCACTGGCTCGATCAGCGTATAGCCTTGCAGCTCAGAGGACATCTTTAGGGTCGACCCATGGATCTTATCCGCTGCGCCGGCGTAGTAGCGGATACATTCCGCCGAGCCGTGTATGAGCGCTCCCTTCAGCACCGTCGATAGGTTCGCCGCCGTGAGCGTGTCCAAGTCGGCGATCTCTTCGAGGTGTTCGTCGATGAGGTCGGCGAATTTAAGGAGAATCCTTCGTCTTTCCTGAGAAACAGAGGAATAAGGTGTATTATTTTTTAACGGAGAAATAATGATTTTTGTTTATTTTTATTTCAACAGATGAAGCTTACAGATCCGGGCAGCCTCGGCCAAGGGCCGTCGTCGAAGGCCTCACGCGCCGCCTTGACGGCTAAGTCGACGTCCTCTTTGTCGCCGGCGGAGACCTTTGCGACCACGTCTTCTGTTCTTGGATCTACTATTTCGTACGTCTTCCCTGTTTATTTTTTTAATAATAAACAATATATATTATATAATATAAATTAATTTCCCCAATAAATGGTTAGATGAATCTGACAGCACGTTTCTATGAATAAAGAATTAAATAACTAAATAGTTCGTCGTCGTCTTCCTTGTTTGGAAATTAATGAAGAAACGAGTTTTCCTCTGTTTTCGAAGCGTGGAGGAAACGAAACCGGAAAAAAAACAGAGCTTTACTAACGATACAAAACAGAGTCAGCGAAAACAGAGCATTCAATATGTTTGACCTGATACAGAGTCGACAAAACCTCCATTGATGAAAAGCTTCGTGAACTTTACGCTGGGTATAATGATCTTTGAGTTTTCTCCATTGGTTCCATTGCTCTGCAACGTCATCTTTCTTGTCTAGCTATTACTTTCAATAATGTCTTAATTTCTCCCTCGTTTCTTTCTTTCCGTGTGTACTGATTTATGTGTACGAAGCAGAGGAAGAGTTTATTTATAAGGGAAACGGGTCGGTTTTATTACTACATTTAGGTACGCCCGTTAAAACATAGGTACGCCGTACGAACCCATTTAGGCACCCTATATCAACATGTTATGATACGCCATATACACACAGGAAGGTACGACGTACCTGAAGAAATTGATAAAAATTAATCGGATACATATGTGTAAAATTTTCTAACATGGGTACCATGTATAAAAAAATTATTCAATTAGCTATTTACGTGACTTTATTACGAAGTTGTCTGTTTTACTTTCTATTTACCTATTTAATGTTTGACTAGAAAGTAACGATATATTGGCATTTGGTCGACAAGTACACTATTGACATTTTTTATTTCGTAGTTGTATTAAACTTTAAGGCCATGCTTACGAATTAATTTAATTATTTATTCGTTAGGTACAAACGAACAATTATTAAGAAAGTCAAAATAAATCATGCAATCTTGATTAGATCTACAGTAAAATCTCTAAACATTAATACTCTATAAATTAATAAACACTCTAAAATAATAAAATCTTCCGGTACGAACTTGGGCCTTTGTAAAATTCATCAAATTCAATGAATAATAATATAATATTTTTTTTGAAAATCCATTTATAAATATTAGGTTCCATTAAAGCTCTAAATTAATAATTCATAAAAATTACAATTATAAATTATGGTGATTTGCTAAAATAAGAATATATTTGTTATTATATTTTCTAAAATTTTAATCTAATTGGATTTCATTCCTAACTTTTTTAACTGCAATCAATAGTTTCGATGTCGAGTTATCTAGCTGCAACAGAAAAATGTGAAGGGTTATTGTCGCCATTTGGGTCGCTTAATATCCTCACCTTCTGAAAGTTGGCTGAACGTTATTCCAATGATATCCTGAGAGCATTTGATATTGTACCTTGACTAATTTTCAATGATATTTTTTATTAATTCACACTTGTAAATCTTTTTGAGTATATGAACATAATTAATTAAACATATTTGAATTCATTTATCGTCAATACATTCTAAATTTGTTAAATTTAAAGAATCTCTATTTTAATATAATAAAATATTAATTTATTGATATATTAATATCTCTCTAAATTAATAACATTTCATGATCTATGTCACCTCGCACCTGTGATAAAAATATAACCAATTGGAGGGAGAGTAAGATATGCATGCAATTAAAGATAAACTTGGGTTGGAACAGCCGGTGGGATTTATTTCAATTTAATTAATTTTCTTTTTCTTTTTCTTTTTTGACAATTAAGATAAGTTGAATTCACAAACAAAACACGTCGATTAAATTATATTCAATTATTTAGACATGACGTATGGCCTATGGGAATGGGATTGAGATGCATCGTTGAAATTTGTAGGGCGGGCCCAGCTAACTCTCTCTTCAATTAATTGCAAATTCAACAATCAGACAATCCATCCAGATTCCACAAATTCAGGTAGCCAAACATGTTTGTGTTTCTCCTTTAACATACCTGATCTGAGTAAAAATAATATTTGGGCTTTTTAAATTAAATAATGAAAAAAAATAATAATTAACTGAATAACAAAATAGGGTAATTCGCGTTTAATACCCGCGACGTCGCACCCATTGGGCGACGTCGCTACCATTAGTAGCGATGACTATTTTTATATTTTTTTAGTGGTATGAGTCGCCCGTAGTGGCGACAACCTCCTCTTTATTGTTTTTTTTTACATTTTTATATTTATTAATTATATAATCTACCAAATCAGTAAATCATCGTTATTTCATGTGATTTACATTATAAAAATCAATAAACGCATCTAATTTATTGTTTGTTTCACGACGATTAAAATGATATGCATATCTTATATTTTTCGATATTCAAAAGTATTTTTTATTTTTATGAATTAAAAAATACTTAAATTAAAATAAATTAAATATTTCTAATATTCGAAAAATATAAGATATGCATATCATTTTTATCGTCCTGAAACAAACAATAAATAAGATGCGTTTATTAATTTTTATTATATAAATCACATGAGTGTCGCCCGTCATCCAAATTCCATATGACCGTCGCTGAGGGGTGACGATCATTTCTAAATTACATGAAATAACGATGAGGGGCGACACTCATTTAAAATCGTGTGAAATAACGGTGATGGGCGACACTCATATATAAATTGGATCAGGGGTGATGCACATGTGAAATACATAATAAAAATCAATAAACGCATCTAATTTAGTGTTTGTTTCAGGACGATTAAAATGATATACATAGGAAATTATTTAATTTATTCCAATTTAAGTATTTTTTCATTCATTAAAATAAAAAATATTTTTGAATATCGAAAAATATAAGACATGCATATCATTTTAATCGTCGTGAAACAAACAATAAATTAGATGTGTTTATTGATTTTTATAATGTAAATCACATGAAATAACGACGATTTAATGATTTGGTGGATTATATAATTAATAAATATAAAAAAGTAAAAGAAAATAAAAACAAAAAAACAAAAAAAGGAGGTTGACGCCCCTAGGGGCGGCTCAAACCACTAAAAAATATAAAAATGGTCATAGCTACTAATGGTAGCGACGTCGCACCCAATGGTTGCGACGTCGCGGGTATTAAACGCGAACTACCCTATTTTGTTAATTATTTCAAAAACGACCCTATTTAATTAATTATTATTATTTTTGCATTATTTAATTTAAAAAGCCTAATATTTGGCTACTAGACTTCGAGGCTAGTAGACATAAATGTTGCTGCGTAGACTTATTTCATACTCTTTATAATATTGATTCGTCATTTGTTACATTACCTGATAGTACTTCAGTGAAGATAAGTATGGCAGGAACAATAAAACTTGGAGCATCTTTATTCTTAAAGGATGTCTTATTCATACCTGAATTTAGGTTCACTTTAATTTATGTTAGTTGTTTGACTACCGAGGAAAATGTGATTCTAACATTCTTTAATGATCGTTTCCTGATCCAGGACTCAACGCAAAGGTTGACGATTGGCAGGGGTAGAGCATTTGATGGCCTATATGTTTTAGACACTGCTTTTCTTAAATCTGTTTCTACTATTGCATCTGTCGTTCCTAGTGCCCATGTACGTTAGACAAGATTCCTTTGACTACTTGGCATAAAAGACTTGGGCATCCTTCCAATTATGTTTTAAACAATTTGAAAGCTGTTCTGAAATGTAAAGAAAAAGTAAAGAAACAGGAATTTTGTAAGATCTGTCCATTGTCTAAGCAAAAAGGTTGTCTTTCAGTTTGCAAAATAACTTGGCTTGTTCTGCATTTGATTTAATCGATTGTGATATTGGGGCCCTTTAAATGTAGCTGCACATACCGGGCATAGATATTTTTTGACGATAGTCGATGATCACACGAGATACACTTGGATTTTCTTGCTTAAAAATAAATCAGGTGTAGCTGTCGTTGTTCCGTTCTTTTTTAGCATGATAGAGAATCATTTTAATAGCAAAATCAAGGTGTTAAGATCATATAATGCCAAAGAACTTCAATTTACAGATTTTTTATGTAGCAAAGGAACCTTGCATCAGTTTTCTTGTGTGCAAACTCCGCAACAAAATTCGGTTGTCGAGAGGAAACATCAATATCTATTAAATGTTGCTAGAGCGCTAGTTTTTCAGTCCAAACTCACCTTGGATTATTGGAATGAATGAATTTTAACTTCGGCATATCTCATAAATAGGACACCGTCTAGTGTATTAGGAAATAAATCTCCATACGAGTTGTTATATACTAAACCGATCGATTATGGTAGTTTAAGAACATTTGGGTGTCTGTGTTATGTCTCGAGGCTGCAAATAGGACTAAATTCGAATCGAGGGCCAGGTCATGTATCTTTATAGGATACCCGAATGGGATGAAAGCCTATAAGGTAATGGACTTGCAAACTAAACATTGTTGGGAAACCCGGGTGATCCGAGGCCCTGCCCCGGACGCAGCGGAATTTAAATTTTTCCCGGGTTCCCCATACGGTTTCCCCAGGATACTCCGTTAAATAAAGAAAACTGCATGATCGACACGTATAAAAGAATAAGGATCTTAACCTTGTAGCGAAGATCCTTAGCTCCCGTAGCTCACGAACTGTGCCGAAGAGAATCACGCCGACCCCGTGACGTGCCGTAAACCTACACCACCCCAAGGATGGCTAGAGATGGCCGTGTGGAGTATTGTATAGAGATGTTTAGATGTGTATGTGATTTCTAAAACTCACAAACACTTAGGGTTTTCTCAAGAACAACCCCAAATGCTCTAGCTTCTCTCTAAGTTTAGTGTGAGAAAGCTTATCAACTCATTTTGGACGAAAATCACAAGTCTCATGATGTAAAACCAAGTTTTAAATCATGAAATATACTTTAGATTTGTTTAAATGAGATCATGTCCTACATGACTCGTTTTTGTTTGATTCTCTTGTTATTTTATCATCCAATGACTAGATATTGTCCCACAAATCATAACAAAAGAACAAGGAACGAAATTGGATTTGATTTGGATCAAATTTGACCAAAAAACTATCGGTCACGGCCTCTGACATGACCTGTCACGGCCGCGACACATCATTGGACGACTTCTGCCGCTCGTCACGGCCTTGGTCACGGCCGTGACCATCTTCTGGAGGCTGTCACGGCCTGGGTTTGAAGTGTCACGGCCGTGACACCATCGGGCACCATTTTGATCGCCTCTGCCAGTCGTCACGGCCACGTGCAAGGCTGGGCAGTTTGGTATTTCGATCCGATCGAGGGGTAAACGATGTCTGATTGTCTTGAAATTTTAACCATAGTTAAAAGACTCACCAATCTTGATTTTTACCAAAGGGATTCTCAATCTGAGGTCTAGATTGTGAGATATGAAGTTTTGAAGCTACTGCTACTTTGCAGAGGGACTTCATGACTGTGACAAGGCTTGCTTGTCATTGTGAACCCTATTTACGCTTCATTCTTCACCTTTTCCGTTCCATAAATTTCCGTCCATGTAAATTATAGTTTCTAAAACATATATTTAACATTTTTATTAACGTCTCTAAGATCGTTAAATCATTTTACATCTCATATTAGTTAGGCACTATCACAGTGATCATTTTTAAGCCCGACTCTCTTGGTTCGTCTTAATCCGGCAAGGGAGGAATCCAAGAATTTGGTAAGCGCCTAGCCAATCCCGCGGTACCAAATAGATCCCGTGTTGAGTACGATCTTCGATCTACGAACCGACTATAGATTATTGTCGTACGTATAGACCCTTCACAAATGTCCCGATCGAGTGAGAGTCATGGTTACGTCAAACTCACTAGACTCGACTCTATGTCTAATTCGTGACTGGCAAAATTACTAAACTGCCCTTACGTCCCACGTAAGTTAGTTTATAGCTTCGGCCGAAGCTTTCGTAATTTCCTGTCCCCGAATATGCATAGGACATATATCTCAGTTACTAACGAGATAGTGAATCCCTAACGTTAGTCTAAGCACGGCAGTTACACTTTGTTGTCAAGACCGCATGTCGCCGCCGACCCATGTTCGTCCCCGAACAAGATGGACCTAGCAAACTAGTGACATTTCAAGACCCCAAAGTCAACTCCGTCAAAAACCCTTCGGTCTAAGGTCCACGCACACTACTATAGTCAATCGATCGATCATTGACGCTACCCAGAGTAACGATAAGGCCCATGTGATCGTCGATTGCGAGTCGTGTCCAAGTACAAGTTAATCCCCTGATTCAACTTATACCAATGTTACGACCTCCCGCTTCCCAAGAGAATGATTGGCACAACCATATAAGAGTCGTCAACAAATAAGTCGTAATTGACACTCAGTCACCCTACTGAGATCTAAGACTTATGGACTAATTTAATATCGGAGAATAATAGCTCACCGGTGCCCCTCTCTCATCCCATGAGAATCGGTGAATAAACTCACGATATATGGGATTTATTTATTTACTGTCTCATCGGATGCCTAGTAAGACTTTATAGGTAAATAAATAATATGCCTTTTTTAAAGAATCAATTATAAAGTATAAATTCCATTAATAATAATTATTCAAATACATAACGAATAATACATCGATTATTAAATACATGCCCTATTCATTACATCCTCGAATGGCATTCCGAGGGCACATCCCCAACAATCTCCCACTTGCACTCAATGCCATGTGCTATGATATCGTAACCCCATTTTATGGAGGTGTCGATCAAGCACTGCCTGTGAGAGAGGCTTGGTGAACGGGTCCGCCACGTTATCCGCGGTGGCTATTTTCTGCACAGCTATGTAGCCATTCTCAACGAACCCACGCAGCACGTGGTATTTTCTTTCTATGTGTTTGGACTTTGAATGAGATCTAGGTTCCTTGGCTTGTGCTACTGCCCCACTATTGTCGCACCACAATAGAAGCGGGCGGTCCACTATGCCTGGAACAACTTGAAGTTCTTCTAAGAACTTTCTCATCCGAACACCTTCCTTTGCTGCCTCAGAGGCCGCAATATACTCAGCCTCAGTGGTGGAATCGGCAGTAGTGCTTTGCTTAGAACTTTTCCAAGTCACTGCTCCACCATTGAGCGTATAGACGAAACCAGAAGTGGATTTTCGGTCATCCACGTCCGACTGGAAATCCGAATCGGTATAATCATCCACCTCTAATTCTCCATTACCATAAATCAGTACCATATCTTTAGTCTGTCTAAGATACTTAAAGATATTCTTTACTGCATTCCAATGTTCCTTACCAGGATTCGATTGATACCGACTTACTATGCTCAAAGCATACGCAATATCAGGTCGCGTACATAGCATCGCATACATTAGGCTACCTATTGCTGATGCATAAGGGATATCACTCATTTCCTTCCTTGCTTCCTCACTTTGAGGACACATGGATTTTGAGAGATGAATTCCATGTCGCATTGGCAAGAACCCTTTCTTAGATTCATCCATTCGAAATTGTTTCAGGATCTTTTCTAAGTAAAGGGCCTGAGATAGACCTATCATTCGATTCGCTCGATCTCTAAAAAGGCGAATTCCAAGAATATAGGTTGCTTCTCCCAGGTCTTTCATGGAGAATTCGGTCGAAAGCCAAGCTTTCACCTCCGAGAGCATTCCGATATCGTTTTCCATCAAAAGGATGTCATCCACGTACAATACGAGGAACGATATCTTACTCCCACTGACCTTCTTGTAAACGCAAGGCTCATCTTCATTCTTTAAGAATCCGTAGTTCCTAACTACTTCATCAAATCGAAGATTCCAGCTCCTAGACGCTTGCTTAAGTCCATAAATAGACTTGTTAAGCTTGCACACTTTGTGAACATCTGCTTGCGATGTAAAACCCTTGGGCTGCTCCATATAGATTTCCTCCTGGAGGAATCCATTTAGGAAAGCGGTTTTCACATCCATCTGCCAGATCTCGTAATCATAGTATGCTGCTATAGCAAGCAGAATACGGATAGACTTAATCATTGCAACAGGTGAAAAAGGTTTCCTCATAATCGATGCCCTCTTTTTGATTATACCCTTTCGCTACTAGCCTAGCTTTGTAGGTTTCAACCTGCCCATCAGGTCCAATCTTTCTCTTGTAGATCCATTTACACTATAGGTCTAAAACCTTCGGGCAGATCTACTAGAGTCCATACTTGGTTGTTATGCATTGAGTCCATCTCTGCTTTCATAGTTTCGACCAATTTCTTAGAGTCGACATCCATCATTGCTTGGTCAAAGGTAGCAGGGTCGTCACCAACGATCCCTTCAGTCGCAGCGCCCCCGTGCTCGACATGTACCATACCATATCTCTCAGGCATGCGAGATATTCTACCCGACCTGCGCAATTCTGGGCGCGTCTCAGACTGCTCATCTGTGCCCTCAGGCACTGATGTCTCTAGAAGCGTTTCATCTAACTCTCCAAGAGTCACTTCTCTGCCAGCTCCACCTTCTCGAACGAACTGTTCCTCGAGAAAATGAGCGTGAATAGCTACGACGATCCTTTGATCATCATGAAAGTAAAAATAATATCTCATGCTATCATCGGGTTATCCGACGAAACGTCCTTTCATGGACCTAGATTCCAGTTTGTCTGCTAATAGCTTTTTCACATAGGCGGGGCATCCCCAAACCCTTAAGTGATTCAAGCTGGGCTTCTTACCATTCCAAATTTCGTAAGGTACCCTATCTACAGATTTCGAAGGGGTTCTGTTCAAAACATAAACTGCAGGTTGCAAGCATATCCCCATAACGATATGGGAAGATCTGTATAGCTTAGCATAGATCGAACTTTATCTAATAATGTCTGATTTCTGCGTTCGGCAACACCATTCAGTTGTGGTGTCCTGGGCGGTGTAAACTGCGAAACAATTCCATTTTCTTTCAAGAAATCGTCAATCTCAAGACTCATATACTCGCCGCCTCGATCTGATCGTACGACTTTAATTTGTCTCCCAGTTTGATTTTCCACTAATGTCTTGAATTCCTTGAACTTTTCAAGCGTTTCAGACTTGTGCTTCAACAGATACACCAAGCCGTAGCGAGAGTGATCATCTGTGAAAGTCACAAAATAGTGAAAATTACCTCGGGCAATTACACTAAACGGTCCACAAACGTCTGTATGGATCAAATCCAAAAGATTAGTGGCTCTTTGAAAAGTCCCTGTAAAAGGAGACTTAGTCATTTTGCCGAGGATACAAGATTCGCACGTTAGATAGGAATCTGATTCTGTAGGCTTAATAATGCCGTGTTTCTCCAACTCTTGAATCTTTCGAACTCCGGCATGACCAAGTCTAAGATGCCACAAATACTTTTTATTTAACTCTAAGTTACGTTTGTCGGTAACTACATTCGCATGTTCCTGGACATTAACGTAATATAAACCATTTATTAACGTTGCATTTCCGACGCATTTATTTCCAAAATAAATCTCACAAATATTATTATTGAATCAAATTCATAACCATTCTTGAATCGAAATATTATTATTATTTAATATCGGAGAATAATAGCTCACCGGTGCCCCTCTCTCATCCCATGAGAATCGGTGCATAAACTCACGATATATGGGATTTATTTATTTACCGTCTCATCGGATGCCTAGTAAGACTTTATAGGTAAATAAATAATATGCCTTTTTTAAAGAATAAATTATAAAGTATAAATTCCATTAATAATAAGAATACATTATTCAAATACATAACGAATAATACACGATTATTACATGCCCTATTCATTACATCATCGAATGGCATTCCGAGGGCACATCCCCAACAAACATGACTTTATTAGTAGGGATGTTAGGCTTTATGAAGAAGTATACCCTTTTCATGAAATATGTCAGAACCAAACAGGTGTGATCCATTTCAGATATTGTTCTGCCTAAAATTTGTACTGATTCTATAAGGCAAGAAGTTCAGAACCTTGAAGTTTCATGTTCTGAAGATTTGACTAAAGTAAGAAATGAACAGCCTTGCTACCAAGATGTAGACCTTCAACCTGCTGAACAACAAGGCGAATGGATTGAATCACAGTCAACGGATGACAACGATTCAAAAATAGGGACACAACAAAACTGTTCTACAGATCAGAATGGTCCAGCAGTGAATACGCAGGTTGTTCGAATGTCATCAAGGCAAATGGAGTTTCCTTCAAAGCTGAAGGAATTCTACTGCAATTCCACACAGATTTTCATCCATTGTATCCTCTTCCAAATTTTATGACTCTTGATAAGCTGTCCGCGCAATATAGAACATTTGTGCTGAATATTTCTACAGATCAGGAACACAGTACTTCCATCAAGCAATAAAGCATGAAGAGTGGAGGAACGCCATGGAAGAGGAAATTCAAGCATTAGAGAATATTCAGACATGGACGAATGTTCCCCTTCCAAATAATAAGCATTCCGTCGAGTGTAGATGGGTGTATAAAATCAAAAGACATTCAGATGGATCAGTTGAGAGATTTCGATTGGTGGCGAAGGGTTATAAAAGCTGTGTTGTGCTTGGCAGCCTTAAGAAATTGGCATCTCTATCACATGGATGTAAACAACGCCTTTTTAAATGAGACTTGCTCGAGGAAGTGTACATGGACTTACCACCGGGGTATCAACCTCGCACCAATCAAGAATAGACAAAGAAGCTAGTTTGCAAGCTCACAAAATCAATATACGAACTAAGGCAATCATCGAGACAGTGGAACTCGAAGCTTTCGTAGTCGCTGCTATCCTTCGGTTTCAAGCAAACAGAATCTGATAACACTTTATTTATTAAAGGATCAGGTACAAATATTGTTATTATACTCGTTTACGTTGACGACTTAATTCTTGCAGGGCCTTCATTAGTGGAAATCAATGAGGTCAAACAATTATTGAGCAGCTTTAGAATCAAGGACTTGGGGGACCTAAATACTTCCTTGGAATGGATTAGCAAGACAACAAAAAGGTATTTGAATCTCACAAAGGCAATATGCAGTCAAGTTACTAGACGGTGAAGGCTGCCTTGGTTGCAAGCCATTAGCAACTTCCATGGACCCAAAGGTAAAGCTCACAGCTTTTGACGGAGAACTCTTGGAGGACCCAACACAATATGGTAGACTTGTTGGGAGGCTTCTCTATATCACCTTTACGAGACAAGACATATCTTTCACTATGCACAAACTAAGCCAGTATATAAGTAGCCCACATAGCTCCCATCTCAAGGCTGCACACCATCTTCTACGCTATCTGAAATCAATGGTTGGGCAGGGATTGTTCATGGCAGCAGATTCAGAGGGCAGCGTGCTCGGACACTAGAAAGTCGGTAACCGGTTTCTGTGTTTTTATTGGAAGTTCATTGATTTCGTGGAAAGCGAAGAAGCAACCTACCATAGCGCGCTCTTCTACGGAGGCTGAATATAGAGCCTTGGGAGCAACAACAAGTGAGGTCCTTTGGTCGGACCAGCTGCTACTTGAAGTTGGACGCATTCCTGAGCGCATACCTACAATATATTGTGACAACAGATCCGCAATTCAACTTGCCACCAACCCGAGATTCCACGAGCGAAGCAAACATATCGAGATTGATTGCCATTTTATTAGGCATCATCAAGTCTCGGACACATTAAACTTTTTCCGGTTCGGAGTAATTCACAGTTGGCCGACATTGTTACTAAACCTTTGACAGCGGTTGCATTGCGCTCACTACTATCCAAGATGTCTATAATTAATATATATAGTCCATCTTGTTGGGGGCTATTAGCTTCTGTAACTAGCATCTCAGGTCGAGGAGCTCTGCCTAAGAGATCGATCAGTAGAAGTGATAAAAGTAATTGAGGGTAAAAATGTAATTGCCCATCAATATTTATCCGTTACCGTTATTAGCGACTCTGTATATATGAGAGTGTAAAGCGTGTAACTATCTCTTGAATAAGAAAAAATATTCATTTTTCTCTGTATCTCTCTCAGTGCAAAATCACACTTCGCTACTAACTTTCATCACCGTGTACATAAATACTTCACACGGTTTCACAAATAGAATTTGATATTTATAATAAGGTTATGGAATGCAAGTGGTTTAGTCAGTCTTTTTTTAATAATGTAGAAAAGATCTGATTGGTCAATTAATACAGACTAGTTGATGGTTTATCCTAACTTGTCATCATCCATCAGCTCAACGCCTGCTCTGTCGCATGATTCAGAAGCTCCTCAACTGGCATGGGATCACGCAGTTGGAGGAAGCGGCGACCCTTCGAGTCCGAGGGTAGAATAAGCACATGACGCATTAAGGTAACAATTTCTTTCTTTCCCCTTTTTTTCTCAACATAACATCGTTATAATTTTCGAGTATATTATAATTTGAATATTAAACTCATAAGTCATAATCTACTATTTTGGGCATTTGGCTGTATCATTGTTCGGGTAAAATGCGTATAACCCCCTCGTGGTTTCGCAGTAATGCACATAAACCCCTGTGGTTTTTTTATTGCACGGTACTCCCTCGTGGTTTAACTAATATTGCACCGTACCCCCGGGCATCAGTTTATTGCCCGAAATTGGATTACACGCGCCCTTACTACATGCGGGTTAAGCTTGGAACATATTATTTACTGTTAAATGACCAGAATAACCCCAACTATTCACCTTCTTTTCAAATGATAACCATCGGACATCAGTTTTTGCCCGAAATTAGATTACATGCGCTCTTGCACGCGCTCAAATGACCATATTATTCACAGTTAAATGACCAGAATAACCCAACTATTCACCTTCTTTTCAAATGATAACCCCCGGGGTAACGTTTGTATCTAGATAGTGCCGATGGTTATCATTTGAAAAGAAGGCGAATATTTGGAGTTATTCAAGTCACTTAACAGTAAATAATATATTCCAAGCTTAACCCACCTACAGTAAGAGCGTGTGTAATCCAATTTCGGGCAAAAAAACTAATGCCCGGGGGGTACGGTGCAACATTAGTTAAACCACGAGGGAGTACCGTGCAATAAAAAAACCACATGGGTTTATGTGCATTTCCGTGAAACCACGAGGGGTTATACTCATTTTACCCTCATTCTTCATATGAGATAAAGACGATCTTCTGTGTGGAGATATCACATGCTCTAACCTATACTATCCTGGGAATAATTAATTATATGAAAATATATTTAAAAAATGCAACAGATTAATTGGATGGTACGAAGTGCAATTTTGTAAAGAGTCAATGCGAAGTGTCATGAATATAAATAGCTTAGTCATATTTGTCGAGTTAAATAGGCCGACAAAAGAAAGCGTTATTCAGCGATTGAAGGCAATATATATGTAAATATATATGTACAATAGAACGTTGAATCTAGTAACGAGATCAATTAAAAAACAAGGAGAAAAGTGTAATAGGGCTTTTAATGTAAGCCCAATTCAACTTCTACATGATATCATTGGAGCCGATTAACTGCATTGTTATATGCAACAATGAACTCTTTAAATCCAAGAAAAGTTTTTCAGAATTTTATTCAATCCCCAATTTTTTTGGCTCGTGCTTTATATGGCTGTTAGATCGGTCAATCATATGTGTCGGGTTGACCCCTTATCCGTAGGGGTGTTCAAATGTCGGTTAACCGACCGAACCGAACCGAAACCGAAGTTTCGGTTCGTACCGAATACCGAACCGAACTGAAGAGTTTCGGTTCGGTTTTCGGTTTGTATTTTGATAACCGAAAAAAATTCGGTTCGGTTTCGGTTTTTTACCTCGGTAAACCGAACCGAACCGAATAACCGAATTCTTTTTTTTTATTTTAATACATATATATTATTATAAAAATATATAATGATATATTTTTATATGTCTTATTTAATAAATTAATAATATACCCACCATATTTAATAAATATGGAAAATATTAGGTAAATCATAAATTTATTCAAGTAGATATATGATAATATATATTTATAATATAAATAAAATTAATATATTTACTAAAATATGGAAAATTTGGGGTAAATGAAAATTGTATACAAATAAAAATATGATAATAAAAATATATAATTAAAATCGTATTAATATTATTGTTTTTTTATTTTTATTAAAAATTTGGTTTTTTGGTCGGTTAACCGAATCGAACCGAAAAAAATTCGGTATAAACCAAAACCGAACCGAATTGTTTTGGTTCGGTTTTCGGTTTATGAAATTCTCGAACCGAACTTTCGGTTAACCGAAAGTTTGGTTCGGTTCGGTTATTACCGAATGAACACCCCCTCACGTCTAGGCTGATTTCTCTATTGTCTAGCTTTAGACGTGTAATTCTCATAAATGGGTGGTCATGAGGATTCGTACCCAGTACATGTGGGTCCCTAAGCTATGATACCATGTTAAGTGATAACTTTTACTAATAGGTTAACCCTGAGGAAGTACATCACTTTTTACTTTTATATAATTTATTTCCAACAGTGCAGTCCAAAAAATGTTTGGTTTATTGTTTGAAAGAAGTAGAATCCAAAGAATGATATACAACCATCGGATTTTAGCCTATCGCCAATTAATTTTAGCACGAAATTTGAACTTCTTGGCTTGATTTTTTTTTTGTCTCTTTTTTTTTTTTTTTGGCAAAATTTTAACATGGTTTCGATTTTACATAATTTAAACGATTCGAAGGGATGGCTGGTTTTTCTAAAAATTTTCTTGCGAGATTCTAACCTGATTTGAATTACTCAATGAACCCATTTACATATCACCTTTAAGATAAAATTTTGTTTTGAACTTCTAGGCTTGGAATATCTCATATTTTTTTCCTTGCGAGATTTGGAATATCTCATTTTTTTTCCTTGCGAGATTTTAACATGATTTTCAAAATTATTACCTATAGTTTAAATGATTTGATGTGATTACTGGTATTTCTAAATTTTTCTTTTACGAGATTCTAACATGGTCTTAATATATCGAATGAAGGGACTTCAAAATTAATGCACCAATTATTTTTAGAGGCAATTTAATGTCAGGTTCCAACATAAATTTCATTTAGATTTCAGGCTACAGAAAATTTTTAGTTCTAAGGAGTCAATTTCTGCAATTCTCCATTATTTGAAAGGACTTAAAAGTTAATATAATCGGTAAATTATTCAAACACTTCGACGAGGCTTCTCCTTAGTTAAAGCGCAAGCCCGTTCTTTCAACAACAATCACAGCGCCGTCGAATCTCTTCCACAAAATCCTCAACGTTCCTCTCCGAAGTCCCCCCTTTTCCGACAGCTTCCCAAGCCGTCTCCTTCCACTTCAAAGCACTCTCTTCGAACCCACCGCCGGCGCCGGCGCAGCCGCGGCGAGTCACCAGCTCCACGCACCTAACCACCTCCTCCCTTCGAACCACCCTCCCCTCGCCGGCTCGAGCCCTAACCCCAACGCCCCAAACATCCTCCACGAACTTGGCGTTCGTAGTCTGGTCAACCCATTGACCCACGGCTATCATCGGCACGCCATAGCTCAGAGCTTCGAGCGTTGAGTTCCAACCACAGTGGCTCATGAAGCAAGCCACGGCTGGGTGACCCAAAACCCTAGTCTGACTGCACCATTTGACGATTAGGCCCTTCTCCGAGGAGGCGAAACCTTCTAGAAGCTTCCCCGCCTCGGACTTCCTTACCACCCACAAGAAATTGCAGTTGCTCGCTATGAGTCCGTGGGCAATTTCGTCCATCTGTTCTTTCCCTAGCGAAGCTATGCTGCCGAAGGAGACGTATACCACCGATGAGTTGTGCTTCTTGTCCAGCCACTCCATGTAATGATGGTGGTCTTCGCTTTCTTGAAGGTTGATGACGTGGTCGTTGGCGTTCTTGGCGGCGGCGGAAGGTAGTAGAAAAGTGGGCCCCACCGTTTTGATGCCCCATTGACTCTTCATCCATTCGACCACCTGAGAAAAAATCGAACCCATGTTGTATATGAATCTGTGAAGAAGAAGGAATTTTCGGACAATAAGAGAAAGAGTTCCTTTTTCTTTATTATTATTATGACCTCTTTTTCGAGGCTGTCGAAGGTGTTGAAAAGGACCCAATCGACCTCATCGATGTTGCGAAACTGATCGGTTAGGTGCTTCACGATGACGTGCTTAGGGTCGTCGAAGGCGGCGAAGTACGGCAGGTCTCCGGTGTGAAGCTTCGCCGGGAAAGAAGGCAGCGACAGCTGCCTATCGCCGCCGTACTCTTCGTACGGATACTCTAGCAAAACCCCTTTTCCCAGGTGGTAGAAAACTGCGCTGACGGCGCAGGGCTGAGTGAAGAAGACGGCCGCCGGCAAATTCCTCTCATGGGCCATCTCCAAAACCCAAGGCATGGTTGAATCGTAGACGACGGCGGTGTAAGGACTCAAAGACTCCACCTTTCCGTCGATTAACTTCGCCAATTCTTTAGAGAACGCCTCCCTGAATCTTCTGAAGTAGTCCTCGATGTCGGCCGCCGGCGGAGCGCCGTCCTCCGTGCCGTCGGACACGGCTTCGACGTCGATCGTTGGGCTGAGCTGGGAAAACGATTTCGTTGATTTAGCCACTCGATGGGTCAGTACGAAGGTGACTTTCAAGCCATTTGAAGCTAAGGCTCTTGCGAAGGCGAAGATGGGGTTTATGTGGCCTTGGGCTGGGAAAGGAATTACTAAGACATGAGGAATTTTTCTTCCTTCTTCTTTATGTTCTTGACAATGATCCATTGGTGAAGTTTTGTTTTCTTCCTAGTTGTGCTTTTCTGAGGAGTTTATATATACGATGTGTTTGATTATAGAACAACTTTTGAATAGCTGCAACGATGTTTACTAACAGCGAGAGTTTCAAAGAAGGCCAAAAAGGGGACAGCTGTTCTGCGCTTGCGTTCTGCTCTTCTTGGAAAGGTTATTAATTTATTGCAACCTTAGAACCATTTGTCAAGAGCGTAATGAGCTACGACAACCTATGTTATTTATGAATTTTGTACAGAACTAAAATTTGATTGAATGCCATCCAGAAAAAAAGTTGTGAAGATAATGACCGCAACTCGGCCTATTATATTATAGGGGTTGAAAATTATAACTAAAATTTTAAAATCTTTTCGAGATTATATTTTAGGGGCAACTTCAACTAAATCTTCATTCCCCTATTTTCTATCAAGTAACTCTTCATTCCATATTATTTATTACCAAACTCTCTAAATCAAAACAATCTTATACAGAACTCTCCATGGACGATTTTGCCCCTCTATTAATTTCCACACCCTTCTCTTTCCATACCCAAACTTGTAGTATCAATATACTTATGTTTGTAGTATCAATGTATAGATGTTTGTGGTACCATTTTGTGAGCTCCATGGACGATTTTGCCCCTTCTACTAATTCCACACCCTTCTCTTACCTGACCCAAACTTGCACTACCAATATATGTTAATGTATGGATGTCCGTGGTACCATTCCGTGAGCCAGTGTAGTACCATACGTAGGTTACTTGTACAATCTTTTCTGTACCTTGTGGTTGTGCTTAACTATCTCAACTCCTACACTAAATTGTAGTACCAATATACATATATTTGTAGTACCAATATATAAATGTTCGTGGTTGGTACCATGAGTAGGTTACTTGTAGTATCAATATCTACAGTCACGGACCGAAAATAATTCAGATGGCGTCGAAAAATTCCTTGTGTTTACCACAAGTAACCTACGTATGGTACTACACTAGCTCACGGTATGGTACCACGAACATGTACACATTGGTATTACAACCATACGTATATTGGTACTTCAAGTTTGAGTAAGGAATTTTTCAACGCCATCAGAATTATTTTTGGTCCATGACTGTTATCATATATATTGGTACTATAAGTAACCTACTCATGGTACCACACTAGCTTGCGATACGGTACCACGAACATCTATATATTGGTACAAATATATGTATATTGGTACTACAATTTATGGTATGAGTTGCGATAGTTAAGCACATGGTACGGAAAAGATACTACAAGTAACCTACGTATGGTACTACACTAGCTCAAGAAATGGTACCACGAACATCCATACATTCGTACTACAAACATACATATATTGGTACTGCAAGTTTGGGTAAGGAAAGAGAAGGGTGTGGAAATTAATGGAGGGTCAAAATCGTCCATGGGACTCATCGAATGGTACCATGAATATCTATACATTTGTAGTACAAACATACGTATATTGGTACTACAACATCCGCGGGTGTTGACAGGTTTTCTGGTAATATTGTTGTCTTATAAGGCTAAAATTGTCCATTATGTAGGTCTTAGGTAGTTATGTGATTTAAAAGTTTGAAATGAGGAGTTTGATGATAAATGAATTGGAAGGGGGAGTTAGTTGATAAATAGTTTGGGAGTATGGATTTATGTGTAGATTTGTCTATATTTTACGGTTAGGGATAAGAATAGGGTAGGTGGCATTAAATGAATTAAAAATTGTCAGCTCGCTAATATCCTACCTACGTATATCATTCATCCGAGAAAGAGCATGTCATGATAATTATATTTGGTTCATGATTGGAAAGAGATATTGATATTCATTAGACTAACAGTTATGTTAATAAGGTTTTGCTCTATGATTGCCAACATGATTAGATTTGGTATCTAAAGAAAATATTGGATAAAAGGGACATTTATGTAATATACTAACTTGGGAACTTGTTCTTTCATAGTTTTCATAGGATTAATGGACAGACCCATTGGTTAGGGTTTAGGGCTGAAATAAAATATTAGCAGTCCACGTGGCCCATTATTATAATTGTGAGACAATTAGTGAAACACCCTTTCTCCTACTACATATATGAACAGAAGCTCGTTTCAATAAACGCTTCACCGATATTGTATTCGTACTCTGCAAATTTCTCTATAATCTTAATCCATTTCACAAGTAAAAAGGAAAAATGGTGAAGAATCTAGCTATTTTTTGTGTGTTTCGCATGAACAAATGAATTGTGGTTATCTGTGCGCACTGAATCTGCTAATTGAAGTAGTGAATTTGCTGAGAATTTTTTTATCCCAAATTAATCTGCAGCCTAATTGAAGTTTGAATGTGGAGGTTTCAAGTTTGAATGTGGAGGTTTCAGCTTATAAAATTAGTTCGTTCATTGGAGGAGCTTTTTAAGTTTGATTATTTTGGATTGTGCTGTTTTGTGATTTGCTTCTATTCTCGGCTATCTTTTTTCGAGTATTGTTGTACGTATGCTAATGAAGTCAAAGAAGTTGGAGGATAGTGGATAGCTAAGATATATAGAGAAGGGCAGGAGCAACAATCGTTCTTCCAACAAAGGTAAATCTCCTGAAATTTCACTTTTCTTCTCAGATTACCAATCTGATGTGGAACTATATTAGGCAGACTAAAAAGAGATTAATGCAATAATTAGCTTATGATAACTATTAAGAGAACTTAGTGAAAAAAATATGAATTTCTAGGAAAAATATAAAGTTGGATTGTGAAGGGAGATTTTTAGGGACCTCCAACGGACTTTAGGGAACTAACACTCATATTAGGGAAGTGCTTTGGGATCTATTATGCTAAGAAAATCCCGGTGAAGCGTCATGAAGAAGCTTTGCTGAAGAGTCAAAAGATGAGAAAGATATTTTAGTCGCCACGTGGCTACTGAAGATTGGGCCGCATCATTGCCAAACGCTTTCAGTCCCTACAGAAAGCTGTCAATTCCTAGAGCTGTCTCTGACAGACGACTCAACAGACTGAGCATTGTACCTGATGGAACGAAATGCATCCTGTAGCACCCCTCCCATACCGAGACCCACTTGTAACATCCTTTCCTACCGGGACCTGTGGGGTTAGGTCCACCGCACCCGACTGATAGTCTAGCCCCACTGTAGCACTACTAACCTTCCAGCGACTGCACGTACCCTGAGCTACTTCCCATGGGGTCACCCATCCCAAGATTGCCCCAAGTCAAGCACACTTAACTTTGAAGTTCTTATGGATAGACTCTCGAAAAGGTAGGTCGACCTTGGTGATATGAGTAGTACTATCAATTCTCTTATCCGAGTCTTAGCCTGACACGCACATACATTGTCAGTCTCAGGATCCCCTCATTCGGGTGTGGGATCGGTTCGTTCATGTACCCCTTCACCTAGAAGCTTGCCAGGAGCCGCTCCTTGTCCGTACACCTCTCTGACACTAGCGATCACTTGTCCGTCACAGGCTCAGTACTTTATAACACCCAAATTATATAAAATCTTGAGTTAAAATAAATTCTAAGCCCAAAAGCCCACTCTACTTTTTATATGATACTTATCCCTTATAAAAACCTAGATGCTAAGTAATGTGAAAAGAGAGAAAAGAGAGCAGGGGAGAAATTCCATAGTCCTAATTCAGCTTAGTCTTATTCAGGTAAGATTGGTGCCTGAAAATTTGCATAAGAACTTGTTTTTAATTGCTTCCATCTGTTCAAGAATTTTTGTTGTGCGTAGTTGCAATTATTTGCGAATTTGATCTAGTTATTGTGCTCCGATCATTTAGAATCTGATTTCTGTTGAGATCTTTATCCGTTCTCAGCCACAAAAATCAGCTCAATCCGATACCTATACAATTTCTTATGAATTTTTTAACATTCAGCTGAAACAGAAAATTTCTGTTGCGCGGCCTCTGTATTCTCCAATTTTGATATAATTATATTGATCGTATTGTCATGAAATCAGTCTAAGTGGAAGGCTAACTTCTTGAGCTTTCCGTAGCCGCTAGAATTATATCAATCCGATATTTCTACAATTAGTTATGAATTTTCAAAGTCTCAGCTGCAAATTCGGGATTTTCACTACACTTTGAGTATTTTCGAGTTTATCGCTTTATTCCCGCTGCAACGAATCCTCTAACAATTCGATACATACGTTATGATGTGGTTTAAGTATTTTTGGGCAGTTTGATACCTAAAGATTAGTGATCGTGCTTAGGTTGTCAAGTACCGTGTTTAAGCCATCATTTTTTTAGGCGAAGGAAGAACGACAAGAGATACGCAGACAGACGATCACGCTTCGAAAAATTAGTATTCACCTGTGAGTTGACAATACGGGGACATATTCCCTTTGTGGGAAGTGTGGACTCACGGTGTGTCGTCATTTATTATGCCACATGGTATTTTATTTGATGATGTGATAGTAAGCGTTTTCGGCTATAAGTTATGTGTTATGGTATGTGAGAAAAACCCTTGTCGGCTACAGGACTCCATGAGATATTTACTTGCGTGATGTTACTTTTGTTGACAAACGTGATTGCTTTGGGGATTGATATGATTGCTCGTGATTTTGTTTATGACATTACGTGCTCATTGGAATCATTTGAGCTATTTGTGGCTTATGGGCCGTGATATTGATTATTCATTTTATGTTGCATACTCGGTACCGAGATATTAGTAGCACGTACCGACCACGATTCGGGTGAGTGATAGTGGCACGTTTATATTAGTAGCCCGAACCCGCCACAGTTCGGGTGAGTTAGAGTGGCATTAGTAGCCTGTGGTTCGGCAAACCCGAGTGCCTGTGGCCTGACGATAGCACCTATCCATTTGCCATTGTTATTGGAAGGTGATCATCGGGATTTGGCTCGGCCAACGTCACCGTTGTGTGGGACATGCATGATATACGTTATTTATAAAAATATTCATGGCAATTGTCTAGAGTACGGTGACGAATTCGTCTGACTCTTGATGGGGAGTTCAGTTCGAGATAGGTTATGGCTACCCACTCGTAGTTTATGTGATAACGACGTGGATTGTTCGCTACATGCTCATTTTTGTGTGGTGACTTGATTGTTGAATAGATTTATTTCGATATAAATGATTATTTTCCTCGATGGTTGATTATTGTGTTGGTGTTAATCATTGAGGATACGCCTTCCGTGAGGGTAAGGTGTGTCTGTATTATCTTCTCACTTGGATATACATCTTTCTCTTCTAGGTTGATATCATTTTGATTGGAGGTTTGATGTCGTTTGATCATCCTTTCCGCTCTGCTCTTATCCTACGTTCCCTATTTTGGTTTGTTGAAGAATCCATTGGCGGTTTTATTTTTGGAAGGAGGTTTGGTTTGGATATTTTATTTCCTTCGTTGATCGATGTTCGATGTTGTATAGACGTTGTAATCCTCCTATGATATGCAAATATATCTTTTGTTAAGCTCCATTTTATTTCCTTCGGTGTTAATTTGAGTTGATTTGTCAGCCTTGTGCTTCTCAAGAAGAAGCGCGGCGGCTGTCATGCCACCGGTTCGGGTCGGGGCGTGACACGTCCCATCTCCAGGTATTCTGGGATGTAAGACAGTAGTCGTTGGGAGCTCCTATATAAGGAGGACATTTTACACATAAAATCACTTCAAATAATCCTCTCTCAATGTAAAAATGCTTTACATATTTTGTCATGTGTTTTCGAGAGTAAGTGCGAGATGTAAGTAGTTTTGAGCGTGTAAATATTTCAAGTATAGTGAAAATCAGTTTTCAAACGCCCGTGGACGTGCGATCTGCAAGGATCCGAACCACGTAATTTCTGGTGTCGTTTCGTTTACGTCCTTATCATGTCCCATATTAGCTCACACGCACATTTCATTCTTTTACACTTGCAATCCTACTGCTAAGTTAAATATCCCAGACCTAAAAGTATTTTTGATTGGGATAGCCCCAGTGACGGACCTACAGTTGACGCCCCGGCCGGCTGGACTATTCCGGCGAGAGGACGATTGTTGCAGCTTTTTCCACTGTGCAGCTTATTTTATTTAATCTGTTTTTCTCTTTGGCCATTTTTGAAATTGAATTGTTGGTCTATTTGAACTACTGGCTTATAATTAAGTATTAGGCCGGCCTGGAGGCTGAAAGAGCTAAAAATGATAATTTTTTATCTGAACTATTTAATTTAAATATTTTGTATGTCTACAAATTTGTTCTCTTGTATAAAAAGTTATAATGTCAAATAGGTCTGTCCATTTTATATGTTGATTACAATTCACCTGTCTTTTATAAGTTTATTCTTAAACTAAAATTTTATTTTCTTAATAAATTAATTAATAATCTAAAATGTTTAAAATATAAAATAATAACAGCATATATTTGCACACATGTGTAAACATAGTAATATCATATTAAGAAAGAACAAGACATAGTAATCGTTCAATTTCTTTTTAATTATAATTTGCCATTAAAAGTTAAAAAATTTCAAAAAATTATTATTTAAAAAAATAAAAAAAAATAACTTATTAGCATATCTTTATCTAGTGGGTCAATGAGCGGGTTTATATACACGTGATTGAGCCCCCCCCCCCCCCCCAGTCTAATATTCTGGATTCGTCACTGGATAACCCACAAAATCATTTTTTTAGGCGTAAAAATAGGATTTATGGTGTTCAATACTCCTTGGATTTCCTTGGATTTCATTTTGTTTTCCTTTTTCCGTTGTCCTATGCTTGTTCTTTATTTATGTCACATACGAATTATGTAATAGTGAGGAATAAGAAAGGGAAACTGGGAGTTTGAAGCCGATAAAGATAAGCCTTCTCAATCATTGATGAAGAAGGTGAATAAACTTTTATATATATATATATATATATATATCGTTCGTTTTCTCATGTATTATTGTCAAAGCTTCTAACTGCACTCATCAATGTCTAAAAAGTTCTTGAATTTCATGTAGAAACGAAACAACTCTGGGGCGAAGCAAACCGTTCCAAAAGCATAAGAGTACACACATAGCTGATGAGAAAAAGAGCCCAAGAAGAGAAGATTTCATATCATTGTGCATCAGAATTAGAAGGTTTTTCCTCGGCAATCTTCTTTCCCTTCTCTTCTAAAATTCTTTTTTTGCGTCCGTCCTCTTCTTACTAGCCATCACTTTCGCCGCCAGGACAGTCACATTTGGGTCGTTCTTCTCCGCCGACGGAGGCCGCCTCTACACCGCCGCCTAATCTCATCAACATTCCGGCCAATTTTTTTGGCTCGTGCTTTATATGGTAGTTAGATCGGGTCAATCATATGTGTCGGGTTGATTTGACCCTCTTTCCGTATATCAAAGTATTATTTGTATTTTGTCCAATCTAGAAAATGTTTGAATTACTGTGTGAAAGAAATAGAATCCAAAGAATGATATATAACCATCGGAGTTTAGCCCATCGCCAATTAATTTTAGCGCGAAATTTGATCTTCTTGGCTTGATTATCTCTTTTTTTTTGCGAAATTTTAACATGGTTTTTAAATTATTACTCTAATTTAAACGATTCGAAGGGATGACTGTTTTTTCTAAAAATTTTCTTGCGAGATTCTAAGATGATTTCATTAACTCAATGAACCCCTTTACATATCACCTTGGAAGATAAAATTCTGTTTTGAACTTCTAGGCTTGGAATCTCATATTTTTTCCTTGCGAGATTTTAACACGGTTTTCAAAATTATGACCTATAATTTAAATGATTTGATGTGATCACTGATTTTTCGAAATTTTTCTTTTGCTAAATTTTTCTTTTGCGAGATTCTAACATGGTCTTAATAAAATGAACGAAGGGACTTCAAAATTATCGCTCTAATGTTTTTATTACACTAAGGGGGTATTTGTTTTGGGGTGATCCTCCAAAACATCACCGTGATCCTCTCGTTGCTTTATCATCACCATGTTTGTTTAGGCTATGTGATGAGTCATCACCGTAATGACAGATCACTTAGGTGATGAAAATGGGGTGATATTCTACCTTTTGGATCACCCCGAAAAAGCTAGGTGATCTTACATCACCGTGATGGGGTGATCTTTCAAACTTTTATTTGGACAATAATACCCCTTAATTTGGTATTTATACCTAATATATCCTTATTCATATTTTAATATATAATTAGAGTATTCAAATCTTAATAATAAATAATTATACTGAATAACTATACGGCAAAACTAATTAGTAATTCTTAAAAAAATCAAACTCGATTTTAAAATAGTAATTATTATTATTATGTAAAAAGCATCTCAATATATATGTATATATATGTATATATAATCCACATAATTTATATAATATTCATAGGGTCAAATTTGACATTTATGCAATATCACCCCACACATCACCGTGATTAGACAAACATAATATTCTAATATCACATTGATATGCAAAATGAAATATCACCTCAAAACAAACACGGTAACGATACATCACATTGATCTACATCACTGTGATATTCACATTACGGTGATATGAGTATCACGGTGATGTTGGATCACTGGAAACAAACACCCCCTAAGTTATATGATTTGAAAGGGACTTCAAATACTCAATAGTAGATTATTCAAACACTTGACGAGGTTTCTCATTAGTTAAAGCCCATTCTTTCAACAACAATCACAGCGCCGTCGAATCTCTTCCACAAAATCCTCAACGTTCCTCTCCGAAGTCCCCCCTTTTCCGACAGCTTCCCAAGCCGTCTCCTTCCACTTCAAAGCACTCTCATCGAACCCACCGCCGGCGCCGCCGAGGCGAGTCACCAGCTCCACGCACCTAACCACCTCCTCCCTTCGAACCACCCTCCCCTTGTCGGCTCGAGCCCTAACCCCGACTCCCCAAACATCCTCCACGAACTTGACGTTCGTAGTCTGGTCAATCCATTGACCCACGGCTATCATCGGCACGCCATAGCTCAGAGCTTCGAGCGTTGAGTTCCAACCACAGTGGCTCATGAAGCAAGCCACGGCTGGGTGGGCCAAAACCCTAGTCTGACTGCACCAATTGACGATTAGGCCCTTCTCCGAGGAGGCCAAACCTTCTACAAGCTTCCCCACCTCGGAATCTCTTACCACCCATAAAAAGCTGCAGTTGCTCGCTATGAGTCCGTGGGCTATTTCGTCCATCTGTTCTTTCCCTAGCGAAGCTAGGCTGCCGAAGGAGACGTATACCACCGATGAGTTCTGCTTTTTGTCCAGCCATTCCATGTAATGATGGTGGTCTTCGCTTTCTTGAAGGTTGATGACGTGGTCGGTGGCGTTCTTGGCGGCGGCGGAAGGTAGTAGAAAAGTGGGCCCCACCGTTTTGATGCGCCATTGACTCTTCATCCATTCGACCACCTGAAAAAATCGAACGCATGTCGTATATGAATAGAGCTGGGGAAATATACCGAAATACCGATGTACCGTCCTTATCGTATCGAAACGTACCAAAAATATCGAAAATTTTGGTATATCGAAGTTTTTGGTAAGGTATGATACCGTATCAAAAATGTTCGGTACATAATGGTATGAAAATTTTAAAAATTAGATATACCGATTATACAGAAATACCGAAATACTAAAATTTTTAATTTTACATATATATATATATAATATTATATATATACCTACATACATTATATTATTTCAGAAAAATATAAAATGAATAAAAATATTAGAAGGGTCTTCTAAATTTATTTAGCCAATAAATTATTAACTTTGCCCAACTTGTGGTTATGTAAAGTTCTTTGTCTTACTTAAGAGACTTACTAAAATATGTAAATTATTTAAGGTTATTTTATGAATTAAAAATCTTTTTATTTTGGAGAATTTGGTATTAATAATCCATCTCATTGAGGCCTAAGGAGTTTGAATTGACTACAAATTCAAAAACAATTAATTAACGAGTTACGAGACATGCATGATAAAAAACCCTTCGTGTAATGGTATAGAAGGTATGATACCGATACCATAGCGGAATTTTGATATGATACCGTATCGAAATGGTATACCAAAATTTTGGTATGGTATTAGTATGATTTTTTTTCAATATCGAAATTTCGATAGGATACATGGCATCACAGTTTTGATACGGTACAGCGTACCGAACCATCCCTATATATTAGGGGTGGTAAACAGGTCGGGTTGTAGGGGTGGGATCGGGTCGGGTTTGTCGGGTTTCGGGTTTTTCGGGTCGGGTACCCGACATTTGCGGGTATCAAAATTGAAACCCGACCCCGACCCGACGAAAATCGGGTACCCGACAATCGGGTACCCGAAACCCGATTATCGGGTTCGGGTCGGGTTCGGGTTTTGCTATTTGTTTTTATTTTTTTTTATTTAAAACCCAACGGCGACGGAGCGGCCTCAGATGCAAAAATTAGGGTTAACGTACACATACCTAACGGAATCTGCCCGACACGGAGCGGCCTGAGATGTGGGCGGCAGCAAAGGCGGCGCGGCTGACGGGTTGCCTTGAGAGCGAGGCGACGACGATATACCAGATTTATGACTTATGAGGTGAGGATTGTTAGCGAGATTTGTGAAGTGAGGATGATGGCGCGGCTGACGGCGGTCCGAGAGAGCGGCGGGACGACGAGGACGACGTGATGCGGCCGGACAGTTGGAGAACGCGACGGCGACGAGGTGAGGTGAGGACTGAGGACCAAATTGAGGTGTGTGTATCTATCTGTATTTCAGCCTTCACTGACCTCGCGACTTAGTTATTCATTTCAGTAATTTTTTTTTTAATTCATAACAATGATCGGGTCGGGTACCCGATCGGGTTTCTCGGGTAGCATATTGCTACCCGAACCCGACCCGAAAAATTATATCGGGTATCGGGTTTCAAACCCGATACCCGATTAAACCCGACTTCACGCCCCCGATCGGGTAAAACCCGATCGGGTCGGGTCGGGTACCCGAAACCCCGACCCCGATTGCCCACCCCTATCGGGTTGGGTCACCTTCGAGTTCAACCCATTTAATAAACGAGTTAAATAGTTCAATCCTGACCTGACCTGTTTACTTAAACAGGTCGAAAAATCAAACTCAAATCCAACCTGCTTTAACCCTAACCCAACCCGCCAACCCGCCAACCCGTTTAAAATTAAAAAGAAAAAAAGAAATAACAAAATTGAAAAAATTATAACTCCAAATTAAACAAAAAAGGAGAACTAATGCAATTTATTTTTTCTAAAACGTCATGTGTAGCGTGAGAGTGGATAGAGGATTAGGATTAATCCTTTTATTTTATTTATATTAATAATATTTAAATTATATATATTATTCGGGTTAAATGAGTTGATTTCGGGTTGAAAATCCGAACCCTACCCTGACCCACTTAATAATTGGGTTGGGTTCGGGTTTACCCATTTATGTAAACAGGTCAAAATGCTAACCCGAACCTACTATTTTCGAGTGCGGTTCGTGTCGGGTTGGCGGGTCGGGTCGATTTTTAACAGCCCTACTATATATGAATCCGTGAAGAACGAACGAATATTCGGACAATAAGAAAGAGTTCCTTTTATTATTATTGTTACCTCTTTTTCGAGGCTGTCGAAGGTGTTGAAAAGGACCCAATCGACCTCATCGATGTTGCGAAACTGATCGGTGAGGTACTTCACGATGACGTGCTTAGGGTCGTCGAAGGCGGCGAAGTACGGCAGGTCTCCGGTGTGAAGCTTCGCCGGGAAAGAAGGCAGCGACAGCTGCCTATCGCCGCCGTACTCTTCGTACGGATACTTGAGCAAAACCCCTTTTCCCAGGTGGTAGAAAACTGCGCTGACGGCGCAGGCCTGAGTGAAGAAGACGGCCGCCGGCAAATTCCTCTCATGGGCCATCTCCAAAACCCAAGGCGTGGTTGAATCGTAGACGACGGCGGTGTAAGGACTCAAAGACTCCACCTTTCCGTCGATTAACTTCGCCAATCCTTTAGAGAACGCCTCCCTGAATCTTCTGAAGTAGTCCTCGATGTCGGCCGCCGGCGGAGCGCCGTCCTCCGTGCCGTCGGACACGGCTTCGACGTCGATCGTTGGGCTGAGCTGGGAAAACGATTTCGTTGATTTAGCCACTCGATGGGTCAGTACGAAGGTGACTTTCAAGCCATTTGAAGCTAAGGCTCTTGCGAAGGCGAAGATGGGGTTTATGTGGCCTTGGGCTGGGAAAGGAATTACTAAGACATGAGGAATTTTTCTTCCTTCTTCTTTATGTTCTTGACAATGATCCATTGGTGAAGTTTTGTTTTCTTCCTAGCTGTGCTTTTCTGAGGAGTTTATATATACGATGTGTTTGATTATAGAACAACTTTTGAATAGCTGCAACGATGTTTACTAACAGCGAGAGTTTCAAAGAAGGCCAAAAAGGGGACAGCTGTTCTGCGTTTGCGTTCTGCTCTTCTTGGAAAGGTTATTAATTTATTGCAACCTTAGAACCATTTGTCAAGAGCGTAATGAGCTACGACAAGCTATGTTATTTATGAATTTTGTACAGAACTAAAATTTGATTGAATGCCATCCAGAAAAAAAGTTGTGAAGATAATGACCGCAACTCGGCCTATTATATTATAGGGGTTGAAAATTATAACTAAAATTTTAAAATCTTTTCGAGATTATATTTTAGCGGCAACTTCAACTAAATCTCTGTTTCCCTATTTTCTATCAACCAACTCTCTATTCCATATTATTTATTACCAAACTCTCTAAATCAAAACAATCTTATACAGAACTCTCCACGGACGATTTTGCCCCTCTATTAATTTTCTCTTTCCTTACCCAAAGTTGTAGTACCAATATACTTATGTTTGTAGTATCAATGTATAGATGTTTGTGGTACCATTCTGTGAGCTCCATGGACCATTTTGCCCCTTCTACTAATTCCACACCCTTCTCTTTGCTGACCCAAACTTGCACTACCAATATACGTATGTTAATGTATGGATGTCCGTGGTACCATTCCGTGAGCCAGTGTAGTACCATACGTAAGTTACTTGTACTATCTTTTCTGTACCTTGTGCTTAGGCTTGTCAATGGGGCGGGGATTCCCCGTCCCCGCGGGGATCCGCCCCGAACGGGGCGGGGAATCCCCGAATTTTAATCCCTGCGGGGCGGGGATGGGGACTTTTTTGTCCCCGTAGGCGGGGACGGGGCGGGGACGGGGATCATAGTCCCCGCCCCACGGGGATCCCCGCCCCGTTCCCCGTCAATAATATTATTTAAATAAAATGTTTTATATCTTAAATTAATATCTAAAAAATATTTTTTATACATAGTTTATATTGTTATGGTTTAAAACAATATTTTCTTCCCATTTTTTATTATTATAATATACATATAATTTATAATATAATTTGAATAATATTTTAGATTATAATAAAAAAACATATAATTTTTGAAATAAAGTCGCAGGGATGGGGATCCCCGCGGGGACGGGGACCCAGCGGGGACGGGGATGGGGACGATTTTTTCCCCGTTTAGTTCGCGGGGACGGGGATGGGGATTCCCCGTCGACGCGGGGACGGGGATGGGGACCTAATCCCCGCCCCCGCCCCGCCCCGTTGACATCCCTACTTGTGCTTAACTATCGCAACTCCTACACTAAATTGTAGTACCAATATACATATATTTATAGTACCAATATATAAATGTTCGTGGTTGGTACCATGAGTAGGTTACTTGTAGTACCAATATCTACAGTCACGGACCGAAAATAATTCAGATGGCGTCGAAAAATTCCTTGTGTTTACCACAAGTAACCTACGTATGGTACTACACTAGCTCACGGTATGGTACCACGAACATGTACACATTGGTATTACAACCATACGTATATTGGTACTTCAAGTTTGAGTAAGGAATTTTTCAACGCCATCAGAATTATTTTTGGTCCATGACTGTTATCATATATATTGGTACTATAAGTAACCTACTCATGGTACCACACTAGCTTGCGATACGGTACCACGAACATCTATATATTGGTACAAATATATGTATATTGGTACTACAATTTATGGTATGAGTTGCGATAGTTAAGCACATGGTACGGAAAAGATACTACAAGTAACCTACGTATGGTACTACACTAGCTCAAGAAATGGTACCACGAACATCCATACATTCGTACTACAAACATACATATATTGGTACTGCAAGTTTGGGTAAGGAAAGAGAAGGGTGTGGAAATTAATGGAGGGTCAAAATCGTCCATGGGGCTCATCGAATGGTACCATGAATATCTATACATTTGTAGTACAAACATACGTATATTGGTACTACAACATCCGCGGGTGTTGACAGGTTTTCTGGTAATATTGTTGTCTTATAAGGCTAAAATTGTCCATTATGTAGGTCTTAGGTAGTTATGTGATTTAAAAGTTTGAAATGAGGAGTTTGATAATAAATGAATTGGAAGGGGGAGTTAGTTGATAAATAGTTTGGGAGTATGGATTTATGTGTAGATTTGTCTATATTTTACGGTTAGGGATAAGAATAGGGTAGGTGGCATTAAATGAATTAAAAATTGGGTAAATTATCATTCAGACCCCAAAAGTGATTAAAAATAGTTTCCAGGACCTTTAAGAAAAAAATTTAGTTTAAAGGACCAACTTTTCGTAAAATTTAAAGATAAGGACCAACTGTTATAAAGTGTGAATGAATTGTTATCGGATGATCGTTTTCTGTTATTTTCATAACAATGAACTGTTATTGTTGGAACAATGAATTGTTCCTGCAGTCCAATAAATTGTTAATGAATAATCGGGTCCTTAAAACTAATTTTTTTCTGACAGGGCCTGAACAAAAATTTCAGACCCTGACAGGGGACTGAATTTCCCCATTAAAAATTGTCAGCTCGCTAATATCCTACCTACGTATATCATTCATCCGAAAAGAGCATGTCATGATAATTATATTTGGTTCATGATTGGAAAGAGATATTGATATTCATTAGACTAACAGTTATGTTAATAAGGTTTTGCTCTATGATTGCCAACAGGATTAGATTTGGTATCTAAAGAAAATATTGGATAAAAGGGACATTTATGTAATATACTAACTTGGGAACTTGTTCTTTCATAGTTTTCATAGGATTAATGGACAGACCCATTGGTTACGGTTTAGGGCTGAAATAAAATATTAGCAGTCCACGTGGCCCATTATTATAATTGTGAGACAATTAGTGAAACACCCTTTCTCCTACTACATATATGAACAGAAGCTCGTTTCAATAAACGCTTCACTGATATTGTATTCGTACTCCGCAAATTTCTCTATAATCTTAATCCATTTCACAAGTTAAAAGGAAAAATGGTGAAGAATCTAGCTATTTTTTGTGTGTTTCGCATGAACAAATGAATTGTGGTTATCTGTGCGCACTGAATCTGGTAATTGAAGTAGTGAATTTGCTGAGAATTTTTTTATCCCAAATTAATCTGCAGCCTAATTGAAGTTTGAATGTGGAGGTTTCAAGTTTGAATGTGGAGGTTTCAGCTTATAAAATTAGTTCGTTCATTGGAGGAGCTTTTTAAGTTTGATTATTTTGGATTGTGCTGTTTTGTGATTTGCTTCTTTTCTCGGCTATCTTTTTTCGAGTATTGTTGTACGTATGCTAATGAAGTCAAAGAAGTTGGAGGATAGTGGATAGCTAAGATATATAGAGAAGGGCATGAGCAACAATCGTTCTTCCAACAAAGGTAAATCTCCTGAAATTTCACTTTTCTTCTCAGATTACCAATCTGATGTGGAACTATAATTAGACATGCTAAAAAGAGATTAATGCAATAATTAGCTTATGATAACTATTAAGAGAACTTAGTGAAGAAAATATGAATTTCTAGGAAAAATATAAAGTTGGATTGTGAAGGGAGATTTTTAGGGACCTCCAACGGACTTTAGGGAACTAACACTCATATTAGGGAAGTGCTTTGGGATCTATTATGCTAAGAAAATCCCGATGAAGCGTCATGAAGAAGCTTTGCTGAAGAGTCAAAAGATGAGAAAGATATTTTAGTCGCCACGTGGCTACTGAAGATTGGGCCGCATCATTGCCAAACGCTTTCAGTCCCTACAGAAAGCTGTCAATTCCTAGAGCTGTCTCTGACAGACGACTCAACAGACTGAGCATTGTACCTGATGGAACGAAATGCATCCTGTAGCACCCCTCCCATACCGAGACCCACTTGTAACATCCTTTCCTACCGGGACCTGTGGGGTTAGGTCCACCGCACCCGACTGATAGTCTAGCCCCACTGTAGCACTACTAACCTTCCAGCGACTGCACGTACCCTGAGCTACTTCCCATGGGGTCACCCATCCCAAGATTGCCCCAAGTCAAGCACGCTTAACTTTGAAGTTCTTATGGATAGACTCTCGAAAAGGTAGGTCGACCTTGGTGATATGAGTAGTACTATCAATTCTCTTATCCGAGTCTTAGCCTGACACGCACATACATTGTCAGTCTCAGGATCCCCTCATTCGGGTGTGGGATCGGTTCGTTCATGTATCCCTTCACCTAGAAGCTTGCCAGGAGCCGCTCCTTGTCCGTACACCTCTCTGACACCAGCGATCACTATCCGCCCTCTTCGGCCCTAGGCGTCACAGGCTCAGTACTTTATAACACCCAAATTATATAAAATCTTGAGTTAAAATAAATTCTAAGCCCAAAAGCCCACTCTACTTTTTATATGATACTTATCCCTTATAAAAACCTAGATGCTAAGTAATGTGAAAAGAGAGAAAAGAGAGCAGGGGAGAAATTCCATAGTCCTAATTCAGCTTAGTCTTATTCAGGTAAGATTGGTGCCTGAAAATTTGCATAAGAACTTGTTTTTAATTGCTTCCATCTGTTCAAGAATTTTTGTTGTGCGTAGTTGCAATTATTTGCGAATTTGATCTAGTTATTGTGCTCCGATCATTTAGAATCTGATTTCTGTTGAGATCTTTATCCGTTCTCAGCCACAAAAATCAGCTCAATCCGATACCTATACAATTTCTTATGAATTTTTTAACATTCAGCTGAAACAGAAAATTTCTGTTGCGCGGCCTCTGTATTCTCCAATTTTGATATGATTATATTGATCGTATTGTCATGAAATCAATCTAAGTGGAAGGCTAACTTCTTGAGCTTTCCGGAGCCGCTAGAATTATATCAATCCGATATTTCTACAATTAGTTATGAATTTTCAAAGTCTCAGCAGCAAATTCGGGATTTTCACTACACTTTGAAGTATTTTCGAGTTTATCGCTTTATTCCCGCTGCAACGAATCCTCTAACAATTCGATACATACGTTATGATGTGGTTTAAGTATTTTTGGGCAGTTTGATACCTAAAGATTAGTGATCGTGCTTAGGTTGTCAAGTACCGTGTTTAAGCCATCATTTTTTTAGGCGAAGGAAGGACGACAAGAGATACGCAGACAGACGATGACGCTTCGAAAAATTAGTATTCACCTGTGAGTTGACAATACGGGGACATATTCCCTTTGTGGGAAGTGTGGACTCACGGTGTGTCGTCATTTATTATGCCACATGATATTTTATTTGATGATGTGATAGTAAGCTTTTTCGGCTATAAGTTATGTGTTATGGTATGTGAGAAAAACCCTTCTCGGCTACAGGACTCCATGAGATATTTACTTGCGTGATGTTACTTTTGTTCACAAACGTGATTGCTTTGGGGATTGATATGATTGCTCGTGATTTTGTTTATGACATTACGTGCTCATTGGAATCATTTGAGCTATTTGTGGCTTATGGGCCGTGATATTGATTATTCATTTTATGTTGCATACTCGGTACCGAGATATTAGTAGCACGTACCGACCACGATTCGGGTGAGTGATAGTGGCACGTTGATATTAGTAGCCCGGACCCGCCACAGATCGGGTGAGTGAGAGTGGCATTAGTAGCCTGTGGTTTGGCAAACCCGAGTGCCTGTGGCCTGACGATAGCACCTATCCATTTGCCATTGTTATTGGAAGGTGATCATCGGGATTTGGCTCGGCCAACGTCACCGTTGTGTGGGACATGCATGATATACATTATTTATAAAAATATCCATGGCAATTGTCTAGAGTACGGTGACGAATTCGTCTGACTCTTGATGGGGAGTTCAGTTCGAGATAGGTTATGGCTACCCACTCGTAGTTTATGTGATAACGACGTGGATTGTTCGCTACATGCTCATTTTTGTGTGGTGACTTGATTGTTGAATAGATTTATTTCGATATAAATGATTATTTTCCTCGATGGTTGATTATTGTGTTGGTGTTAATCATTGAGGATACGCCTTCCGTGAGGGTAAGGTGTGTCTGTATTATCTTCTCACTTGGATATACATCTTTCTCTTCTAGGTTGATATCATTTTGATTGGAGGTTTGATGTCGTTTGCATCCTTTCCGCTCTGCTCTTATCCTACGTTCCCTATTTTGGTTTGTTGAAGAATTCATTGGCGGTTATATTTTTGGAAGGAGGTTTGGTTTGGATATTTTATTTCCTTCGTTGATCGATGTTCGATGTTGTATAGACGTTGTAATCCTCCTATGATATGCAAATATATCTTTTGTTAAGCTCCATTTTATTTCCATCGGTGTTAATTTGAGTTGATTTGTCGGCCTTGTGCTTCTCAAGAAGAAGCGCGGCGGCTGTCATGCCACCGGTTCGGGTCGGGGCGTGACACGTCCCATCTCCAGGTATTCTGGGATGTAAGACAGTAGCCGTTGGGAGCTCCTATATAAGGAGGACATTTTACACATAAAATCACTTCGAATAATCCTCTCTCAATGTAAAAATGCTTTACATATTTTGTCATGTGTTTTCGAGAGTAAGTGCGAGATGTAAGTAGTTTTGAGCGTGTAAATATTTCAAGTATAGTGAAAATCAGTTTTCAAACGCCCGTGGACGTGCGATCTGCAAGGATCCGAACCACGTAATTTCTGGTGTCGTTTCGTTTACGTCCTTATCATGTCCCATATTAGCTCACACGCACATTTCATTCTTTTACACTTGCAATCCTACTGCTAAGTTAAATATCCCAGACCTAAAAGTATTTTTGATTGGGATAGCCCCAGTGACGGACCTACAGTTGACGCCCCGGCCGGCTGGACTATTCCGGCGAGAGGACGATTGTTGCAGCTTTTTCCACTGTGCAGCTTATTTTATTTAATCTGTTTTTCTCTTTGGCCATTTTTGAAATTGAATTGTTGGTCTATTTGAACTACTGGCTTATAATTAAGTATTAGGCCGGCCTGGAGGCTGAAAGAGCTAAAAATGATAATTTTTTATCCGAACTATTTAATTTAAATATTTTTGTATGTCTACAAATTTATTCTCTTGTATAAAAAGTTATAATGTCAAATTGGTCTGTCCATTTTATATGTTGATTACAATTCACCTGTCTTTTTATTTTATTATAAGTTTATTCTTAAACTAAAATTTTATTTTCTTAATAACTTAATTAATAATCTAAAATGTTTAAAATATAAAATAATAACAGCATATATTTGCACACATGTGTAAACATAGTAATATCATATTAAGAAAGAACAATACATAGTAATCGTTCAATTTCTTTTTCATTATAATTTGCCATTAAAAGTTAAAAAAAAAATTTACAAAATTATTATTTAAAAAAATAAAAAAATCACTTATTAGCATATCTTTATCTGATGGGTCAATGAGCGGGTTTATATATATATATATATATATAATATATATATATATCGTTCGTTTTCTCATGTATTATTGTCAAAGCTTCTAACTGCACTCATCAATGTCTAAAAAGTTCTTGAATTTCATGTAGAAACGAAACAACTCTGGGGCGAAGCAAACCGTTCCAAAAGCATAAGAGTACACACATAGCTGATGAGAAAAAGAGCCCAAGAAGAGAAGATTTCATATCATTGTGCATCAGAATTAGAAGGCTTTTCCTCGGCAATCTTCTTTCCCTTCTCTTCTAAAATTCTTTTTTTTTTGCGTCCGTCCTCTTCTTACTAGCCATCACTTTCGCCGCCAGGACAGTCACATTTGGGTCGTTCTTCTCCGCCGACGGAGGCCGCCTCTGCACCGCCGCCTAATCTCATCAACATTCCGGCCAATTTTTTTGGCTCATGCTTTATATGGTAGTTGGATCGGGTCAATCATATGTGTCGGGTTGATTTGACCCTCTTTCCGTATATCAAAGTATTATTTGTATTTTTTCCAATCTAGAAAATGTTTGAATTACTGTGTGAAAGAAATAGAATCCAAAGAATGATATATAACCATCGGAGTTTAGCCCATCGCCAATTAATTTTAGCGTGAAATTTGATCTTCTTGGCTTGATTATCTCTTTGTTTTGCGAAATTTTAACATGGTTTTTAAATTATTATTCTAATTTAAACGATTCGAAGGGATGACTGTTTTTTCTAAAAATTTTCTTCCGAGATTCTAAGATGATTTCATTAACTCAATGAACCCCTTTACATATCACCTTGGAAGATAAAATTCTGTTTTGAACTTCTAGGCTTGGAATCTCATATTTTTTCCTTGCGAGATTTTAACACGGTTTTCAAAATTATGAGCTATAATTTAAATGATTTGATGTGATCACTGATTTTTCGAAATTTTTCTTTTGCTAAATTTTTCTTTTGCGAGATTCTAACATGGTCTTAATAAAATGAACGAAGGGACTTCAAAATTATCGCTCTAATGTTTTTATTACACTAAGTTATATGATTTGAAAGGGACTTCAAATACTCAATAGTAGATTATTCAAACACTTGACGAGGTTTCTCATTAGTTAAAGCCCATTCTTTCAACAACAATCACAGCGCCGTCGAATCTCTTCCACAAAATCCTCAACGTTCCTCTCCGAAGTCCCCCCTTTTCCGACAGCTTCCCAAGCCGTCTCCTTCCACTTCAAAGCACTCTCATCGAACCCACCGCCGGCGCCGCCGAGGCGAGTCACCAGCTCCACGCACCTAACCACCTCCTCCCTTCGAACCACCCTCCCCTCGTCGGCTCGAGCCCTAACCCCGACTCCCCAAACATCCTCCACGAACTTGGCGTTCGTAGTCTGGTCAACCCATTGACCCACGGCTATCATCGGCACGCCATAGCTCATAGCTTCGAGCGTTGAGTTCCAACCACAGTGGCTCATGAAGCAAGCCACGGCTGGGTGACCCAAAACCCTAGTCTGACTGCACCAATTGACGATTAGGCCCTTCTCCGAGGAGGCGAAACCTTCTAGAAGCTTCCCCGCCTCGGACTTTCTTACCACCCACAAGAAATTGCAGTTGCTCGCTATGAGTCCGTGGGCAATTTCGTCCATCTGTTCTTTCCCTAGCGAAGCTATGCTGCCGAAGGAGACGTATACCACCGATGAGTTGTGCTTCTTGTCCAGCCACTCCATGTAATGATGGTGGTCTTCGCTTTCTTGAAGGTTGATGACGTGGTCGGTGGCGTTCTTGGCGGCGGCGGAAGGTAGTAGAAAAGTGGGCCCCACCGTTTTGATGCGCCATTGACTCTTCATCCATTCGACCACCTGAAAAAATCGAACGCATGTCGTATATGAATAGAGCTGGGGAAATATACCGAAATACCGATGTACCGTCCTTAGTTAAAGCGAAAGCCCGTTCTTTCAACAACAATCCTCACCGCCGTCGAATCTCTTCAACAAAATCCTCAACATTCCTCACCGAAGTCCCCCCTTTTCTGATAGCTTCCCAAGCCAACTCCTTCCACTTCAAAGCACTCTCTTCGAACCCACCGCCGGCGCCGGCGCAGCCTCGGCGAGTCACCAGCTCCACGCACCTAACCACCTCCTCCCTTCGAACCACCCTCCCCTCGCCGGCTCGAGCCCTAACCCCAACGCCCCAAACATCCTCCACGAACTTGGCGTTCGTAGTCTGGTCAACCCATTGACCCACGGCTATCATCGGCACGCCATAGCTCATAGCTTCGAGCGTTGAGTTCCAACCACAGTGGCTCATGAAGCAAGCCACGGCTGGGTGACCCAAAACCCTAGTCTGACTGCACCAATTGACGATTAGGCCCTTCTCCGAGGAGGCGAAACCTTCTAGAAGCTTCCCCGCCTCGGACTTTCTTACCACCCACAAGAAATTGCAGTTGCTCGCTATGAGTCCGTGGGCAATTTCGTCCATCTGTTCTTTCCCTAGCGAAGCTATGCTGCCGAAGGAGACGTATACCACCGATGAGTTGTGCTTCTTGTCCAGCCACTCCATGTAATGATGGTGGTCTTCGCTTTCTTGAAGGTTGATGACGTGGTCGGTGGCGTTCTTGGCGGCGGCGGAAGGTAGTAGAAAAGTGGGCCCCACCGTTTTGATGCGCCATTGACTCTTCATCCATTCGACCACCTGAAAAAGTCGAACGCATGTCGTATATGAATAGAGCTGGGGAAATATACCGAAATACCGATGTACCGTCCTTATCGTATCGAAACGTACCAAATATCGAAAATTTTGGTATATCGAAGTTTTTGGTAAGGTATGATACCGTATCAAAAATGTTCGGTACATAATGGTATGAAAATTTTAAAAATTAGATATACCGATTATACAGAAATACCGAAATACTAAAATTTTTAATTTTACATATATATATAATATTATATATATACCTACATACATTATATTATTTCAGAAAAATGTAAAATGAATAAAAATATTAGAAGGGTCTTCATAAATTTATTTAGCCAATAAATTATTAACTTTGCCCAAGTTGTGGTTATGTAAAGTTCTTTGTCTTACTTAAGAAGACTTACTAAAATATGTAAATTATTTAAGGTTATTTTATGAATTAAAAATCTTTTTATTTTGGAGAATTTGGTATTAATAATCCATCTCATTGAGGCCTAAGGAGTTTGAATTGACTACAAATTCAAAAACAACTATTTAACGAGTTACGAGACATGCATGATAAAAAACCCTTCGTGTAAATGGTATAGAAGGTATGATACTGATACCATAGCGGAATTTTGATATGATACCGTATCGAAATGGTATACCAAAATTTTGGTATGGTATTAGTATGATTTTTTTTCAATATCGAAATTTCGATAGGATACATGGCATCACAGTTTTGATACGGTACAGCGTACCGAACCATCCCTATATATTAGGGGTGGTAAACAGGTCGGGTTGGGTCACCTTCGAGTTCAACCCATTTAATAAACGAGTTAAATAGTTCAATCCTGACCTGACCTGTTTACTTAAACAGGTCGAAAAATCAAACTCAAATCCAACCTGCTTTAACCCTAACCCAACCCGCCAACCCGCCAACCCGTTTAAAATTAAAAAGAAAAAAAGAAATAACAAAATTGAAAAAATTATAACTCCAAATTAAACAAAAAAGGAGAACTAATGCAATTTTTTTTTTCTAAAACGTCATGTGTAGCGTGAGAGTGGATAGAGGATTAGCATTAATCCTTTTATTTTATTTATATTAATAATATTTAAATTATATATATTATTCGGGTTAAATGGGTTGATTTCGGGTTGAAAATCCGAACCCTACCCTGACCCACTTAATAATTGGGTTGGGTTCGGGTTTACCCATTTATGTAAACAGGTCAAAATGCTAACCCGAACCTGCTATTTTCGAGTGCGGTTCGTGTCGGGTTGGCGGGTCGGGTCGATTTTTAACAGCCCTACTATATATGAATCCGTGAAGAACGAACGAATATTCGGACAATAAGAAAGAGTTCCTTTTATTATTATTGTTACCTCTTTTTCGAGGCTGTCGAAGGTGTTGAAAAGGACCCAATCGACCTCATCGATGTTGCGAAACTGATCGGTGAGGTACTTCACGATGACGTGCTTAGGGTCGTCGAAGGCGGCGAAGTACGGCAGGTCTCCGGTGTGAAGCTTCGCCGGGAAAGAAGGCAGCGACAGCTGCCTATCGCCGCCGTACTCTTCGTACGGATACTTGAGCAAAACCCCTTTTCCCAGGTGGTAGAAAACTGCGCTGACGGCGCAGGCCTGAGTGAAGAAGACGGCCGCCGGCAAATTCCTCTCATGGGCCATCTCCAAAACCCAAGGCGTGGTTGAATCGTAGACGACGGCGGTGTAAGGACTCAAAGACTCCACCTTTCCGTCGATTAACTTCGCCAATTCTTTAGAGAACGCCTCCCTGAATCTTCTGAAGTAGTCCTCGAGGTCGGCCGCCGGCGGAGCGCCGTCCTCCGTGCCGTCGGAAACGACTTCGACGTCGATCGTTGGGCTGAGCTGGGAAAGAGATTTCGTTGATTTAGCCACTCGATGGGTCAGTACGAAGGTGACTTTCAAGCCATTTGAAGCTAAGGCTCTTGCGAAGGCGAAGATGGGGTTTATGTGGCCTTGGGCTGGGTAAGGAACTACTAAGACATGAGGAACTTTTCTTCCTTCTTCTTTAAGTTCTTGACGATGATCCATTGATGATGCTTTTTTTTTTCTTCCTAGAGTTTATTACTACTTTTGATTTGAATAACTTCAACGATGTTAAGCTAATATTATTCACGAATTTAAAATGACCACAACTCGGCCTATTTTACGATAAACCTCGTGGCGCATATATTAAACCTCGTGGCTCGTAAAAATTCAGATAATATTAATTTTATGAGGTTGGTATATACAGTGGAGTAAAACAGAGGAATAGCCAATAGGAGTGGGATTCTCTATCCCACCATTGTACTCCACTAAATTTTCCACCAATTAATAACTAATATTATGTGATTTTTTATGGGGAATTTTGCAATCAGTCCCTAGTCAGTAAGTTTCTAAAGTGTTCAGTACCTGTCAGAAGCCACATTAGTTTCAAGGACCAACTATTTCGAAAATGGCAGAGTTAAGGAGTAAAAATATGTATTGACGTAAATGCCCTTCCTAACACACTAAACTAATAGTTATTTTCCGGCGACTTTCTGTTATCCAGTTAGCTTATATTGTTATAAACGTCTAGTAAACTGTTATTTTTTGTTCCTCATCTGTTACTACGATGCAGAAAATTGTTATCGACAGAGAATCTTTATTTTATGAATGTCGTTTTTACACTGAATCGAGGTCCTAAATTTCGAATGCCCATTAACCAATCTCTATCGGCGTGTAAGGTAGAATGTATTGTGGTATTGATGAAGCAAGATGCAATATTTGAATGAATTTTTGTCTTTCAATTTGGGGTTCTAATCTGCGAAAATTAAGACGAAATCAAAGCCTTTTTTGGCAACGATTACATCTAATATGTATAAATTCGAAGTACCCATCGTATGGGCAGCTCGGTGCGGCACATTGTTTGCTCGTTCGTCCGGCGTTCATCTTTTAATTTCACGAAAATACGGTCGACCCTAATAATTTGGGTATATTTCGACTCTGTCAAAACTGTTACTCGGAGTATGAAATCAGTTACTTGCAGTATCAAAGCAGTTACTAGCAGTATCAAACCGTTATTAAACTATAAATAATTGTTACCATGTGTAGTGTTCTAATTTGCGAAAATAAGATGAAATCAAAGCCATTTTTGGCAACGATTACATCTAATATGTTTAAATTTGAAGTACCCATAGTATGGGCAGCTCGGTGCGGCACCTTGTTTGGTCGTTCGTTCGATGTTCATCTTTTAATTTCGCGAAAATACGATCGATCCTAATAATTTGGGTATTTTTTTACTGTGTTCAAATTGTTACTCGCAGTGTCAAATCTGTTACCCGTTGTGCAAAAATTGTTACTAGTTCTGTCGAGCCAGTTATTAAACTTAACTTAATTGTTACCATGTGTAGTGTTCTAATTTGCAAAAATAAGATGAAATCAAAGCTGTTTTTGGCAACGATTACATCTAATATGTATCAATTCTCGGGATCTGTTACTAGTATATGGACGTCTGTTACTATGTTGACTAAATTTGTTACTAAATTTTCGGTGAAATTTTGGCCGGGAAAACTAGAATGAGATGAATTTTGGGCGGGAGTCTAAATAAAATCAAACGTAGATTATTTGTTACCTGATATGTGTAAAACTGTTACTAATTATATGTTTATATGTTACCAGAATTATTATAGTTTGTGAATTAGGGTTTTCGAAAATCATAACCTAACCTTATATATTTTTATGTAAAACTTCGTAAAATGACATATTTTAGTGAACATAGCGTGTTTGAAGTATAAAATTTAAAAATCATAAAGTAAACTAATTGCATAGTAAATTGTTATTTTGACTATGTATTCTGTTACTCGTGTTGTGTTTGCTTGTTACCAACATATCAATTTCTGTTATGTTCTCCTCTTTAATTGTTGCTGATCGTTCTTAAACTGTTATTGCATGAAATCAGAAAATAATATAGGGTTTGTGATTTAGATTAATTGAAGATGTCATTAATTTTATCACGTCATTTATGTTAGGTCGACATCTGAATTATAATAAACATCTAATAGTTCATTTCCGCAACGTTTTGTGTAAGTAGAATCAATTTGGTAGAAGCATGATCATCCTTTCAAGAAGAGTACTACTTGCTTTCCATACTTTATACTCCAACTTCTTCAATTCCAACATAATATCCACGAAAATCACAACCTAAACTAATATATTTTTATCTAAAACATCGTAAATTGATATATTTTAGTAAATGTAGCGTGATTGAAGTATAAAATTTAAAAATCATAAAGTAAACTAATTACATATTAAATTGTTATTTTGACTATGTATTCTGTTACTCGTGCTGTGTTTGCTTGTTACCGACATATCAATTTCTGTCATCTTCTCCTCTTCAAATTGTTGCTGATCACTGATAAACTGTTACTGCATGAAATCAGTAAACAACATAGGGTTTGTGATTAAGATTAATTGAAGATGTCATTAATTTTGTCGAGTCATTTATGTTAGGTCGACCATCTGGATTGTAATAAACATCTAATAGTTCATTTCCACAACGTTTTGTGTAAGTATAATCAATTTGGTAGAAGCATGATCATCCTTTCAAGAAGAGTGCTACTTATTTTCCAACTATATACTTCACCTTCTTCAATTCCAACGAAAATCACAACCTAAACTAATATATTTTTATCTAAAACTTCGTAAAAATTGATATATTTTAATGAAGGTAACGTGTTTGAAGTATAAAATTTGAACGTGGTTTGTGCATTCATCGTTTGGAAGAGACGAATGCATAGTGTTACGCAGAATGCATAAATTGTTACCCAGAATGCATGAACTGTTACCCAGAATGCATAAAGCGTTACTCGGAGTGCATAAATTGTTACCCAGAATGCATAAATTGTTACTTATCGAGCGTTTTATTTGCAAAAGCTTCAATCATGGGCCGCGTCAAATTTCTTCGCGATTAACGTCAATATTTTCATTGATTATTAAGACCCACGATCAATTTCACCTTATTTAGTCATTAAAGTCCATATTTTCCCTTGTTTCAACGAGATTTCGAATTACTTCTAATAGTACATTATTCCATTGTAAACTTCAAAATTTTCATTGATTATTGATACCCATGAAAAATTATCATCGATTTAAGCTTATTCGGTCATTAACGTCGAGATTGAGTCGGCTTTTAGATCGTAAATTTTGGTCTTCGTTGAACGTGGTTTGTGCATTCATCGTTTGGAAGAGACGAATGCATAGTGTTACCCAGAATGGATAAATTGTTACCCAGAACGCATGAACTGTTATCCATAATGCATAAAGCGTTACCCAGAACGCATAAATTGTTACCCATAATGCATATATTGTTACTCAGAATGCATAAATTGTTACTTAGCGAGCGTTTTATTAGCAAAAGCTTCAATCATGGGCCTCGTCAAATTTCTTCGCGATTAACATTAATATTTTCATTGATTATTAAGACCCATTATTAAATTCACTCAGTTTCGTCTTAATCGGCCATTAAATTCGATATTTGGTTCATTTATATTCTTGTTTTTTCGAAGTGGGTTTTCGTAATTATTTCGTCTTACACTTTAAATTATTCGTTTATTATAACTACCCATGACGAATCGAAGTCGATCACATCTTATTTGCACCTTAACAACGATATTTCAGTCGGTTTTGGAGTCCTAAAAGAAACCCAAATTCGAATGGAAGAGACGATGGCAAATTGCTGTAATTTTTGGTAACTACGAAGGATAAAATTGTCATTTCCTGTCACATGGGTCCTTCAAACTTAGATTTTCGTTAACTTGGTCCTTGTGCCTAAATTAAACTCGTATGGGGCCTGAAACGTTTTGAAAATTGGATATTGGGGACTGAACCCAAATTTACCCATTTTTTATCCTACTCATCACAATTTCTCTCACACAGCACATACCACGTAACCAAATTTTTCTCTCATATGGGGTTGCAAACGAATCGAATTTTTTTGCTTCGATCGCGATTCGATTCGAAATTTTAAGATTCAAATTCGAATATTTAGAATACGAATTCGATTAAGAATATTTTTCTTGGTTCGAGAAATATCCAAATACGAATATGAAATCACAATATTCGATTCGAACATTAATCGAATTATTCGCTTCGAATAATTTAACATAAAATATAGTATAATTAATATATATTCACATATAATATATGTTTACTCAATAAATTATTTAAAAATAAAATATTATAATTCAATATATGTTTAAATATTATTTATTATAAATCACTATATATTTTAAATATAATATTGTTTATATCTTATTAAATAAAAGATGACTTTGAATACAAATATTCAATATTCGATTCGAATATTCGAGAAAATATTCGAATTCGAATAAGAATCGGTTTTACAATTCGATTAAATATTCGAATATTTGTATTCGATTGTCATCCGAATAAGAATAGAATATTGCAGTATTCGACTCGATTCGATTCGTTTCGTTTGCATCCCTACTCTCATATCATACCATTTCCCTCTCTTCAAGTCATATATTCTCGCTCCTCCTTTCCAAATTTGGAAAAAAAAAAAAAACATATACACTATGATAAAACTGTTGCATATATGGCAACCACTAATAATTAATTTCTATTTTGTCGATCAAATATTTAACAATTATTTTCATGGAATTGAACTTTTAATTAGACAAAATAACAGAAAATTAATATCATGAACTAATTATGCGAGTTCGATATAAAATTGGTGTAATTCAAAGAAACACATAAATTGATAAAAAGTAAATTTTAAAAAATAAAAATAAATTATAAAAGAGAACAAAGTGTTTCACGCGTCAACTAATTGAAATAAACCATAAACTCTAAACTCTAAATCCTAAAAAACCATAAATCCTAAACCCTAAACCCTTAATACTAAACCCTGAACCCTAAACCCTCTCGAACCCTAAACCATGACCCCCAAACCCAGAACCCTAAATCTTGAACCCTGAATCCTAAATCCTAAACTCCGAACCCTAAAGTCGGAATCCTAAACCATGAATCGTGAACTTTAAACCTTAAACCGTGAACCATAAACTCTAAACCTAAAGAGTAAATCTAACATAAAAATGTAAGATATGTTGGACAAAAGAGAAAGGTGAATCTACAGGAAAATACTCATTTGAACAAAATATTTGCATGGCAGTACCTCTGTCAGAAATATTCTATGTAAGTACCTGTTTGACTGTGTATACCATTTTCCCAGTCTTGACGTACCTTTTTATATGTGTTATGTACCACGTCACACGTTTATATGGTACCGAAATACATTCTATAGTACCTTATTGTGTTATATGATGTACATTTTCTCACTATATTATGTACCGCAATACGTTGCTATATGGTACATAAATGTATATATGGCGTACCTTGCGGCGGATCAGGTACGAATGTGCAAAAAAAATTATTCTAATAGGTACCTACATATAAATAAACAAATAGGGTACTGACTTGCAAGTTTTTATATAAACAGTAAATTTCATAAAGAGAAAAAGGGTGAGATATGAGAGAAAAAGATAATTTAGGAGGTGGAATAGGAGGTTATGTGGGTTGTTTGTCTGGATATAGATTGTGATGGGTATGATAAAGAAATTATATAATATTTAGTGAAATATTTAATGGAATAGAAAGGTAGAATAAATGATGCCCAGTCTGACAAGTATAATAAAAGTTTTAATTTATTATTGAGATTAGGCAGTGGCGGAGCTACCCCAGAACCACAGGGGTGCATGGACCCCACTCAAAAAAAAAAATTCCTTACAAAATTTTAAAAGAAAAATGAAAATAATATATAATATAACTAATATTTGTAACAATGATCCCACCGGAGAATTATATTTAAAATTAAAACCCCACAAAAGTATTATATACAAAATAGACCCTACTAATAATGTTTTTTATTTCAATTTGGACCCCACTTATTTAGAGATCTAGCTCCGCAGATTAGGAAAAGGACTAGGGAAAGGAATAGGGTGCGTAGATAAATGAATGAAATATTCCTCTCTAATTTCCTACGTATTAATTACTCACCGTCTAATATTTCTTCATCCTTTTTGTCTCTATGTTATTTGTCCCGACAATGCCACAATTTTTTGTCTTTCTTGATTTTGCCACCATTCACTCACCATCCATTCCCCCGTGACGATAATATGTTCCACAAATTATCAATAACCACAAAAAATACAAAAATACGAGGGCCAGTATTTTTCAAGAAAATAGAGAAGTTTCGACCCATTTACTTATTGTAGACCAGAAGTTGAGGGAGAGTGGCCCTGACCCGACCCGACCCGTCCCATTTTCAATCCTGTCGATTTAATTTAGTCCATGCTATTAGATAACGTGTTTGGTTATTATGGTATGATTTCTCTACGACTGGACAAGATTACAGTGATATTTAAATAAACGGACAAAAAGAGACATTTACGTAATATTTTTTTACATATATTATATATATCAGCTGGTAGGGTCGAATCTAATCGAGTCGAATATCATAATATTCTACTCGTATTCGGATGACAAACGAATACGAACATTCGAATATTTAATCGAATTATAAAATCGATTGTAGTCATATTAGGAAGCATTCGAATCGTCGAATATTCGAATATGGATTATATATGAGTATTTATCTTTATATTTAATAAAAATTATAAATATTTAAAATATATATTTGAATATAATGATTGAAGTAATATATTATATATGATTTATAAGTGCTACTATTAGCACCCCTTTAGAGGCGGCAAAAAAAAAACCTTGAAAATTGTACAACTTCGTATAATTTTGTTCTCTATCAATAATGTAAGTTTTAATTTATCACATTTTATTTCATTTTAGTTATTCAATGGAGATTATTTACACATAATTAAAAAATAATTTTGTATTTATGGTTGGGGTTAATACTACTATCCCACTTATAGATAAACAAAACTACTAAATTTATAAATATTGTTGTATATTTTTTAAAATCTTCTTATACCATAAATATTTCATATTAACCTAGGCAAATAAGTTGAAGTATAAACAAAAAATTAAAAACCTGAACATAAATTTATTTAGTAAAAGTGTAGAATTAAATAATAGTTATAAGGTGACGTGAAAGAATCTAATAAATAGTTATGAAGCCTTAAAATTATCTACATTTAATTAATAAAAACTGGAGATGATGTAATTAGGCATAATAAATAATAATTATCAGTAATAAATATTAGATTGAAAGAACGGCATTAGCTGATATTGAAAATTGAAAATTTTACATAAATTTGGCGTTATAATTAATTAAGGAGTTTATATAGTAATTTGGAAGTGGGGGTGCGTGCAGCATACATTATATGTTTATTTTTTGATTGAACAAATTATTATCCTTAAGATATATATTGAATTAAAATATGCTAAGTAATATATCAAATGATAAATTATTTTTAAAATCATATGGAATTATTCTAATCGAATATTCTATACATATCGAATCGAATACTTTGATTTTGTATCCGTACTCGGAAATTATTCGAATCAAGAAAACTATTTTTATTCGGATTCATATTCTAAATTTTCGAATTTCGAATCTTAAATTCTCGAATCGAATATTGAATCGAACAAAAAGATTCGATTCGTTTGCAACCCCACCAGTTAGGTTTAAGAACTTTTTACTTTCAGTTTCATAAGATTAATGGGTTGGACCATTTATGTCAGGGCTAAGTTTGAACAATAATAGCCCACTTAATCAACTAAGGCCTTCTCCATCGGGTTCGCATATTTTATTCTTAATTTTTATTAATATATTTCTTAATTGACTTAAAAATAATCCCGTGGTCTAATTTGAAAAAAATATAAAATATGTGGGTCATATTAAAAGTTAGTGTGAAAGAGAATATTATAATATCGCCTTTTGAGTTTGAGAATGAGTTTGAGTATGAGAATAGGTTTTCCGGTTGGAGATGGCCTAACACCTATTCACCGGTCATTTTCTGCAAATTTATCTCTAATACTCTCATTTCCTTTTTAAAATTTTACTTGCAAACTATAAACTCGTAGATGCATTCAAAGTATTGGTTCTTACCGTGCAGACAAATTGCGCTGGTGTGTTTTTCCCTGCTTACTTATCGCTATAAATCATTCTTATAATTATTAATCTATTTCTCAAGCTCTTTTTTTTTTTTTTCTTTTGCTGAAAGCCTCTTTATAACGAAACTTCTTTGGCTTATTTCTTTCACGGCATTCGAAAAGAGAAGTTCTTGAATTTCACGCAAAGAAACATAACAACTCCGCTGAAGTGAACTGTTCAAAGAATGCACACATAGCTGACGAGGAAAAAGAGCCCAAGAAAGAGCATACTTCACATCATTGAGCTTCAGAATCAGTAGGCTTTTCTTCGGGCGTGATCTTCTTTCCCTTCTCCTTCAACTTGGCCATCAATTCCTTCATAGCGTCCTTCCTCTTTTTACTAGCCATCACTTTCGCCGCCAGGCCAGTCACGTTTGGGTCCTTCTTCTCCGCCGGCGGAGGTGGCGGCGGCCGCCGTGCCGCCGCCTCTGCAGTGCCACCGCCTAATCCCGTCACCGTTCCGGCCAATCCCGCCAATCCCACAAACCTGCGTGGGAATAAGAGCACTCTTTCTTGGGACAAATGGTGGGCAGCCCTTACTTGGAACAACCTTGGACGAGGGAACGACGTCGTTGTCCTGCCTTGAATTGTAGAGATCGACATCGATGGCTTTGCAGAGACTAAATGTGCCATTGTTTTCTCGCCTTGGATTTTTCAGTATTTCTCCAATTTTTCTTTTTTTTTTTCATGCAGAAAAGAATGTGCTGTGTTTGAAAAGTGTGGATATTGTTGATCTTATTGCATCCTTCGATGGGATGGAGTCTGTGGAGACTTCTCATTGGTTGGTGATTGATAAGGTCTTCACTTATCGGGCCCCACCAGCGGAAAATTATATGGGCCAATAGTCGTAAAAGCCCAATAAGGCCGTTAAAATTGGCCCAATTTAAGTGATACTTTGTACTAGATCAGCTTCGGCTCCCTCGCGCTTCAGCGAAGAACGCTGTTTTGAAGCAAATCTGAAGGAGTAGGTAAGTTTTCATCGGCGTAGTTGCTGCTCTAGTTAGGATACACGTTTTACCTTTTTCTATGTTCTCGATTGAATATTCCTCAGTTCCGTGTTTAATTTCGCTGTTATTTCGATTTTTCTCCTTAATTTTTTTTGTAGCTCGTCCCGAACTTTGAAATGATTGTGGAATATGTGTGGTTCGCATTCTTTGGTTCACTTAACGATTGTTTGCATGGAGTATATTTATCTCTGTCGATTTGGCGTATATCTAGGGTTTTGGCTGCTGACGTCACCTGATTGTGGATTTGGGGCATACTTAGGGTTTTCATCCACCCTTTTTAATCGTTCCGTTGGTTCTGCAGTTTCCTTTCAACCACTTGATACGTACAGTGACTTAATCTCTGTATTGAGTTGAACGCTGAAGCAGCAAATAAGTCAAAATGGAAGTCGAAAGCGCTCTCTCAGCGATAGGTCCAAAGCCAACCGAGCTATCGACCTTCACGCCGAACCTACCCCCAAATCAAGGACCAAACGGCAAGAACCGCACGTCAAGCCTAGAAGCACCGATCATGCTACTGACCGGCCACCAAAGCGCAATCTACTCGATGAAGTTCAACCCATCGGGAACCGTAATAGCCTCGGGCTCCCACGACAGGGACATCTTCCTGTGGAACGTCCACGGCGACTGCAAGAACTTCATGGTCCTAAAGGGCCACAAGAACGCAGTCCTCGACGTCCAGTGGACCGCCGACGGCTCACAGGTCATCTCCGCCAGCCCAGACAAAACCCTAAGGGCATGGGACGTCGAGACGGGGAAGCAGATCAAGAAAATGGTGGGCCACCTCTACGTCGTGAACTCCTGCTGCCCTGCCCGACGGGGCCCGCCCCTCATCGTCAGCGGGTCGGACGACGGGACAGCCAAGCTGTGGGACATGCGCCAGCGAGGCTCGGTGCAGAGCTTTCCCGACAAGTATCAGATCACGGCAGTCAGCTTCTCAGACGCGTCTGACAAGATCTACACGGGCGGGATAGACAACGACGTTAAGGTTTGGGATGTGAGGAAAACCGAGCCAGTGATGAAGCTCGCGGGCCACCAGGACATGATCACGGGCATGCAGCTGAGCCCCGACGGGTCCTACCTCTTGACGAACGGTATGGATAACACGCTGAGGATATGGGATATGAGGCCCTACGCTCCTCAGAATCGGTGCGTGAAGATTCTTGAAGGGCATCAGCATAACTTTGAGAAGAATTTGCTGAGGTGTAGTTGGTCTTCTGATGGGAGCAAAGTTACGGCTGGGAGCAGCGACTGTATGGTTTACGTATGGGATACGACTTCGAGGCGTATACTGTATAAGCTCCCGGGCCATAACGGGTCGGTTAACGAGACCGTTTTTCACCCCACGGAGCCCGTCGTTGGTTCGTGCAGCAGCGACAAGCAGATATATCTCGGCGAGATCTGAGGTTAGGCTGATATTTTGCTTGTGTTATTGTTGATGGGTTTTTAATCTTTTTTCGTTTTCAGTAGCATTATGACGTTGTGTGGTGATGCAAAATCGTATGTCTTGTACCTTTATAACCACTGACTTTCAGTTTGATTATTGGCTCAGCTGATTATTTGCTTGGTTCTGTGAAAATCCATTGAAATTAGGCTTGACAATGAGGTGGGGATTTTTTTGGTCTGCTCTTATTAGTATAGATGAATCCTATGTTTTTAGTTATTTTGTCGAATGATTTCGTCCCATCCTCTCTCGGCGGGGGATAGAAAATCGGGAATTTCTCGCCTGTTCGAGGCGAACATAGCAAGATTGTCGCACTATATTTCAGTCAATTTGGTGTGGCAATTATAATATTATCATTTGTATTTTTAATATTCCAATTATATCCCGAAATTAATTTTACTTTTTAAATATATTTTTAAATAGTAAAAATTAAATTCTTGTAAAATAACTCTTAATACTAATACTTTTAGCACATCCTATGTGTATGCAATAATATAAAATTAATTATTTGTGGAGGACTTTAATATTTTATATACGAAAAATAAAACGGGTTGGTTATTATGAGTTTTTAAGGCCTTGAGGTTTAATAATTTTTTTTTTCATAATTGATATACTAAAAATAGAATGAGGTGGTGTTATTATGATTTAATAGGTTTTAATTTTAACAGTAATTAAAATAGGAAAAATTTGATTGGTCAATATTTACAGGTTTTATACCCTTTTAGGCTCCTTGAAGTATCTATACTATTATATAATTAGTAATGGATGGATAAAAACTACTCCAATTTGGTCTATAAATTTATTTGCAATTTAGTCTCATTATAATTTTATTAATTAAGTAATTTTCATATCATTCCTAATTTTTTTATTACTGTACTTATGCCTCTAAAACTAAGTTTCTTTTTAAATATTTTAAATTTATATTTCATCTTAAACAGTAGAAATTATTATTTTAAAATTTAAAATAATTCCAATATAGTTATATTTTAAGCATACACATCCGGTGCGCAAGAGAATATGAGGTACAATGTGAAAGAAAGGAACGGTTATTTATTATTGGGCCTTGATATGGCCCAAATATTTTCGACCATAATAGCTTTGCTATACGACCCGTAAAAAGAGGATCGACCCGTGACCCGGATCCAGCTGATAATAGCTCTTCTCCAAAAGGTTATCCGATAAAAGGAGAACTCCACAGCACAGCAAACGCACGCAGAAGATCGATGGCGTCGCTGTTGAACAAGCCGTTGGCTTCTCTCTCCGTTACAAACAAATCCGAGCTATACTCGACTGAGGCATCTTGTTTTTTCGCAAAACGGTGTCGGGTTGGGAGGAGGAAATCGCGTAGTAATGGTGTTAGGATCGCCAGCGGTGGTTTCGAGAGTAGTCTTAAGAAGAAGAGTGGAGTTGTATGCAAAGCGGTTTCTTTCGAGCAAGAAACTGAGATTGAAGGCCTAAACATAGCTGAAGATGTTAGTCAGGTATGTAAATGTTGACGCTCCTCTGTTTTATTTGAGTGAAGGAATGTTTCTCTGTATTGTGTTTTGATTTTCCAGCAGTAATTATCGAAGTGCGTATTGTCGTCAAGCATATTTGCCTGTTTGCCGCTTATTTGTTTCGCTGGAACAGCTTATTGGCAGGACACCGATGGTTTACTTGAACAATGTAGTCGAAGGTTGCGGTGCTAATATTGCTGCAAAGCTTGAGATTATGGAGCCATGTTGTAGTGTCAAGGATAGGTGAGATCATGCTTTCTTTTCATCTGTTTTATTTGTTACCTTCAATTGTTTTTGGCTAGGACTTGGTAGATTTCCTAGTCTTTTCTTACCTGTCCCTGGGAATGCTAACTATGTTAAATAAGGATCCTTCTTCTGCTGACTAGTCTTCCTTCTTATAGGGTTCTTGCTCTTACCCAGTTCAATATTGTAGTCATTCTCTTCCATGTTTATCCAATTAAGCTCACTTTTTGTCTCTTTTGCTCAGAATAGGGTACAGTATGATTACCGATGCTGAGCAACGAGGAGTCATAACTCCGGGGAAGGTAAGTTCATCAATCATAGACTTAGGCTCCGTTTGGTTTACGGATTTTGACGTGGAAAAGAAAAGGAAAAGTGAAATGGTGCGACACGTGAAGCATAATGTACAATGATTCAATGCGTGTAGCCACACTTTTCTTTTCTTTTCCGCGTCGAATTCCGCGGACCAAACGCACCCTTAGGGTTAGCGTGAAAGAATTTCAGGGATAGTGGTTTGTGCATTCATACCCTTATTGCTATGCCTTACTTTTTAGAGTATATTGGTTGAACCTACGAGCGGAAATACTGGCATTGGGCTTGCGTTTATAGCTGCGTCGAAGGGCTATAAGCTCATTTTAACGATGCCTGCATCCATGAGTCTTGAGAGAAGGGTCCTCTTGAAAGCATTTGGTGCTGAACTAGTTTTGACTGAAGCAGCTGCGGGGATGAAAGGAGCTGTTCAGAAAGCTGAAGAAATAGTGAACAGCACTCCAAATGCATATATGCTCCAACAATTTGACAACCCTGCAAATCCCAAGGTTAGTTCCATCTTCTTCTTCTCTGACATTTTATTTTTCAAATTGTTAACCAGTTACCTTTCTTTGGATGAATTACTTTGATCAGCTTATAAGTTGACTATGCTAACCATTTGCAGATTCACTATGAAACTACTGGACCAGAAATTTGGGATGATACAAAAGGCAAAGTCGACATCCTCGTTGCTGGGATTGGCACAGGTGGAACTATTTCTGGAGTTGGTCGATATCTTAAACAAAATAACCCTAATATCAAGGTAATAGTTTCTTCACAGATGAGTTGTGTATTTCGTGACATGTCACTTGGTACAATTTGATTGTTCTTGCCAAGGTTATTATCATATCAGTACTTTATTTTCCGCCATTCTGTCAGGTTATTGGCGTGGAACCTACTGAGAGTAATGTTCTATCGGGTGGAAAACCAGGTACAGTAGCATTCTCTCCATCTCTGCGTGCTTGTTCGAGGTTCGTTTTGTGTGTCGTTCTAGTACTCGCTATTTGAAAACTGCAGGCCCTCACAAAATTCAAGGAATTGGGGCAGGTTTTATTCCGAAGAACTTAGATCGAGACGTGATGGACGAAGTCATAGAGGTTGGTTTCACTGTAATGGCGAATAAAAATTCCACATCATCAAAGGGTTCCAATTCCTCGACCTGCAATGTTTTCACCATTCAATCATATCCCTTTCCAAATAGATCACTCATGCACGTCATGTTTTTTAGATTTCAAGCAACGAAGCTGTGGAAATGGCGAAGCAATTAGCTCTTAAAGAGGGCCTTCTGGTCAGTACATTGGAAAAGCTAAAATTACTTAATTTTGCCACCTTTTCAATAATTCACCCTCTCTCTCTCTCAATCTTTTTATTAATTATATCACATTCAATTCTTGCGTGTGAATTGCTGCTAAACTACTCCCTTTCCAAACTCTGCTCGTTTTCCAGGTTGGTATTTCTTCTGGGGCTGCTGCAGCAGCTGCCATCAAGGTTGGAAAAAGGCCCGAAAATGCTGGAAAGCTTATAACAGTAAGAGAAACCTATTTCAAAACTTTTCCATACCTCATTTTGAACAGCTAAGTTAAAAATGGCAAAGACAACATATTTCACCGTACACAATTTCGCTTTGATACGAAAAAAGATTATTGGCATTTAGAGTTTGTGATCGCCTTTTCTTGTAGGTCGTATTCCCTAGCTTTGGGGAGAGATATCTTTCGACAGTTCTCTTCCAATCGATACGTGAAGAATGCGAGAAAATGCAGCCCGAATCATAAATCGTAAGAAATCTGAATTATATGATGTATGGAGATTCTGCTTATCTTTAATTACAGTGTACTCTGTGTTGCTCCTAAATAGCCATTCTTTTGTAGGTTTTACTGAATTTGTTGCTTGCCAATGTTCTTGCGACCAGCGTTTGAGTATTATATCTACATTGTAATAGGGGCCCATTTGATACACTTTGTAATTTGTGTTCCGTACTAAATTTTCACGTTTCATTCTCTAGGTCGAAATCGAGCGAGTTTGAAGGTATTTTTAATATAATTAGAATAAGGGATATACGGAAAAATATCCATTTATATAAAAAATTCGCAAGTACCTTAGTTAGATTTTTTTATATGTAGGTATCTATTAGAATAAGTTTTTTCCACATTAGTACATGTTCTACCGCAAGTACGTCATAGAACCCATCTAGGTATCGTAGAGAAATGTATTGTAGATAAGACAGTGAGAAAATAGTACATAACACATTAATGTACCATATAGAACGTATATAGGTGTCATATGTGAGTTACATATAAACGCGTGACGTGATATGTAATACACATATAAAAGTTACGTCAAGACTGAAAAATTCGTACATATAATCGAACAGGTACTTGTATAAAAAATTTTCTGACAGGCTACTGACTTGCAAAGTTTTTATATAAATGAGTAAATGAGTATTTTTGTGTAGATTCACCTTAAAATAAATGTCAAAATACGCTATTTCAACACAAAATTGCAGCCACGCCACGCCTCTCCCGCCATCTCCCCCCCATTGAATGCCGAGGCCGCATCAACCTCCAGCACTGCTCCGCTCCGTCGCTGCCGGCTACCGTGCCGACAGCAGCCCGCCGACAGCCCTCCGGTTGCCACCCGCCGTTCTCTGCCTGTCGTCACTCACCTTGTGTCTCCCGACCTTCGGGTTGGGAGCTCTTTCTCCCGACTGCCGAGCCGGGAGCTCTTTCTCCCTTTTGTGGAGACCCATTCTCCCTCTGTGGAGCCCTTTCCGATGAAGACAAATTCGTAGTCGATGGCCCGAACAAAATTAGAGTGTTGTGAATACCAGTCTTTTTTGTGATATGTTCTTTAGTTCTCGTGCTTTAGATAGTGAATCTTAGTTTTCTGTCGGCTTTTTCGTTTTTGTTGGGTGTTTGATGCTCCGTGTGGGCCTTGTTTTCTCTTCCAGATTGATATTACTGGAGAGACCTTATGGACTATTTAGCCCGTGTACTTTTGTTTATGATATTTAAGCAATAGTAAAAAAAAAAAAAAAAAGAGCATCCGTTGAAAATATCGTTTTGTTTGAAATGCTTGCGAGTGTACATTCATAATTCTTCGCTTTCTTGGCCCAACTGGCCCAATTAATTAGTCGGCCGACTAAACAGCTCTAAATCTATCAAGCCCATTAATTTGGGCCCAAAAGAACTCAACATAAATCGACGACATGACGTCGTCGTAGAGAATCTGAGGAGCTGCAGCTTTCGGTAGGGTTTTTGATACTACGCTGTCTTCCCTTTCTTTTAACGGTGTACGTTAGTGATTCATGTTTAGCGTCGCCGGCGATCGTTTAATTGGAAGTGTATCTGAAGGAATAATCTTCTTTTAGTACCATTTGAAATGAATCTATCTCTGCCTGCTAATTTTTTGTGCTTCGGTTATACGTTGATCGACCTAATATTGATGGCCGATTATGTTTGGCTTATCGATTGACGGAGTTCAAAGGCACTGAGCAATTGAACGATTGCAGGATTAATTTGTCTTCTTGAAAAATGGCTGGGATTTCGGGGTATCGTGCGCTGGCACCGAGGACGAAGAACGCCATAGTTGCAGGCGGCTTGGCAACTTTCGTATTCGGCGTGTATTTCTACACCATGAGAGCCGTCGGCGGCACCGACGAGCTTCAAGTAGCCATTGACAAATTCGAAGAGCAGAAGCGTACAAGCGACGGCGGCGGAGGAAATCTGGCGCCCAAATCTTAGTTCCCGCGTACCATGTAAGTTTGTTAGATCTGAAGATCGGAGGATATGTCGTGATACTCTGTTTTGTTCTTGGGCATGGTTCTCTGTTCTTCAAAATTAAAAAATAAAAAAAAAAGTTGGAATCTTTGAGGCTCCCTTTTGTACTGTACTTTAGTAGCAGCAAGCTTTTTAGTTTATGAGAAATCATATTCTGCCGTGCTGTTATGGTTTTAGGAATTAGGATGGTAAAAGACAAAGCTAAAAAATTGGGTAGAAAAAGAAACAAGAAAAGAGGAAAGGGAACTTCTTTAACTATCACATTTACACTTGATGAAGAGTTCTTTCTTTCCTGGTTATGACAGTACACTTCAATAACATCATAGTAACTGATTTACCACGATGAAATGAGTTGTCTCCATAACCGAGATTGCAATGAGCTCTAGCACAGATCCCTTGAGATGGATTTTCAATCCTAATGTATTAGAAGAAGCTGAGTTAGCATTAGCATAAGACCAATCATGTCATACTTCTTATTGGGTCAAATCTAATTACTCATAAGTCACAGTCTATTCGATCACCATTGATAGATTTAAGCTCTAAAGGGTTGAGAGCTAATAAGATTTATCAATATTTGATCACCATTGATAGATTTAAGCTCTAAAGGGTTGGGAGCTAATAAGATTTATCAATATTTACCTGATTCCTCCTTCGGCATTGAGCAATGTACAAGGAACGAGAAACAGCGTAACATGGAAGAAGAAAGCCGGCAAGTTGAAGAACAGATATCTGATACTAAAATCAGACAAGAAAAAGAGAGCAAGTTAAGTTATTACATATGTTTCTTAAGTTAAGGGAAGGAAAGAAAGCATTGGCGTTGACTTACACGGAAGAAAGCCGACGATTCTTGAAACATACCTAAATCTTTGGAGAGCATTAGGGTTTGGCGCATCAACAAAAGAAGCATCAACTGTAGATTTTTACAGAAGCCATAAATATTACAGGTGAAACGAAACTCGCTGAGGGGGGACTTTGATTAGCTTTTACTTTACCGTAATTGCAATAGAGCGAAAGCATGCGAGGGTTCCATTGCTAGCTATGGCATACGCTTCGTATTCTGATTCAAGAAAACGACGTTGGGATTCAGTGAAGGCCAAGAAACGAGGATCGCGAAGATCTACGTGGTGCTCCTCCCATGCTTGTCTGAGAAATGGAAGAAAATGTCAGTGATCTCTCAATGAGAAAATCGTACGATGATATTTTCGCCTAGTGTCATGAAATTGATCGGCTATTCGTAAACACTCGCCGTGTATGGCTCAGTATAGTAAGTTTCAAAATCAAAGCAACGTGAGAACATTAAGTTCTGAGATTTTGGCGTTAAATTGTCTTCAAATTGCTTCAATTTTGGAATTATACTGCCTCGAAATCATGATCTTTAATTATGTGTCCAAATTATAGCTGAAAATGTGGGTGGGCTGCCGGGCGCCCCCGCCCCCTGGCCCGGATTTAGTGGGACGCTCGAACTTTAACTGGTCGGGCCTACCCGACCCGTGCCCATCGGGGGTTAATATTTTATTTTTAAATATCTTTATTAGTTCACTTATTCTAGAAAAATAATTCTAACATATATTCATAAATATGTAAAATATAATAGTTGTTTCTTATAAAATTAACATATTATATATAACAAATATTAGGACGCCCTATATTGGCCAGCGGCTCGTCGGGTTTTTGGCCCGCAGGCTGATTAGCTCAGATTTGTTTCGGGCCTTAAAATTTGGGCCCAAGCCTGATTGTTTAGGGCCGGGGGGGGGCTGGGCTATGGGCTTGAGCCCTAATTTTCAGCTCTAGTCCAAATTATTTCAATTTTGAAACTTATGTCCTAAAATTTTGTTGTCCTTATAATGAGGTACCTGATATGAATAGCAGTAACATCGGCGTTGTTTCTCGGCGGTGGGCTCGTGTAATCCGGCGAGAAAATCTGTACAAAGGAGAACGAAAAAATTATTACATTTAAGTGCCTAAATGTATGAATAACTCAGTTGACTTTTCTTGACATTGTGTGATTAAAAATAATGCAACAAAAAATCTCAACTTGACTGCAGATTTCGCAGGTTATATCTCCCTTTTTGTTGCACCATCTCTGAATGCACTTCCTATGAGCAAACTGAAAAAAACAAAAATTCAAAAGATCAAAACTTTCGAACTTCATTGTCCCAAACAACACGAACCAAATGAGCCCAGATTAAAAAAAAAAATTCACAACAAATTGTCCTAAAGCATAAGTAAATAATTGAAATGATACCTTTAGAGTGCCACTGCAAGCGCAAGGAGACTCCATGCGCTTTTCATCTTCTTCTTCCTCTTGACATATTCTGCACTCTCTCAAATCGCTTTTTCTTGACACGCTTTTTACTTGGAAACTACCGTTAAAAATCCCACCTTTGCTACCGTGAATAAATTGCTTTTCTTGCATCTTTTCCTTTTCATTACCGTCGTTGTTGTTCGCCGGCGATGGATGAGATGATCCCTTGTTGTCAATGCAAACCACCATATACTCATCGACAAATAGCTTTGGGAAAACAAAAACTGAATTCGGTTTTTTTTTTTTGGGAGAGAAAAGCTACATAAACATGATTATTATATGGTTTTCAGTGGTGGGTTTGGATTGAAAATGGAATTTATGAAGTTTTAAAGGGGGAGAAGTATTAATAAAGAAAGAAAGGGGCATGGTTTTCATTTGTCAACTCTCATTATAACGAATAATGAAATAGGAAAGTAGATAAGATCGACGATGCATTCTATAGATTTCATATAATTTAAGATAAAATTGATGAATGTGAGGTCAATGGTCATCCTAATCATTCATTGATTTGCCCTTTAATTTATCCTAAACGTGGGAGATTTTGTGATGGCTATGTGTGTGTATTAGGAGGGGAGACAATTATAAGATATGTACGCAACGTTTTGATGACATGTATTGTGTTTTGTAATAATAGAAAAAAACCTAATATGAAAAGCGATAGAATAAGCATGCGTGATATTTATAGGAGCTGATGAGAGATGATGTAGGATTAAATACTACTTTCAACATATCCCAAATTATAATATGTATTGGAAAATATACGTGATTGTTGGGGTTGAGCGGTAATATTTAATTCCGGACCAGCGGTAGTTGTATTTGGACCCGCGACAATTTATCGGGATATTAATTAAAGCCGAAATAACACCGAGAGAACACCGAGATTTTTACGTGGTTCGGCCAATAACGCCTACATCCACGGAGAGACAATAGTTTTACTATACAGAAGAATATTACACCGTACAAAATAACGCTCGTGTTTAAACTCAAAACCCCGAGACCCCTTACCCACCCGGGTAATGTTTTTGTACCCACTCTCAATTACCCAGTAAAACTACATCCGCTCTCACCCTTATCCACCCGGACAAGATTTCCTTTTTTTTTTCTTTTCTTTCTCATTTTCTCTCTCTCACTCCACCCCTCTCTCTCTCCTCTCTCGCTCGTTGGGGGTGATTTTTACAATTGAATCTCATTGCCTATTTATAGGCTAAGCAAATGACATTAACGTCATTGCTTACCTAATAAGAGATCAAAATCATTTTGCTCTCATATTCTTTTCTTCTCCAATGTTGAAAAATCAACAATTCTTCCCCTTTTCAACATCTGCGCCTTCTTTAGAGAGCATTCCAGCGAACCTGAGAATGATAGTAACCCGTTCGTAAATATCACGAACATCCATTGGCCTTCCTTGTAGCACCTACACATAATCCGAATCAAGAATTTCGATCCTACCCCACTTGATTCATTCAACGGCCAATCTTATGTGCAGCTATGTTGAACCAACTCGACCCGTCGATTCTCGAAGAGGGACTTCGATGCAACCCCTTCTCCAGCAGGATTTTCCTTCTCACCATCGTCTGCTTTTATACCACGCTAGCGATTTTCGTGAACCCATCGAAGTCTGAGTATTATATATCATACTCACATCCAGACGATACAAACCTTTGCACTCTTCTCCCTCTGGTAGGACCATTTCCGCCAATGTGTGATTTTCCAGACTCCCCCTGCTATGAACCCCATAGCCCTGGAATCTGACCGGCTCAGGAATATTAAATTCTACGCAACTTTGGGACAACGCCACACCACCCAAAATGCGTACCGCTCCATCAATCATTTTGATCTTCCCCGTTCCAATACACCGAACAACACAATGATATTCATCGGCCCATGGAGATCGAAAAACTGTTCGCGTTTCCCTGAACATATCAAAATATTCTCTTGGAGAAAACCCGAATTTAATATCCTTCTTCCTGAGAACGAGCGCCATCATTAGAGACTGTGAGAACGTCTCTAAGATAAACCGTGTGCTACCTCCGTTGTGGAATTTTCCTAGCCGCTTGTCCTTCTTCCTCCAAGTCGGACAGTTTCTCGTGATGTGTCCCGGCTCACCACACATGCAACATCACATGCCTTTCCCGCCACCTGGATTTGGACCTACTGCTGTCTCCAAATTCCCTGGCGTATCACCTTCCTTTATGATTCACTCTGAAAAATAGTCAACGGCCGACTATTACCATAATTTGACCGCCTTCTCTTTTCTTGCTCCAAAAGAGTTGACTCCACCATCCACCGTCTGCGCCATCTCGTACCGGATGGTTGTGATCAAACTATCACCCTAATCAGGAAGCGAGGTAAGAAGTAACAGGGCCTTACTTCTTCCTCTCCGACACATCATGACCCCCAAATCATTTGTCATTTACTCCGACTTTTTCCGTCTCCCATCAAAGCTTATCACCCAGCTTTGACAAACGAGCACATCCTTCATTCTTCTCTGCCGCAGAGTGAAACCTCCCGCACCAGCACACTGTCGCTTATCCCTCCGAAACTCCACCGTCGCACAAGCTCCGCCCACACCGAGCATCCCATCAACGATAACCATCTTGTACCATTATTTCTTCAGTACAAGGCATCAACTCGTTGAACCTGGCTCTGACACTGGCTCCCCCCGATCGATGATCCCTTATGATATCTTTTCTGATGTGGAAGATCAGACACAGCTGCAACCACAGAGCATACTCAGAATACCAGCAGGGTTTGGCTCTGATACCACTTGTTGGGGTTGAGCGGTAATATTTAATTCCGGACCAGCGGTAGTTGTATTTGGACCCCGCGACAATTTATCGGGATATTAATTAAAGCCGAAATAGCACCGAGAGAACACCGAGATTTTTACGTGGTTCGGCCAATAACGCCTACATCCACGGAGAGACAATAGTTTTACTATACAGAAGAATATTACACCGTACAAAATAACGCTCGTGTTTAAACCCAAATCCCCGAGACCCCTTACCCACCCGGGTAATGTTTTTGTACCCACTCTCAATTACCCAGTAAAACTACATCCGCTCTCACCCTTATCCACCCGGACAAGATTTCCTTTTTTTTTCTTTTCTTTCTCATTTTCTCTCTCTCACTCCACCCCTCTCTCTCTCCTCTCTCGCTCGTTGGGGGTGATTTTTACAATTGAATCTCATTGCCTATTTATAGGCTAAGCAAATGACATTAACGTCATTGCTTACCTAATAAGAGATCAAAATCATTTTGCTCTCATATTCTTTTCTTCTCCAATGTTGAAAAATCAACAGTGATTTAAGTTCGTTTGCCAAAATATTTAGAGTTGGTAAGAGTTTTGAAAAAAAAAAACGATGGAAGGATGTAAAGATGAGACCCTTTACTTGCAAACAACGCGATATGTCATTAGTACAAAGTCAATTATTATTGTTTTGCAATTAGGGTCACAACTCACATCCCTAGGTTGTAAAAAGTTGGAATTATTAGTTCAAATTTCTTACTTTGGAGCCGAGTTACAATTTTTGTCCCCATATTTTACTGTCCGTGCAATTTTAGTCCCTATATTATTTGAGGTTACAATTTACGTTCTTGTATTTTACTATTCGTGCGATTTTTGCCTCTATATTTTTTGACTTTACAATTTTTGTAGCCATATTTTACTATCCGTGCAATTTTCGTCCCTATATTATTTGAGGTTGCAATTTTCGTCCTTATATGCTTTATTATCAACAACCTTAATCCTAATTTTCGTTAAAAACTAACGTTTCTATTAGCAAACATAAAAATAAAAAAGTGTAAGAAGACATAAAATAGAGGTAAAAAATGGACTTTAGAAACAACTAGGTGGGTTATTGTCCCTCACGTTGGTAGAACTCTAACTCAACGTCGACTAAATAATATTAAATAAAAATACAAGGATTTCAGGTTTTTATAGTGAAGAATAAATAACAACATTGCAACAATAACAGGAAGCCTGAGGTCATGAGCTTGGGAAGGCTATCGAAATCCAATTTTATGTCTTCTTATACTTTTTAATATTTATACTTGCTAATAGAAACGTTAGTTTTTAAAGGAAATTAGGATTAAGTAAAAAATTATTGATAACAAAAACATATAAAGACGAAAATTGTAACCTCAAATAATATAGGTACGAAAATTACATGCAAAGTAAAATAAGAGGACGAAAACAGTAAGCTAAAATAATATAAGAACAAAACTTGGACGGACAGTAAAATAGACGACTAAGATTCTAACCTCAAATAATATAAGGACGAAAATTGTGTGGCGCCCCGCCATCTATTAACCATTCTAATGTTATCTTACGCGACTAAATATAATATAAAGTAAACAATATGCAAAAATGCGTATTAAATTTTTCCTTTTATATAAAGGAATTCATTATGTACATGCTCAAAATATCGCTCCGACCCTATATACAAGGGAAGTGTACAAGTGCGAAGCAAAAGAAACCCTAACGCCCGGCCACACAGGTCGCATCTATGTACACACCACCCTCAAAAGTCGCTGGAAGCTTCAAAAGGAAAGCCTTGCCATCAGAAGCGATCACGTACCGTGGTCGCGTGCACCTACAACACATAAAGTAAGGGGTGAGCTATAAAGCTCAGTAAGTAGGAATATGCAGTGTCGTGAACGTGAAAACCCCGCAAAGGCATCCGCGCCAATGCATCCCACACCTCGTAAATCAAACTCAATCTCATATCTCTCAGGGCCCTCGGCTAACTTGCTATGCACCATAAAGAGCTCTAATCCAACACGGATAAACGTGGCAGTGACCTACGCTGGGTAGCCTACGCTAGGTTTCCCTAGGTCGCACCCTCCCAGGTCGTCCCCTCTGCCGTGCGGTAGCCCACGCTGGTAGCCTACGCTGGTTAGCCTACGCTAGGGTTTCTCCCTAGGTCGCTCCTTCCCAGGTCGCACCCTCCAGGTCGCATCCCTCCGCTATCAGGGCATCAGCCCAAATAAAATAAACAGGGCAGAAGCCCAAATAAATATATAATATAATCGACGACGCACCACGCCGTCATGGTGCCATAGAAGTAGCCCTGACTCAACTACGAGTCGACATCAAATGCCTATATCGGCAAATATCATTCGCCCTCAGGCGGTAAATACCGTGCATGCTCATCTCACGTAAACCCCAAATGTCCCGTGCATGCACATGAATATGCAATGTGAATTAATATCAGAAGCATGTTAAATAATTCACGTAATAATATAAACATCCAAGCACATAGTCACGTAATTCAAGCACATCAAATAATTTATGTGTTGTAGTTGAAATTCCCACTTACCTGGTATCCTTAGCTATTAGCTTATCGTACTGTAAATTGCTAACCTTCGAATCCTAAATATTGAAACATATAAAATTAGGGCTTGTTAGTCTAATTTTAATTTCACGAAATTAGCTTAATTTGAAAACCCTAGTTTTAACTTTTATGGGTTTTGAAATAGATCTCTACATGAGTTAAATGAATCTCAAGTATAAATCTCGACATGTCTTAAAAATGAATTTCGACCTCATATATACCATAATTCGCCATCTAAATACTACATAAGATCTTGATATCTATTGGAATTAAATCTCGAGATGTATGTTAGTCCAATTATAGCAAATGTCGAGATGATCTTTAAATCCCACATGAAATGTCGATACTTATAATAAATGTCGAGATGTGTGATTAGAATAAAAATGTCGAGATGTGCTTACACACAAGGATTTCGACATTAAGCAATATATATGAACAGATGTGTCTCGACATTAACAAGGTTTCGACATTATGATCCTCGAAATATCATATACTAGATGGAATGAGATATGTTTCGACATTATAACAAAATGTCGAGTTGTGTGTTAACCTTTTACAGAGAAAAGTCGAGATGTGTATCGACATTATAACTAAGGTATCGAATTTTATACTAATTAAAATACAATCTCGATATGTATCTCGACATGATGCTCGGACTTAATGGTGGAATTTCGAGGTCTTTCTCAATAATAGATCTCGATACACATGTCGAGATATATAATGAATAAAAGTCGATATGCATTTATAATCAAGATATATCTTTCAATATTATACTTAAGAATGTCGATATGTTGGAGTCAAGTCTCGACATGTATTTCAAGTTTCCTCTCGAGATGGTATCTCGACTTTTGTTTCGATATTTACCCTACTGAAATTCGTATGAATCATAAACAATTCCCCAACCTTCAAGAATTAACCATGGTATCAAAATAAAAACCCTACTTCTTCATCCAAGGCTGGGTTCTAATTTACCAACTTCTCAAACGGATGCTTTACAATTTTAATCTTCTAAGTTAACATGCTATTGGACACGAAACCCTAAATTCCTTAGTTGATGTAAGAATCATAATTTCCCTGGAATTATTATAAACGCTAAGTTCACATGAAGTACTAAGTACATCAAAGTCTAACTCTAATCTACCATCTTTAATTCAAACTATATATGTACTACGTTAATATAGCAGTCTAAGCATGAAATCAAAATAGATTATACCTTCTTCCTAGCTTATTGATGAGTTCTACCTAAGCTCTTGTTCGACTTGCTCCCTTTCTCTCTAAAGCACCTTACGCTAGTATCTTCCAAATGAATTCAGATAAGTATGTATCCTTTCATTACTCCTTTGCGTGTTATTTTAGCTAAGTGACGTGATTGCCTACTTTACACTTACCAATTATCTTCAAACCTTATATTTTATTCCTCTTTTTGTTGAATCATCGAATTATACCATACGATTATATAAACTTCTTCGATCTTAAGTAACTAGCGTTTATTCATAATAGTTGGGCTTTAACTACGAATCTTAATAGGGCCCAATTGTTCTAATCATATTTTTGTTAGTTCTTAGTAATTAAAATCAGATATTTCGATTTCCTATTTTTAGCTATTTTTCCTAAGTTCCAACACTATAATTGTTCTAAATCTTGGTTTTCGAAAACCTCTCCATACCCAAGTTAGTGTACCTATTTTAATGTTAACATCGTTTACCCTATGACTAAGGGTTCGGATTTTACAAAACCCTAAGTTCAAAATTTTCCAGGTTATCATGTCTTATACTAGAAATCCTAAAATCAATAACCCATCTAAATTCAATTAATTCATCTACTTGGTTAGTAACCCTAATAGCATTAAATATATAAACACATAAAATCGTAAACACGTTTCTTGCAGTCACGCAAATCATATAATATGTATGCATATTTATTGGCCGGCTTACTTACGGGACTCGGGTATTACAAATTGCATGGAAACTAAACATATGAGGACAAAAAATTGTAATTCAGCCCATTCATTTAACTTAGGGGTGTTCGTTCGGTACATACCGTACCGAACCGAAACCGAATACCGAACCGTTCGGTATTCGGTTTTTACGATTTTTTTCGATAAATTCGATTTTTACCGAAATGACCGAATTCTGATAAAAAAGTAAAAAAAATATTTTCTGTGATATTTAAATCAATATATATGTATGATTTAATATAATTATATTTCTATTTTCAATATTAATATAATATAATATATTTTAACTTAAAAATTTCGGTAATTCAGTATACCAAAAATACCGAACCAAAAATTCTATATCGAACCGAAATACCAAATTTTTTTAAAACTACGTACCGAATACCGAACCGAAAATTCGGTTCGGTTCGGTTTGTACCGAACTTTCGATTTTTCTGTAATTCGATTCGGTAAACCGAACTATGCCCACCCAAGCGATTTTTAAGTCTAATGCTGCGTTTAGTTTATTGGATAACCCAAGATAAAGGCTTATTTATCCACGTTTATCTTGTTCACTTTGCAAAATATTTTATCTGTAAGGCCCGGTATAATAAACAAGCCCGTTTTAATAATCTAATATACACATGATAACTTATCTAAGGGTCCAATGTGAGATAAGTAACCCAAACCCCCTACTAATAGCAAAAATACCAATATACCCACCCAATCATTCATAAAATTATTTTTATTTCATGTGGTTTATATGATAAAAATAAATAAACAACACTAATTTATTTCTTATTTCATGACGATCAAATTGACATCCATATATATTATATTTTCGATATTCATAAAATAATTATGTTGTAAACTATGTATTCATGAAATAAATGTTACTTTAGTAAATTTACAAATAATATGGAGACAATATATTTATTATGTTGGAAACTTTGGTGATATATGTTTTGTTCTATCACCTTTGATATATCCATCCTTTAATTGGGCAATGCATGCCGCATTATCTTCATATAATATCGTCGGAAGTAATTTTTCCTATAATAATCCACAAGTTTGTTGCATATGCTGAATAATCGATCGCAACCAGACACATTCTCTGCTAGCTTCATGAATTGCTAGTATTTCAGCGTGATTAGAAGAAGTAGCAATTAAACTCTGTTTAACTGATCGCCATGAAATAGCAGTTCCGCCATACATAAATAAGTAACCCGTTTGCGATCGTGCATTATGTGGGTCGGATAAGAATCCAGCATCTGCATACCCAATTAAATCTGTTTTCAATTCATTAGAGAAGAATAGTCCCATATCAGTTGTTCCTTGAAGGTATCGAAATATTCGTTTAACTCCGTTCCAATGTCTACGAGTCGGCGAAGAACTGTATCTTGCCAATAAATTTACTGCAAACGCTATATCAGGTCGTGTATGACTTGTAAGATACATTAGTGCTCCGATAGAACTAAGATATGGTACTTCAGGACCAAGTATTTCTTCATCATTTTCACGTGGTCTGAACGGATCTTTATTCACGTCTAATGAACGGACGATCATAGGAGTATCAAGTGGATGAGCTTTGTCCATGTAAAACCTTTTCAACACCTTTTTCGTATAAGTTTCTTGATGTACAAATATTCCATTCTTCAAATATTCAATTTGCAGTCCAAGACAATATTTTGTTTTACCAAGATCTTTCATTTCGAACTCCTTTTTCAAACAATTAACCGCTTTCGACAACTCTTTAGGAGTTCCAACTATATTGATGTCGTCGACATACACAGCTATAATGACGAATTCGTTTTCACATCTCCTCATAAATATACAAGGGCAAATTTGATCATTTGTATAACCCTCTTTCAATAAATATTCACTTAGGCGATTATACCACATACGTCCGGATTGCTTTAATCCATAAAGCGATTTATTTAGCTTAACCGAGTACTCATTTCGCGGCCCTGAATTTTCAGGCAGCTGAAATCCTTCCGGAAGCTTCATATAAATGTCACTGTCAAGTGAGCCATACAGATAAGCAGTCACGACATCCATTAGACGCATATCGAGTCCTTCACGTACTGCCAGACTAATTATATAACGAAAAGTTGTTGCGCCCACCACAGGAGAATATGTCTCCTCATAATCAATACCAGGTCTCTGCGAGAAACCTTGTGCAACAAGCCGTGCTTTATATCTTATAATTTCCCCATTTTCATTTCTTTTCCTAATAAAACCCATTTAAATCCAACCGGCTTTACATTTTCTGGTATGCGGGCTACAGGTCCGAAAACTTTTCGTTTCTCAAGTGATTTTAATTCCGTCTCGATTGCATCTTTCCATTTTAGCCAATCTTTTCGTAGTCTGCATTCGTTTATAGACCTTGGTTCATGATCCTCATTTTCATTCATCTCATTCATTTCAAGTAGCGCTACGTTAAATGAGAATTTATCGTCAACGTTGACTTTATCTCGGTTCCATCTAATTCCATTCTGGGCGTAATTGATTGAGATCTCTTCATTATCATTATTTTCAAATTCTTCAGGTACCTGAGTTTCATTCTGATCATCATTTAAGCCCATCGACTCTTCTCTAGTGGATAAATCCTCGATTGGACCATTCTTATTATTTGCTCCTTTTCTTTTCCGAGGATTTTTATCTTTGGAACCGAATGGCCTACCACGCTTCATTTGTGGTTTAGGCTCAATATCTCGTGTTTGTTCCGTAGAAACATCAATTCTTGCAGGAGCATTAACAGCCGGAATATATGACTTAGTCACTCTCTTTGGGTCAGTGAAGCTGTCTGGCAGTTGATTCGCTAAGCTTTGCAAATGAATTATCTTCTGAACTTCCAGTTCACATTCTTTCGTTCGAGGATCATAATGATTTAGCGATAATTCATTCTAACTAATATTTCTTTCCAGCTGTTTCTTTTCTCCCCCTAATGTCGGAAAATTTGTTTCATCGAAGTGACAGTCGGCAAATCTAGCCGTGAATAAATCTCCAGTTAGTGGTTCCAAATATCTTATAATAGATGGAGATTCAAATCCGACATATATTCCCAACCTCCTTTGAGGTCCCATCTTTGTGCGTTGTGGTGGCGCAATTGGAACATATACCGCACATCCAAAAATTCTTAGATGGGAAATATCTGGTTCCTGACCATAAACCATTTGTAACGGGGAGATATCATGGTAACTTGTTGGCCTGATGCGAATTAGTGCCGCTGCATGTAATATAGCATGTCCCCAACAAGACGAGGGAAGCTTCGACTTCATCAATAATGGTCTTGCAATTAATTGCAGACGTTTAATCAACGATTCTGCAAGACCGTTTTGCGTATGAATATGTGGCACAGGATGCTCAACATCAATACCGATAGACATACAATAATCATTAAATGCCTTGGAAGTAAATTCACCAGCATTGTCAAGGCGTATTTTCTTTATCGGATAATCCGGAAAATGTGCTCTTAATCGAACCAACTGGGCAAGCAACCTCGCAAATGCCACATTCCTTGTAGATAATAAACATACGTGGGACCATCTACTCGATGCATCAATTAATACCATAAAATATTTAAATGGTCCACATGATGGGTGTATCGGCCCACAAATATCACCATGTATACGTTCCAAAAATACAATAGATTCATTTTTTACTTTCATTGGTGGTGGCCGAATAATTAACTTCCCTTTAGAGCAAGCAGCACAAGGTAATTCATTAGATTGAAGAATCCTTTGGTTCTTTATCGAATGTCCACGTGAATTTTCAATTATTTTTCGCATCATAATTGAACCGGGATGGCCCAACCGGTCATGCCAAACATTAAATGTACTGTCTTCAGTAAACTTCTGGTTTACGATAGCATATGACTCAATTGTTCTCAGATATGTATAGTATAACCCAGATTCAAAAGAAGGTAAAATTTCCACGATTCTTTTATCTTTTGACATCACTTTTGTCATGTGCAGATATTCGACGTTTTCCTTTTCTGCCGTCTCAACATGATATCCATTATTTCGAATAGCTTTAAAGCTTAGTAAATTTCTTTGAGACTTAGGAGAATATAAGGCATTTTCGATTATTAGCCTTGTTCCTTTTGGCAGTAAAATGCTAGCTCTGCCAGAGCCTTCAATTATATTTGTACTACCCGAGATAGTAATGACACTCTCTCCTTTCATTTCAAGATGATCAAAATATTTCTTATTTCTCATAATCGTATGAGTCGTTGCGCAGTCTGCGAGACATAATTCTCCATTGCACATGATCGTATCCATTGTATGAAAATCCTTGATTATAAAACTTGGACGGAGGTTGATCTCTGCAGGAGAGCTTCAATGGAGATTGATCGTTGCCGGAGAGCGCTCGTGCTGATAACGTGTTATAAAATATATATTATGATTTTTATTATATTAAGATTATTTTGTATATATTATGATTATTTTAATAATAATATAAGGAGAGAATATAAAAGGGAGAGAGTATATTTTCTATATATTGATAATATTTACAATGAAGCATCTTCACCAAGACCAAAACAAAACCCATCTGAAGGACTACAAAGAACATTGGACTTTTTTTTTTCTCTCTCACTAAAACTCTCTCGCCGTCACAGCACAAAAACTAGGGTTTGTTCTTCTCCCCCATCCTCCATTATTGGGGGTGGGGGAGATCTTCGTTCCTTTTACTGTCTGTTTTTCTTTTTTCTTGCTTTCTGCGTTTTCAAAAAAAAAAAAAAAAATTGCTTTGTCATGACTGTGTCTTGCCTCACCACCACTGTCTCGCCCCACCGCTTCGACTCTCACCTCCGCCCTGCCGCCTTCGACCGCCTCCGATCCGCCGCATGTTGGCTGCCGTCCCGTCGGCTGCTGCCCTGCCTCGCAGTTGACGCCGCTTCCATTCACCCTCCCTCGCCGCCGCTGTCGTAACCCACCTTGTGTCTCCCGACCTTTGGGTCCGGAGTTCTTTCTCCCGGCCTCCGTGCCGGGAGCTCTTTCTCCATTTGTTGGAGCCCCCTTCTCCCTCTGTGGAGCCTTTTCCGATGAAGGCAAGATTCGTCGTCGATGGCATGAACAAAATGAAGAGTGTTGTGGATTAGGCTTAACAGCCTTTTTTGTAATATGTTCTTTAGTTGTCATGTTTTAGATCGTGAAGCTTGTTTTCTGTCGGCTTTTTCGTTTTCTGTTTGGGTGTTTTATGCTCCGTGTGAGCCTTGTTTTCTCTACCAGATTGATATTACTGGAGAGACATCTTGGGCTATTTAGCCCCTGTACTTTTGTTTATGATATTGAAGCAATCGTTTCTGGGAAAAAAAAAAAAGATAATATTTACAATGCAACTTAAAACACCTATTTATACTAAAATCATACACTAAAATACAATTTAATCATCTATACAACTCATACAAAAATACAACATAATTTTATACACCTCATCTTATCATAATTCATGAGTCATTAATATTCCAAAAACATCCACATTTAATCATATAATTTTGATGATTCATTGTGATGAATCATGATTTAATTTTGATGATTCATTATTGATGAATCATAATTTGTTCATAATATTATTTGTTTATTCTGTTTTTCTTTTAATAAAATCGCAGAGCAAAGATAAAGCGAGCAAAAGCTGCTGCAAGGAAAGGTAACCATCCTCAGCTCCTCAAACATGCTGATTCTTAGAACGGCTCCTCACATTCCTCGCATGAACACCAAGGTATGGCGATGGATTCCTTTTAACCCTGCTATCTCTTCTGTTTTGATTTCAATTGGAGTTTCACTCGACTGTTCTGCTTGGAGTTTGTGATGGGTTTCACGGTAGAGTTGAAGTTTCTCTCGCTAAATGCTAAATAATGAGAGAAGAGAAGATGATGATGTGAAATGAGAGGGATACTACAGTTTCTGTGGTAGTGAATCGCATTTGATGTTCTCTTTTGTCGATTGTGTGCACTTGGAATGCTTTCAGTAAATGAAGGTTTAGGAGTTCAACAACATACTTCAGCCTATTCCTACGAAGGGAAATTGCGAAAAATAGCGTTCTTTCAGTTATGTTGGAATCCAAATTAACTGATGTTTGCTTGCTCAAATTGCAACTGTGTGATGGTGCAGATAGTTGTTTGTGAAGGGCAATCATCAAATTTGTTTGTTAACTCCCGAGCTTTCAAGCCACAATCTGTGCCTGTTAAGACGGGAAATTTGTCACATCATCGTCGGAAAAGGTATTTCATCGTTTCCGTTTTTGGAAATTCAGTTGAATTTTATCCGATGCATCTTTTTTGCTCGTACTCATACATATATGATTCGTATAGCAGAAAAGCCAGTAAAACAGTTCAAGCTATCGTATCAGGTGCTGAAACAAAGTGATTTTTGCCTCTCATTACGTTGTGAAGAGCATTCTACAGATTCTAACCAGTGATTTTGCTGAACTTTGAGCAGCTCGCGATGATGTTGAAGTTCGACCTTCTGCTTCAGCTAACGATTTTGATTTTATGACCACTGCTGCTGATGAAGGTCGGGAATTAAAGGTGAGGAAACCACGCTGTAACACTGCATCTTCGATATATTGCATATACTGAACTCAATACCTTCAAATTCGCGGTAATAATATCTTTCTACCTACAGATAACCATTTGATCTTCTCTTTTCCATACGTTTTCCTCGTATCGTACCAAGAACCTGAAACAATTAATTCATGCGAAAGCAAATGTTTGTTGTTTCGATAATACGTTGCTTCTGCTAGCTACTTTTTGTATACCATTGCAGATTAGCGTAGAGGTATCTGCATCAAAAACAAAAGAGATATTCGAAGCAGTATTCTCCAAAATGGTGGATGATGCCCAGCCAATCCCAGGATTTCGAAGAGTCAAAGGAGGTACCTTTTTTCCACCTATGTTACTAAATATAGTTTTGCATAAATAATACCTAAAAAATCATAGCCCCTCTGTTCATCCATACTCCGCTGGTCTGACTTGTTATCTCCACGCTCAGGAAAGACGCCAAATGTAAGTTTCACCATTTTCCACACGTTTCTTACGAGCCCATTGTTTCATTCATCCATATATAAGGTTTTGGGTATATTCGTTGTAGATACCTAAGGACATTCTCATGGAAATCTTAGGACATTCAAATGTTTACGAGAAAGTTATCAAGAAACTGATCAATACAGCCATCGCTGAGTACGTAGCTAAGGTAAATGCATCAGCGTTTTTCTGATAGCCTTTTTTTAGCTCATCGTTTCTTCGTTTAAATTCGTCTCCTATGCCATTACGACATTTTTTTTTTCAGGAAGATTTGCAAGTCGGAGAAGACCTGCGTATCGAACAGAGTTTAGAAGATCTCGAAGCAGAAATCGAACGAGGTGGCAGCTTTCGATTCGACGCCTTTATTCAACGTCGAGATTCAAAGGAAGTAGTAGCTAAAGCCTTGAACTAGACTTGAATTATTACAAAAAATCTTCTATTGATCAGTTGAGATATAGTATCTTTTTGGTTGATTATTTTTCTTTAGAACCAGAACCAAATATTGCAAGTTAGGCGGAAAGAAAATATGTTAAGATACGACACTGCGAGACGTAATGAACAGTGATCCGATGCATATTATTACATTTTCATTTTCTTACCAAACGAAACGCAAGTTAATTTTTCTTTTTTTTTTTCTTTCACCTATCTCTAAACAAACAAACAAAAAAGTTAGTTTTAATTTTTCATTTCTTTTACATTCTTCATTAAATTCCTTGGTTCAAACAAACCATAAAATTTCGTAACGCTGAATAAATACTCTGTTTCAATACAAACTCACTTACCTCTCGGTTCTTCTTACAGTCTGTCTCCTTCCATTACAAATCAAGTTAAACAAATGTACAGAGCAAAGAGCAAATCGTTGCAAATCAACACAAGGCGAAAAGAAGATTAGACCTTTCCCAGGGAAAAAAAAAAAAAAAACTAGCGAAAAATTCGTGCAATTTAAAAGGCGAAAATGTCGGGATTTTTCTTTCATTATATTTCATCCGGCCAAGTGGCTGGGCGAGTTGTTGAACACAGTGTGCCACATATACGCTTGCGAAAGAACCATTTCGAGCTCTTGATGAGTCCAATTCTGCGTTGGAAGGCGCTGAAGAAACATTACCATCTCCTGAAACTCCAAATGCTGCAGTTTCTCCGACCACTGCGTATATATCAGGCAAATAAATCCCACATTGAAATGTGAGAGAGAGAGAGAGAGAGAGAGAGAGAGAGAGAGAGAGAGAGAGAGAGAGAGAAAGTTTCCTTACGTTCAAAAGAAAACTGGCGGCTATGTAAACAAGAAAGTCGGGCAATGCATCGCCTTCGGCAAGATAAGTGTCCCACAATCTAGTGACAAGATTAAATGGAATCTGCAAAGAATGTGAAGCAGTCGTAAAATGATTAGTCGAGTCTTTAACTACTCTACACGTTTGGTAATAAGGAAGTGATTGCAAACCTCGCGTATAAGAAGGCAGTTGAACCAGCGGAAAGCAAACTGAAGGAATTCGAGGCCCTGGTCCTCCATGTGTGTTGAAACAGGTTCTGTTACGGTAAAAGGAATCAGAGAAAATCAGCCTTAAAAGCCATCGACGATCGAACCAAGAAGATCAATTAATCAGGTGTAGATTAGACGTAGACTTAGGAGGTATGGTATTGACCAGTTTATGAGAGCGAGAAATGAAGGCACTTTTATCTAGTTAACTATATTTCTTTTTTCCAAGATTGACGAACAAGGTTGAAGTATAGACGCTCATATTTCATACTTTTTCAAGCAAAGGGACCCAATTTTCCATAACAGAATCATTTCCAAGTAAGAAAAAAATAACCATCTTCCCTTCAAGGCATGAGATTGGTACATACTTTTGCTTCTAAGAGATGACTATATAACAAGCATAGAAGTTTTACGAGAATACCATTAATCCTTCTGACCAATTCCTTCAACTTGAACACAAGTCGCTGAATTCCTGGCTGCGCAAAAGTATAGTGGTCTTGCATGCCATCGAGCAACTTCGATAGGCACCAGTAACAGTCAGCTTCCACGTCAGATATTTTCTCAGCAGAAAGATCAGCCATAATCCAAGTATTGATGTCACCCTCTAAGTGTTCCGATAAGAAAACAACTAAGAAAGGTGTCACGAGATCATTTATTCCTTGCACATAGCCACTAGCAGGATGTCGTATAGCCCTGGAAGGTGCAAAGCTTGTAAGGATTTGATGAGTTGTTGGTTATGGATCTTTTTTTCTTATCTCTTGATATTCTATGGATCTTTCTCATCTATTCATAGTCTAGTGGTTGTTAAGTTCAGACCCAACATCTTATGACTTATGATAAGAAGAGAATATCGAAATCTACGAAGAGCATAAAGATGATAAGTGAAGCAAAAGCATTATACCATGTGTATAGTATTCGCTCGAGTGACTTCTGAACTTCAGCTTGTTGAAAGAAAGGTACATCAGGCACAGTTCTAGGACAATCAACAGCAATCTAACAAGTTCAAGCACGGCACGGGTATCGTTAAGTATCTAAGTAATAAATCCGAAGGACATTCGTGTGAAACAAAGGACAAGACCTGACGAAGCATGTTGATTTCTTCATCAGTGCGGTCAATATCTGGAATATCATAATGTTGGGCCACACAATCAAGATACTCCATCCGTTTTCTTCTCAAAACTCCCCCTCTTCTATCTGAATTAGAGGGTGCATATCCCTGTTGTCAGTTAATACTCCAAAATTCAAAAAATTGTTGACTCAGATGGAACGCTAGAACTTCGCTAACTAATAGAAATCTCAGACGAACTAGTTCAAATAATACTAAATGCATTGATCCGAATAACATATCGTTTGAATGTGTTCTTGCTAATCAGAATCGAAATGATAATATCAACAAGCCGGCATACCAAGAGAAGTCTCCAAACAGTTGGACGGAGGTACGGAGGGACACCGCTCCATGACAATTCACGCAATTTATCTGTGTGATGCGTGGAAGTTATGAAATCAAGTGAAAGAGTAACAAGTGAACTGATACTTCCAGACAATACCAGAGACATGACAACACATGCCACGAAGGATAAATAGGAAAACATTTACTCAGGTCCAAATGGCCATCCATGCGTTCATAGATGCATGCATACATGAATCAGATAAACTATTCTGTCCTGCATTTCTCCGACAAAACATGGAGATGAAAAATTTTTCACGCCCCCTGACTTTTTAAGGCATGTTAAAGAAGAGAAAAATGTACATACAATACCTAATATCACAGTGGTCCCAGATAACTCCTTTGTAAACTTCATCAGCCTAGCTGAATCAGTAGCTCTAGCCCCCATCGGTGTCTTTTGGATTTCTTGCGGCGAGTTTTCGCTGACCGTCGTAGTAGACTTTGAATGGTTTGCAGAAGTACTAGCACTGGAACTACTATTCTGAGGTTCATCCTACATGCAAATGAAATGCAGCTTATTATGTGTGTCTACATTTAACTTTTGAACCTCCCATTTTTTTCTTGTAGTACCTCAGCTGATCTATCTATATGTTCGACACGCTCGGCATCACTCTCTGATAAACTACGGCCAGTCCTTGGAGAATATAAAACCGAATGATCTGGAAGTTCTGATCTCCGCGTCATCAGTATTTTACCGGGAAAACTGCGACCCTTGAGCAACCTGTTCGCATTGAGAAAATATTTTTCGGTAATAATTAAAACCGCCTCACGAAAACAACCGCCGTGGAGACTGTAATATCTGCAGTGTGCAGTTTACTTAAAGATTAAGGCTTCGAAAAATCATCCAAATCCTCGAGCTTTCACCAACAAGATCTTATCGCATAACCGACAAAAACATATACGGAGAACCAAAGACTATCTATGAGAAGTGGAAAATTCCAAGATCTCAAGAACTTTACTGAGATGAGCAAAATCAGCAGAAAATGAACTGGATCAGCAACCAGCAACGTCGGCATCGCATTAAGATAAAATAAAGAACAAAAAATCACGCAAATCTCTCAGTCAGCTAATCAGATGAGGCCAATTTGATCTAGGCCATCAAATCCAGCCAATAATGGCCGAAATCCAAAATTAGGGACTTCAATTATAAATTCCGACAACAAGAAGAAAGAGGAAATCACTGGATCTTTCTATTGGAGCGAAAAAAAAAGCATGCATACCCTTGAACATTTCTAAGGGTTTGATTGAATCTGGAATCAAGATTGGAAAGCGTAGAAGTCGAGGAAGAACTGTTGCTTTGTTGATTCGCATCATCCTCTGCGCTCATTGTTCGTTCCTAAGCTCCTTTTTCCTTTGTATTATGCTGCGAACATGGCTACTCAGCTGTTCACTTCAGGTTCCATTCCTTCCCTTCTATGTCACGATTTCTTTCCTTTTCTCCTTTCTTTTTTTCTTTTTATTATTATTTTTCTCAGATAGAAAATAATTGTATATTGATGTCTGAATTTTGGACTAACTGGACTTCGTTCTATCTAGATTAAAGTATTGGGGCACTAATTTGTATTTTATGTTAGGACTAGGACTGAAAACGACCAAATTAAAATGAAGAGGGGTGATTATAAATATAATGAAGTTGAGGACAAGGAGTAAAATTACGCCTTGGGTCATAATTCATAAAAGCATAAACCCTAATCGATTAAGCACCAAAGCCCTTACAACGGAGCTGGGCTATGTCGCATGCTTTTTTAAGCTCACACGCATAACAAATTGATAATTGTTGACGCAAAGCTAAACGAAGGCGATGAAGCTGAAAGTAATATCTCGTTCCACTGAGGAATTCACTAGGGAACGGAGCCAGGATCTTCAGGTATGATGACCACACTCCACATAGGGGTTGCTCGGCGATTTTTTGTTGTATTCTTAAGCTTTATTGTTTGTTGGCTTTGAAGAGGGTCTTTCGAAACTTCGATCCTATCCTACGGCCTCAAGAGAAAGCTGTGGAGTATAAGCGTGCTCTCAATGCTGCGAAATTGGACAAGGTAATTTGATTTTTGTTTGTTCGAGGATGTTAAGTTGTTTATTTATTGCGTATGTATTAAATTCTTCTGCTTGTTTAAGTTTATTAATTTTTTTGGATTTGTGGGTTGGAACCTGATAGCTACATGCGCGGCCATTTGTGGCTGCAATGGACGGTCACATTGATACAGTGTCATGCATGGCAAAGAACCCAAACCATTTAAAGGGAATATTTTCTGGATCTATGGACGGAGGTATATTTGATATTTTTGGGGGAAGTTTTTTTTTTTTTTTGGGGGGGGGGGGGGGGGGGGGGGGGGGGGGGGGTGGTGTATTTGATATTACCCAGCAATATTCACTGACTATTATGTTTTTGCTGTTGGGATGCTATATGCATTTTGTTTTTATTTGGTTTTGTTTAGACTGGAACTTCTCACATGTCATGCTCTGTAGCATTTGGAGCTCTTTTCCACTACATTGAATCCAGTTTGATATTGTTATTTGGTTTCGTTTTGCAGATGTTCGACTTTGGGATTTGGCGACCAGGTTGGGAATGAGGAACTTTTAAGCTATGTTTCTTTTACATATGGTGTTTCCAGCTTTCAGCTGTAGAATATAAGCAGTTTCGCTGCAACTTTACATGTGTCGACCTTACATTTATATGTGGATTTGGATTTTGTAGAAAAGAACACATTTTAGCCTCATGATAGCTTAGAGGCATTTGTTAAACTTACTTCAGCTAAAATCTTACATGTTGTACGACTACAGCCGGACAGTTTGCCAGTTTCCTGGTCATAAAGGTGCTGTAAAGGGTCTGACTGTCTCTACAGATGGCCGTGTTCTGGTGTCATGCGGAACTGATGCAACGTGAGGCCATCTATTTTGCTTTTGTGGATATAAACATAGTTCTAATGTTTATGCAGTCGGTTGTTAATTTGTTTTCGGTGTTCGTTCTTTTCCTTTGCATATCAGTGTGATGCTGTGGAGTGTTCCAGTCCCTTCACTTATGGAGTCTTATGGCTCATCATATGATGTTGATAAGGTAATGGTTCCTTACTGAGTTCCCTTGCTCCGCGGTATTTGCTTCGTGTATGTCTGATATATGTTTTCATGAATTTTATGCAGCCTTTAGGGGTCTATGTTTGGAAAAATGCGTTCTCGTAAGATTTATCTGCTTCTACCTTAAACTTAAGTTGTTCATGTGATAGCTTAATAGTCATACCGCTCTTTCTGTTGTTCCCTTTATTTTTCTCCCAGGGCTGTTGACCATCAATGGGATGGTGATCTTTTTGCTACTGCTGGAGCTCAAGTCGATATTTGGAACCATAACAGGTGTCTTTACTTAGTGTTCTCTGTTTTGTTCGCATATCCACAACTTTATAACACTTTGTTTTTGAATCAGGTCTCAGCCAGTTAACAGTTTTGAAGGCGGTACGACTACATTTGTATCTGTGCGGTTCAATCCTGGAGAACCAAATATATTGGCAACATCAGGCAGGTCTGAATTCATTTCAAGCTTGAGTTGATATGTTCAAGTTAAGATGGACAATAGTATAGGTCCGTATATTTGTGTATTAACTGCATAAGGTGAGTGCCTGTTTTCATACCGTTGTTTTCGTTGTTGTTATAATTATTATTATTTTGTGTGGCTTTTCTGGCTGAATTTTCATACACTTGTTAAGACTAGGTCATCTAACTTTGCTGTTACGTGTTTTTCGTTTTTCTGCAATTTCAGTGACAGAAGCATTACAATATATGATCTACGGCTATCTTCTCCTGCTAGAACACTTCTCATGCAGGTAAGACGTGATCAATTGCTGATTTATTTTTCACCTGTATTTTATTGTTATTCATGTTTGCATATTCTTGTTTACTCTTTAAGTCATATTATAATTGAGAATTATAATATCTTATTCTAAATCATATTCTTTGCCGGCATACTCAGTGTGTTCTCTCAATCGCAAAAATTGAGTACAAAAGCAGATTCTCTGCCCCATTGATAACGAAGCATTGCAACAAAATTTATTACTATAAGAAAACAAAACTATTGGGAGGTTATTTGGTCATCTGACTTGCCTTGCAAAACATTTGCTGAGAGCCTATTAAGAGAACTATGTTTGGTTTGATCATATTGTCATTTACATGCTTTAGGCAAAAAATTTTGTTACAGTTGGTGAAGATCGTTTGTATCAATGAGCTCACAGCTGTATGATTCTTGTTTTTGTGTTGCAGACAAGAACAAATTCTATAGCTTGGAACCCTATGGAACCAATGAACTTCACAGCGGTGAGGCACATAATTGAGACAACTTTTTTTTTTTATTTCTTCATACAATATCAGTGTCATGGTTACCTGGTTCGTGAAGGATTAAACTCTTAAAAGCTTAAGATTCCAGATTTTAATGTAGATAAATATATTTCTAGTTGCCCATAATTGTTGTATTGGGCAATGCAGGTCATAAAGTCCTTTTTAATTATGTACTTCCGTGGATAACTTCGCATATTACTGTAGGCGAACGAAGATACCAACTGCTACAGTTATGATGCTCGGAAATTGAACGAGGCAAGATGCGTACACCAGGACCATGTCTCGGCAGTGTACGAAATTTGATAGTCGTATTGGAGATTGTCATCCTCGTGACACCGAATTTTTTTCAGTTTATTATCCAGTTGTTATTTGATGGTACTAATTTGCTGCGGTATCTGCTGCAGTATGGATATTGATTACTCACCAACGGGTAGGGAATTTGTAACAGGATCTTATGATAGAACGGTGAGTTTTACTCCGATTTACCTCAATTTCTTTGAATGAGAGTGGGTAGATATGGGTTGGTTATATTAATCATTGCATTATGCAGGTGAGAATTTTTCCATATAATGGTGGGCACAGCCGGGAAATTTATCACACCAAGAGAATGCAAAGGTCGTACAAGTTTGAACACTTAATATTACATCCTCTGAAACTCTGATGCCAATGCCTCAAAACCTGACAAATGGCTACTTAATCAACCTCCTGCAATTATGGAAAAAGCAAATAGCTTGTTTTTCGTCACAATTTTATATGAAATTAAACTAAGCTTTTACAAAGCCTGACTTTTTTTTTTCAATGCAGGGTATTCTGTGTCAAGTTCAGCTGTGACGCAAGCTATGTTATATCTGGGAGTGACGATATGAACCTTCGTCTTTGGAAGGCACAAGCATCTGGGCAACTTGGCGTGGTATGTTATACCTTCTTTTATTAGTACATATGCTTTTCTCAATATAGTTATAACAACTATCTTCATAATCTGCTGCCTTCTTTCTGACCTCGATTATTCCCATTAACAGCTTTTGCCCAGGGAGAAGAGAAAGCACGAGTACTTGGAAGCTGTCAAGAACCGTTATAAGCATCTCTCTGAGGTTAAGCGCATCGTCAGGTAATCAAAATTTACATAAACCGAGCTCCCATTTGGCATTACGATCTGTTTTATCTGATGATAAAAAGCATTAACTAATCCGTTAACTAAAACCCTTCGGCCATTGCCCAAACAAATGTATTGAGCCTTTTCGTAAACTTCCATAGGCATAGACATCTGCCGAAGCCAATATACAAAGCAGCTTCCCTTCGTCGAATTATGACAGAAGCAGAGCGGAAGAAGGCCGAGAGGAGAAGAGCTCACAGTGCTCCAGGAAGCATGCCAAAGCAGTCCTTACGCAGGAAAAAGATCATCAAAGAAATCGAATGACACCATTCTCATACAAAGAGGTGCGTGTTATTACATGTTTTCTCGAGTTTATTATATTGGTCGGAGAGATGATCCATAGTGGTGTTTCTGTCGAGCGAAAGGTTTTCTTGAATTTCTGTAGAACTGTGAGTTTTGATTAAACTTCTTTTGATTTTACGGGCCCAACCATTTCTACAACTGCAATAGAATTAATGAAGCTTTCCAAGAATATTGTAACAATTAAGTATGTATTGTTTTGAAGAATTGGAATATTACGCTTAGACAACAAATCGAATGATGTGCTGGGCTTGTCTGTGAATCTTAGCAAGAAGCAGTGCATTAATTCATCGAATTTGATTCGATTTTTAGCTCTTGCATGTTATCTAGTTTCATCGAACACTTAGTAATATGTAATGAGAATGAAGTTCTTTGATTCTTAAACAATCTTGAATAGAACCAGACACTTTGAAGAATCTTGTGATTTTCCAGACATAATTCATTATCCTATCAAGTCTCAACCAATATAAACATGGGGAAAATCTTTCTATAGATCGATTCGAAAGGTGATCGATTTTCAAGCCATTCTTAGTCTTTAGTAGGGGTGGTTCGGTACGGTATACCGTACCAAAACTGTGATATCGTATATCATAATGAAATTTCGGTATTGAAAAAACTCATACCAATACCATATCAAAATTTCGGTATACCTTAAATTTCGATACGGTAATATACCAAAATTTCGGTATGGTATCGGTATCATACCTTCTATACCATTCACACGGAGGGTTTTTTACCATGCGTGTCTCGTAACTCGTTAATTCGTTGTTTTCGAATTAGTCAATTCAAACTCCTTAGGCCCTAATAAGTGGATTACTAATACCAAATTTTTCAAATAAAAAGAATTTTAATTTATCAAATAATCTTAAATAATTTACATATTTTAGTCAGTCTCCTTAGTAAAACAAAGAATTTTATATAACCACGAAATGCAACTTTATATACAGATTAATTAAAACGAAACAGCTATTTTAAAAAAAAGTGAAGATTAACAAAAAGTAATTGCATTGCATCTTCACGCTTTCAAAATCCTGAAGAGAAAACATTAGAAAGACAAAAATTAAACGTAACTTGAGTTACATAAGTTATCGTTATAACTAATAAACAATATAATATAATACAATATAATATAATATAATGAAATAAAATTTATCCATTTTATGAAGATCCTTATAATACTTTTATCATTTTATATTTTTTTTGAAATAATAGAATATTTGTAGGTGTGTGTATATATATATAGAGGTTTGCTATGGTGCCCACCTACCGTGAGCAACCACCGTGAGCACCATAAGCAAATCTCTCAATTTTTTTGCTTTATTTTGATTCCCAACACCGCCAACACCTCCGTAGATCCTCTCATATCCATTGCTAACATAAATCGCCATCAACAACACGTCAATTTTTAAGAAAATCATCACATCAGTACGTCGCCCACATGTGAATAATAAATAATGAATTTTCTTAAAAATTAACGTGTTGTGTTGATGGCGATTTATGTTAGGAATGAATATGAGAGGATCTACGGAGGTGTTGGCGGTGTTGGGAATCAAAATAAAGCAAAAAATTGAGAGATTTGCTTATGGTGCTCACGGTGGTTGCTCACGGTAGGTGGGCACCATAGCAAACCTCTATATATATATATATATATAATATTAAAAATTAGTGATTCGGTATTACGGTATAATCGGTATACCTAAATTTAAAATTTTCATATCATTACAGTACCGAAAATTTTCGGTACGGTATGATACCTTACCAAAAACTTCGGTATACCAAAATTCACTACAAAAAAAAGCAATTTTAGCGACTACAAAAGCCAGTAGGAACAAGCCAAAAGTTAGTCGGTAACGGGTTTAGCGACTGAAATAGCGACTACGATACGTAGTAGCTAAACGGCTTGTCGGTAAACGTCTGCAGTCGGCGTTAGTCGCTATTTACCGACTACACAGCGACCGACTACTGTAGTCGGTAAATTGCGACTACACAGCGACTAACTGTTGTAGTCGCTAACTAGGGACTACAGCCGACCAACTTGTAGTCGGTAACTAGCGACTGAGATTGTAGTCGCTAAATAGGGACTACAGCCGACCAAATTGTAGTCGGTAACTAGCGACTACATAGCGACTGAGTTTGTAGTCGCTAAATTGGGACTACATCCGACCAACTTGCAGTCGGTATTTTGCGACTGAATAGCGACGGCAGTTGTAGTCGCTAACTTCTGACAACAGTCGCTATTTTGCAGTCGCTTTTTCTTTTTTTTAATAGTTTTATAATTTATATAGTTATAAATTAATAATTAATAACAAAATATAACTTAAAATAAAGATTAAATTGCAAAATAGTTTGGAATGCAATTAAAATCACGTCGTCTACACGAAAATAAAAGTCTCCAACATTAAATAAAAAGTCTCCAACATCAATAAAAAAGTCTAACATCACATAAAAAGTCTAACATCACAACAAACTAAGCCAAGCCGTGGCCGGAATCATCCCCATCCGAAAAGTCATCGTGGCGTCGAACATTTCTATTGAGAGACGCCGCTGCAGAACATGTCTGCGTGTCATCCACGGTATCTAACTCGAGCCCCCCTACACCACGTGACTCTCCACGAAAGCCCATATGCTGCCGTAAGAATGACCTCGTCGTAGCTCTTCTCGAGCTTAGCGTACTTCGTCTCCATCCGGCCGCATTTTGCCTCCATCTCACTGTATTTCGTCTTCATCTCGTCAAGCTCGGTTTGTAGCTGAACACTCTGAGAAGGCATGTAACTATTGGCAGTCGACGAGGATGGCTGCGAAGGCGTCTCATAGAAGAGTTCCGATGCATTTCCCATGCCTGGTATGGTTTGGAACCTCGTCCAACCTCCAGAAACCTTGTAGAATGCTTCAGCATCGGTAAGAGATGGATTAGCCGCCTTCATAGCGTTAAAATCTGCCTGTTAACGGTTAATACTACAAGTTAGAAACAAAAAAATACCAATGTATATAAAAATCCGGCAGAACTTCCCCTGTAAAATGACCATCCCAAAATTCAAACAATCACAAAAACATACCAACTCAATAAATACACCACAACGAACGAATATGAACAACTCAATAAATTCCAACAAATCAACTCAACCACAGCACTAACAACGATAAATATATCGAATACTTACCATCCTTTGCTCAGCTTTATCATCAACGAGCTTCTTCGTATGATTAAGAGCCCATTCTACAAATTCTTTCACCCCTTCAATATATTCTTGTTTTAACCACTTCCCATCACATTGATCGTACATCCATTGTCTATTCGAACTCATTATTGTATGAGGGACCGAGAAATTTACCGAGCAACTTTAAGCGACAACCGTGGCTGAGGAGCGTAACTTAGTGAGCAAATTAGGCTGCAAATTGGGATTAACAAACAAATAAAACACCTAGCAATCAAAAAAGAATATCACTAATTCAAATAAACGAATCTAATTACCGAGGTGATTGAGGGCTGCAGGTGCGGGGTGCGGGCACGGGCTGCGGGCACGGGACAGTCGGGAACGGGCTGCGGGCGACGCGGGTGCGGTTCGTGGGGCGACGACCTCGGGTGCGGAGGGGAGGCGGCAGTGGAGGCGGCGGACGCGGCAGGGGGGCGGCGGACGCGGCGAGGGCACGGGTGCGGACGCGGCAGGGGAGGCGGCTGACGCGGCAGGGAGGCGGCGGACGCGGCGAGGGCTCGGGTGCGGATGCGGCAGGGGAGGCGGCGGACGCGGCTACCGCGGCGGATGCGGCAGGGGATGCGGACGCGACGGAGACGGCGATTTGGGTGGGGAGGGCTCGAAATGTCGGGTTCGAATTTTTTGGGGTCGAAATTAGGTTTAGAAGTCGAAATTTAGCGACTACAAAATTGTAGTCGCTAAATGTAGTCTCTAGGTAATTAGCGACTACATTTTCATTTTTAGAGACTACTTTGTAGTCGCAAATACCGACAAGAAATCTGTAGTCGCTAACATGTAGTCGCTAGTAATTTCGCGACTACATCTTCGACCTTACCGACTAATTACTAGTCGCTAATAGCGACTACACCATCGTAGTCGGTTATATGCATCCGTAGTCGGTAATTAGCGACTACGGTTTTGTGGTCGCCATATGTAGTCGCTAATAGCGCTTGTAGTGATTTTCGAAATTTTCGGTACGTTGCGATACGATAAGAACGGTATATCGGTATTTCGGTATATTTCCCCAGCCCTAGTCTTTAGGGCACCGAATAATCAAGTCGCGGGCCATTCAGCCATCGACGGAAAACTCGGGACGACTCGGGCCATTTCTACCAAACCCCTTCAAGGCGAGAAACGAGGATCAAACGAAGCATCTTTCTATGAATCATTTGAATCCCAAAAATCACATAATCAAATTCTTCCCCAAATTCTACGGTACTTCAGCTCATCGAAGCATCATATGGGTCGGGGCCTGAAACCCCATATGGTAGACATCAATTTTGGACGTTAAAATGGGCTCAAGAACTTGGCCTCACAATCTCATGAAGTATATACAAAAATGCCTGAAGAAAATATGAACAAACTTCGAGCCTTCCGCTAAGGGTTTAGGATCTCGGGCTTGCAGATAGATATTCATGAGCCAAGAATTAGGGTTTTGGAGGCCGAGGATAGAGCGTCAATTCAATCCCTCTTGGGCGATGAAATCAAGGTGATTCTCGAGAAATTCGTGTTGATCGAAAAATCTGTGGACTGTGCTTTGGCTTCGATTGTTTACGGTCGCGTTTTATTGCAGCTCATGGAGTTGAAGAAGTGGTTCGAAGATCAAACGTTGTATCATTTCTACTCTTGTTCGATTTTCATGACCTTTGACAAGGAGTTTGCTTTGGATGGTTAGAACCATAACGTTGAAATAAAGCTGGTTGACTTTGCTCTTTAACGTTGGAGTTCAGACAAGCTCGGAAACTTCTTCTACTTTGACCTAATCGAATCGAAGGAACTAAAACGTAGTACTTTGTTCGGTCACATGCTCACGAGTCGGTTGTCGAGCTTCTTTTTTTTTTTCATTTTTTTGCGATTAAATTATTCCAAAAGTTGTCATGTAATTTCTGAATTCTTGAATTTCTGCTGTGTTCACGCTGGCCTTAATCAGTGCATTTTGAATCCACTATTGACATGTGCTGGGAAAAAAATTACTTCCTCTGTCCCGGCTATTTTCTATACCTCAAAAGGTGTACTATAATATTAAAATAATGTGATTTCTTAATCTCCGTGCCCGCTAATCTTTGGGAAGAAGAGAGAAATTTATTAGTAGACATGCAAATCAAGAAGACTTCTTTTAATATTAATGGTGTAATTAGTTTAATTAGTGGGATAATTTTTTACCAAAATGGAATTGAGAAGAATTATGTGGGATGCCCGAAATAGAAAGATGGAAAGAAATAAGTGGGACGGAGGTAGTATTACATTTTGAAAGTCCCACATTCACAACGGAAGCTAGATAATAATGTTCCCTTTATTGATAGTTTCTTATCATTTTCGAGCCTTCGGAGGGTAAAATGGTCGTATAACGGTGGAGATAATTTTGTTTGAAAAAAAGGCGCAAACGATGCTTTTCACGTCGATTTGAGCCTAGAAAATAAGACGAGCTCGACTTCCGTTCAATCAAACTCGATTTTTTAGTGTTTTTTTTTTTTTTTTTTTTTTTTTTTTTTTTTTTTTTATGGTGAAAGTTGATTAAAGTTGAATGGCTAGTAAAAGGAAATGTGTTCTACTACATGCATTCAATCATTTGTGAAAACGACTGATTTTGATCAATGAGTTGTCGCTCCCAATTTGCGTTGCAAAATTATCCCATGTGTTGAATTTAAAATATAAAGCTAAATGGCATCATTTTCTTCACCAATAACGTTGCTGTTTATCACAATATGCATGTATGCATGTAGTGATTGATTGGGATGTAAAGCGATCGCTAGTTTAATTTTCCAACTTAGTGCGAAAAAAAATCACATTTTTATTTTCTTGAAATCTAGCATTGCCTGAAATGACTTTCTGGGCCTGAGATTTTTAGCATGTGGTAAAAGTAAGTAATGGTGCCCACAAATCATATGATCTTATTATTAAGTCGAAATGAATGTACTAGGGTAGTTGAAGGCTAATACTAGAACTCGAATTATAACCACAACCCAACAAAAAATCTCTATGCTTCCCTTTAAACCCCCTTTCTTCATGTGAGGGCTTTATATTATAATAAATACCTCGCTTCACACTTTCGATTTTCATCTCCTTTCTCTAGCATTGCTTTGCTTTTCCCTTATTCAGCAAAAAAATAATAGTAATAATAAAAAACGTAACTTTAGAAATATGTCTGTGGCCATGGCTTATTCATGTGGTACTAACGTTGTGTTGTACGGAAATTTGCCGACAGAGAAACCTTCGAGCCCAAAGATCAATGCTTCAATTTCTCTTTCGGCGTTTAATCCAATTTTCCCTCCAATAGGTAGAACTTTTACTCCATTTATTTTCTTCAATTTTGATTTTCTTTAGCTTGGTTTTGTCTGGGCATGTGATTCCTTGGTTTGTCTGATCACCATATGAGTTCAACCTGTGCTTATTTATTGCCATGTTACATATGTAATGTTATCATTATTTACACTACAATTGTCAAGGACGAGATGCACATTGACATATATGCAAGAGGTGTATGGCATTGTTGCTCGGATTGTACTTGCATAAATAATGCTACGAAGCAGTTCCAGTTTTACTTTGAATTATTCCATTTCTCTTCTACTCCTATATTTTTATTTCTTGCTTTGAGGTGTTGATTTTTTTTCTATACAAACTTGTTATGTAAAGATTTTAATTCCGCAACTTTACAGACACAAGTACAAATATCACATGCACATGTAAAATGTAAAACATCATCATATGTGTATCCATTAAATTAAGCATCGGTTACTCGGACCAAGTAATATCCATCTCCCCCCAATTACTCTCTGGAACTCCTAGAGCTTCCCAAACAGCCTTCGAAGCATCAACGACATTGTTATTACACGGTGGTTGATAGTCATGTTCATCGTCACATCCCATGGTTGAATCACACTCATCGACCACCATAGCCACCACACTTTTCCCATTACCACTTATTGTAATGTTGTGAAAACACCTATTCCCATTATGATACCATCCTGTTGACAGTGCAACAATTGGTGTATCATCAGAGTGATAATGATTGTCGCATTCGGAAGGGCCACCACCATCTCCACCCTTTTGGAAGCTATTTTGTGTAAGAACGGCTTTTGTAGCCTCTGAAAGTGGCGGAGAACACTTATATGTCTTGTAAGATTCTCCAGGTTTGCAGCACTCTGAGTTATTCTCTTGGTTGCACTGCCCCGGTGGTGGCTTTACCCCTATAATTTGCCCACTTGGGTCGCACGTCTCGAGCAATCGAATGGCTAAGGTGTGCTTAACATTGACCATGAGAATGAGAAGAATCATGATGGAGATAGACTTGATCTTCATGTTTTTCTAAGGATTCTTTTTTTCTCGTTTTTGCACGTTCGGAAAAAGATAAGGTAGTATAACAATATGAATATAACTTAATTTGCTTTATATAAGTTTTAAGCTGGTGGAAGTTCCATGGAAGTGTTCAAAGGTTTACTTGAGTTTAATTTGATTGAGAACTATGTTATGGACATTAGCGATACGAGTTATCTTTAGTGGACATCAATTTTGTTTTACTTCAACGTGTGATAAGTTCAAAGCAAGAGTTAAGATAGAACAAGATTAAGGTGTTGAGTAAAATAAAATAGGTTAATTTCATATTGTTGCACATTTGGATTCTCATCATCATGAGTGTTGTCCCAGAGTTAAAATATTTTGGGACTAAGGATGCATTTGGTATACGGAATTCATAAGTGGAAAAAACGAAGAAAAACTAATTCAGCACGTCGAATCATTGTACGTTCGCTTTGAATGTCATACAATGACACTTCTCCTTTTATTTTTTCACACTGAAATTCTTATAGCAAACGCATCCTCAATCATTCAGTATTTGACATGTAAACCTACTGGAAGACATTTTTGTTGTGCTCTTTATTCGTTATCTTTGTATTTTAGGGAATTTCTTATTCAAAAATAGTGTAGGATCCATATGTAATTATACCAAATAGATACGTATAAATAGCGTTGTACACTAGTGTGAATAAAAAAGTTAGACGAAAAGATTTGAAAGGCTTGAAGTTCACATGATGGAGAGAGAAATACTAACTACAGTTTCTCACACTAGACTTTTTCTCTCTCGTGTTGTTCGATCGAAATTATTGTGAGAAATTCATTGTTAATTCTGTGTGAAACTGCTCGATTCTCTGTTAGGATCAAGTTGCGTATCAATTTCGATTATAGAAATCATTGCATTGTCTAATGTCTCGGTTTGAACTCAATTTCGCCGATTTCGATGTCAACCTGTTTAACCGAATGTTTGTGCTTGCATTGTTCATGATTTTGACGGATAGCCCAGATTTGCATTGCTTGATTTGAAGATTTTCAGTTGAATTCGTGATATCATGTCTAAAATATTCCTGCTCATAGTTCTTCGCTTGTTTTTCGCTAGAATTTGGCTCGAAAAACCTGATTTTCGAATATAAGCTTTTTTGGTCCTCACGCTCCAAAACTTTTTTCGAGTCCAGTGTGAAATTTTCGACTGGTACTGTTTTTGCAACGCTCAAACTTGTAACTAAAAAAAATTTATTTTTCGATCTCAGAGTTTTCAATCTCAAGTTTTTCGTTCAATTTTTTCGACCTCAAGTTTTTCGATACTCAAAATTCTCGAGTCAAAACTTAGCGAAAAACTCTTCCTCTATCACAAGTTTTGCATTCGAATAAGTTTAGTCAACTATTTGAGTCAAATTTATCGAAAATTTTCAAATCTCAATTTGCTATCATCCAAATTTTTGATAAATAATTTTTCGACTTCTTTGAAAATATTTCGATAAACATTTTGAAAAAACCACTGTCGAAAATCAGTTTACTCGAAAAACATTTATTTTTGAAAGAAGAATCGTTAAGCAGCCTCGAAAAATTTTCAATCGAAAATTATACTAATTCGAAAAACTTTTACACTCTCGAAACATTTTCTAACACATATAATCTATCTCGCTGCACTGATTTGAAAAATATTTTTAATTCAGAAGTCGACTTATCAAATTCAAAACTTGTGAAGAATATTTCACTCATTTTTTTAGATACTCAAACTTTTTAAACGGTTAAATCTAAATCTGTTGGGGAAAATTTTTTAGATATCCACTGTAGAAAATATTTCTTCTAGAGAATTACCAATTACCAAACTTTAAAGACAGGCCCTTAAAAAGAAATTATATACGCATAAAGTTTGTTTCTAACAAATTCGTTACTTATGAAGCAAGCATTTTCACCAAACAAATCAAACCCTCACAAGATCCACAAATCAACCACAGCAATGGATGCATACGATGTCCGCCCTCCTACTCTAAGAAGAGGCGAATATACGTGTGGAGAAGCCAGTTTATTAACTTTTTAGAAACTAAAGATCGAGCTTCTAATCTATTAGCTTCCATCCAAGAAGGACCCACACAGCTCTGGTTCACTCGCAGTGATGCCGAGATAACCTAACCTCCAATCCCAACCACTATAAGACTCAAAATCCTAGTCAATACATGGAGGGGGAAAGAGTGAGAGCAAAGGCTGACTTAGGAGCTAAAATTTCCTCATACAAGACATGTTTTGGAACTATTTTATTGTATTCAATTAATAGTGTTGTATTGGTCTTGCTATGCAAATGAGTAGTCTTGGGCTAAATTGTAATTAGTCATTATATAGGACTGCTTGTGTAAATATACCACGAGGTGGTATATATAAGTGAACTCCTTAGGAAATAAGGAGTGCGTTGTACAAGGGAAACCAGATCGAAAGAATTAGAATTGGAATTTTAGAGAGAAAATCCGCCTCCCTTGTGTGCTCTCAAAGTAACTTCTCTCTCAAGCTTCAAAGTAGGTAAATCTCAAGCCGTAATTTTGAACCTTAATTTGACTATCCGATTCTTCGCAATTCGATCTAGGTTGGATATCTGGGGTACTAACAATTTGTATTAGAGCAGAGCGTGTTAGTGGATTACAATCTTTAGGTTTTTAATCGAATTTTTGAAACTGATATTAATGTCTGCTCTTCGACACTGTTCTTCAATAATATTATCACTGATTCCTCGAAATCTGAGATACTGCTGTTTTAGGCTTCGATCGATTCATTTATTAAGAACAGTTTTCTATTGACAATTGGGTGGTATTTTTCTTGTTTTTAAGTTTTATGTGCGGGTCCCTTTATGTATGCACGGGTCCCTTGGATTTATGCACGGATCACTTGGATTTATGTACGGGTCCCCTGCTCATTTTACACGGATTCTCATGCATGATACGGATCCCTAAAACTCTATACCCGTAAAATTGAAACTCCAAGTATATTTTACGTATACACAAAGTACCATATTAAGTGTGTTTCAATATAAAATATATTTATGATGCTATTAAACACACTACATAATAAGCTACAATAGTAATTCATATATGATAAACGTATTTTTAATACGTTTATTGTTACGTTTATATGGGTTATAATAGGATATGTTTTTGTTATTCCATTCATTTCTTGGCTCTATTTACACCCATTTAAATATTGTAGGACCTTCGAATGGCTATCGAGCGAAAAGGAACGAAAAGAGGCGAAAACGACGTGAAAATGGCGAAAAATGAAGCTGCCAGTAGACAGTCACGGCCGTGACTTCCCTCGTCCGAGGCCGTGAATAAAGGCAGCGAGCACAAGAACTTGTTCCACGGCCATGAATTCTTTGCAAGAACCCGTGAACGACGGCAGAGAGTTAAAGAAGGTGATTTCACGGCCGTGAATCTACTTGCACGTAGCCATGAGCCTCAGCAGAAACAGAGCAAACTTGCACTAGACAAGGTCACGGTCGTGACACCTCATGCAACAACCCGTGAACGACGGCAGAGAGTTAGAGAAGTTCAATTCATGGCCGTGACACTTCATGCGAGAGACCGTGACTCACGGCAGAGTTTAACGAAGAGAAGTCCATCTACTCACGGCCGTGACTTCCGATGCACGAGACCGTGACATACGACAGAAAGTCAAGTTTTAGGGTTTAAGCCGCCATCACGGCCGTGAAGCGTGTTGCACGAGGCCGTGACTCTTGCCAGGAAGTCAAGATATAGGGTTTTTGAGCCGCCTTCACGGCCGTGAAGGCCAATTAAGAAGCTGTGGCCAAATTCCAGGGTTTTAGCCCATTTTCGAAGCATAAAAGGGGAGTTCTCCTCAGAACTCAGAGACAACTTGATAGGGATGAAAACTTAGAGAAAATGAGAGGAGGAAGAACACTAGAAGCAGCCCCGTGATTCGGAGAAGCTCAAGGGACGATCCAACAACGCAGCCATGCCTAGTCGATCGAGGAACGAGAGCTCCGCCTCAGAAATGCCATATTCACTTCTTAGGGATTTACGAGTTCTCTATCCTTGTTTACTTTGAATCTCGTTGTTGTGTTTGCTTAATATGAGTAGCTAATCCTCTTGTGTGTTTGGGAGTAGATGAACTTTGGGTTATGTCGTAGTTAAACCGTAGGATAATCGTGAACACGTGTATTCGACAATTTATCGTTCTATGATATTGCTTCTTTGTCTCAATATGTCTATGTGTTGATATGAATGTGTGGTACATCGTTTAGGGCGACAGCTAAATAACGATTAGGCCGTTCATAGACGTTAGGATTCGAGTATAGGGCGACAGCAAATACTCGATCCTCGCCATCTAGTAATCGCTAAACTTAGATTCCCACGAACGTTTAGGGCGACAGAAAATCCGTGAGTGGGTCGGAAATTACTGCGATTTAGTCGATAATCACGTAGGAATGATTTCGTAGCCTTAGCCGACAACACCCTTCGGGATTCGAATCCCGAACACATATTTGTCATCTTAAGTCACTCTTTTATTTCTAGTTGTGCCTCCTTAGTCTTCCAATCCTTTAAGTTGCTTTGTTAAATTAGTTCGTAGCATAAATCAATCCCGTTATTTACATAGGCTAAATATCGAGTCGATGGGTCAATACTAGTAATCAATTTATTCCTCGTGTTTGATACTCGGATATTCGCTATAGCTATATTACAAACGATAGGTACACTGCCTATCGCGCGTGGTTTTAGTTATAATATATTCGTTTAATTATTACTTGACGTACTTGTACGAACTCTTATTTAAATATACACGCACACGATCAAGTTTTTGGCGCCGTTGCCCAGGACTAGATTGATATTAGGAACACCCTAGTTCGGTAATTTAGCTATTTTATTTTACATTTTCTCAGTTTTTCGTTAATCGCGTTATTTTTTCCCTACATCATTATTAGTCTCGTTACCTTTTCAACGTATTTATCTAGTTCTTCGCTAAGTTTCAGTTTCGCTTATTGAAGGTACGATTCAACGGTGAATGAGATCCAGATTGTTGAAGGAGATCCAGATTTCGAGCGAAAGTTACGAAGGCAACTCAGATACAATTCCGAAGGCACGGCTAGTAATTATCAGGAAGCGCTAGTAAGCTACTCAGAGGACAACTCTCAAGAGTCGGCAGAGAATTCTCGAAACAGAGGCATCTGTAGACGATCGAGAGACAGAAGTCGAGATGGCTGAACGCAGAGTACCGGTCCACCAAGACCAAGAAGAGGAACAATCTCTACAAGATCTACTCAAGGGCGCTTCTTTGGGTGGTACCGAATCGACGATAGTTATTCCACCGATCGAGAACAGCAATTTCGAGTTGAAGCATGCTTGGCTTCAAATGATCTTTCAGCGGCTCAATTTGAGGGGAACCCTGATGATGATCCATACTCCCACCTGAAGGCCTTTCTGACAGTAACGGACACCATTAAGATTAATGGGGTCCCGAGCGATGCTATTAAGCTGATGTTGTTTCCATTTTCACTCAAGTACAGGGCGAAAGACTGGTTGGAGATGCTACCGCCCAGATCAGTCACTACTTGGGAAGAGCTACGAGCAGCATTCATCGGCCATTACTTTCCATTGGCAAATGTATTAAGGCTGAAGATGGAGATCTCCCTTTTTCACCAGAAGGATTCAGAGAATCTTTACGAGGTGTGGGAGAGGTACAAGTCACTATTGAAGAAATGCCCACAACACGGAATGTCAAAGGCCGCCATGATCAATCGATTTCACGAGGGCCTCAATGATCAAACCGTTCATATGCTAGACGGAGCCGCGGGAGGAGGCCTCGTGAAGCTCAATGCCATAGACGCCTGGAATCTAATCGAAGATTACTCGAGGAACAGCTTCATGAGAGGCAATACGAGGCTAAAGACTCCAGGAGTGTTTGGGGTGAGAGAGGAGGCCGCTGAAAATGCCAAGTTTGAGGCGCTGCAACAACAGATTGCAACTACCAGTTCCCAGCTCCAGACGGTGATCAACACACTACTCCCAAAGGCCGGGCAAACACAGCCCGTGCATGCCGTGATGACAACCCCATCACCTCAGAAGCCGTACACACCACAGTATGAGGTTCGTGGTGCAACTCATGAGACCTCAGAGTGCCAATTAGGGCAGTCATTAGAGCACGTGGACTATATGGGGAATTACCAAGGCCAGCGGAGTTTTCAACCTCGAGCGCATCCAAATCTGGCGTATGGGAACCAAAAGCACAATGGACAAGGGCCACCAGGATTTTAACCTAGACCATCTGGTTTCCAAGGAGGAACATCACGTCCATATCAGAACGCATCTGCAGGGTCGTGATCCGATGATATGAGGGAGATGAAGGATATGATGAAGACGCTCCTCACAAATTTCAACAACACCACTCAAGCCCACGAGAGTCGAATGACTAAGATGGAGGAGTACATAGAATTACGTGCCCAGAACACCGACGCCTCTATCAAGAAATTGGAGCAACAAGTGGGCCAGATGGCGAAGCAGTTGCCTGAGCGAACTCAGGGATCATTTCCAAGTTACACCGAACCAAACCCTAAAGAGTACTGCAAAGCGGTTACCTTGAGGAACGGGAGAGAGTTGCAAGAGGTACCCCCCAAGAAGAAATCTAATGATAAAGTTGAGGTTGATGTCCACGACGAGCCAGAAGTGGAGGTAAGTAAAGGCGACGATGTTGAGAAGACCGAAGCAGAGAAGGAGAATGCCGAAGCTGAAAAGGAAAAGGTCGAGCCTCAGAAAGGAAAGGTAAAGGAGATCGAGCGACCACCGGTGAAGCCATACCAGCCAAAGATCACCTACCTAGCTCGGCTAAAGAAAGACAGAGACGAGACGCAGTTCGGTAAATTTATGAATATGTGTAAAGAATTACATATTAACTTACCATTTGTTGAAGCTATTACGCAGATGCCCAGCTTTGCCAAGTTCTTGAAGGACTTATTGACGAACAGGATGAAGCTCGAACATGTTTCCACGGTATGTCTACGAGGGGAATGCTCGGTGATACTTCAGAACAAGATGCCGAAGAAGCTCAAAGACCCATGGAGTTTTATGATTCCCTGCCTTATAGGAGATTTAGTTGTTGAACGTGCTTTAGCTGATCTAGGGGCTAGCATAAATTTAATGCCGTATTCCATGTTTAAGCGCTTAGAACTAGGTGAACCACGACCCACTAGGATGAGTCTTCAATTAGCCGATCGTTCGTTAAAATACCCTAGAGGAGTTATTGCGGGTGTCCTAGTTAAGGTAGGTAAATTCGTGATTCCCGCTGATTTTGTTATCATAGATATGGAGGAGGATAATAACGTCCCATTGATACTAGGTAGACCATTCTTAGCTACCGACGAAACAATGATAGATGTTAGGAATGGGACGTTGACTCTGATGGTAGATGGCGAGAAAGTAACGTTCAATATGGCCGAATCGATGAAGAAAAGTAATGGGCATGATGATAAATGTTATTACTTAGATACCTTTGAGCACAATTTTCTCTTTTCTGTGCAAGGTCTATCACAGGTTTTGAGCGAGGAGGACACCAGAATGGTTATGGCAATCGATGAGTGTGGGGAGGAAGTCGACGAGCCCATCGTAGCGATCGACGAGAGTAGCGAAGAAGAAAAGGAAAAGAGCTCGGTCGAGGAGCCACCGATCCTGGAATTGAAGCCGCTACCCGACCATCTTGAGTATGCGGTTCTGGGCAACAACGGAGGGCTACCTGTCATCATCTCATCGAGCCTCGACGACAGACAGAAGGGCCAGCTCTTGGACGTGTTGAGAACCCATAAGAAGGCGATAGCGTGGAAGATTTCCGACATAAGGGGAATCAACCGAGCTATTGTACGGACAAGATTCTAATGGAGGACGAGTTCAAGCCGGTCGTCCAACGTCAAAGGCGACTTAACCCTAACATGAAGGATGTCGTGAAGAAGGAGGTAATTAAGTTGCTTGATGCAGGGATGATTTACCCCATTTCGATAGTGCGTGGGTAAGTCCGGTCCAAGTAGTTCCTAAGAAGGGAGGTATGACGGTCGTCACAAACGACAACGAGTTGATTCCAACAAGGACCGTTACTGGGTGGCGTGTGTGCATCGACTACAGAAAATTAAACGACGCCACGAGAAAGGACCATTTCCCCTTGCCATTCATCGACCAAATGTTAGAAAAATTATCTGGTCATTCATTTTATTGTTTTCTTGATGGTCTATCAGGATACCTGCAGATTCTTATTGCGCCTGAGGACCAGGAAAAGACCACATTCACCTGCCCTTTCGGTACATTTGCATATCGAAGGCTGCCATTCGGTCTTTGCAATGCTCCAGCCACCTTCCAGCGATGTATGATGGCTATATTCGACGAGTTGGTAGATGAGGTAATGGAGGTGTTTATGGATGATTTTGCTGTATTTGGGTCATCATTCAATGTTTGTCTAGCTAATCTGAAGCTCGTACTCGCACGTTGCGAGAATACGAACTTAGCATTTAATTGGGAAAAGTGCCACTTTATGGTTCGAGAGGGTATAGTTCTGGGCCACAAGATTTCCTCTAAAGGAATCGAAGTGGACCGAGCTAAGTTAGAGACTATAGAAAAATTACATATCCCCTCGAACGTAAGGTCAATTAGAAGTTTTCAAGGACATGCTGGGTTCTATCGTAGGTTCATTAAGGATTTTTCTAAGATTGCTCGACCATGTCTAGATTACTTGAGAAAGATGCTCCGTTTGACTTTAACGATGAATGCTTGCATGCCTTTAACTTGCTTAAGGAGCGACTGATCGCAGCACCTAGTATGGTCGCCCCCGACTGGGGGTTGCCATTTGAACTAATGTGCGATGCCGTGCTAGGGCAGTGCAAAGACAACCATTTCAGGCCACGCCAGTAAGACGTTAGACGCAGCCCAAGCCAACTATACGATCACGGAAAATGAGCTTTTAGCTGTCGTGTTCACCTTCGATAAATCCAGGTCATACCTTATTTTATCGAAAGTTATTGTTTTTACTGATCACTATGCCCTTAAGTATTTACTAGCAAAGCCGGACGCCAAGCCTCGGCTAATCAGATGGATCCTGCTCCTTCAAGAATTCGATATAGAGATCCGAGACAAGAAAGGTGCAGAGAATTTGGCGGCGGATCACCTCTCTCGACTAGAGGAGTCCGAAAACAAGGACAGCAAGGAGATTCGGAATACATTCCCAGACGAGCACTTGTACGCAATACAAGTGGTAAGTGACGATCTTCCTTGTTTTGCAGATTTTGCTAATTATCTTGTTGCGAGGGTTCTACCAATGGGGCATACAAGTCAGCAAAAGAAGAAATTCTTTTCCGACTTGAAGTACTACTTTTGGGAAGATCCGTATCTTTTCACACAATGTGCAGACCAGGTGATACAACGATGTGTTGCTTCCCCTGAGACGACGAAGATTCTAGGGCATTGCCATAGCGAACCAACTGGAGGGCACTACGTGGCCAATCGAACAGCTCAGAAGGTACTGGAAAGCGGTTTCTATTGGCCTACGATCTTCAGAGACGCCCAACGGTACGTTGACATTTGTGATCAATGTCAGCGCGCAGGTAATATCTCGAGACGCGATGAAATGCCTCAAAACTTTATTTTAGTTTGTGAGATTTTTGATGTTTGGGGTATAGACTTCATGGGTCCGTTTCCTAGCTCGTATAATAATAAGTACATTCTTGTTGTTCGATTTTTACGAGCACTGTTTTCACGATTTGGGACACCTAGATGCATCATCAGCGATAGAGGTACTCATTTTTGTAACACCCAATTTTCACGTACATTAGAGCGTTATGGTGTTAGACACAGCCTATCCATCCCGTATCACCCTCAGGCTAGCGGTCAGGTAGAAGTAGTGAACCGTGAGTTAAAACGTATCTTTGAAAAGACTATAGATGGGAACCGCAATGAGTGGACAAATAAGCTTAATGACGCACTTTGGGCGTATAGGACTGCGTATAAGACACCAATAGGCACTACACCGTATAGATTGGTCTACGGGAAGGCATGCCACCTCCCCATAGAAATCGAACATAAAGCCTATTGGGCAATCAAGTCTTTAGACATGGATTTGGGGAAAGCCGACGCAAAGCGGCAACTCCAAATTAATGAACTTGACGAATGGCGTCTGTCAGCTTATGATAACGCTAAAATGTATAAGGAGCGTTCAAAAGCCTACCATGACAGCAAAATGAGGCACAGACGAGAATTTCAAGAAGGGGAGCAAGTCCTCCTCTTTAATTCTCGACTTAGGCTTTTTCCCGACAAGCTTAGATCACGTTGTCGAGATCGTTCACTGTTACTCGTGTTTTCTCATATGGTACTGTTGAGATTACAGGTATGAGACAGGGTACTTTCAAGGTGAACGGACATCGGTTGAAGCATTACCATGGAGGTGAGGAAGATTTGAGCGACAAGGAGGTATTATACCTCGACTTTCAGCCAGCATAAGAGCATAGGAGGTACGTCAGGCTGAGATGTTAAAAGAAGCGCTTCTTGAGAGCAACCCAGGTAATTTTATTTATGTTTTAAGCATTATAAATTAAAATATATATATATATATATAATTAATAATCTAAAATTATGTAAATTAAATTAAATAAAACAGTAATAATAATAATAACAGTAATATTTAATTACTAATAAATTTATTGCGAATATTAAGGATGGGTACAACGCAGAATCTAGAGATGAGATAGGAACATAGTTTTACTTCATAAAAGATGGTTATAATACCATTACAACGTGTGAAGTTCCAACACAAAAGCAATTAAAACTGCGTATAACACAAAAGACAGAACAATAGTTTATTTTGCTTCATAAGGGCGGTTAGTGCACCTTGTGAGAAACCAACACATGAAAGCTAGTAAAACTCCTAACAAATCCAAAAGAAGAGCAAGGTAGAGTGATAGCATATCTAAATTATGACGAATCCTCACATACTCTTCACTCTCATTCTTGTTCTCACGGTCTTGCTGTTGTCCCCAATTCATAGTGGCTAGATAACTCCGAATATCGAAAATAAGATTGCTGAAGACGTGGGATTTATGGTAGATGATGATATTGTGTTATTTTACCAATGTCTATTTATAGGCATGAATGGCACAAAAATATCATTATCATACCCGACAAATCCATTAAATGATACAGATGAATTTTTTACTTGGAAGATTTGACGCCGCGTGAGAAAGTGATATTTCCCTTGTCGATTATCAGATTTTTCCTCGCGCCAATCGTTCTCGAAAAATTCGTCGATTGCGTGTCAATCAAAGTTAAAATATATTTTAAATAATAATAATTAGAATATTAAAAAAAAAGAAAAATCGCAGTCACGGCCAATGACTCGTAGTCACGGCCGCGACTTGGCACAACAATGGCCACTACCGCTCTTCACGGCCATGTGCTTAATCACTCACGGCCGTGAAGGTTTGAGCAACAATCCTTATCGCTCACTGCCTCAAGTCACGGCCAGAGGTGTATACCTCAAGGCCGTGACCCTTGCGAAAATATATATATATATAGTCACGACCCGTGTCTTAGGAGTCACGGCCGTGACGAAAGCGGGCTTAACTCACTGCCTGCAGTCACGGCCCAAAACCCATTAGTCACGGCCGTGACTGTAACCGAAAATAGCTCACTGCTTCAATTCACGGCCGTGAATGGTGCGATTTTTGCCTTTTAAATCTCATTTCAATCACAAACCTCGTCTCCTTCACTCTCTCTCTCTCACGACCTAAATTACTCAAAACAATCGAACGACCGTCCATTTCCGACCACTCCAGCCGCCGCACCACCGTCCACCGTCGATGAATTCCGGCGAACCCACAAATAACCACACCTTCTAAGATTTAAATCGATTAAGCTCCAAAGGTATCAATTTTTACCCCATTGCATTTCAACTTCAAGATTTTCGTTGTACATTGCTAATTGATTGGCATGAGAATGTTATTCATCGTATACTATGAGTCATGCTTACTTTGGGTTTATTTAATTACGTGATTTTGCGATTGAATTTCGTTTCCTACGATGAACCCTAAAATTCGAAATTGGGCATTTTCCAATTTGGGATTAATTTGGCGTTCCTCTTGTGCTTTTATGGTTGAACACATGATAATCATATCTTTGGAATGTTTAATTTGTTGATTTCATTTCGATTTTGGATGATGAACCCTAAATGTTGAAAATTAGGTATTTTTGAAATTGTTGACGAAATTGATTGCGTTTAATGGGTTATTTGCTGTTGATTAATCGTTTGAAGTTGAAGATTGTGCTTGGTTAATCAATTATTGCGATTTCAAGAAGTATTTTAGCATGTCTATTAGGTGTTCGACAAAATGCCGCTTTGAATGTTCATATGTTCTTGCTTTAGAATTATCAATTTTGTCGCTACGTTGGTCGAGTTGAGCTGTGTTGATTATCTTTTTTCTCTCGCCAACTAACATTTGGACTTCTAGGTACTATGGGTAAAAGCCGCTCAGCTGCATCAACGAGCCGTCCACGTCGAGGCCAAGGCACGACGTAACTGCTAGAGTCTATGGGGCAGTTTGACGATGAGACGCACCAGGCCCGTTACAACCGGCTAAAGGATACGCAGTTCATTCCGACCGATCAGATAGATCATGACACGCTGGAAAAGTATCACATTGACCAGCAGGTGGCCGGCTACATGTCACTGAGCGGGTGGCTAGACTTCTTTCACATCGACGAGCCGGGATATAAAGAGCTGAATCTGGACTTCCTGTCCACCTTCGCCCACGAAGAATTCGGCTGGAACAAGATCACTTTTCGGGCATTTAACAAGGAGCACACGGTGGACATAGAAGACATCTGCCGCGCAATTGGGACCTCCGGAGCTACCTTACGGGCACCGAGGGCTACAAGACTTGTATTACAAGAACTGCCTGGACAGCTCAGATGTCCGACGGGCCTGTTGGGATGAGATTACAAGACCCGACGAGCCACCATTCAGTGTAAAGACATCGAAAGCCTCGTCGCTCAGGAGCCCAGGCTTGCGATATATCCACCGTCTCCTGACGACATCGCTCACACCAAGGGGCGACTCACACGGCGCGATTGGCCTTCGCGACCTATTTTACTTAGCCAAGATGCAGCGCGGGCAACACGTGCACCTAGGAATGGCCCTGAAACGCGCTTTTGCGGCCTAAGCCGATGTTCGTAGTCACGGGAAGCTCGCAGTCGGACCGTTTATTACGAGGGTTATCAAGGGACTCAACTACTGGCCAGCAAATCCACCAGAGATGGAGATTGTGGGCGGGCGTAATCCGGTCAACGAGGACATGATGCTGAAGATGAAGATGTTGATCAAAGCCCCCACCTGGTCCCGCTCGAACAAAGTCTACGTCTGGCACGAGGTCTATCGTGGACAGACGGACCTGGGCGACGAAGTTCCCGAGCCACTAGCTATCGAGGGCGCGGGGCCATTTCCGTTTCACCCAGACGCACCAGGACCCTCCTATTCGTCCGGTTACCACGAAGGGGAGCCATCAGGGGTCGCTCCTTACGCGTCAGCCGCCGACCTTCACCTTGCGCGAGGAAATGCTACGCTACAATGAGGAGGCACTGCGACGCGATGAGGAGACACGACGGCGCCAGGAAGAGTACGAGCGTCGAAACGAGGAAGCCCACCGACGCTACCGTGAAGAGCAACAGCGATACGAACTGGCCCTTCAAGCCATGGACGCCGCGATGAAGCATACACAGGAGTCAGTTCGCATTGCTCAAGAATCGATGGCCCACCTTCGCCTCGGCCGCCATTGCCCCCACCACCACCTTAGTTTCGTTTATTTTGTTATGTTTTTCTATTAGTACTCCTTTTGTGTTAGTCTAGTAATACTGTTACTTGTGATAACTATGAATCCTTTTGTTATCTTTTATTATTTTCTCCGTGCGGTTAATTTTCCTTTTAAGTGCTTACAGGAAACGTGACACGAATTTAGACTACGACTCCAAATATTTCAAAATCAGTTGAATCAACCATGCTCAACTACATCAAATGCTACAGGCAAGACCACGAAATTTTTTTCAGGGGAGTCACGTTCTTTTCAACTTCTTTTACCTTCCTTTTTTTTATTTTACGCGTTGAGGACAACGTGCATTTTAAGTGTGGGGAGGCGGAATTTTGTTGGGGAATTTTGTTGAAAATTTACGTGAAATTTATTTTTATAACGTGTCGTGGCTATTAAATCTATAGAAGTCTGGCATGATTGTTTGCGTTCATCTCGAAGTTGGATTGCATGCTAGGGAGTCTAGTGAGTGATAAAGACATGCATCAGTGATTTAATCTTTTCAGCATGAATAGATATGGTGTTACTTTGAGAGATTCACACACATAACCCATGTTCCGTTGTGAGAGTTTGAGCTGATGAGCTTTGCTCATTTTTCTTGGTTGTGTGAGTAGTGCATAATTTAAGTCTCTCTAGAACTTGCTCGTTTGATACGCATTGAAATTGCTTTAGAGTGTGTTTTGTATGAATATGACGAAGGCATTAGGAAATAACTCCATGGCCAAAGTTCCCAACCACGACTGATTATCGTAGTTAGCCACTTTGAGCTTAAGCCTTTTGATTTTTCTTAAACCTCGTATATCATAATCCTCTGACCTAAATAAGCCTCCAGAGATCATCTGAACCTGAGTTAAGCGGAAGTGAAGGTCAAATGTCAAAGTCGAAAAGCACAGAGATGACGGCCCGCCGGAATGCGAACAGTTTGTTGAAAAAAAGAAGTAGAAAAGAAAAAAAAGAAAAAATTATTTATTTCTGTGGAAGTGAAGCATGAGGAGAATAAGCTGCTGCGAAGGAAAGAAAGAACCTTTCCTTCGATAATCTTCCAGTCTCGTGAATTCCACATCATTTCTCATTTTGAGACGTGGGAGAAGAAAGGCTTAGTGGAACGCAGCAGAAATAAGAGGAATATGAAGACGGCGTAATCAGAAAGGCTAATTCGTGGCGCGCTTTAGACAATTACATGAAGACCGACACGGCTGCTACTTATATGTGATTCCATTACCACCTCATCACTATCTGAACCCATTTAACCCGAAAAAGACCTTCTGATTCATGCTAACTGCTTTAAGTAGTAGACGTGCGATTGACTTGCAAGCATATGGTTTAGACTAGATTATTGCATGAATTGAGTGATTCACCGATTTATTAGCCTATACACTGAGTTATTTGAGTGAATCCCTGCGAGGTGTGGATCTCGATTAGTAGTGCTAAGGAAATTCGTGTCGATTAGTGCTGATTATCATTGCAGTGTCCATAATTGCTTGCTTGATTCCATTTTGTGCTTTTCATCTGCGTTGGTGAATTGTGAATGGTCGTGCCACTATTTTGTTACCTCTTCTTGTTCTTAATTTGCTCGAGGACAGGCAAAAGCTTAAGTGTGGGGAGGTTTGATAAACGTATTTTTAATACGTTTATTGTTACGTTTATATGGGCTATAATAGGATATTTTTTGTTATTCCATGCATTTCTTGGCTCTATTTACACCCATTTAAATATTGTAGGACCTTCAAATGGTTATCGAGCGAAAAGGAACGAAAACGAGGCGAAAACGACGTGAAAATGGCGAAAAATGAAGCTGCCAGTAGACAGTCACGGCCGTGACTTCCCTCATTCAAGGCCGTGAATAAAGGCAGCGAGCACAAGAACTTGTTCCACGGCCGTGAATTCTTTGCAAGAACCCGTGAACGACGGCAGAGAGTTAAAGAAGGTGATTTCACGGCCGTGAATCTACGTGCACGTAGCCGTGAGCCTCAGCAGAAACAGAGCAAACTTGCACTGACAAGGTCACGGCCGTGACACCTCACGCAAGAACCCGTGAAAAACGGCAGAGAGTTAGAGAAGTTCAGTTCACGGCCGTGACACTTCATGCGAGAGACCGTGACTCACGGCAGAGAGTTTAACGAAGAGAAGTCCATTTACTCACGGTCGTGACTTCCGATGCACGAGGCCGTGACATACGACAGAAAGTCAAGTTTTAGGGTTTAATCCGCCGTCACGGCCATGAAGCGTGTTGCACGAGGCCGTGACTCTTTCCAGGAAGTCAAGATATAGGGTTTTTGAGCCGCCTTCACGGCCGTGAAGGCCCGTTAAGAAGCCGTGAACGTGCCAAATTGCAGGGTTTTAGGCCATTTTCGAAGCATAAAAGGGGAGTTCTCCTCAGAACTCAGAGACAACTTGATAGGGACGAAAACTTAGAGAAAATGAGAGAAGAAAGAACACTAGAAGCAGCCCCGTGATTCGGAGAAGCTCAAGAGACGATCCAACAACGCAGCCACGCCTAGTCGATCGAGGAACGAGAGCTCCACCTCAGAAACGCCATATTCACTTCTTAGGGAAGTTTTTATGAGTTCTCTATCCTCGTTTCCTTTGAATCTCGTTGTTGTTTTGCTTAATATGAGTAGCTAATCCTCTTGTGTGTTTGGGAGTAGATGAACGTTGGGTTATGTCGTAGTTAAGGCGTAGGATTGAACACGTGTATTCGACAATTTATCGTTCTATGATATTGCTTCTGTGTCTCAATATGTCTATGTGTTGATATGAATGTGTGGTACATCGTTTAGGGCGACAGCTAAATAACGATTAGGCCGTTCATAGACGTTAGGATTCGAGTATAGGGCGACAACAAATACTCGATCATCGCCATCTAGTAATCGCTAAACTTAGATTTCCACGAACATTTAGGGCGACAGTAAATCTGTGAGTGGGTAGGAAATTACTGCGATTTAGTCGATAATCACGTAGGAACGATATTTCGTAGCCTTAGCCGACAACACCAATCCCGAACACATATTTGTCATCTTAAGTCACTCTTTTATTTCTAGTTGTGCCTCCTTAGTCTTCCAATCCTTTAAGTTGCTTTGTTAAATTAGTTCGTAGCATAAATCAATCCCGTTATTTACATAGGCTAAATATCGAGTCGATGGTTCAATACTAGTAATCAATTTATTCCTCGTGTTCGATACTCGGATATTCGCTATAGCTATATTACAAACGATAGGTATACTGCCTATCGCGCGTGGTTTTAGTTATAATATATTCGTTTTAATTATTACTTGACGTACTTGCACGAACTCTTACTTAAATATACACGCACGCGATCAATATATCTTAAACATTCAATCATCAATGCATTACAAGCTTACTTAACTTATTACAGTTGACTCACTTCTTACTTCAATCGTGCTCACAATTTTTACTTATTCATCTGTTAATCATATAAATAAAGACTCCAAACAAAATCCAAGATGCAGTTAGAACAAAGACTAAAGCTTTTTCCGTATTTGCTTGTTTAGTCACCTTAAGCTTCAAATTGACAACATTTTCTTCCAAGCTCTATTGTTTAAACTTCAATGCTTGAATCTTCTCCAACATTTTTTAAACAGTTTCAATCTTTTGGAAATGTTTTCCACACAAATTTATTCTCCTGCAACATCACTCTCCCACCTAAATTTTGCAATGCTATCCTACAAAACAACATACCCGCACGATAATTACAAAAGTAAATCATCTTATCTAACCATGTATTAGACTTTTCACTTACAGGCCAATAACCACAACCATAGTACCGTTCTCCAGATCTCGATCCTTTCCTCGCCACCTGCAGTTTTGCCACAATACCATGGTTGCATTTTATGACTTTGTGGGAAATTGAATCCCTTGCCTCTGAAGAAGAACAATGATTTGTGGACTTTATTTACCTCTAGATATGACTCTGAAGAAGAATAATGTGTCATTTTTTTGTTAACACATGCGTGATATGAAAATCCCTATATATGCTCACGGGTCCCTTGCATATGCTTGTAGGTTCCATGCATATGTGCACGGGTCCCCTGCATATGCGCTTGGGTCCCCTGCATGTGTACACGGGTCCCATGCAACCGGAGACCTGTGTGTATATTCAGGGTACCCACACCGTGGGGGTCCCCTGCGCCTGTTCTTCAGTTCTAACATGAAAATATTCGAAAATGCATCGACTCAACTCGAATTTCGCTGGAATCACTGTCACCCAGAATATATATCGAAACCCACTCAATTCCACAGCTAATTGACTACAAAATCACGAGTCTCAAGTGTGAAATCAAAAACCAAAAAAATTACTTACTGTGATAAATGAGTTGTTCTTAATTCTTTCTTTGTTTCATCAGATTCTTTGGTCGACTAGTTCGATAATGTGTAGGTGTTTTCGTATTATTTTCTTCTTTCAGATTTGAATAAGAGGTATGTTTGGGTAGGTGTGTGTGGTTGTTCTTGCCTCAATGGAGTTTCTATTTTTTCTTTCTTTTCTTATATTTTAATTTTCTTTTCTTTTTTCCTTTTCTTTATATTTAAAAATTATTAAGGAAGATGGTTAGTAATTAATCAAAGTGGAGGCTATTGACCAAAAAAAATCAAGAATGTTACTTTTAAAAAGTTTTTTACTCTGAAGGTCATATTGTAAAAGAACCCCATCAATTTTCGACGTTAAAATGGGCTCAAGAACTTGGCCTCCACAATCTCACGAAGATTACGTACAAAAATACCTGAAAAAAATTGACAAACTTCGAGCCTTCCGCTAAGGGTTTAGGATCTCGGGCTTGCAGATATTCATGAGCCAAGAATTAGGGTTTTGAAGGCCCGAGGATGGAGCTTCAATTCAATCCTTCTTGGGCGATGAAATCAAGCTAAGGTGATTCTCGAGAAATCGTGTGGATCGAAAATCTATGGACTGTGCTTTGGCTTCGATCGTTTACGGTAGCGTTTTATCGCAACTCATGGAGTTGAAGAAGTGGTTCGAAGGTCAAACGTTGTATCATTTCTACTCGTCTTCGATGTTTATGACCTTTGACTAGGAGATTGCTTTGGCTGGTTATAACCCTAAGTTGAAATAAAGCTCGTCGACTTTGATGTTGTCGAAGGTAAATGCGTTATCGATCATATTTCTTGGGCGGGCTTTGCTCTTTGATTAAGTTTGTCTCCGAAGTAAAAGACAGTGGTTAACGATGGAGTTCAGACAAGCTCGAAAAGTGCTTCTTCTACTTTGACTTAATCGAATCGAAGGAACTAAAACGTATTGTTCGGTCACATGCTCACAAATCGGTTGGCGAGCTTTTTTTATTTTTAATTTTTTGCGATTAAATCATTCCAAAAGTTGTCATGTAATTGCTGAATTCTTGAATTTCTGTTGTGTTCACGCTGACCTAGTCAGTGCATTTCGAATCCACTATTGACATGTGCTGGGAAAAATTATTACTTTTGGAAGTCCCACACTCACAATGGAAGAAAGAAATAGATAAAAATGTCCCCTTTATTGATAGTTTCTCATCATTATTACAACGAGGAAGAGGAATGATACAAATTTACACTTGTTCGTACAGTAGAAACTCTATAAATTAATACTCGATAATTTAAGAAACTCTTTAATATAATATTTCCTGCCGGTCCCGACTCGGGGATAACGTACTAAATTCATAATTCTCTAAAATTATAAGATAATAGACTTTTGATAATTTCTATAGGTCCCGTATAAGCTATAAATTAATAATTTCATATGTAAAAACATTCTCATATTACATAAACAAAGATTACTTGAAAAACGACTCAATTGCGATTTGTTCTTGTTGACTCACTTGCAAACCATAGTTACTATGAACCCATTCTTGCACTTGCTTAGTGAGATTAGGATTATCTCTGTTGTGCTAATGCTCTTCGAATCTCGTCGGTTATTGTTTTTTTCACACATGCCATATTGTTTGTACGAGTTGTTTGTGGGTCTGTTTTCATAGTGTATTATATAGAAGATACATTTATTAATATTACTTAAATGTACATTAACACATACGGTTATCATAGACTTGGGAGATTGAAGGTTTGATCCTTAATTTGAAGTTCATTAAGGACATAAGAAATTGAAGATTTGTTGATGTTTGGGAAGTTTGTTAATAACTATTTTAGTTAATAAATTTGGTCGGTCCCAACTGTATTAATTTATGGAGTTTATACTATACAATGCTATGCTATCATGACACCTCTTAACTTCGCACTCTTGAAAACGATAACTCATCAAATCTTTATATCTAAAATTAAAATAAATAATTGCTCAAATATCTAGAATTTTATCCTCAATTGATATGGTGGGTGTTGGTGTGGTGGTCCATCGATTAGCACTTTATCTACGAAGATTTTAATTGTACCGTAGTAAAATTGTAGCAAAATCAAGAAAAAAATATGATGAAATAATACTCTTATATAGCTGTGGAACTCAAACCAAACCTGGTATTCGTCTTGTGCGAAAAATCCTACGCCAGCTGTCGGAGCTCCTTCACTGGCGGCGGCGCCCCGCAGTAAAACAAACAAAAAATCAATACATTTAATTTTTAGTACACATAAATAACTATTTGGATAAAAATCTATAATTTAGTACCCTGTCAGAATTTTTTATATGTAGGTACCTAACAGAATAAATTTTTGGCTCATATGTACCTGATCCGCTGCAGGTACTCCATATAACACATTCGAGTACCCTATATCAACAAATTTGGGTACCCTATATAACAGAAAATGGTACGCCGTATTAGCACTTTTAGGTACGCCCCATTTAAAACATAGATACGCCGTACGAACATATTTAGGTACTCCATATCAACATGTTATGATAGTCATACACACACAGGAAGGTACGACATGATTCAAGAAACTGGTAAAAATTAAATCGGGTACCTATCTGTAAAATTTTCTGACATGGGTACCTATGTGTAAAACATTTATTCAATTAGGTCTTTATGTGTAGATGTCCGTACTTTTTAATCTACTATCATCATAACTAAAGGGTCAAATTATTTTCCCTCCTAATTTAGGGCGACATTACATGGACGTCAAATTTAGGTACGTTAAGACATTACGCATGTTTTTTTACCCATATGCTGAATCGTTTTTTGTTTGAATGTTATTGGGAGTTTTTTGGAGCCGCTGAAGCTGCAATAGGAGATTAAAGGCAATTTCGACTGCGAAAATCAGATTTTTTTCAGAGCATTCGAAAATGTGAAGATCCGTTGAAGTAGGGCGGTGAAACATTACTACTTCGTAATGTTATAATGATCTATTGCCATATTTTCTGGTTAGAAAGTCTTATGCGTCATTGGTTAATAATGATTTCAACTGCAACTATTGGACACGCTAAGGGTCATGTTGGGAGATGTCCTGGGTTCGAATCTCATCCCTATGACATTTCCCTAAGTCTGCGCACATGGGCCCATACATATGCGATTGACCTGGTCCGCCTACTTAGCAAGTAGTGGGTCGGCCACGGGGTTTCACCATCGGCTTTCCCCGGTTACCAAAAAAAAAAAACTATTGGACAAACAATCCGATCAAATATCGAGAAGTAATTCTGTATTAGGACATGACCATAGATTTTCCCAATCAAGAACTCATCTTATTGATCTGCTAAAAGGTACGCTTTTTTGTTTCTTTCTAGTTCAGACTCGCATGGTGGTATATATTCATGCTATAAATTATTATAATGTAGCTAACAGGTTCTTTATTTCCAATAATTATATGGTGATTAGTTTCCCTTTCAATTAGTCTCTTGGGAGCATTGTACTTGACCACCTCCTACAATGAGAAGGGAAAAAAAAATAAAAACCTCTATTTTCAAAAGAAAAGAAATTTTTACAGTCGCAGCTTTGAACTGTTAGACCATTTCTACTCCCATACTACACAGCATTTTTACTGTTAAAGAAGAATCACAGTTTGCCTCAAAAGGTAAGAGCCATACAATGATACAAGTACTTAAGCTCATATAGTTCAGAACTTGGGCAAGTTACCACGTGACACATGCCATAGCCAAGTTTATTCTCACTACAATACAACACATGAAGAGAAAAAAATCCAATTCTTTACTTTCTTGGACTATATATTATTCAACCATGTCCTCGATCAGTAAGACAAAAGAAATTCCATAAAATTGAATTCCTATATAAAAAAGCTTCCTTCCTTTGGCGTGTGAGCTTCTCTTTGTTCCAAATTCTTTCCTTCACCTTCCAAAATATCTTCTAGATAGATTTTTCTCAAAGTTTCATGCATCAGCCATTATTATTACTAATTCGTCAAGTTGCTTTGCTTTCCTCATTATTGCCATTACAGAGCCAAATTTAGAATTAAATAAAATAAAATAAAAAAACCATTGATGGAAGTACTAACGTACTCTCCTCCTCCTCTCTCCGTCCTCCGTCGTTCCCAACGACGTACTGCGATTTCCCCAAACTGCCCCTCGACTTCCCTCCAAATTCCCGCCGCGTCCTCCCCCTCCTCCTACGTCGGCACCTCACTCGCCAATTCGCGCGTGCGCCTCACACTCCCCAGCTGCCACAGGCGAAGAGCGCGGCGGAAGTCCTCCTACGTCGTATGTGGAATATTCGAGCGGTTCACCGAGCGGTCGATCAAGGCGGTGATGCTCGCTCAGAGGGAAGCTAAGGCCTTCGGCCACGGCGCCGTTTCGCCGCAGCATCTGCTGCTGGGGCTAATCGCGGAGGATCGCGGCTCCGGCGGATTTCTGGGCTCGGGGATTGCGATCGACGGCGCGAGAGAGGCCGTGAGGAGCGATGGAGGCGGCGAGTTCGTGAGCATCGGCGAGGCATCAGCCACCGACGTGGCGTTTGCGCCGGCGACGAAGAGGGCTTTCGAGGCTGCCGTGGAGTATTCGAGGACCGCCGGGTACAATTTTATAGCGCCGGAGCATATTGCTATTGGGCTCTTCACGGTGGACGACGGCAGTGCAAATCGCGTCCTCAAAAGGTACTATCGATTTCTTCTTCAAATTTTTCTTCTGTGCATTTGTTTCTTCAGTGGAACTACTGATGCAATTAGTTGATGAAATGCTGAATGTTCATCTTAGCAGTAGCTCAAAAATTACGATATATGTTATCTTGTTTCTTGAAAGATAGTGTAATGGATTTCAGACTAGGCGCAAATATGAACCATTTAGCTGCTGTGGCAGTCTCGAGGCTTCAAGGAGAGCTTGCAAAAGATGGCAGAGAACCTTCTTCAGCTACTACGATCGATTGCCCGCAAGAGAATGTCTTCCCCGAGAAAGTCGCCCAAACTAAATTCTCAGGACAGAAGAAAGGTACATACCATCGAATCTTGGCTCTGTTTTTCGCGAAGGCACAGTAAACTGAAAGTAGTCGAAATTGAACGGTTACCAGATAAAAAAGCCCTCGATATGTTTTGTGTGGATCTCACCGCACGTGCAAGCAATGGGCTGATCGATCCCATCATTGGCCGTGAAACCGAAGTTCAGAGGGTCGTTCAAATTCTCTGCCGAAGGACGAAAAGCAATCCAATTCTCCTCGGCGAAGCTGGCGTTGGGAAAACAGCGATCGCCGAAGGATTAGCTATACGCATTGCTGATGGTGATGTCCCATATTTTCTCGTGGTGAGTTTTGCGTTGAGGAATATTAAGCTTTTCCTCTCGTATGTGGTTGCGAGAGTTAGATGGATGCTTACTTTGTACAGAAAAAGCGCATTTTTGCATTAGACGTAGGCCTTCTTCTTGCCGGGGCTAAGGAGAGGGGCGAGTTGGAGGGCCGTGTCTCCATGTTGATAAAGGAGATTAAGATGTCAGGTGACCGCTTTTATTTTTTTATTTTATTTTTTTGTGGCTTGGAAAAGAGTTCGATATTTCTCCGATCGTATGGCTGAGCTTCGCACGCTGCGAAATTTATCAGGAAATGTGATTCTATTCATCGACGAGGTGCACACGCTTATTGGGTCGGGAACGGTTGGAAGAGGAAATAAGGGGTCTGGCCTCGACATAGCCAACTTGTTGAAGCCAGCGCTTGGGCGGAGTGAATTGCAGGTGAAAAAAAAAAAAAAAAACTTTTTATGGTATCGATTGTTTTGGGAAAAAGTGTTGCTCGGTTTTCTTTTCGGGTAAATTTCCTTGTACGCCTATGTGGTTATACAGAAATGCGCGTTACTACCTTATTTTTGTTACTACGAGCGCACTCGAAGGCAGAGGCAGCCACCATTTTAAGCATGAAAGCCCATACACGACAATTCTTTGCTGTCGTCGGTTCAGGACACGATCGCGATACGAATTGAAGGCCGGGGTTAATTTGGTCCGAACAAAATATTGTCTCACTGTTATCTTTTTCTCTTTTTTTCCCTTTTCTTGCAGTGTATTGCCGCTACAACTATGGACGAGTTTAGGTCCCATTTCGAGAAGGATAAAGCGCTAGCTCGCAGATTTCAGCCAGTTCTAATCAACGAACCAAGCGAGGTACTTTCGTTCATCTCTAACAACGAACTGTAGAAAAGATAACTACTACCGTGTTCACCAAGACTTATCATATCGAACATTTTCCAGGAAGATGCAGTGAACATACTGTCGGGCCTTCGTGAGAAATACGAGTCTCATCACAAATGTGTTTATACGCTCGAGGCCATCAAAGCTGCAGTTTATTTGTCGTCAAGATACATCCCAGATAGGCATCTTCCCGACAAAGCCATCGATCTCATAGACGAGGCTGGAAGTAGGGCTCGCATGGAAGCTTGTAAGAGGAGAAAGGAAAAACGAACTTCAATACTTACGAAATCGCCCAGTGAGTATTGGAAAGAAATAAGATCCGTGCAACAAATGCACGTAAGATACTCCTTTCTCCTTCACCACCATGTTATCCATCAGGTTATTACCATGATTGATGATATCTGACCTGTGTATGTACGTACAGTCTCTCGCGACGAAATTGTCCGAAAACGACGCTGAGTACGATGGAAAGCTCAACCTCGATCCTTCGATGACACCCTCTTTCTCGGACGACGACGAGTATGTAATATTGAACTTTTGCAGAGTGTTACGATCGAAATTAATAGTGAAACTGAGAAGAAAGTTTGCAATTTCCCCAGAACTTCGGTGGTGGGGCCCGAAGATATAGCCAGCGTTGCTTCGTTATGGTCTGGGATCCCCGTGAAGAAGCTTACGGCCGACGAAAGAATGCTTCTTTTGGGACTCGACCAGCAGCTCAAGAAAAGAGTCGTCGGTCAAGACGAAGCAGTAGCAGCCATTTCTCGAGCTGTGAAGAGGTCCCGAGTAGGCTTGAAGGACCCAGACAGACCTATCGCGGCTATGCTCTTCTGTGGGCCCACTGGCGTCGGGAAAACCGAGCTGACTAAGGCATTGGCGGAAAGTTATTTCGGTTCGGTAAGATTCGTATGCATTCATGAAATAATTTAAACTTACTAGGGATTGAAAATTTTGAGGATGGCATCATACGAACAATAATTTTCAAAATTAAGCAATTTAGAGACATTATACGTCGGAACCCTAGATTTTATCCCGAAATTGCTTAATTTTGAAAGTTAAATCCGTATAATGCACACCCTAAATTTGTCGGAACCCTACAAAAAAAAATTGTCGGAACCTTACAAAAATACGACGGGCTCTACAATTTGGGGCACAAATCAACAGATTGCGACTTGAAGTGCTCCGAAATTGCTTAATTTTGAAAGTTATGGTCCCTATTATGTAATTTTCTGAGATAGTGTTGTTGCCTTGGACTGCTCTCTTACAGGAGTCAGCTATGGTCAGATTAGATATGAGCGAATATATGGAGAGGCATACCGTAAGCAAGCTAATCGGATCTCCGCCCGGGTACGTGGGCTATGGTGAAGGAGGAACTCTTACCGAAGCCATCAGAAAGAAGCCATTTACTGTCGTGCTATTGGACGAAATCGAAAAGGCTCACCCAGACGTGTTCAACCTTCTCCTACAGTTGTTCGAGGACGGCCGCCTAACAGATTCTCGGGTAGGTGGCACTGCCCTTAGGGTGCGTTTGGTACGCGGAATTCGATGCTGAACAGAACAGGAAAAGCGTAACGGTACGACGGGCGACGCGTGACGTACAACGGTTCGATGCGTACAACTACGTTTTCTTTTCTGAATCGAATTCTGCATACCGAGCGCACCCTTGCTAGCAACTCAAAATAGGCGACGTACTTGACTGTCCTTTTTCTTCTTCTTTCTTTACGTGCGTATTGTGGATAGGGAAGACGAGTGTCGTTCAAGAACGCGCTAATAGTGATGACTTCGAACATTGGATCTGAAGCCATAGCCAAGGGACGACAGAACGCCTTCGGTTTCTTCACCGCTGAGGACGGTTCGAGTTCTTCATATTCGGGAATGAAAGCACTTTTGATGGAAGAGCTTAAGGGCTATTTTCGCCCCGAATTGCTCAATAGAATAGACGAAGTCGTCGTTTTCCGTCCCCTCGAGAAACCTCAGGTCTCCCTCTCTCTCCCTCTCTCTCTCTCTCTGTGCAATGAATGCGAATTTTTGAATAATTTTTTATGAATTCGTCGTATGCATCAGATGCTCGAAATATTGGACATAATGCTGAGTGAGGTGAAAGAAAGGCTTACAAACCTGGGAATAGGGTTAGAGGTGTCTGAAAGAGTCATGGAGTTGATATGCCAGCAGGGATACGATCGAAGCTACGGCGCACGTCCCCTTAGAAGGGCGGTGACGCTTTTCATCGAAGACCTTGTAAGCGAATCTCTGCTCGCCGGAAATTACGGCTCAGGCGATTTGGCGGCGATCGATTTGGACGATTCCGGGAATCCCATCGTCGCTTTTCGATCGAATTCGAATCGGAGAATCGAATTATCCGATACACCTTCGAATCTTTAGAGACTCAATGTGTATAAAAAAATTTACCGAGCGACGACCTGCGTACAATTTCGTGATATAATTTGTATATACGTCGCGATTTGGGAGGGTTTTCGGAATTGGCCGTGTTAGGGTTAGGGTTCTGTTACCGGTGAGAATTTTGAGAAGCTTTCGGAGGGTAAAATGGTCGTATAAACGGTGGAGTTAAATTTTTTTTAATAAAAAAGGTGACAAACGATGTTTTTCACGTCGATTTGAGCCTAGAAAATAAGCCGAGCTCGACTTCCGTTTAATCAAACTTGATTTTTTTATTTTTTATTTTTATGGTGAAAGTTGATTAAAGTTGAATGGCTAGTAAAAGGAAATGTGTTCTATTACATGCATTCAATCATTTGTGAAAACGACCGATTTTGATCAATGAGTTGTCACTCCCAAATTGCGTTGCAAAATTATCCCATGTGTTGAATTTAAAATATAAAGCCAAATGGCATCATTTCCTTCACCAATAACGTTGCTGTTCATCACAGTATGCATGCATACGGTGATTGATTGAGATGTAAAGTGATCGCTAGTTTAATTTTCCAATTTAGAGCGAAAAAAAGATTACATTTTTATTTTCTTGAAATCTAGCATTGCCTGAAATGACTCTGGCCCGAGATTTTTAGCATGTGGAAGCGATGGCGGCCACAAATCATATGATCTTTTATTAAGGAGAAATGAATGTATATGAATATATACATAGGGTAGTTGAAGGCTAATACTAGAACTCGAATTATAACCACAACCCAACAAAAAATCTCTTCAAACCCACTTTCTTCATGTGAGGGCTTTATATTATAATAAATACCTCGCTTCACACTTTCAATTTTCATCATCTTTCTCTAGCATTGCTTTGCTTTCCCCTAATTCAGAAAAAAAGTAATAGTAATAATTAACAAAGAACGTAACTTTAGAAATATGTCTGTGGCTATGGCTTATTCATGTGGTACTAACGTTGTGTTGTACGGAAACTTGAAAACGACAGAGACACCTTCGAGCCCAAAGATCAGAGCTTCAGTGTCCTCTTTCGGCGTTTCATCCAATTTTTCCTCCAATAGGTAGAATTTCTTACTCCATTTTTTGTCTTCAATTTTGATTTTCTTTAGCTTGGTTTTTGTCTGGGCATGTGATTTCTTGGTTTGGTGATCACCATATGAGCTCAATCTGTGCTTATTTAATGCTATGACTGTTTATGGGCCTGAGTTTGACAGTGTTAATTTTTCGATTTCGAAAATCATCTTCAGCTGATGAAAGTAGATATGAACACTCTTTTCCCTTTTTTTCGTTACCATCCTTTCAGTTCATCAACATTCTTTAGTTGCCTTTTACCTGCTAACCACATACGATTTTGAATCCGATGTTCGTAGCATTTCATATATCCGATTTACGCATAAATTCGCTGTTTTTTTCGCCATATTCATATTCCCGCGGCCTACCCTGCGTTATTTCTCCCGTTTTTCACGTCAGCTTCTTAACGAGGAAGACTAACTTTGTCCCGAAAGCCACTACGACGGTAGAGGTAATCCATTAATTTCGACGAGCGTAAAAAAAAATCTTCGTGTTTCTTATCACATCATTAGATTCGACGTTCGAATATTGCAAATAGGACGGTGGCTTTAGCGAAACCGACGTAATCCCAACGCCCGTCGTCATAATCGACCAAGACTCAAATCCCGAGGCTACCATTGTAGAGATCACCTTCGGCGATCGCCTCGGCGCACTTCTCGACACCGTAAGAAAATAGAAAAAAAAGCGTCGTCACATACATATATATGTGTGTGTATCTCTTTTAGGATCGATTTCATTTTTTACGGTGGTTAATTTTGCGTCGCAGATGAACTCTCTGAAAGACCTCGGACTGAACGTCGTAAAGGGAAACGTTTACCTCGATTCTTCTGGCAAGCACAACAAGTTCGCCATCACTAAAGCGTAAGCATTAATTTCTTGTTTCATAAACGTCTGTTAAATGATCATTTCGCCTAAGAACTATGTGGGGTATCATTTTTTGTATATATTATTTTCCTGTACATTCCATCGCCTCTTGGCTGATTTCTGTATTTTGTCTAGGCTTTGAATTTAATTTCTTGTTTCATAAACGTCTGTTAAATGATCATTTCGCCTAAGAACTTGTGGGGTATCATTTTTTGTATAAATATTATTTTCCTGTACATTCCATCGCCTCTTGGCTGATTTCTGTATTTTGTCTAGGCTTTGAATTTTAAATTTATGATCGTGATGATTCGTATCCAAAAAAAACGTCTAGGCTGATTTCTTTGTTCTCTAGCCTTTTTTTAATGGATGGTCGTGCGGATTCATACCAAAAACTTAGGTCCTTCGGTTCTAATACCATGTCGATGACCACTGTAATTTAGCACGTCCCTTTATTTTATTACCAATTCACGTTGTCCCAACGCCGTAAATCGCTCTTACAGTTCGACGGGGAGGAAAGTCGACGACCCCGAGCTGCTCGAGGCCATTCGCCTAACCATAATCAACAATATGCTTCAATACCATCCCGTAAATTCAAATTTTCGACACCTTTTCGCTTTTTTTTTTTAAAATAATCATCATTCTTTCGCCATTCTTCTTCGCATTAATTTTCCAGGAGTCGAGCACGCGATTAGCCATGGGCGCAGCTTTCGGGGCTATGCAGCCGAGCGAAACGGTACGTTACTATAACTAAAACCCTAAATCCATTTTTTTCCTTACCATAGAAATTCAAAAAAAATCGATGTCCATAAAATGCAGGTCGACGTCGACGTGGCGACGCATGTCCACGTCTACGACGACGGGCCACAGCAAAGGTGATAAAAAAGGCGCTTTCTTTGGGATAATTTGAGGTTTTTTTTTTTTTTTTTTTTTTGCGTTGTAACATTTCTATTGCAAATATATTAGCTTGCTTTACGTCGAGACAGCAGATCGATCGGGGTTAATCGTGGATCTTGTAAGGATTATAACAGACGTAAACGTCGACGTTAAGTCTGGCGAGTTTGATACCGAGGTAAAATCGAAGGATTAGGTTTTTTTTTTTTTTTTTTTTTGCGATATAAATTACCTTATAGACCATTACATTCTTGGTCTCTTTTTAGGGTTTGTTGGCCAAGGCGAAGTTTCATGTGAGCTACAAGGGAAAGGCCGTCGGCCGGCCTTTGCAGCAGGTAATAAACGAAAAAAAAACGATTATATATATATATATATATATATATATTCTTGGGAGAAATTTTTAATTTTTTTTTATTTTAGAATTTTTGCTTGATTGGAGATTATGATGAGGAGCTGTTTTTGCAGGTTCTTGAAAACAGTCTGAGGTACTACTTGAGGAGGCCTACCACAGAGGAAGCAAGTTTTTGAATACCATAATATGTATTATATATATGTAATAATATGTGGTTATCTCAATAAATGAAAGATAGAAGAATCTGATTAGCCATGTGATATTTGAGCTTATTATTAATTCGGAGATATATATATGTTGAGAGCTACTGAAGCTAATGGTTGTTGAGTGGTTACATACAAAGCTCATCTATTACAGACTGGTGAATGAAAATGACTCGGAAATTGGGCGGGTCGGATAAATAGTTATATTGAAATTATCTTATGGCAAACGGCCAAATATATATATCATAAAATCATTTTGATGCAATATACATTTTTATTTCGTGGAACCGATGAAGGAATTACCAATAGTCGACCTGGTTTTTAAAGTCAAACAAAAGTCCAATTGTAGTTAAGACACTCAAACTAAAGGTCTAATTGTTGTTAAGAACGTACAAAGATGTCTTCACTGCATAGTGTTCATGGTTACACAAAAGTCAACCATATAGATACATCTAATATCTTACCTAATTTACCTGTCATTATTGCATTGCCACGCTTTCCCACCTATAATTTTCTTCAATAAAATAGCTTAATCTAAAAAGTAAAAACTATACCTCTAAACCTAATCTACTAATAAAAAAAATAACACAAATGCCCATCAAACCCCTTATTTTTTTTCACTCACTAACTAAACACACCCACCAACCCAATCAACTAAATAAAACAAATATCAATAATTACCAACTAAGACGTGCTTGATTAAATTCTAATTGAAGGTACTAAAGTCCCCCCGTCCTATATGTGACCTCCACCAACCCTTACCAAGAAATGTACATATTAATAACACTCAATTAAAACCCCAACCTTGACTTTGTCCCTATCATTAACTATTTCCCAAAAAAACAAAAAACATAAAAGAAAGCACATCCTTCTCCGATCTATTTAAGCACCATTAACAACTCTTCCACTAACTCATTTCCCTTCGAAACCCCAAATTTCTTAATTTTGTTTTTTTTTTTTAAAAAAAACACCATGATATTCCGTTCTAAGCTCCCCGACATAAACATACCTAACCACCTCCCTTTACACGACTATTGCTTCGAAAAAATTTCGGACCATCGATCCCAAATTTGTCTAATCGATGGCTCGAACGACGACGTCTACACTTACGAGCAAGTCGAAAGATTGTCCCAAAAGGTAGCCTTGGGATTGCTCGAACATGGGATAGGGCAATACGATACGATCATGTTGCTATTGCCAAACTCGCCGGAGTATGTTTTTTCTTTCCTCGGAGCTTCTTACATAGGGGCAGTTTGCACCATGGCGAATCCCTATTTTACCCCCGCCGAGGTCATCAAGCAAGCCGAGGCTTCTAGTGCGAAGCTCATCGTAACGCAGGCTTGTTATGTGGAGAAGGTGAGGAACTACTCCGTGGAGAAGAATATAAAGGTATGTTGAGTTTTAGCCCGTTTGATTTGTTATTGGAACCATCATTTTGATTGAGATCGTTCTCTATTTGTTTTCGTTGAGAACAAGAGCTTGTAATTTACTAAATCAACATTTACTTGTGATTTTAGTTTTATTAATTCTTTCTTATCTGCATAATTTTCATATGCAACACCTCGTTTATGAATCTTTTTGCTGAGGTAAGAAGAACAACGACATGATTTGTTTTAGCATCATTGAATTTTAGAGTTAGAAGTTGGAAACATACACATCATGTTTGTATAGTTGGGAAACGGCTATTAAATAAAACTGATATAGATCCGACGACTAAACATATCCGGAAAAAAATATTTAATTAAAACATAGTCGAACTATATATAAAATCTTGAATTCGACAAATAAAATAAAAATGTAAAAGAATGTACCAAACAAAAGCTAATAAAATTCACCTAGAAATATATCTTTAATGAAAAAAAAAAAAAAACTTTTTTCCCTTTCTAACCACAAATGCCTCGTAAGAAAAAAAAACAGGTGGTCTGCACAGATACGGCCCCAGTTGGCTGCATCCCCTTTTCCGACCTGACCACCTCCGCCGGCCACCGGCCAACCACCGCCGGAATCCGCCCCGACGACGTGGTGGCGCTGCCCTACTCCTCCGGCACCACCGGTCTCCCAAAGGGTGTCATGCTGACTCACAAGGGGCTCGTGACGAGCGTAGCCCAGCAAGTCGACGGAGAAAACCCTAATTTACACTTTCGAAAAACCGACGTTTTGCTCTGCGCTCTGCCCCTATTCCACATATACTCTCTGAACTCGATACTTCTTTGCGGGCTCCGCGCTGGCGCTTCCATACTCATCATGCCGAGGTTCGATATCACAAAGTTCTTGGAGGGAATACAGAGGCATAAGATTACGATTGCGCCCTTGGTGCCGCCCATCGTCCTTCAGATAGCAAAGAGCGAATTGGTGGGCGATTACGACCTTTCCTCCGTGAGGATGATCATGTCGGGCGCCGCCCCTTTGGGTAAGGAGTTGGAGGACGCCGTTAGGGTTAAGTTCCCCAACGCAGTCTTCGGACAGGTGAATTACCTGAACAATTTTTTTTTTCGTACGATATGTGGGGTAAATTTTGAATTAATCGAATAAATATTTTCGATTGTCGACTCTTCAAAATTTACGATTGACTACACTGGTCTCGATTTTCGACAGTCGTGGTTGGGCGGGATATATAGACGATTTCACGCCAGCCAGGAGTCCCGAATTAATGATATACGATTTTTCGTGCGATATACGAGCTTTGGCAAAATTTCTATAATTAAATGAAAAGTTTTCGACAATTTAACATCTTTTCTTATATTACAATTGACTACGCAGTAGTGCCGATTTTCGGCATTCGTGGCTACGCGACAATCGAAGTTACGATACAGAATTTGTCACGCCAGACACGAATGCCGAAAATTGGGATGTTGCGCAATCAATTGTAAATTTTAAAAAGTCAATAAAGTAACAAAATTGCGTGAGAATCGAAGTAATAATAATAATTAGTCGAGCGAACATTGTGTTAGGGTTACGGAATGACCGAAGCCGGCCCAGTGCTATCCATGTGCTTAGCGTTCTCCAAAGAACCGTTCGAGGTTAAATCTGGCGCATGCGGGACCGTCGTAAGGAATGCCGAAATGAAGATAATCGACATAAAGACGGGCGCTTCCCTCGGCCCTAATCAGTCGGGGGAGATATGCATCAGAGGAGACCAAATCATGAAAGGTATTAATATATATATATTTCATTTAGGAAATTGGGAGTTTACATCAAAAGGTTATGGATGATTTTTTTCGATTTTATTAATATACTATTTTATAGAAAAAAAAAGACTAAATCGACAGACCAAAGTTGCAGTTTATAGCAATCTATCACCCTTTAGACAATAGAATAGATATTAACTGCGCCTGACAACTTCAATTTTTCTCAGCGTATATTTCATATGTTTTTCAGGCTATTTGAACGACCCAGAATCTACGGCGAGGACGATCGACGGAGAAGGATGGCTACACACCGGAGACGTAGGGTTCATCGACGAAGACGACGAACTTTTCATCGTCGATCGACTGAAGGAAATAATAAAGTACAAAGGGTTTCAAGTCGCGCCCGCCGAGATCGAAGCGCTACTCATTAATCATCCCTACATATCAGACGCTGCTGTCGTGCCGTAAGTACAAAACGCTAAAAAAAATCTTTTTTTTTTTATATATAATTGTGAAGTATTTGTTACAAGGGGATTTAGGTGCAAAATATAATAATTTATTACTATGTGATAATGATGTAATTAATTTTTGATTAATATTTTGCAGGATGAAGGATGAGACAGCAGGTGAAGTGCCAGTTGCATTTGTTGTGCAGGCAGATGGGTGCAAAATAAATGAGGATGAAGTCAAGCACTTCATCTCCAAACAGGTAAAAATTTGATTCTATTTATTTATTATTTATGTATTGATATATATTTTTGTATTTAATTATTTGTTTAGGTTGTGTTTTACAAGAGAATAAATCGAGTTTTCCTCGTGGATGCGATCCCTAAGTCTCCATCCGGGAAAATATTGAGAAAGGATCTGAGGGCGAGATTAGCGGACCATGCTAATCAAAATTAAGTAATAAAAAAATTAATACAACTTTATTTTATCTCTTATATATATATATATATATATATATATTTTTGTTGCATGAAAGAAATATGTTGCATGCATGTAAATTGAAATGTATCATGGCCAGCGATGTATTTATGTTAATAACTACTATAATCGTGAAATGCTTAATATAAGTGTTAATTGGATGAAATATGTCCATAAATACGCAGCTTTTAATTAAATAAAACTCACGTGCTTCATGGACATGCCAACACAATTACTTTTATTATTTGCTTTATTTCACAATGGGACCTCAAATGAATGTTTTCTCCCATATCTTGGAAGTTGATCTATCTACAAAAATAAATTCGCGTAAATTAATTTGACGTTCTTTCAACCACTGCGCTGCCGACACGTTTAACCTTAAAAAATCAACGTAAAATGAATATATTTAGGGGGTGTTTGTTTCCTGTAATCCAACATCACAGTGATACTCACATCACCGTGATGCGGATATCACCGTGACGTGGATCAAGGTGATATGTAATCGCACTGATGTATCGGGTGATGTTGTGTACATGTCATATTTAATCTTATGTATATTATGCAGTAAAAGTATTTTAAAATGTTCATTTGAGGTAATATTTTTAACGTGACAGTTATTAATATTTGAAATCAAGTTAATTATTAGCATTAAGCATATTTATTTATTTAGTCTTTCACATATACTTTTTAAGCAATCATTATTATAAGTATTTTATAATTCTTCAATAAATTATTTTATTTTTAAGCTTTAATGGATTAATCAATTATTAATTATAAGTATTTTCTATAATCCTTCACCATAATTTTTATTTATTAAGCATTAAATATAAATTTTTAATATTCAAGTATGTTGGTTACGTAATTCAAAATAGGAATAAGGTATATAAGGAATGAATGTCAAAAGATAAGAGATAATTTTGTATAAACAAATATGAAAAATATCAACCCCCATCAGGTGATGTAGGATCACCTGCTATTTGGGGTGATCCAAAAGCTGGAATATCACCCCATTTTGATCACCCTCGGTGATCCTCCGTCACGGTGATGGCTTGTCATCAACACTAAACAAACGCGGTGATTACCAATTGATGGAATGATCTCGGTGATGTTTTGGAGGATCATCCCGAAACAAATACCCTATTAATATAATCCTCCACTTACGACCGAAAGTCAAATAAAGGCTAATACAGTCTCTAATCATTATTCCTTTTTTCCAAAATCACACCCTCGTAATGAAAATTGAAGTCAATAAATCCCAATTGGAATTGATAATGAAAGCCCAACAAACAAAAATAAATAAATAAATGGGCAATTCAATATAATATACATCTCTTCTCTTCCTCCACAACATTAAAAGACCACGATTCAGCTTTTTTTTTTTTTTTTAAAAAAAAAGGAGCAAAAAGAGATTTTTTTTCCACCGCTAACACTGTCACGTGTCGGTGAAGATGGACCCCACATTTGAAACCAAAGTCCTTGTTCTTTCTCCAAGTGGCAATAACGACGCCATTGTCGAAGGATTTATGTTTCTCCGAGCTCTTCAGAGCCCACAAAACGTCCCATCATCGTAAGAAAAAGGAGAACAAAAAAGAACACTAAAACACTGCTACTCTGCTATTGCCTTCGAAGCCTCGCTAGAGAGATTAATCGACTGTGTATATATATACACATTTCTTTAACGCATATATACAAAAGGGGTCTTCTTTTTTTGTGAAGTCCTGGCTGGTTTCAGAGGATTGGTGCTAAGCAAGAAGAAAGCGAAGGTAACGTTTATGGAGCTTTGGCGAAAAGTTGTCTTCCCTGTAAGAAGAGCTTGGTTTGCAGTTTCTGCTCGTGTTAAGTCTCGCAAGAACGGTAAAGATTAATCTGTGTTGTTTTCTGTGTAAAGCTTCTTTCAAGATTCGATTTTTACTGTGATGGTGAGTTTGATTCGTATCTCTATTTGGGTCCATCTATCATCCCCTTTCATAATCTTACACAGTAGGATTCTTAATCTTAGTTCTTGGAAAAAGCAGAATTAGAATGCTACTTTCTCATCTGCTTTCTCGAAGTTTTTAGTGCAACTTCTTCTGTTTTCATTGCCATTATTACGACATAATTCCAATTGATTATAGCATCTGATCAAGTCCACTCAGACAATGAAGATGGTCACAAGTCAACTCTGTTTTTTTTCATAATTCATAGTGCAGATTCGTTCTTTCTTGATTGTAGTTTGAATCTTTCTTCGATCTTACTTTTTTCTGCTTTCAGTTGCGGGGCTTTTGAAGCTTCACGACGACATTCAAACGTGTGCTTACGAGGATGTAAAGATCATGTGGGAAATGCTGAGGAGAACAGAGTCCTCGCAGGTTATTACCAAGCGTAAGATGAAAACAGAGAAGAGACGAAACTATGATGTTGCTCTGTTTTCTGTTGATCTCTGATGCAAGAACATTGCAATGTGCGTACAGCTCTGTTTCTGAACTCTTCGATCACTTCTGTGCAGCAGTTGTAAGAACACGGCCTATTTTGTAGATAGAAAGAAACGAATAACATCCATGAATGGAATGAAATATCGTGTTTCTGACATTAAATTAAAAAAAAAAAAAAAGAAGGTACGTTACGTACATGGCCTATGACAAAAGTGATTCTATTTCTACAACAGAGATCATTCCTGCAAAACTGATTTCTAACATTTTCCCCAGCACTGATTATATCATAGATTACAAGGAAAAAGAAAAAAGGTAGAAAAGAATATTGTAAGTAGGAAGACAATAATCTAATCATACAACATCATCGCCACATCAGCAGCACATACCATGTAGGCTCTGCTCTGCTCTGCTCTGTTCTGCACGGCGAATTCGCAAAGATCTTGGAACCAATCAATTACTTCGCTTGCTTCGCAAGGCCAAGTGAGCCTTCTAATTCGACTAAGCCATCTCATTCTTCAGACGAGCGTGTTCTTATTTTCTCAAGCAACGATGGCCAACCATGGCCTAGCTGCCATGGATCCCTTTCTATAGCAACTCTAAAGTCTTGCAAAGAGATTGGCTTCGGATGGTTATTACCTTGAGTCTGAATTTGATCGCCTGGTCTGAGCCCATACGTTAGCTTATCTCTCTGTTGCAATTCGACGCTCGACCGAATTAATCCCTTGAGGTAAGAATCCAACCCAAGGTTGAGTAAGTTTGCACAGTCCAACGAAAGCCCTTCAAGGCCATGACCGAGTGCTATACGTTCCATTCTTTCCCTTAACGTAAAACTGTCCAACAAAGAGCCGTTACTAAATACTTCAAGCCTACTAACTTGAGATGGCCCAAGTGCATATTCTTGATTCCTCAATGCAATCATTTTAGAAGGGTTAGAGACAAAAGCCTCGTCGTTCGTCAGAGCTGGCCTAGCAATTTCTTGATGATGCTGCACTAGCCTATCAATTTCGGGCAGGTCTATATTCCCATTTTCCAACACAACATTTGAAGCACTCGATTTATTTTCAGTAAGCTGACGAGCAAACTTGACCTTCCCAATGGGAGAAGAACTCCGAGCTGCGTTGCCATGGGAGCCATTTTCGTAGTATATATCAGCTGAAGCCTCATCCTTGCGATTAACTGGCGGGGGAGATTTTGCAGTCGAGGCATTTTTCACAATCGAACGAATGATTTGGTTGTGTAGGGAAATGTTTTCCCGCCCTAGGATTCCCAGGCATAGCTTGTTGAACTCAACCTTTGACACTTTCATACTCAAGAATCGACGGAGGTATTCAAAGTACTGCTTGGATTTTTCCAGGCCTAATTTCTTCACTAACTGATCTTTCAAATCGGCGAGATCTATTCGAGGGTGCTGATGAGGAGGTTGCATTATTGCGTCTCTCCTCAGAAACTTATATATCCATACAACAAAGGTAAACTCTACTACAACGATTTATACAGAAGATTCAACGTTCAAACTATTACTGTTGTGATCCAATCCACATCACAAAGCCCCTTCCCATACTTGCTTTTTGTTCGACGGGGAAGAACTGAATCTCATATCCTAAACCTCACTCTCAGAGCAGACTCGAGCATCGAATCCTGAATTAACACAGTGAGATCTCAAATTTCCAACCAAACTGAATCTCCCTCCAAAAATGGTACTTCAAAAACTTTCTAAGTTAATAAGTGCACTTCAAGCAACCCTTTATTCGTCCAATCTCATCTATGAAACCAAATACAGATAATTCCCTGCTAACTCTCAGCAGCAAACCACCCAACAATTGTTGCGCAATACTAAAATTCAGCAAGAACCCAAATTCCACTGATTCATCAAAAGGTTAGAACGAGGACTATCAGCTTCAGATTCCAATTCTATGCTAAAAATGCGTACTTACAGCATAATGCATCAAGGAAAAAACACCAAAATTTCGAACTTTTACGCCGAATATCAGCTCGCCGAACCAAGAGAATAGATGCGAAGCTGGTCGGAACTTCAGAGTTCAGATTCGAGGCACAAACCGAATAAATAAAGTACACTCACAGCCTCAAATTTCAATTCTTTTCCTCTCCACTTGCTTGGAGAACATGTAGCTTATTCCGACCATTGCTTCTCATCCCTTCAGAAACACTTCGCTTCACATTCTCCGTTTCTCTTTCCAATTTTAGCTTCCCAGCAAATTATTCACGGAATCACGAAAATCTGAAGAACCCTTTTCGTTGTGTTCTGCCTCCGATCGCTCTCCCTCTGCGACACACTCCCTTTCTCTCTCCCCGTACTTTCTCTCTCTTCTCGCAATGTACAGATTAGATGGTAAATCCTTCGCTTAGCAACTTTATCCTACCGTACAACGCTCGATGCATGACGTACGACTCTTTCGTATGAAAAAACGATGAAACGTGATCTGGCATAAGAAAAATCGCTTTGGTATTAGCAATTTTGATTTGCAAAACTAATAAAAGAAGTCGCTTTTTTTGGCTTGGCGACTATTGGCTTAGAGAGAAGCGCTTATTTCACATCATTATGGTGTGTAATAGACTGGACAAACGACTAACGATTTCGGTTACAAAGCCTAAGTTTCGATTTTGGGAACTCGTACTCCATATTATTTCGAACCGTAAATTTAACGAAAAATAACGAACAAAAAATATTATAACGGCGGTTAGTGAACGGTTGTCTACATTTCAAAAATTACAGTCGACGGTTCAAACTGGCGGTTTACGGTTTTGATATTGAGTAAATCGTTAGCGAATCATAACGGCGGTCAACGGTTTCTGTTACTGTTCAAACCGGCTTTTCTTTTTCGAATAGTTCTCAAAATCAAGTCGTTATAATTGGCGTACGCATTGAAATGATTGAAGTTTTTGTATTTGGAATCGTGTTATGTCTAATTCCTATTACTTTGGCTCGTAACTGCATATTTACAATACATGCGTGGTGATTAGTCGAATAGCAAGATGCCATTGGCCAAGTATACTTTGTCCTGTAAAAAGTGTTGGCGCGACTATGATTAATATATAAATATTGAGGTTGATGATGAGGGTCTAGGCGATCTCAAGGTATGCTCTCTATAAATTTCTCCATTTTAGGCTGCGTATAACACTCTCCCATGACCCTAAAAGCGTAAGCTTGTAGTGAGGTCTTAGACTTAACGAGTGGTCTGTCGTGCGGATCCTTATCATATTAAATTATTACGTTACCTAAAGACACTTATCAAAGGTGATCATATCATATTTTAATTTTATATATTTTATTCCCAATAAACAGCAGCTCCACCACATTATTACACCCGCTCTAACTACAAAATTTACTCGCAGACATGGATCCTCGGAAAATGAGCGACCCAGACAGAGCAAAACTACGACCCATCGGGAACGCATTTTCACACCAGTTCGTCGTCCTGCAAGTGCAACCGCTCAGAACAGAGTGCACTTACGGGAGATTAGCTGCGATGAGATTGCCCGACGACGTTCGAGGGCTCGGACCCTGCGAGGTAGGGTGCACCACACCACACACACATATATATGTATATGTAATCATATCGTTTTGTAGTTGAGTTTTAATTTATGGATCACAGTACACATTGGAAAGAGGAGTAGTACATGCATGCCATGCAGGGGGCTCGTCCACCTTCTAGAAGGTTGGAAACATCATGAAGTGCCATCGATGTTGAGAAGATTGATGTGTTTAGGGCTGCTTTGAGACATGGACTCAAACCAGCAGGCCCGCAGCTAAAGAAGTGGGGACCTGAAGCAAACGCCGAAATTCGGGCATCAAACCCATATTAAGTATTTTTTTTCGAAATAAGATCCGTATTAATGCAGGTAACTTAAATTTAAACAGTACAACATGCAACTACTTTATAAAACCAACACAAAATTATGCATCATGTGTCATGCCAACTTTTTTTTTTTCCGATCGAACATTTCAAGTCCCATTCAAGTAAGTAACTTGCACGAAAAAGAAAAATCTTCAAGAGATCGTATTGAAACTAAGATGTTTCGACTGTGGTGAGAATTGTGAGAAACATATTTCAAAAAGAGTGCAAGAAGTAATAAAATTGTGTTGATATGTTGAGGGTTTGAATTTTTTTTTAATTTTGACGAAGATTTAATTAAAAAAAAAAACAATTAAAAGGATCTCATTCTCATCTCACGTTGACGTTATATATGAGATATGGCTACATTACTATTTTTTTCATCAATCTCTATCTTTTATTCCAAACAAAATTTAAAGGGATTGTCTTTATATTATTTGCCTATCCCTTCGTCTTGCTCAACCACTTGATCAAGAGAAGTCATCGACAAAATGAGTTCCATTCTCTAACTCTATTAGTATATATACAAATATATATATATATATATATCTTGTCCGTAGACCCTAATACCTTCAGACATTTATTACCAGCTGAGCTGCTAAATTGCAGTAACTAATGTGGCATTGCTTTGATGAATCTATGCGAGTTTGAGGTAGATTTCGATTAAGATATCTAATGGGGTGGTATCTATTCGGCTAAGGTTTGAGGTTCAAGAACGCATGCATTAATCTTACAACATAATTCTTTACCAAACTGAGCATATATAATTAAGTCGGAGAGGCTTGAGTTTTGTTCTATTAGTAAGCATAGATAGATCTTCCTAAGTATAAAAAGTCTATTCGATTCTTGTAATAAAATGCGTGTGATTTCAAGGACTTGCAATTAATGCCGAAGAATTCTAATGCCGAAGAGTTCTTACACTTTAATCTTTAATGATGAAAGAAGAATAGCTAACTTCATTGAATTCATTACAGCATTTCGAATTTTCGTCCTATGCACTTCAAACTGTTCCCTTCCTCCACTTAAATAAATAAACAAGCAACAATCCCACAAGAAAGACAAAACCCACAGTTTTCCTCAAGATAATAAAATATTATGTAATAACAACACAATATTTTTTCTACTTTATAGGCTCAGAAAATGGAGCCTTCAAAAGAATGTGAGCTTAAAAGAACTTAAGCTTTCCCTTAGCCATACCGTTAACCGTAGTTCGCTGCAACCGACACGTTTCTTCCTCGGCGCCCGTCAGACCATCGCACGAGCCCCTCGACGACCCGAGCGTGACGGCAAAGTAGAGATAAATAGTGCAAAGAAACGCAAGAAGGGCGAGAGCTGTAAGAAGGAAACGGTGCCTTTCGAACAGGGTCGACCAGCTTCCCAATTCTTCGCCTTTCGAGTGCTGTTTCTTCGACGAGGATTGGGCGAAGACGGTTTGCGACTGCGATCTGCGATGGGGCGAAGTTATCGTGACTACGTTGTCGAGGGCCATCTGATAATTTCCTGCAACAGATTGTTTTCCCAAATTCAGATATTCCATCAACAGGAAATAATTCTCTTGGTATTTCTCGAAACGAAAGAATCGAACAAGAATCTCCTATCTTTAACTAACGAATCAATCAACCTATTTTCTTCCCCACTTGTTTGCATAACACTTTTGTGATGCGAATGCTCATTGTCTGCAAAATATGTGCAGAAATCTGAAGTTCTAACCTTTTTTCCTTTCTACCAACAAACCAGCAACCAAATTTCAAATTCAGATCCTTCTCATCGGAAACGTTGAACAAAACAACGTTCTAGCTTGAACTAGATCCATCATATTGCAAAAAAAAAATTAACAATTAAAAATTCGAAACCACGGAGAGATGATAAAACCAAATTGAATTGCCGAAAAGAAATACGATTGAATAGTTAAACAGCGCCGATCAAGCACGCAGCGGATCTGCGACTGCAATGAAAGCGAAACAACGAAAGGCAAGAATCGAACTTACAGGTGAAGAAAAAAATCGATTCGAGAGATCTCGAAAATCAATAGGTCAATTTTCACCGCGCGATAAACGTAGAATCTTACATCAATTTCCAACGCCCATCTAATTCGGAACGTAGGAAAAAAAATTCACAATTTGAATAAATAAATGGGCGACAAATGGGAACTGCGTGTTTACGATTGGAAAGCACCATTCAGCGTCGATCGTATTTATTATTTATTGGGATAGAAGAAAAGAAACGCGTTGGTCTCTGATTCTGATCTTATTATTATTATATAGGGACCCTTGGACAACGTTGTAGGGTTTTAATGAAAACTCGATCTAAAGTCAAATTAAATTTCAATATTTGACTCTTACTTTTAGGTCCCATGAAATTAATTATAATTTGAACAACTATAAGACATCTCCAAAAAACTCATTTCCAAATTCAAATTCATTATCAAACTCAAAATGCAGTAATTCTTCTCTAATCATTAAATCCTTTCTCAAATTCAAAATAATATTGTCAAAAAAATATTATTTTTCATACCAACTTTGCTTAATTTTTCAATACTACCACATATTTTTCAATTTCACAAATTTTACTGATAGACAAATAAAAACACTACTTAAGTATTTATAGATGATTTATTTATATAAATGAACATTATCTGCGTATTATATAAATATAGAAGAACTAAATAAATGTAATAGAATAGACAAATTATAATATTGTATGAGAAAAAACAATTATTAATATAATAGGGGTCACTTTGTAGGAGTGAGAAAGTTATGCTTTGGTGAATATTATAAACGCAAACATGCGTTTTTTGGACTATTTCTTTGATTTGCGATCCCTTTTGCGCATCGGATATGCCCTAAACCCATATAATAGAAGCATTACCTTGCATCAATTAGTTATACGAAAACTACTCCAACTAAGTTTACCTCCCACAATTTCTCCCACAATTTCTTGAGTTATTCCCATGAGGTGTTATCTCATGATTACCGTGTTGGGTAAATTTGGGACGTATTTACCTAATTCCTGGAGATCTAGTCACAACCCCAAAATGTGCATCTTAAGCCCATAGCTTGTTGAGTAGGGATACTCGTGGATTGTAAAGAAAAAAAAAAAGTTCGCCATAACGAGTTTGAACTTTCTTGTCGCCTACGGGCTTTATATTCGATCCCAAGCCCGGGCTCGAGCCCAGTATAAAATTTTCGAGTTCGAGCCTCAAGCCACGAAAATGAGCCCCACCTACCAATTAAAAGTAGCTGACGACAAATGCAAACAAATAAAAAGGCAAGAAAACATCAACTTCCTACATACAAACTGTATCTTCTCCTTCTTCCACAGAAGAGAAAGAAGCAAATGATCATGAGAAGTTGAACAACAGATGCAAACCTTTTCTTAACGATATGTATAGTAAGTTATCAACCGTCCTGAAAATCTCCAGCATTCTCAAGTAGGTAGTTTATGGCTAGTTCTTCATTCCTATCACAAGCTAGAATGGCCCTATAACAAGTTCTCTTTCAAATCCCATGGCTTCCATCTGCATACGTAAAACACAGAGTTGTTGTAAGCCCAGCCAACGAAAATATATAATAAAAGAAAGTAAGACAAGATTTACTAGCACAAGGAAAAGCATGCTCGTAACGATACATGCCATCGTATGTTAATAGTCGAAACTCGAAATAACTCACCCATCGGAGCCATCGGTGGTTCGTTGAGTAACTGGAGGAATTCGGATTGATTTTCTTGTATTAGGGTCACAAGTGATGGATTTTGCTTCCCAAGTCCTTGAAGCATGGGCTATGTGTATAAGAAAGAAACTAATTGCAGGTTACATTATTTCTTTAGAAAGGAAAATCTTAGAATGGGAAAAGAATACAAAGAGATGTTTTAATCAATACCTGCAGAATCTGAGGATTATATGAAATATCGTACGTAAAGCTTGAAACTGCATGAATCAGAGGAAGTTGGATTACCATAGCTATACTTCCAACTACGACATCCCAAAATATTAGCATATGATTAGATTTCCGTTCAACTATAAATGTAACAATAAAGGTACTGATCACAAGTTTTCAGATGCATTTCAATTACCTAACGAACGAATGAAATTTTATAAAGATGATAAAATGAAACCTCACCTGTGGGTTACCCCTAAGGAAATCAACCGATCCAATGTCACCACCTCTCCCAGCACCAGGATTGGTATCCTTAAAAATAAAAAGTCAACAAAAGGATCAAGCATGGTAAAACACAAAGTAGCATCGTAAATATATAACCACTATGATGATATAAACAGACCTGAGGAAACAAATTCAGAGGAGACAAGTTAGGTGCTACTGAAGAGGGGTGAGACAATGGAGCCGAAACTTCAGTGCTTTCAGGGATGCCCTGTTTAGAAAATAAATAAAGAGTATCATGCATCTTAGACACCGAGGAGGAAACTTGCAAGCATAAGGAGAAATAGAATAGAGATTCATACAGAATATAGGTGGTCGACGGCTCTCTCTGGATTGTTATATGCAGCGCGAAGAGCACGAGTAACCGCTTCCTTGTCCCAACTGCCACCTCCCATATCCATAACTTGTTGGATAGTCTGCTCAAGGTTATTTCCAGCTAGCAGATTGGAAGCAGCTTCACTATATGGTTTCAATGCAACAAAGATTCACATTTACTTGAAGAAATGTTAAGTGTGTTTTGATTCGTTTGCTGTGGCATAATATCTAGTATGGTAAATGCTGGAAAATCAATTATTCGAATAGAGGGAGTAAATAGCAATATGAATGGTACCTACAGTAGTTTTCCAACTTACGGAATCGATTGGGGAGGGGGGAGCTTCAGTGGCAGAACTAGAATTGTGAATTGGTGCAGGCTGCTTCAAGTATTGGGGGAAGAATATTGAGAGATTAGAAAATACGAAGTGGTACAGTACATAACTTCAACAGAGAATGGTGCTCACATACTTACCTGGGAAGATGTTGACCCAGTTGCCCCCAACGATTTACCTGGAACCAAAGAGCAGAACAAGAAATGAAGTAATGCAGTAAAAAGGATGAACAGAGATAGCATATGTTTCTATAGACTCGAGTAAACAAGCCCATTCGAAAAGGGCAAGTACCTTGGTCAGCATTACAACAAGAAAATGATCTTCTGAGACCTTTGTTTTCAGCCAATGTACTTTCATCTTTCAATACTTTTTCGTTATTGAATCAACAATAGCTGACCACATGGATAATTATTTTTTCATAAAGCATCTTCAATCTTTTTCTTGACTGCCATTCTAAAAGATATGTCCATAGGTAAGCATATTGACGATAGATGAGCAGAGGCACGAGATGAAGAAAATCAGACACCGTATAATGCTCTCCTAAAAGAAATCCAAAAAAGCTGAATTTGAAGAGGAAAAACAGATACGCCATCATTTTCGTTAACTACATAAACAATTGAATACTCAAGCAGTATTTTCGTCCCAAAAAATAACTTGACAAATAGCTGCATATCACGATTTCATTCTCCAGAAATATTCTATAAAATAGAGGTTCGCAATATCTAAATGTTCTTGCAGAAAAAGGTTAACACGCCCAATTACTTTCTTCAGATATCTAATAGAACAGCAGAATCTTCTAACATCAAAAGGGCATTTCCCGTGAATTAAACACCACCTAACCAGCAAACGACTATCATCATGTATTCTCCAGTATACACCACCACATTCTCCAGCATTGAATTACCAAGAAAACCTAGTACCCAAATACCGACAATAAATGCACAAATGTAAGCATAAATTGACCAGAAAACAAAAAAGAACAATACGTGCCATAACATTTAGATGAGAGGAGTAGCACAGTGAGTAACTGAATCCCTCACACCAAAACAAAATAATAACTAAAACCGTACTGTAGTGTTGATTAGGGCATGATGAATTTAACCTAATCTTCTGTCATCTTTATCGTCTACTCTCTGCTCCTTTTCTATTTCTGGTACTGTCCTCCCTTTCTCATTTCTCAGATACAAACAAAAATCAAATAAGTACAAGAAAAGCAACACCAAAACAGTAATATTTTATTAATATAGTCACAAGATAGCTCAAACTTTAGTCCACTTCTCATTTACGTTACATTTTCACGGTGAGATTCATACCGTCGAATCTTCTTCCAATTTAAACGTACTAACAATGATCAACATAGCTTTCAACGCAAATGGCAGCAAGCGAAATCTTCGAAACCCCAGAACGTTGTAGATCGAAAATTTGAAGTAGGCAAAAAGAAAAAAAAAAAAAAAAAAAAAAAAGAGCGTTTACCGAAATCTCAGATATCCATCTATTCCAACGAAGCTTGTTTTCCAATTCAAAGATTCGCACGTGTGCGGCGCACGTGACTCGTTTGGACCCCAATAGATGGGCTTCACATTTGGGCCCATTGGCAATTAACGGGCCCTTCTCTGACATACATCAGTGACGTAATTTGATTGATTGGTACCAATAAATATTTATTTGAAAAAAAAGGAAAAACTGATGTTCTTCATTCTTTTACCTTCTCAAGATAGCATTAGCAGTGCAACAAGCAAATGAAATGAAAGATGGGAGTGAGGAGTCAGAATCAGAAACTTTCTTTCAAAAGTTTTAACAGATTTCCTATGTAAACAAATAGTAACTAAACACCTGACTCATGTCAAGTCTCTCTCACTCTATTGATTACAATTCAAGAAAATTAAGACAATCACAAAGCATCATCAGCTTCTTACCACAGAGCAGAGCTCTCTTTACTCCTTGCATCACCGCCGATCATTATCTGCGACGTTTGAGAGCCTTCCACTGCTTAACCATATGATCGATCGCTTCCCTCAGACGGACCTTCCTATTTTCGCTCGAGTTCCACAGCTCGGGGACGGGATACCGACCACTAGGGTTGTATTCGTTCATCTCATTAAGTGCTTTGATCACAGCGTTGTAAACCTCTTCGCCCATTTCAGCTTTCAGCTCCTTCAACTTCTCATCTTCTTCGTCGATGAATTCCTAACGTGTTAAAAGGACAGAAAGGGGAGTGTTACACTTGAAGAATACACACACATGCACACACTGATGATCAACGATTTGCAGAATGTTTAGTTGCTGTTGGGTATATATTATTTACCTTGTGAGTTCCATCGACCATGACTATCTTGTAGGGATGCCAACTTGGGTCCCTAAGGTGATCTTCCCATAAGGAACATAGTTCAATGGCTTTGGCCACAGCATCTTCGCCGGGAAATCTTTGCTTCGCTGCTCTCATAAAGGGCTTCGATTCGAGGTCGCCCATCCTCTTCACACAGATGTTCGCTCGGGACTCCTTCAGACCCTGCGGAGCAGATAAGCGCACATTTTAAAGTAATTTAGCAATACAAAAGGGAACGAATACGCAATACATTAAGATTACTGAGATGGTCTACAATTAGATCGTTAATCCTAATTCCAATGAAATGAAAAGCGACACTCGTTAGAGAGAAGAATACAATGAAGGCATGAAAAGCAAGTGAGATATCTAACTAATACTCTAACACTTGTCTTGGCATTCGAAACAGTGAAGTAAGTTTGATGAAATATCCAGACAGCATTGAAGAGACACTTGTCAATGGTGGCAAAAGGGCGGGCTAAAACAAGCAGGGGAAGAAGAATGACTCACTTTTATCATCTCCTTGTGAGCATCCTGTAACTCGTCGTTGGTATTCCTCTCCTTGATGATAAGTGTTTGATTAAGAGTTTCCATGCATTCATACTCTTCCTCTTTATCTTTAAGCTCATTTTGGATTTCATCCAGCTTCTTCTTATCCTCGGGGTTTTCCTCACCCATGTGTTTCATCATCTCAGCAGCACCTCGTAATTGTTGTATCTGCAATTCCAGTGCTTGCTTTTGGTCAAGATGGGTACTGAGCTCTATGATCTTCTTATCAAGGAGTTCCTTTTCGTTCTGTCAGTGATGAAATCGAATTAGAGATGACAAGACACCGGCGAGTTATATGATTCTTGTAAGAGAGAAACGGTAGCATGCCTTGTGCTCCTCAGCGAGTATTCGCATTTTTTCATTAGCTTTAAGTCGTTCTTCAAGAGCGTCCTCTGTCTGAAAAAAAAAACCATGTCATTTAGTTTAATAGTTGTACTTCTGGAACACAAGATCGAGCAATGTTCAGAGCTCTAATTGTCCACACACTGAGACAAGCCAACATTTTGCTTTTATCATCACTGGCTGATAACTGGAAAGCCACGTAAATTATCATAAGCACAAAAACCACTGCCTTCAACATTAGCTATATAGGCCATATTTACAAGTAGCCTATCCCTATACAAGATAATAGTGTAAGATATAAATCGTACCATCCTTTTCTCATCATGTAGCTTCCTTTTCTCTTTATCATTAAGAGATTGACGCTTCCTTAGATCTTTCTCCTTCAATTTCAGCTCTTCTCTCCGAGCTTGCAGCTCCTTCTTACTCCTTTCTTGCTCGTCATGGATCTTTCGAAGCTGATTGGAAGCATCATCAAGCAGCTTCTCCATCACTTTTTACAAAAAAACAAACATTAAATAAACGTTGTAAGCTTAGATTCCTTATAGGCAAAACTATACAAATCAACAAAGGCAAGAAAACAGGTCGAATGACGCAAACACTTCATGTGTAACTCATGGATTCAATTTATAGAACACCTTAAAATAAAGTGAAGTCCAAGATTTAGTACCTTCGTTGTGGCGCTGAATCATATCTTCCTTTAGCATAATATTCTTTTTAATGAAGCCCTCCGTCTTGCTTATCTTCTCCTTCATCACCTCGCAAGTCTCCGACTTCGAAACTAATTCTTGACTCAAGTTGGACATCAGCGCTGTATCTTTCCTCATATGCTCTGCCTGTATATCGTGCAAGGTCTTTAGGTCACCGGTTTTCTTCAGGTGTCTACCAACTAAACCCCCGTCCCAGTAGTCATCTCGACGTGCAACCCAGGCATATAGCTCATCTCCTTTACCCCTAGCCATCCTCCAATCCCTCTTTCCATGATTTTGCCTCTCAAACTGCTTTTCAAACTCTATCGCATTTCTAAACCCTTCCCAGTCTCGCTGAAAGAGCACGATCGCGTATCCCGAATGTCCTTGGAAATTCCACAAGGGAATGACTTTGAGAGGATTAAAGCCTTGACTAGCCCACTCTTCTTTTAAATCTCGACCACTTTCCCCCACATTCCTACCACTGCCATCAGCAGATTTAGTAGTCGGGATATTGGCAACCACAGCCATCCACGGCCACACAAAGAGCTCACCATCACCTTTATCCATGTGTGACCTATAAAAAGCTCTAGAAGCGGTAGGCTCCATGCTTAAAACTCCACCCCGATGCTTACCATTTGAGAACGCACTGTTTTCCGCTGGTACAATGACTTCGCCCTCTTCCACGTCTAATTCGCCCTCTTCAACGTCCAAAGTAGACGACCCACTAACAGTATTCTTCATCTCACACGCTGTTTCGACCTTCTCTGGCAAAGATGGGGGACTTTTAGGTAGTGGTAACGGACTCCTTTTGGCCTTCCTATACCATTCAAGATATCTAATCAGTCCCCCATGCCTAGCCTTCTCACGAAACGTAGCGCTCTTAGACTCTCTTGCAAGCCGATAAGCATGTCTCTCGAGGTCCGAGAGCTCATACTGCTTCTCATTATCTAGACAGTAGGGGCATAAGAAATTCTTCCTCCCAGTACTCTGTAGCTTGACCTTTTCATCCCTTAACTCTCTGTAGTAGCTATATTCGTATTCTCTCATATCAGAGTCGCGGCCATCGTTTGTTCTTCGTCTCTTATAATGACTCATTTTGACCTGATGTTTCTAGGACAGAAGACGCAAAGGGAATCAAGAGATTGAAATAGGAAACACATTAATACGCTAATATGACTGATTGGATATGCATCAAAATTGCCAAATTGATCACAGCAAACATAAAGGAGAAAGTCCATGATTTCCAAAGTCGTTCTACTCTACCAGTAGTTTTTCGCGTAGTTATATTAAAGGCAGCATTCTCATCATCGTATGAAGAAATAAACCATCGAAAATTACTAAGATGACACTATCAAACATAGAGAAGGAAGTCCATGACTTTCAAAGTCACTCTACCAGTAGACTCGAGTAAATCGTTTTCGTATTGTAGTCAAAACAACAGACTTGCACCATTGATACGAGGAAGATAAACTAGTTACAGTGATTGTACCTAGGGTTTTAACAAAGAAATCCGAGACATTCACTCCAATAGTAGAAACTACACTCGGCACGCGCACACATTCGATCACACACAGAGAAATAGGCAAAACCAAAAATCTTCAATTTCTTAACTTGCCAGGAAAGAACTTCTCACAGCGCCCAACGACGATCTAGGTTACCGATCGCAAGAAGAAGACGACGAACGATACTATGAGCTGATGACAGAAGAGAGTGAGAAAAAAAATGGTCGAACGAAGGTCCTTATGTGTGCGTGCGACGATGGTTTTACCATTTTCGAATATTTTTAATTATTTTATCTTTATTAATAAACAATGATTGAATACATCTGTTACTTGGGCCACATATTGGGCCGTTATGGTTATTTAGTTCGGCCCAATTATTTTCTCTAATTTAGGAAACTCTTGAGATATCGAGGCCAAGGTGTTCGACATGGCGTCTCAGTGACGGATTTCAAGCAAATTCAACCTTATTCAAATCGTTACGATGACGTGGATGGCAATCTCCATATCAGTTCTAGTTCTATGGGTGGCTTCTATCTGCAAGGTTCTGCAAGGATCTTACAAGCCCAGATTCTTGAATGGCGACGGTAATTCGTCTTTCTTTGACGACTGTTACGCATACAGTGCTTCTGTTTCTTGATTCGATGGTGTTTTTTTTCTCCTTTCTCCGATGGGCTCAGGCGATGCTTCTCGGAGGAGAAACGTCATGCTGGTAATCGCACACCCTGACGATGAGTCCATGTGAGTCTTCGAAATTTGAATCGAGGTGCCTTTCGCTGTAATTGTCAAAGATTGGGCATTCATTAGACTTCTAAGGGATCGACTACTTCCATTTTGCTTTCGATATCGAAAATCTGAATGTCGAATGCGTATGGGCTTCATCAGCCGTCATTTACCATCTGCAGGTTTTTTGCGCCTGTTATCAATTACCTTATTTCAAGCGGCCATAGCCTTCGTGTGCTCTGCATATCGACTGGTGAACGTTTATTCGTAGTCATCGCTCGCCATATCTTTAGTCTTGTGAACAAGATAAGCCATTTTCGGACAAATTCCGAGTAGTTAGATTATCGTGTTCTAACAATCCCATGTACTTTGGCATTTGCAGGTGATGCTGATGGGAAAGGAAGTGTTAGAAAAGAAGAGCTTTATCTGGCCTCTGCAGCGCTTAAGGTAGATTTGCTTCCTTCTTCATCTCTTCTATTTCTTTGTGGATCCACTTACTGATTACTATGTACTTCAAAGTTTCCAAAAGTTGATTTATTTTTCAGATTCCAGCCGGGCAGGTGAAGATCCTCGATCATCCTGATCTGCAGGTTTTTTTTTTCAGAATCTTGAATCGAGCCTTTCAATTATTGGCCAATATGCTAACGCAGTGTTTTTCTTTCTCGGGTTTTATTAGGATGGTTTTGGTAAGGATTGGAACTCGAATCTTCTGGCGAGAATTATCGACGAGGAAACGCAGTCGAACTCTATCGACTTGGTAATGATCTTTTCCTCTTTGCGGGCACTTGCATTCGAAGTTTCTAGTGATGGGCTTCCCTTCTCTCTTCTTCAGATCATTACCTTCGATGATTACGGTGTCTCGGGCCATTGCAACCATCGCGACGTACATCGAGGAGTGAGGTTTGTACCAAGCTGTAACGAAAATTCATGCTCTAAAGATAATGCTAAGACCAATACTTTCTAGTTCTTTTCTTCTAAACACAGAAAGGTAGTTTCCCAATCACCTGAGAGAAATCTTGAAGCATGGGAGCTTGTGAGTTACTTTTAGTTTTCTCCATCTCTTTCTAACTTCTGATAAAGTGCTACACTTTAACTAATTCTCCCCTGTTTTCCAGGTAAGCACTAACATAATGCGCAAGTACAGTGGACCGATCGACATCTGGTCTTCTATGGTGATTGCCAAATTGCAAGAAAATGGACGAATACATTGTTTTTTGAACGTAGATCCTCGTCGAAGTTATGATGCAATGTCTCAACACTCTAGCCAATGGGTTTGGTCTGAATTTTTTATTCTTTTTGTTTTTCTTTTCCACAAGCATTTGCTGTTACAGATTATGTAAAGCGTGTTTTCAACCTTGCTTCCCAGGTTCCGTAAGCTATTTGTGGCATTTTCGAGCTATACGTATGTGAATACTCTGAAGAAGATTTGACTGCTCGAAAACGAAGAGATGAGTTCAGCCGCTGTCTTTACCAGTCGAATCCTATTCAAAAGCCTTGTAATAGATTGAAAACAGTATCAAAAGGCAAATTTTAAAAATCATCATGTTCCGAGTTGTATTTATTTATGCTTCTAATATAACATGTTGCAAACAACACAAAGAAAGTAGCTTCCAAAGAAAATCAAGTTTCTGCTATAATGTTTCTTCCTTGTTGCTCTGCGTAGCAGCAACGGATCCAAAGATGCATCATTCAAGAGAAATTGGAGCGATAAATCACTTACAAAACTGTGGGAACTATCAGTATATGAGATTTATCCCGCCTGAGCTGTTTTTTCGCCTGCATTGCTAGTCTCTTTGATTTGCTCAGCTGCTTCATCGTTCTTCAACTTTGCTGCTCTCTCTGCTTCGGCTTGTTCGATCAGAGCACGTGCTTGCATGGATTTCATCATCTCTTTCATTGTCCTCTCTTCCCCTTCAAGCTGTGTTTTCATTATGACCTCTGCTTCTTTGTCTATCGGTTTGAAGTACTCCTCAATGGCTGCTTCCTATGAGCAAATTATCAAATCATTGTTACTTGAAGATTGCTGAGAATGTTAGCCCGAATGTGGAAATATATCAACTTACTTCGATATGAAAAGTAGTTAGTTCACACAAATTTTCAATTCAAACCTCAAACTTAACATGGTACTGAAGCAGTTTCAGTTTGCACGTTACTATACGTGGTTTGGCTTATCATGCCACTTGAAGGGCACGTCGAGACGATTCAGTTTACATACAACAGAAAATTTTAGAACACGATTCAGTTTACATACAACAGAACTCACCTAACATAGGATGCAACCTTCAAGCTAAAGAAGAGAAGTGATCCATTTGCCTAAGTTAAATCACATACACACGGTAACCACGAAATAATAGTAACGAACGGAAAGCTTACTGTATCGTCCAATTTCTTATTCAGCGCTTGCATTTCCTCAACCATTCGCCGGACCTCGGATATAATTATTTGTTCAGGAACCTTGTTGAGAACAGCTTTACGTTCTTGTGCCTTTCAAAAAATAGATAGAAGTATGAAGAAGTCTATCTGACCAAGAACGTAAGCAATGCACATCCTTTTTCTGTCAATAGTTCACAGCGAGAAAATGAAACCAATTGTTCTTATGCACATTGGATCAATATGCTATCGAAAATAGCTCGCACATAGTGTGCTTCATCCTAATACTTCGATGATGTACAAATGAAAAATGATGCTGGATATCAATCCAAATCCAAGCAGTAAGGCACCCGACAAAGACGTCGAAACATATTCGAAGCATTACTGATCCAAACCTACAATCATATCCACCATCATCTCATACCGAAAGTGCAAACCTACTTTCAACGGTTCTACGTAAACAAGAAAAATCAAGCTTCCCAATCAGATATAAATCATAATTTTGAACAAAAAAACAACCGGAGACACCTATAGTGATTTCCCAGCACAAACAATTAGCAAAAGAGAACAGGAAAACAAGCAAAGAACAAAAAAAGAAAACCTTCTGCAGGCGTTGCTGCAACTGTAATCTATAAGATCTAATCCTCCGTTCTTCGTATCCCGAAAGTACCCTAACATAGAACATAGCTTTTCTCCCGAATTCCAAAAACTTGTTCATTGTCAATACGTGATTGCCACTCCGTGTCTCCTCAGCTTTCCCTCCTGATATTGTACCTCTTCAGACCCAATCAAGTTTAACAACGACGATTGATGCTTATCAATTTTGTCTTTAACGAAGAGAAGCAGCGATGGTTTTAATTTGGGATCTTTTCACAGTTCACGCACGACAGCGTCTCACTCACTTCTCCGTAACACTTCATTTTTACCCTTGTTTTTCCTGTTCTTTCCATTTACTACCTCTGTTTTATGGACATTTTGGGTATGAGTTTTAAGTAACTGAATATTTTTAATAATATAGTACAATCAAAATGTAAAAAAGTGTATATTTTAATACGTCTTTTAAGAATATTAATATTATTATATTGATTGTTTGATAGTATTTTTGCTAAATAAGGAAATATATAAAATATTCGGGACGCCCAAAATAGTAAAATGTACAAAACCTTTTGGGACGGACGGAGTACTATTGTGCAATCTACAGAAAAATACTTATGTATATAAAAATTTTGCAAGTCAGTACCCTGTCAGAAAATTTTTCATTTAAGTACCCGTTCGATTGTGTATACCATTTTTTCAGTTTTGACGTACCTTTTATATGTGTATTATGTAGCACGTCACGTATTTATATGGTACATATACACGGTCTATATGGTACCTATACACGGTCTATATGCTACCTTATTGTGTTATATGATGTACCTTTTTCTCACGGTATTATGTATCACAATACGTTTCTCTATGATACTTAAATGTGTTCTATGACGTACTTGCGGCGGAACCGGTATCAATCTCAAAAAATTTATTCTAACAGATACCTACATATAAAAAATTTCTAAGGGGTCTGACTTTCGAAATTTTTTATATAAATGGGTATTTTTGTGTAGATTCCCTTTTACTATTTTCATTTCCATTTTCATTTTATAATTATTTTGTGTATCGTGCTTGATTTACATATATAAATACTCATTTGCATAAAAACTTTCAATTCAGTACATTGTCAGTATTTTTTTATATGTAGGTACTTAATAGAATAAATGTTTTGCACATAGGTACCGTCCGCCGCAGGTACGCCATACAACAGTACTATATAACAACGTATTTTGGTATGTAATACGTTGAGAAAATGGTACGTCATATATAACAACTAAGGTACCATATAGAAACAGTATAGGGTACCGTATAAATGTGTGACGTGGTAAGTAATACACACATAAAAAGGTACGGCAAGACCAAGAAAATTGTACAAAAACGGGTACCTATCTGTAAAAATTTTTAATATAGGTATTGATTTGTAAATTTTTTATTCAATTGGTATTTTCTATAGATGTCACTTCTTTTTAATCTAAGACCTTAATTGATGAAATTTTAGATCTATCTACAGCTAAAAAAATAAATAAATTGTAGGGATAGATAATGGAACAATTAAAAATAATAATAAATTAGCAAGCGGTTCAATTCCGATTTTTTTTTTCCGGTCACACAAGTATCCACCATCGTAATCTCCACACTTCGACTAGACTCAATCTAAGCCGAATCTGAACCTCATCGTCGACTATAGGACAATTCTATTTTGAAACAGGCGCATGGTTCAATTCATTTTATCCTATATATACATTTAAATGTAGTCTTCCTACGGTGTTGACATGTGTCATTTTCATTAAATTCTTTTAACTAATTATTTCTTAATACGTTGATAAAACCACCCCACACTCCACTTCTAAAAAAACTAACCACCCATGTTCTATCGAAATGGATTCTTTAATTAGTTAATTATAAATCGTTAATTAATTTGTATAATCGACTTAAAATAGATATAGCTAATTATGACCCGTGCATTGCACGGGCAAAAAACTAATTAGAAAAAATTCAAAGGTTTATATGGTCAAATCCCTTCAACCGGCGCTTAAACAGCTAGTTGGTTTCACGGTTCCTTTATTTCAGAAACGTAACCGAACCATTTGATCGACGGTTTGGTTTAACCTCAGTGTATCGCAATACATTACATCTACTTCAAAGCCCTAAAAATAAAACAAGCACCATAGCCGAAACCCCAAACGGTACACGATAACACATAACCGCCCGCTTTCACTACACGAATCATTGCCCGGCGTGCGAATAATAATACGAGACGGGGGGCCCGCCGGCCTGCGGCTCAACGTCGGGTGGCGCCAAGGCCTGCGTTGGCGGCTGCTGCACATAAGCATGATGGGAATACGAATAGTAAGCGTTCGCATAATCACTTTGCATGGGCTGCGTGGCAGAATAAGCCATCTCATAATGTTGATGATGATGATGATGAGCAAATTGTGGGACCGAAGAACCCTCAACGGCTAAACCCGACGACGAAGGGTCGTAAGGAACGACGCTTTCTTGGTAAGGTATGCCGCTGTGTAATGATGATGATGGCGCGTATTGTTGGCTGCCGCCCAGTAATGGCATTTGGAGGTATTTCCTTTCCAAGTCGCTGATTTGGTGAAGATGGTGAGAAGTATCTTCAACGGGCCTACACGAGAAAGACATATTATCTGAGACGATTGAAGGGGGCGAAAGTGAGTGAATGAATGATTTACCTTGAATAGGGAGGAAGAACGTGGGCCGTGGTGGATGGCAGTTGAGGAGGATTGGGGACGGCGTAGTAGCTGCTCGATGGAGTTGGGTGCTCCAAATAAGATGATGCTCTGTGGTGGGTGTGCTGATGAGGAAGGCTTTGGATGGGCTGGCGTTGTATTACGGATGGGATTTGTTCGTATTGGAGTGTGGGTATGTAAGGGACGTTTCGAGGTGGGAACGCCAGCATGTGATTGTAGTGATTTTCTAACCGTGGTTGCAGCGTCAGGGATTGGGGTAGAGGTTGGGTCCCTGATGAGGTTAGGGGACGAAATGCTGACGTTAGTTTTTTCGCCTGTGGGGATAAATAAAAATGTCGCATTTTATAAGACATAGTGCGGTGGAAAGATAATAGTGGGAATGGTGAAAAATGGAGCGTGCGGAGATATACTTACTAGGTTTCGACTGAGTTCTTGGTTGAACTTTGATCCAGTGTAGTTCTCCCTTATAACATTCCTGAGAGAAACTTCAGGCATGGGGAGACATTCCTTGAAAATCTTGAATTTCACCTGAAAACAAAAGTAATAAAAAACATGAAACACCTCAGGTTCCAAGGGGGAAACCCCACCACCAACAGTCGATTAAGGGCAAACGATGAACTGAATCAGGTCATTTGCTGCTTCCCGCAATGTAATCAAAAACCGTGTTTACTAACTATTGATTGAAAAACCTCAGTTATTAACTTCAGCTTTTGAGATCCCAACTGCTATTTATCTAATGGGCGTTATATTACTATGGTTCAGCATAGCATAAATACATCGTAAAAAAACGTTAGCGAGGTTTCGGTATAACCAGCCCTATTCAATGCTTTACCTGAGCAGGAAATTTTCCTTTAAAAGCAGAAGGTTCCAAGTGTAGCTTCCCAGGGCAGGTAGCTTCATAAACACCATACAAAAGCTTCAATTCAAAATCATACAAGAACAGCTTTGCCCCAGGTTTAATCCTTTCCACCACGTCTTTCTTTCCCATAGGAAGTCCAAAGACACGGTATCTGTAACATTCAATCTTTGTACTCGGATTACACATAAATATATAGCCAGGAATGTGGTTAGGTTCTTCAATTTTCTGCTCGTTATTATCTGTGGGACCTTTTCCTACACCGACTTCAGGCTCAGAAATAGAGACAAAAGTGTTGTCATGAGGAAGAGGAGCGCTCGGTTCTGTTGAAGTGTTCTCTGAGACAATAACCTTTTTCATCTGAACACTTGAACTGCCTGTAGTATTTGGTTTTTTCTTAGTTTTCTTACCTTTATTATTCTTCGCCATCAGCTAAGACTGCATAAAAAAGCGCATAAGGCTCGTTATATTACTTAGAAAGCCAGAAAAATTAACGGAAAAAGCATCACCTAGTGAAATTTCATAGATGTGAAGATTCCTAAAAAAGCTGATGAATTGAACCCGTAGGAACTTTTGCAACATTTAATCATTTGCAACGATAGCTGATGCCTTTCTTCTTATGATAAAGGAAAGTCAAAGTGGTAACAAGTAACAACGGTGACTGAATCGTCAGTCTCTAGAACAATGAAATCAACTATAATTACGCATGATAGGAAATCTTGCAAAAGCTTCGCTACTTGGTCACTTGCTAATCGCAGTGACGATAACCAGGCATGAATTATCTAAATGTAAAAGAAAAAATGAAAAGCATTCCCTAGCTACAGAGTTGCTTCAGCTCAAATATATCTTGGTATATCATATCACCCTACTTAGTCGTAAACCACCCCAAAAAAACAAATTTGATAAATATGTAATCCTTCTAGTGTGATTAAAAGAGGAGCAGAAGTGAAATGGTTAGCCTTTTCTTCATCAAAATTCTTAGCCAGGTGTTTAGTGACTTTAGTAGATTATACCAAATGTTTCTGTACTTCAAACCTATTCGGGGATGAAGATCTTATCTCTTCAGAAATTCAATGATATATCTTAAAGTCCATAGCATTTTCACCAATGCCATTGAAGGAATCACATAAATTAATCTTCCGCATGGAATCACCAACATTGCACGAAAAACTAGAAGAGCCAAATGATAATTACGATCACAAGGAGCAGGCAACACTCATCAAAAGAGTCGAAAGTAACATCTGAGCTTATGAACAAAATAGCGAAAAAATTCAACCAAGCTCATCACCCCCAAATAACGATAGGAAAAACCAGCAAAACTTACAAACAACCACCCAAGAATTCAGAACACACATACACGTAAAAGCGCGTACATAAATCATCCAAGGGCAATGCCCAAAAATCGATGAATCACACCTCAAATTACTCACGGCTCGAGTTCGTGATGACTTCTTTCACCCTAATTTTTTTTGGTGCGAGCTCAGTGTGATATGAGATGAAAACGAACGTTTTGCTTGACGGTTGGGGAAACAAGTACACACACAAGGGCTTTTTCGTAATACTAAAAAGTACGGTCCTTTGGTGGGTCAAAGAACACCGACCGTTTAAAAACCCGACCCGTTAATTTTACCCACGGCTTACCCGAAAGTGAAACAGAGGCTTTCCCTTGCGTCAGTGAAAAGCAGCCGCGGGTGCTTCACTTGCCGGCACCGTATTCCCGCCGGAATTCTTTCGTAATTTGTACTGCTAGATCGACGATTTTGAGCTTTCCCTAGCCTTAATTGGAAAATGGTTGAGGGAAAGGACGTTATTGACGCCATGGACGTCGATGGCCATGATTCATCCGCCGCCGATTCGATCAGTATCCCGAGATTTTCAATCAATGGTGCTTTGGCTTACCTTATTATATCGATATGAATTTGGTTTCGTAGTTTTGATTAGTCTGTCTTTGTTTCTTTGTTCTGTCTATGTGATTGTTTTGATTTCATTTTCCTTCTGGATCGTAGTTTTGCAGCTTCTGAAATCGGCTCAGATGCAACATGGCTTGCGCTTTGGTGATTATACGCGTTATAGGTGCATTTTATTTTTGGGTGGTTTATATGTCAATTCATTACGGCTTTGATTCTTTATGTGTAGGGACGACTTAGGCTCATTTGTAAATTATTGTTTCATCTGAATCTGAATGTGAAGGTTTTCTTTGTATTAGCGGCCTTTTAAGGCCCTTAAGTCGATATACGCCTTGTTCGACCGTTTGCGAATTTGAATCTCTAGGAGGTATTGCTCTGCACGGTTGCGACGACTATACAAGTCTCTGAAATTTACTCATGGTCGTGGGAAGTATACGAAGAAAGCAATCACTCCATTGACTGTAGCTGAAGTCAGGTAGTTGGTTGACTCAATTGATTATTGCTTGATATTAGAATCCTTGGTTGGTTCTTCGATTTCGGTTCACTATCTTGTAATTTTCAAATCTCTTATGATTTTTAATGCTTTTTAGATTTCTCCATTTGGTTCTGTATCGTGCCGAGAGAGCATGGAGTCATGCAATGGAAAAGAAGACACTGCCAGATGGACCGAACGCAAGGCAGCGAGGATACCTTATTCGTAGGCTGAGGAAGGCGGCAAAATGGGCGTCCTTGTTCCAGGAATTATGTGCCATCAAGGCAGATTCCAGAACATCTCTAGAAGCAGAAGTATATTAGCTCTTTGTGTTTAGATATGCTATGATTTTACTGTTTTTCTGTTGGTGATCTTTTAATTTTGTAATAGTTGATTTTAGCGATTTTCTTGCAGTGCGGAAGGCATTCTGATTTAATATGATTCCCATGTTTTGCTTTGTATGCAGGCTTATGCTTCTTTCATGAAAGGATACTTATTATTTGAGCAAGACCAGCACTGGGATGTAGCACTGAAGTGCTTCAAAAGTGCCAGGTAAGAAATTGTTGGTAATCTTTTGCTTTTCATTCTTCCCGGTGCTATGTTCTATAACGTACGAGAAAGGTTATGCTGGTTTGAAGCTATTAACACTTTCTTATATAATAGGGCTGTTTACGAAGAGCTTGGCAAGTATGGAGATCTAGATAACCAAGTTTTATGTCGTGAACGAGTCGAAGAACTTGAACCCAGTATACGATATTGCCTGCACAAGATTGGGGAAGCAAACTTACAGCCCTCAGAACTGGTCCACAATGGAGAAATGGAAGGACCGGCTCTTGATCTATTCAAAGCTAAAATAGAGGTCGGCCTACATTATAGTCAAGCACCTTACGACTGATGATATAACTTTTTCAATGAAGGGCTTTTTCTTGTCCTAACTTCCTTACAGCATTGGGTCATCTCAGTCGCCTGTGGATTTGATTGTTTTTCGTTTTGTTTTCCGATTGGCAGGCTGCCATGGCTGAAGCTAGATCTCAACAAGCGGCGTCGATGACTGAATTCAATTGGCTTGGCCATAGGTTTCCTATATCAAATGCAAAGACCAGGGGATTCATACTTAAAGGTTTCATTTCCAATTGAATACTCCTTTGTCCAAAATCCAATCCCTGAACCAGAAAACTGCATGAGTTGTGATGTTGCCTGATTTTTCAAGTTTTATATTTTGATCTGTATAAGACTACTTCGGGGTGATAATTTTGGTACATAATAATAAGTCAGGCTGGCCATTGTAGCTCATTTAGTAGTTAGGTTTATATGGGTCTAAACTGAAATCTTGAACTTATATTTCTGTCCTTTACTGGTGAGCCAGGTTCTGTAGCTGTTCTATTTTTTACTAATTGGTTGATGATTTTAAACCTCTGCAGAAACCCAATCTCATGTCTGATTCCATGAATATTTTTCAGCTCAGGACCTGGAGAAAGATGTCAGTGGTCCCTCAGCAAATGCACTTCCTGCGGAGAAAAAAGTGGCTTTATATGACAAAGTTTTTGCTGCGTATAATGAAGCCAGGAGCTGTATACGAAATGACTTGGTAATGGCTACTTTCACCAATGATATATCTCATGGTTATTTTCTTAAAACAGCTTTCTGTGGATCAACTTATATACGCTATTTGTTGATAGGGAAAATTTAAAAGTGTTATAGTCCGTTCATGCCTTACCTCGTATCTACGTTTGTTTGAATCAGGCTACTGCGTGTGATTCTGAAAATATGAAAGACAACTTGAGTGGTTTTGATAAAGCTATCGGTGCCATCTTGGGACAGAGAACCATTGAACGCAATTTACTGCTGGTTACTATAGTGAAGAGCAAGCTTAGTAAGGTTCGCGATGATAAAGCTGAGAGGGTAACAAAGCCTGAGGAGCTTGTCCGTTTATTTGATCTCCTCCTTCAGGTTAGAAATTTTCTGTCACTGAGCTGTTTTATTTAGGTTGTAGAGTTTGTTTCTATGTGAAATTAGACTGAGATATTCGAACGGAATTAACTTAATACTTCTCCATTATTACGCAGAACACAGCTGATCTTTCCGATTTGGTGAGTTCAGGAAGAGGCAAAACACCAGAAGAAGTCGCATTCGCCGAGGAATGCGAGCTAAAAAGTTTTGCATTCCGGGCAGAAAGGTGTGTTCTCAAACAACCCTCAAATATATTACTTGAATAATTCCATAGCCCTTATCTGTGGTTTCTGTTAATTGTTACATTTATCATCATCCTCAGCATGGAATTGAAATTGATGGACAAACATCGATTGATCTCTTCAAAAATCTTGTGCAGGTGCTTTTACTTGGCAAAATCTTACAGTTTGGCCGCTATGAGGGCAGAAGCATATGCTTTGTACCGTCAAGCACTCTCTCTCTGCGGCGATGCTATCAAGAAACTGAAGGGCTCGTCTAAACCTGATCAGGTGAGCTGACAGAACTCTGTCTATATCCACACTTTCTTCAGTGGAAATCCAAGGAATTCTACACATCATTTCTCTTTTTTTTTTTTTGTCTTTTTCTTTGGGCAGGCCACAGTCGAAGAGTTGAAGATGCTCTACGAACAATGCAGATCGTGCATTTGTATAGAGCACGCAACTGGCGTCATGGATGCAGAGAAAGCTCCTGAAAATCTGTCGAAGAAGATATCGAACATGTCATTAACGGGAAAAGACCAAAAAAAGGTATGTATTTTGCCATAAGCATATGCGCTAATCGTGTAGTTTCTTCCTCGCAAGTTTTGCGTTGTTTCTGTGGACTGTGATCGTCTCTGTTTTCAGGCCGAGAAATTGCTTTTGGAGAAACTTGACAGCTACGAATCTGCCGTCGGCGATCCATTTACAAAGTCCATCCCTCGCATCGAAACTTTCCCGCCTTCTTTCCAAGCAGTTCCTCGTAACCCTATCGTCATCGATCTCTCTTACAACATGATCGAATTCCCATCCCTTGAGCATAGGATGAAGAAAGAGGCTAAGGGATTCATTAGCAGGCTTTGGAGGTGAGTGCTTCTTTCTTGGAGAAAAGACTGATTTGTCTTGGATTATAGAGTAAGTTAAGTCTCTTTTGCAAGAAAATTATCAAAGATTTTGGATGATATTTTGCAGTGCTTTTAACTTTGTCTTAATCCATGTTTTTTGTTGGAACAATCTACTGCTTGAATCTCAAAATTCTCTGTTGTTTCTTTTTTGAAATAGTCCAACGATGTTGGACTATGGGCTTATCCAGCAAACTTCTAAAGATGGGACTAATACCGTAGCGCAATATATATATTATAGATCTGTTGAAATATTCTCCTCACCCACTAGGTTTGAACAAAAAAAATATCTTGGAATGCATAATTTTTCTAATTACTTCTTTGTTTTGAAATTCACCAAAAGCGAGTCCTTTTCACTATTATTGATATGGGTGTGCATACCATTTTTAGGTGTACTATATATAAATGATAGAAATTTTTTTTCTCATTGTAGTGTACGTACTATATATCATTGTAGTGTACGTACTATAATGGAGCAAAACTGAAAAAGAGGTGATTTTTTCCTCTTCTTGTATATATATTTTGCGTACTAATGGTCCCCCACTCTCATATTAATTTATGCAATCGCACTATATTATAGGCATCTCTCCCTTCAAAGTTTGTTTTTCACTAATGTACTTTGTTTCTTGTGTATTCAATGTTGAAATGGATTGATCGAATCGTGTACTTTTCTTGTCGAGTGCATGTGGTAATTGATTCCCTTTTGCAAATGATTTACATTTTTTATTTATTCATTTGGCTAAAAATGACGCCCCTTTTGAAGATTTTAAATTTTCGGGTTTCAACTTCCTGCTCGTTGACGTCTCTTGGTTAAATTATTTACAATCAAGTTAGAGCCTAATATAAGCCGAGCTTATACTTTATCACCATGAATAGTCTTTCTTGTTCATCTTATGGGAAGTTTATTTTAAATTCATTGATTCTATGGAACTTTTGTATATCATGGGAGGTGTCATAGTTGACCATTAAATTTCTCTCGCAAATTTTCAACAAATCAATATGGTCACTAATATAATGTATATATATATATATGGTTATTTATTATACTAATTTAGGTTATCTTGTGATGGGATGATGGGGAAGTTGAGCTTATGTTGTCTTACTTTTTAGAACTACGACAACAAATCACAAGACATGTTAGTGTCATTTGAGTAGGTGCAGTTCCTTTGTTTGCTGTTCAAATTATTAATTGTTTTAAGTTTGAAAAAAAAAACGCAAAACATTTGGAAAATGTGACACTTGGATGATTTAGCATTATATTTTTCATTCAAAGGAGCACTGATGTTCGAGAAAACGAAAGACACTTTGAATGTTCTTCAAATGTTTGTTATTCCCACTCTCATAAGATATATAAATAATGATATTAACATAGTAAAAATTGTAAAATAGAATATATTTTGCTTTATTATGGGTGTGAATGTCATGAGTCCTATAATTTATTCGGATCTTGGGACTATAGTGGTGTTGTGTGAAGATACTTATTACATAATGACTCGATAAAAATGTGATATAAATTGGATTAATATTTAGTTACTATTTTGTTTTGCATTATTGAGTACGGCTTAAATTTTATTTCGCAAAACAATATACGTGTCGCGAGATGGAGTATAATTGGTTTTGCAATATTATTAACGGTTGATGAATGAAATTGACTTTATAATAAAATATTATACACTTATTTGACCATAAAATGTCCCGGTGAACAACAACCACAACCTTTTATGGTCAACATGCTTTGCTTTCTGTTTAGTTCAATAACTATAATATATATAAATAATAATAATGATGATTCTTTATCGAGTAACATTATCACTTACATGTCATTTTAGGCTTACCGCTATCATGACTGAGGACATGTAATGAATAAAAGTGAATTTCCAATATTGCGTTATATGGGATAAACTCAAGCTTAAGATACATGAGATTTATTTTATTTTTATTATTATTTTTTTGGTATGAACGTGTATTCTCTCTTCCAACCATTATGAATTTGTCAATATCGTATATCCTATGTTATTATATCACATCACATCATCTGCCACGTGTCCTATGTTTCTTTGACAGATCTTATATAATTAACTCGCTAAATTATGTGAAAATATGGCTCAATGTCAATCGTATTATATAAATGACGTTTGAAATTAGAATAAAAATAGTTAGTAGTTACCAACCATAGTGACCCGAAACAATATAAAATAATGCATTTTTTATCGTATTTTGTTTATATAAGAAAGAAATTAATACGGATCTTGGCGGTAGTAGCAAATATTCAAATGAGAACTTTGAAGGCCCGATGAGTAGGAGGGCGCGGCGGTCGCTGCGAAACCCCGGGCGCGAGCCCGGGCATAAGAAAGAAATTAATACACCATTAAGGTCACGACACTCCATTAGACAAGAAACGGCTGTTTTTATATTTACAAACTATACATTATACAATTCTAATATATCTTACAAAGCACGGAGAGATGACAAATGTCTAAGCGCCACTCAAAGAAGGTATATTGAATTGGGAATATTATTTAAGAAATACAAAGCACATAAGCCCAAATACATATTACAACGTGTCCTTCGATTAGGAAACCGATGGGGGGCCAATAGAGAAGTTATCAAACTAGTTTATTATTAAGTCAGCTTAAAATATAATTGTTTTAATTTTATTTTTAAGATTTATTTATGTTTAACACATGAAATATAATTTATATATATATATACGGAAAATAATGAGTAGGAGTATAAGTATCAAACTAAAATTGAGGGGTTAAATATGATAATTATTTATTAATGAAATTAGAAATATAGACGTTAAACTATAAAACTTTTACAGACCAAAATGGCAGGTAATAGTCAGCCTCATCCTTAATATAATAGCATACATCAATATGATTTGGGATGTTTCATGTTGTTATTTGTACAAAAGATCCTAAAGATGGTATCAGAGCCATGGGGGGGTATTGAGAAGTCACGGTGTAGTTTAACGTCATATTCTCATGAATTTGATGCGAAGAAAAGATACTGTTAAAAACAGTATTGAAGAGGAATATGATGTTCCTCAAGATTTAGAAAAATTAAATCGTTGGACAATTCCTAAGATAGATTATAAAATAATCTATGAATTAGGAACTTTTGAAAAATTAGGTTTAAAACAGGTAGTCAAAACTACCGAAGAAACTATCTCTCTCAACAACGAAGAGATGGTTATTAGACTTCTAAGTAATAGAGACTTAGAAAAATATAGATTGAATCATAAGTTTATCCATATTGGATTAGTTCAGGTAGCTTTTAAACCATTAACCTTAGAAGGTTTACCAGAGAGCTTTATAGCAGCCCTAAGAGACGGAAGAAATCTCGATTGGAAACAATCCCTTATGGGAATAATCCAATCAAGTCTGGCACATGGTCCAGTTTATTTTAATGTCTATCCAAATCTCCAATTATCTTTGACTGATGTCAATATATTGGATGCTCTGACATTAAATGTCAAAACTCACGGATATAATTACGCTCCGGGTTCGGAAGTAATATGTATCTGTTATAGAATTTATTATAAGCCTTTATATACGCTCAATCCTCAATGTAAAATTGTTGATAAACCTATCAACGAAACTATTTTAATAGAAACCAATTTTAGTAGATCTAATATTACAACTCGTAGATCTATAAAATGGGAAGAAATACAATTTCCAGAAAACTGGACAATTGAAAGAGCCATGCCTCTTCAGCCAAAAATACAAAATAATCCTGCTCAAATAATTCAAACTACTGATGGTACTGTTCAAATACAGTTCGAACAAAATCATAGATCTGTTCCTAGGTCTAGAATGTCTAGATCAGCCTCTTCTCATTACCATATATCACCATGTGATTATATGGTAAGATCTCCTTCTAGAGCTTCAACTTCTCAAATTAGGGAATCAACTTCGAGCGATTATTCGCACAATAGAGTTGATGAATTAAGAATTAATTCAGATAATATTGTTCATGGAGTTTCTAAAAAAGACGAGGAAATAACCGAGTCAGAAATGAATTTTTATGTTTAATGAATTTAAACCAAAAAATTGATTTTAGTCCGGGTTCTCCGGCAAGAAAAGAAATCCAAAAAGAATTTAATTTACCCAAATGGGAACTTTTTCGAAAATGGTTTTTTGAAAGTTTTAATAACAAAGATAAAATTATTATTCAAAACAAATTTTATAATGATTTGTCAAAAAGAAATGAAAAATTACCTTTTATTCCTTGGTTTTTGACAAATTATTTTAAAAATATGATTTTAGTACTTGAAAGAAATTATAAACTTTCATCAGGAAAAAATTTAAATTCAATTTATCCTCCTCAAACTAGTTTTCAAATGGAAAAAGAAAATGAAATTCGCTATTATAATGCTTTTCAAAAATTATTTGAAAACGAAACTCTTACGGTTACTGTAAATCACATTAATGGTCTTTTAAAACAACAAAATTATACAAATATGTACGTTATTGTTTTAGGAGAACAAATTTCTTTATTAAAGAAAAATATAGAAGAAATATCTTTTTCTATTAAAGATATAAAAAATTATCTTTTAATAAATAAAGATAAAAATATAAGTGATATTAAAATAGCTAATATAGCTTCTACAAGTATTCAACCTCCCCCTGAGATTGTTGATTTTAAATTAAAGTCAATTACTCAAATTGAAGATTTGATTGAAAATAAGCTTAAAAATCTAAAGCTTAATACTTTAAGTGAAGACTTTGAAAATCAGCTTGAAAATTCTGATAATTTTCATAATACTTTTAATGAAGAGATAAATAAAATAAGAAATTCTTCAAAATTTGCTAGTAAACCAATTCAAATTATATTATTACCCAAGACCAACTCCTCAAGATGTTCTAATTGAAGAACATGATCTTACTATTAATAATTCATATAATGGTCATTGTATTTATGAATGGAATTTAGATGGCTATACGGAAAGACAAACTTTCGGTATGGTTCATAGAATGATGATGTATAGTACAGTCTGTAAAACTCAAGGTAATACAGACAAAACTATAGCTCAAATGCTTGTCGCTGGCTTTACTGGTCAGTTGAAAGGTTGGTGGGATAATTATTTATCTCAGCCAGACCGTGAAAGTATTTTCCGTACTGTAAAGGAGGAAAATGATGCAATTATTGAAAATGCTGTTTATACTCTATGTATAAACATTGTAGAACATTTTACAGGCCGATGGTCTGATAATTCCGAAAATGTTAGGACTTTGCTCCAAAATCTTAGATGTAAAACCCTCACATCATTTAGATGGTATAAGGATACTTTCCTTAGCAGAGTTATGGAACTTCCTGAGTCAAATAGCACTCATTGGAAATCCAAATTTATTGATGGTCTTCCTTTCTTATTTGCTGAAAGAGTTAAGAAAACTCTTAGAAATGGAGAATCCAGTATTGATTATAATTCATATACTTATGGTAGATTAATAGGAACCTGTATACAGGAAGGTTTAGCTTTATGCAATGAAATAAAGCTAAATAAACAACTTAAGAGACATTCTCTAGATGAGAAAAAACAATTAGGAGAATTCTGTAGCCAATTTGGTTTAGAAAATCCTTCTACGAGTAAACCTCGTAAAGAATATAAACCTAAAAAATATTCCCCTAAACAATATGAAAGAAGAAATATCGAAAATCAAAAAGGAGAGATCAAAACCTCTCAAAAGACAAAAAGACTATCATTATAGAAAAAAATTTCCTCCAATTATCTGCAAAAAATGCGGAAAAATTGGTCATAAAGCAAAAACTTGCTGGACCAAAAGAAAAATTAATAATTTAGAAATTGATAACGAATTAAAAGAATCATTATCAAAAATTTTATTAGAATCTGATAAATCTGAAAGTGAATCAGAATCTTCTTCAGAAAATGAAAATAATTTCATTGAAGAAGTTTCTTCAGAAGAATCTGAAGAATGTCAAAACTGTCAAATAGGACAATCTTGTTCTAAAAATGTAAAAAATTCAGAATTTGAACCAGAAGATAATTTATATCAAATTATATCTCAATTTCAAGAATTAGAATTAAATGTTCTTGATAATAATCTTCTTGAAATGTTAAAAGAAACAGAAGATCCAGATTTAAAAAATCATATAATCAAAAGATTGATTCAAAAAGAAGAAAAAACTTCAAAAGAAGTTATTCCTAAATTAACTAAATCTGAACCTTATAGTATGGCCGAAGTAATGAGATTACTTCGTAATAAAAATCAATTAAACAAAAATGAATCAAATGTTAATATTAAAGATTTAACAATTGAAATTTCAAATTTAAAAGATGAAATTAAACATTTAAAATTAAGCCATATAGATTTAGAAAGAAGATTTTCTAAATTAGAAAAAGGAAAAGAAATTGTTAATGAATTTGAAGTTAATAAAGATTTTGCTAGTATTTCTGAAAATATTCAAGAAGATAATTTTCTTTCAACATTGGAAGTTATTACTTCTCAAAAATGGCTTGTAAAAATATCTTTACTTATAGACGGAAATTTCCAAAAGAATCTGATTGCACTAATTGATAGTGGAGCAGATTTAAATTGTATTCAGGAAGGAATAATTCCTACTCAATATTTTCATAAAACAGCTCATTCTCTTAGCTCTGCAAGCGGAGAAAAACTGCAAATTAATTACAAAATTCCTAAGGCCTTTATTTGTAAAAATAAGGTCTGCATTCCTACTTCATTCTTGCTGGTCAAGAATATTACAAACCAAGTAATTCTTGGTACTCCGTTCCTTAGAAAAATATTTCCCATTCAAAATATAAATGAATTTGGATTTAAAGGAAATTTCGAAAATAAAGAAGTTTACTTTGAGTTCATTACTGAACCTTTTTCAAGAATTCTTAATGAAATTAAGGATTCTATTCTTATTAAAGCAAAAGAAAAACAGGTAAATTACCTAAAGCAAGAAATTAATATACTTACAGTTGAAGATAAACTTCAAAATCCTAAGTTACAAGAAAAATTAAATTATTACAAAATGAATTTACGTTACAAATATGTAACGATCTTCCTAATGCTTTTTGGAATAGAAAAAAGCATATAGTTTCTTTGCCTTATGAAGATGATTTTAGTGAGAAAAATATTCCCACTAAAGCTCGTCCTTGTCAGATGAATTCTGAATTATTAGAATTATGTAAAAAAGAAATAACTTCTCTTTTACAGAAAGGTTTAATAAAACCTTCCAAATCACCTTGGTCATGCACAGCCTTTTATGTCAATAATGCGGCAGAAAAGGAAAGGGGAGCACCTAGGTTAGTTATTAATTATAAACCCCTGAATAAAGTTTTAAAATGGATTAGGTATCCTATCCCTAATAAAAAGGATCTTTTAGATCGATTATTCGATGCAATAATCTTTTCAAAATTTGATTTAAAATCAGGATTCTGGCAAATACAAGTGGCTGAAAAAGATAGATATAAAACTGCTTTTACAGTCCCAATTGGTCAATTCGAATGGAACGTTATGCCTTTTGGTTTGAAAAATGCTCCTTCCGAATTTCAAAATATTATGAACGATATTTTTATTCCTTATAGTAATTTTATTATCGTTTATATTGATGATATTTTGATATTTTCAAAAGATATTGAAACACATTTTAAACATCTTGATATATTCAAGAAAATTGTTATTCAAAATGGATTGGTTATATCTAGTCCAAAAATGGTTTTATTTCAAACTAAAATTAGATTTTTGGGTCATAATATTGAAAAAGGAAAAATTAATCCGATAAATAGAAGTATTGAGTTTGCATCAAAATTTCCAGATCAAATTTTAGATAAAACTCAACTTCAAAGATTTTTATTTCTCCTTATTATAAAAATCTTGCTATTGATACATCTATTTTATATGATAGATTAAAAAAGATTCCTTGTCAGTGGACAGATAGTCACACTGAAGTAATTAGAAAAATCAAAAACAAAGTCACGCATTTACCTTGTTTAATGCTTGCTAACTCTAATTGGCAAAAAATTATTGAAACTGATGCTTCTGACTTAGGCTTCGGAGGAATCTTAAAACAAATTTCTCCAGAAGATAAGAAAGAATATTTAGTTAGATTCCATTCGGGTAAATGGAATACTGCTCAGAAAAATTATGCTACTATAGCTAGAGAAGTACTTGCTATAGTTAAGTGTGTCCTTAAATTTCAGGATGATTTATATAATCAAAAGTTTTTAATAAAAACTGATTGTCAAGCTGCTAAATTCATGTTCCAGAAAGATTTCAAACATGATGTCTCCAAACAAATGTTTGCGAGATGGCAGGCTCATTTAGCCCCATTTGATTTTGAAATTATTTATAAAAAAGGAAGTGATAATAGTCTTCCTGATTATCTTACTCGTGAATATCTTTCATGAATTTTGCAGATATGTCCCAATATGGGAGAAATTTCCCCTCTAATAGAGGAGGAAGAGGTGGTAAAAATGTTATTGCTCAAATGGGCAATAAAAAGCTGGTAAAAGAAAATCTATCAGCATCTTCAAGTAATACTTTGAGCAGTGACGAATTCAGAGAATTTCTTGAATATAAGAAGCAGAAAGCAAAATCTGCTGAAGGAACATCTTACGCAAAAATAATTGCGGAAGAAGAAGATGAGGTTGATTATGAGAAAATTTCTCATACCGAGGTAATTATATTACTCGAATTTAAAGATTTAAAATGGTCTGATGAACCTTGGACTATAATGTCAAGGTATTTAGACAGAGCATCATATGCTGCTACATTTTATAAAAACCGTGATACTTATGAAAATATTCTTAAGTCTACGGGAACATGTGACATTGAACATTTCAATGCTGGAAATTCCCCAATTGCTTTGAAAAAAGGTTATACCTTTAGTAAAATTATTTTTAAGCAAATTATTTCACCCGAAAAATGGGCTATTCACCCATTAAAGGATAGAGAATATTTCCATCCTGAGTTAAAAACTCTTATTAAATTTAATTATTACGATTATATCGATGCTTTTTATAAAGTACTTTTATACCAGAATGAAAGTAAAAAACATTCTTGGTGGATAAAAATTTGTGCGGATGTATATAAGTCCGAAATTCCAAATTGGTTTTATCAATGGTGGCTTTCTTATGGAGCTACAATTGAAATCCTTAAAGAACCCTTTTTTGGATTATATCAAGAATGGGTTAAAGTTTCTCCGATTCTTATAGAAACAGAACATAAAAAAGAATGTATTGAAGGAATGGCTTCTTTACATTTTTATATCGAATTTAGTATTCCTTGGATTTGGAGATGGACTTCAGAAGTGGGTTATACCCAACAAAAAATTCCATGTTTAAAAAGAAACTTTTATATAAAGTTTTGGAAAAAAAATGATAAGAAAAACAGCCACTGGTGAATATGAAAGCCAGCAGACGATTGACAAAATCGAAGAGAAAATTTCTCTTTATAAAAATGCAATTAATAATCGTGAACAAAGAGAATCTCCTAGTCCTTTTGAGATGATTTCTCAAAGGATTAATTTACAAAAGGGTAAGATGAAACCCAATGAAATCATCGATGTATACTTCGAAGAAATGAAGAAAGATATTGCAAAAAATTTTGGAATGGACATTGGAGATATCTCCATGGGAACATCATCGAAAAATGAAGATGATGAGGACTTTTGCCTTGCTGGTGAAGGACAAGATCCGGAAGATCCGGATAATATTATTATCGAAGAAATTGGAGATAATGTTGTCGACCTCATGGGACAGGAAATTGCCATTATTAAAGAAAAAGTGGCAGAAATCGTCAAAACCCGTGAAGAAATCAAGGAAAATAAAGCCAAAGAAGCACTCAAAATCAAAGCTTCTTTTAAACAAAGTTGATCGTGACGTCCACGATGAAAAATTGGTTATCCTAAACTTTTATAAAGTTAAGGATAAGAACAAAGACTTTCTTGGCCGAATAGTTTGGCCGAATAGCTGGCAAGATTCCCCGACAAGTGGATTGCAATGAAGAAAAAATTTTCTTTACTTTAATTATTGTACTTCACTTTTTCTTTCTATTTAATGTAATGAAGCTCATATGCTTCAGGGTGTGCTTTACTTTACGCTCTCTTGTACTCTCTCTCCCTTCTCTCTTGTAATCTTCTCTACTGTAAAATATTATAAGAAATAAAATTTGGAAATTTGCTGTACGACTCTCCTCTCTTCAAGTAAGTTTTTAATTTTGTTTTTAAATATTTATCTTTTGTATCATTTAGCCTCAATGGAAGGCTAAATTATTCGTTAAACTACACCAAGATGCCTTAATACCTTAAATCATGGTTTTATATCATATATATATATATATATATTTATATGATTTTGAAAAAATCTTTTAAAAAACGATTGAAAGAATTAAATTTTTGGATAAAGGTTATAATAAAATTGATTTTAATTAATTCTGTGTCGGCTCTTGGCAAAGCCCGTGTTGCCGTAGATTGGCGTTTGAGGGCATATGGCTTTTACCGATTGAATTAATTGAATAAAAATTTTATTATGTAAAATTCCTTGTATTCGATGATTTAATTCTAAAAATCACAAAAATAATTTTTAGTTTTGGATTAATGGTATATAGGCTGGAATACCTTGGGTCCGAACGGGATCAGACTGTTTACAGTTTGATAACTGGACTAATAGGTTTAACAACGCCACGTACCATTTTTCTTTTGATGTTTGGTATTTTGGTTGAACTGCCCTTGAACAAAACCTTTCTAACGAAAGTCTGATTTTGGTATTTGGCTTGACTACCTCAGGTCCGATTGGACTAAACTGGTTAAACAAAGCCTTGTATCATTATCATGGTTTGATAGGTTGTTCATATCATATATCAATCATTATTTTTAATTTTTGTACAAAAGATAATTAGTATACCAATGAATTTTAATTTATCTCTATATCCATCTATGTAAGCTAGATTCAACACAAAAACTTGCAATCTATTTTTTCTAGATACATGCATATATAATTGAATCGAAGGTAATGGTGTAATGGCGATAGAAGTATAGAGAGACCCCTTGGACTAGATTTTCTATATGAAACTATAGAATTACACAAACATAGGTAGTTTGTAATAAATATGATTAGACTAAAAGATAGCCACTAGCCGCAATTGTTTATTGTACAATGGTTTGAGTTATAAAAAGTAACCACAGTTAAGTGAAGCCTAACCATGGTTAGTATGCTGTGAGCACTAAACCCACCCTATTATTGATTGCCCGTAATTAGCACGACAAAGCTCAATTTGCCCGCAAAAAGCAAACAGATTTTCTCATTAACGTCAAAGCTTAACGCCGTTAAGTGCCGCCGTACTCATTTAAATTGTCGTCTCCTCTCAAGGCATAATATCTGTCTACCGGCGATTCCGGTCAACGGAGCAAGGAATTGTTTGGTTCGACGAGCTTTACAAGAATCAAAAGAGAATCATTTTGAGGTCTGGTAATTTTGCTAGAAACGACGTCGATTGTATATTTTTATTTAACTGATGACACGTAGGGTTGCAAACGAATCGAATCGATTCGAATACCACAATATTCTATTCGTATTCGGATGACAATCGAATACAAATACGAATATTCGAATATTTAATCGAATTATAAAATCAATTCTTATTCGAATTCGAATATTTTCTCGAATATTCGAATCGAATATCGAATATTTGTATTCAAAGTCATCTTTCATTTTCGCTTTAATAAAATATAAACTATATTATACTTAAAATATATATTGAATTATAATAAATTACTTTTATACATATATTGAATTATAACATATTATGTTTAAATTTTTTAGTGAGTTATCATATATTATATGTTTATATATATTACTTATACTATTATTTATGTTATATTATTCGAATCGAATAATTCGATTTATTTTCGAATCGAATATTGTGATTTCATATTCGTGTTCGTATATTTCTCGAATAAAAAACAATATTCTTATTCGGATTCGTATTCTAAATCTTCGAATTCGAATCTTAAAATTTCGAATCGAATCGCGAATCGAACCAAAAAAGTTCGATTCGTTTGCAACCCTAATGACACGTCCGTGGAAAATATTTTCACACGATAATAGCAAGACCAGGTAAGATCACCAAACACGGCCTTAGAGAAAGACCGGCGTGACCGGTATAACCTATATTCAGTCAGCTTCGTCTTCTCTGTTCATCGATAAGCTCTCTCTCTCTCTCTCTCTCTCTCTCTCTCTCTCTCTCGCTCAGAAATTGGCAATAGTATACCAACTAGACTGATGTTTACTACCCATAACAGTTCTTCCCACCCATGCTGCTTCTATCAACATAACGTATAGGCTTCTACTTTTTTGTTTATCTCTCACTACAATTCCCATAAAGTACAAATCGTTCATTAATTTTTTCCGTTTCTTCTTCTCATCCGTGCTTGCTTTCGCGTCACGCTGTGTGATTTCCGTGTGGTTTCAGCTCAATTTCGATGGGCTGTTGTTGATTCGTTTTGGGTTTGTGAGATGAGAGATCGGTTTGCGTGTTAGTGTGTTTGTGTTTCTGTAAGAAAAAGATGTCTGTCTCCGAGAACGTTGATTCTAATCCCACGGCTGTCAGAGGTTAATTCTTCTTCTTCTCCTTCTTCTGATTTATCCTTTAAAGCTTTGTCTTGATTATTCTTTTTCTTATTTTCATTCTTTTTTTTTCAGTTGATCCCAAAGAAGCGTTGTACAGAGAGCTGTGGAAGGCATGTGCTGGCCCTTTAGTTACAGTGCCTCTTGAAAATGAGCTTGTTTTCTATTTTCCTCAAGGTCACATGGAGCAAGTAATTCTTCATCTTCTTCGATTTAATCTGTTTCCTTTCTGGGAAGTTACTGAGTTTATTCACGTTGCTAGCTGTAATTTGAGGTAAAATTGCAGAAAAATCGTATGGGGTTTGTTTTTTTCTAAGCTGTTAGTTTCTGCTGACCTTTTCGCTTCTCTTCATGTTTTCAACTGTGATTTTCAGCCCTTTTGTTCGTTCATATGTTCGACGATTTTTCTTTCTGTTTCGGTGAATAGGTTGCAGCATCTACAAATCAAAGTGCAGACCAGCAAATTCCATTGTACAATCTTTCGCCCAAAATCCTCTGTCGCGTCGCAAATGTTGTCCTAAAGGTAGATCTATGCTTATTACAGATGGTTGTTAAGCAGAGTTTTGCGTAGTATGTTCCAATGTTGTCTCGTATTCTATGCATGATTAGGCCGAACCTGATACAGATGAGGTCTACGCCCAAATTACGTTGATGCCTGAACCTAACGTAAGGAAATTGAGAACTCCCCTTTACTTTTCAAGATTCGTTCTTTACGACTGTGCTGAATGGATCGAGTTATTACAGCAAGACGAAAATTCGGTGAAGAAAGAACCCGCCCCAGCTTCACCTCCATGTTTCAACGTCCATTCTTTCTGTAAGACTCTTACAGCATCAGATACAAGCAGTCATGGTGGATTTTCTGTACTGAGACGCCACGCTGATGAATGCTTGCCGCCATTGGTTAGCACTTGGAATAAAAGTTTAATGAAGTTCATCTTGGACTTAAACTTCGGAAACTGTTTTAGCTGATTCGATTTTTTAATGACAGGACATGTCAAGACAACCTCCAACTCAAGAGTTAGTTGCAGAAGACTTACATGGCAACGAGTGGCGTTTCAGGCATATTTTTCGCGGTATGATTTTCGAAAATTTGTTATTCCAATTTCCCATAAAAATGACGGTAATATAATTGCGGTTTTTCCTGGCGAAATGAATCTCAGGTCAGCCGAGGCGGCACCTCCTTCAAAGTGGTTGGAGTGTCTTCGTTAGTTCGAAGAGGCTCGTAGCAGGCGATGCTTTTATCTTCTTAAGGTACTGATATTTTTTTCCTTACACGAATTTCTCTAACCATCGTCCACTCTACCCTTTAGCTGTCTGAAATCATCGCACACATTTTTCGTCAGGGGAGAGAACGGTGAACTTCGTGTAGGAGTTCGACGTGCAATGAGACAACAAGGAAACACATCATCTTCGGTTATATCGAGCCATAGCATGCAACTCGGTGTTATCGCAACTGCGTGGCATGCTATTCAGACCAAAAGCTTGTTCACCGTTTTTTACAAGCCTAGGTAGGTTGCAAGTGAAGCAGTATCAATGTATAATTGTGAGCTTTTTCTTTTTCTCTTTCTTCTCTGAGGCTTACTATGGACCTTTTCTGCTATACTATACGTATATCTATTGCAGGACAAGCCCGTCTGAATTTATCGTCCCCTACGATCAGTACATGGAATCTCTTAAGAAGAATTATTCGATTGGAATGAGGTTTAAAATGCGATTCGAAGGCGAAGAATCCCCTGAGCAGCGGTTAGGCTCCACCTTTCGAAGAAATGCGATATATTTAACTTCGATTAATCTATGCTGTTTTTGTAGATTCACTGGAACTATAGTTGAGATCGAAGATTCTGATCCCAAGAGATGGCCCGATTCCAAATGGAGATGCCTAAAAGTACTAATTTTTCAACCGAGAACACATATCTTTCATTTCATCAGATATTCATCATCTCATCCTCATTGTTTTCTGTGTTTTTTTTTTTTTTTTTTTTTAATTCGTTTAAAGGTTCGTTGGGACGAACCCTCGGGCATTCCTCGTCCCGATAGGGTTTCGCCTTGGAAAATCGAACCCGCCCTTTCTCCGCCATCTCTGAATCCGCTCCCCGTGAACAGAAACAAGAGGCCTCGAGCTAACCTCATTCCTTCATCGCCTGAATCTTCTTCGGTCCTTACAAGAGAAGGTAGTTTGTCCCTCATTCTTTCGATCTCTTCTTCTTACATTCGATCATTACAACGTTGATCTGTATTGTCGTATAGGTCCGTCTACTAAGACCGTCGTAGGCCCTTCACGAGCCAATGGGTTCGAGAGGGTCTTGCAAGGTCAAGAATTTTCGGCCTTGAGAGCCCATTTTGTGCCTTCAGAAAGGCCCGAGCCCTCTTTTACGGGTCCTTTTTCTGGGTTTGGATTGCAAGTCAATGGGCCCAGAGATTTCCTCGTACTTAGACACGGTGATCGATCTATTTCTTCTAGAAGACAAGCAATTGAGCTTGAGCCGAGGTTCAGCCATGGAACTGAAAGTTCTCACCATACGCATGGAGATGTTAGTTACGGTGCCTTTGGAGACTTTTCATCCTTAACGCCTTGTCCTAAACTAGGCATTAAGCACAGTCAATTGATGCCTACTACTATGGAACCTTATCTGCAAATGGGACCATCCATGGTAAAAACTAACGAAGGGTACTGCAAGCTATTCGGTTTCGATCTCGTGAGTAATTCCAAGCCTTCGAAATCTCCTCCTTCTGACCAAAACATGAAGAAGAATCAGCCATTGCTCGACGGTCCAAAAGAATCACCTTCGACAGAAATCGATCAATCGAAGAGTTCAAAAACTCTTAATAGTAATAACAATGTTTCTTTGAATGAGCAAGAGAAGCAAGGCCATACCTTTTTAACGAGGAGTTGCACCAAGGTAACTAACTCATATTTTCAACCTTTTACTTCACCTGCAAACTGAGGTGTAATAACCTTTTTTTTTTTTTCTGTTCGTTTTAAGGTTCATAAGCAGGGAAGTGCGCTCGGCAGGTCTGTCGATCTTTCCAAGTTCGAAAACTACGAAGAACTGATCGCTGAGCTGGACAATCTCTTCGACTTCAACGGTGAGCTCAAATCGCAGGGTAAGAATTGGCTCGTTGTGTATACTGACGACGAAGATGATATGATGCTCGTTGGAGATGATCCATGGGAGTAAGACATCTCATCTTTTTAACTCGTAGTATTTTATTAAAAAAAAAAAAAAGACGAGGGGAAACGCTTTCGAAGCTCTTTTTTAAACGCTGATCGTATTTGCTTCGAAACAGAGAATTTTGTCGCATGGTTCGCAAGATATTAATCCTTACGAAGGACGAGGTACGCGGAATGAGTTCTGGGAATTTTCTTACCAAAGGAGAAGAGACATCATTTTTCGCCGAGGATGCTAAAGAAGGGAAGAAGAAGAACAACAACCTGGGAATCACTTCATCAGTGGGCACATGTGATTAGCCCATTGAAGAAATCGAAAGCAGGTAAATTACCATCTTACCCCTAGCGTGGTGCTGAGAATGCGTGCTTATTCGACTTCGACCCATGTAAATACCCGCGGGTCGGATTTTTGCTGTAATTAGGAGAGTTTTGAGTGCTGCAAAGATCTCACTATGTATATGTGCAAGTGATTGTTGTGCTGTGTAATATAATTCAAGCAGTTTATGCATTGTTTCAGGGAAAGAACAGTTGCTGTATAATTTAATTATCCGTTTGTTTGGCAAATGACCAATTTGTCCTCAGATTAATTGGATGAGATATATGGCGGTTTTGATATTTTTTTTTTTTCCTTTATATGTTGACCCATTTTTTTTTCTCCTTTATATTATCATGGCTCTCGTTGTTCCATGTCTCACTTTCTTTTACCTTTCTTTTGCAACAAAGGAGGCGAAGTAATGAAATAAAAATTCAAATTACTTGCCTTGCGTGCAAGAAAACAATGGGAAGGTTAAAATAGTCAATAGACAATTTCGAATAGCTTATAAATAAATAAATCGGCAAATTATCATTTATCAACACAGTCCATCGATCTACATATCCTCTTTCTTGTCTAAATAAATACATTTGCAACCCTTTCTTCGAACTGGCCGGTCAATTGCGGCATACCTACTACTCAGCTCCCTTTGCATATTTATTGTTTGCCCAGTATTATCTTCTACTGTTTTCTGGTTAATAACCTTCGGATTTTCTCCGATTTCGGTGAGTTTTGTGTACGGCGAGCTGATTCATGTTTATGGTGTTTTGAGCTGATAATTTGGGGGGTTTTCGGTGTTTTTGAGTTTGAAGAGCTTCTTTTGAGTAGAAAGTTTTGGTCTTGATTTGGGGTTGGTGGAAATTTGTGATGTTGGTGTGTCAGCTGAGCTGAAGATCATATATCCTTTTTCGTTTTTCTTCTTTCTCGAAATTTATAGCTGTGTAGTTATTTTTTACTCTTCGAAGTTGGGAAAATTTGGTCACTGGCTTTGGTTGCGCAACTCTTGGTTGCAGTAGATGAGATTCTGAACCAAGACTAGTTAGATAAGATACGTGAGAAGTTCGAGTTAAGTAACAGAAGATGATGAGGAAGATTAGGGAAGATGAGTAAGGAGAAGGGTTAGGAGAGATGAAAGATATGAGAACAAATCATGATTCTTTGCGAGTCCATGTTTTTTACAGTTGCCTATATGGTTGTAATCTGAAAGTAGCTAGAATAGGATTTTGGCAGTGACTGCAATGCTATTCTAAAGTTGCATTTCCTTCCCACGTCTTTCATATAAATCTAAGGTTTCGTTGTTGGCATCTTCATTTTGGAAGTTACGACAAAACTGAGATTGAGCTCAATCAGAGGTCTTTTGATATTGAGTCGATAAATTCTCCTATTTCCCCTTTTCTGATCAATGCTGATTTCTTGCAGGTAACCATGGCAAGTTCATTACTTCAGTCAACCAATCTGCCTACCTCAGTTGGTTTAGGGAAAAAAGGGCGGTCCAAAGGATCTGATAATAGGAAAAGAGCAGTAAAAATGCTCGCCGACTTGCGAGTTTCTCCCATGAGAATTTCAAGTTTCTCTGGTCTACGTGGAGCCAATGCCCTAGACGTGATAGGCAAGCATTCTAGCTTCACGCTTCAAGACAAGGTTGCAAGAGCAAATTCTGCCAAAAAACAGCAAAAATCACGCATGGCACCGCGCGCTATGTTCGAGCGCTTCACAGAAAAAGCAATAAAGGTGATCATGCTTGCGCAAGAGGAGGCGAGAAGGCTTGGCCATAACTTTGTTGGGACCGAACAGATCTTGCTAGGACTTATCGGTGAAGGCACTGGGATTGCTGCTAAGGTCCTCAAGTCCATGGGTATAAATCTGAAAGATGCACGTGTAGAGGTGGAGAAGATAATCGGGCGTGGCAGTGGTTTCGTCGCCGTTGAGATACCTTTCACTCCTAGGGCAAAGCGCGTTCTTGAACTCTCCCTGGAAGAAGCTCGCCAGCTTGGTAACCTTATATGTTGCATACTGATGTCTCGCTTTCTAAGATGACAAAACATTTAGTGTGCCTTACTAAATGCAATTTGTCTGATCTTTGGAGTTTGTCACCTCTCCGTGAAAGTGATCAAATGTTTGTTCTTATCATCTATGGATCTTTTTAATCTTTTTTCATTCAGGACACAACTACATTGGATCAGAACACCTGCTATTAGGATTGCTTCGTGAGGGTGAAGGCGTTGCTGCACGTGTGCTTGAGAACTTAGGCGCCGATCCCAGTAATATTAGAACTCAGGCATGGTCTCTTCATCAATATAATTATTACAATCAAATAATTAAATGAATACTATGTCTGACCGTAATTTTATCTCATGACTGTAATAAGCCCTGAAACTGAGTAACGGTACATTTGATTTGTAGGTCATAAGAATGGTGGGTGAGAGTGCTGAGGCTGTTGGCGCTGGAGTTGGAGGTGGAACCTCGGGCAACAAAATGCCTACCCTTGAAGAGTATGGCACCAATCTAACAAAGCTAGCTGAGGAGGTAATAATCGTACAATAATCAATTGAAAGATTGGAACTTTAGAGACCTAATTTGGTTTCATACGTTTAATATTTTTAGGGTAAACTAGACCCTGTTGTGGGAAGGCAAGATCAGATTGAGCGTGTCACTCAAATTCTCGGACGTCGTACCAAAAACAATCCTTGCCTCATTGGAGAACCTGGCGTAGGAAAAACTGCCATTGCAGAGGGTTTGGCTCAGAGGATAGCAAATGGAGATGTTCCCGAAACTATCGAGGGGAAAAAGGTAACTACCATGGCACTTTCTCTTTTGACTCCTTCTGTAAGATGAACTCAAATAGTATCTGATATTGGGTTTCTTCAGGTTATCACGCTGGATATGGGTCTTCTAGTCGCTGGAACAAAGTACAGAGGTGAATTCGAAGAACGACTGAAGAAGCTCATGGAGGAGATTAAGCAGAGCGATGAGATCATTCTGTTCATCGACGAGGTACACACTTTGATTGGCGCTGGAGCTGCTGAAGGTGCAATTGATGCTGCAAATATTTTGAAGCCTGCTCTAGCTAGGGGCGAACTGCAGGTTATTTTTATACTGATAAGTATCCTTTGATGCCTATCGACTTATTGTTGGGCTGAAAGTTTTCGAATAATTTTTGGGATATTCATTTCAGTGCATTGGAGCAACTACGCTGGACGAATACAGAAAGCACATCGAAAAGGACCCTGCGCTAGAAAGAAGGTTTCAGCCCGTTAAAGTGCCCGAGCCCACCGTGGATGAAACCATTCAGATTCTTAAAGGGCTCAGAGAACGTTATGAGATCCATCACAAGCTTCGCTACACAGACGAAGCTTTAGTCGCTGCTGCACAGTTGTCCCATCAATATATCAGGTGTGCACTCAACCCAAGACTGTCTAGTCACATGAGAAAAAAATCAAACTTTTTTTCTCTAGTCTAAGCAGTCAAAGATTGAAATGGGCTGCTTAGTAACTGTCAGTGGAATCTCTTAGGGAAAATCAAAGATTGTTTCTTCATCTGATTGGTATCTTTGTTTTCTTTCAGCGATCGATTTTTGCCCGACAAAGCTATTGACTTGATCGATGAGGCAGGTTCTCGAGTCCGCCTTCGCCATGCGCAGGTAAAAGCTCGTTTGCTTACTTCTTATGGGGCTCTCATTTAGATAGCCTGCAACTATTCTCTCATTTTCTCTATCTTTTTTTTTTCTTTTTTTTTTTGGGAAAAGCTCCCTGAGGAGGCCAGAGAACTTGAGAAAGAGCTCAGGCAGCTAACCAAGGAGAAGAACGAAGCTGTTCGAGGTCAAGACTTTGAAAAGGTAGTTTACTTTTCCTAATACACATGCCATTGCCCATAATAGTTTTAAGACTTACTTATTTTATTTATTCGGACGAGAGGCATTTTTAGCCACATAAATTAGGAGGTGGGCAAAGACAATTAGTTCCGAAATGGAAGGAATTTGAAGGCGCGCCTGAATTAAATATTTTGATTTGAGGATAGTAAGTTTTAAAATTGAAGCAATTTGAGGACAGTAAGTTTCGAAAGATTGGCGCTAATTGTTCTCAAATTGCTTCAATTTTGAAATATATTGTCCCCAAATTGCAATTTCAACATTAACTGTACTCGTAGTGCTTCGATTTTGAAACATAGTCCCCAAGCTGCAACCTGTACGCAAATTGCTTAAACTTCAAAACTTACTGCCCCACTGTAACGCTTTAACTTAGGAGTCCTTATATAACTCGACATCTTTTTAGGCCGGAGAACTGCGCGACAAGGAAATGGATCTCAAGGCCCAAATCTCCTCCCTAATCGACAAAAACAAAGAGATGACCAAAGCCGAGACTGAAGCGGGCGAAGAAGGCCCGACCGTAACAGAATCGGACATCCAACACATAGTCTCTTCATGGACGGGAATTCCCGTTGAGAAGGTCTCCACCGACGAGTCCGACCGACTCCTCAAAATGGAGGAAACACTCCACACGAGGGTCGTAGGGCAAGACGAGGCCGTAAAAGCCATCAGTCGGGCCATTCGTCGGGCCCGCGTGGGCCTGAAGAACCCCAACCGTCCCATCGCAAGCTTCATCTTTTCGGGCCCGACGGGGGTCGGGAAATCGGAGCTGGCTAAAGCGTTGGCTGCCTACTACTTCGGCTCAGAGGAGGCCATGATAAGGCTCGACATGAGCGAGTTCATGGAGAGGCACACGGTTTCCAAGCTCATCGGTTCCCCGCCTGGCTACGTGGGCTACACCGAGGGCGGACAGCTGACCGAGGCGGTCAGGCGGCGGCCTTACACCGTCGTTTTATTCGACGAGATAGAAAAAGCCCACCCCGACGTCTTCAACATGATGCTTCAGATATTGGAGGACGGGCGGCTGACTGATAGTAAAGGGAGGACGGTGGATTTCAAGAACACCCTTTTGATCATGACTTCTAACGTTGGGAGTAGCGTGATCGAAAAGGGTGGTAGGAGAATAGGGTTCGATTTGGACTACGATGAGAAGGACAGCAGTTATAACAGAATCAAGAGCTTGGTGACTGAGGAGCTGAAGCAGTACTTCAGGCCCGAGTTTTTGAACAGATTGGATGAGATGATCGTTTTCAGGCAGCTGACGAAGCTCGAGGTTAAGGAGATTGCTGATATCATGTTGAAGGAGGTTTTCCAGAGGTTGAAAGGGAAGGATATCGAGCTTCAGGTTACTGAGAGGTTTAGGGACCGAGTTGTCGAAGAAGGGTATAACCCGAGCTATGGTGCGAGGCCGCTGAGGAGGGCGATTATGCGTCTGCTCGAAGATAGCATGGCTGAGAAAATGCTTGCAAGGGAGATTAAGGAAGGTGACTCTGTGATCGTCGACGTAGATTCTGATGGGAATGTGATAGTTCTCAATGGCAGCGGTGGGGCTGCTTCTTCTGAGTCGTCTTCTTCGCCCGAGCCTATCGTGGTGTAAGATTTATTCTCAGGTTCGTTGTAATAATAATAATAATGATCCCTTTGTCTTAGATTTATGCTGGTGCCACTTTGTGATTATATCTCAGTTCATTTAATGTGTGGGCTTTCTTTTCTATGCTTGAGGTGTTCATCAGTGGGGTAAGAGTTGGTGAAACCCTTTTGGGACAAGACTTGTATTGTGATATGTAAACATTTGCTGATGTTTTTAATTTGCAGCCATTTTCGATTTTCTGGGAAAACATCAAATGGTACAAACTCTATGTACAAGCTAATAGAGAAAGGCTCTACTTTACAGAAAGAACAAATGCTCTTTTGTTAAAACTCTTGGGGCAAAGTGCTTCCTTGTAAGAATGACTTGAAGAGCACGAGGGACCTTTCAGGCTGTGAAAATGGAGCTTCATGCGAAGCTCCTCTTATGGTAGCAAATGCCAGAATATTATTACCACCATTGTTGTTATTGCCATACACTTGTGTCCATCCACCAACCTTTGCCAAAAACAAGAAAATCAGAGAGAGAGAGAGAGAGAGAGAGAGAGAGATCCTATTTTACCTGCTGTCCAGCGAACCAAACTCGATATGGTGCAGTAGTATTGAGCCCAAGGACGCGGGCGAGTCGATCGATCAGCGTTCGAGTCCCAGTTAGTGGGATCACAGAATCTTGATCACCACTTCAGTGTGTGTGTGCGTGTGGCGTGTGCAGAGTTTTGAATTAGTTTTCTGATATTTTTCGAATCGAAAAACAGTATCACATCGAAGGATTTCGATTACAGTACCTGTAGATTAGCACGGGGATCCCTTCTCTGATGAGCGATCCTAAGATGGAGATCGTAGGTATCTCCAAATCGAGCATATCGTAGTCCAATACGCTGCGATGAGATGAGAGTCGGACGCAAGTTCAACTACTAAGCAGACTCGGTCGAACATTTTATTCAGACAAAAAAAAACTCATTTTTTACTTGCTGCAAACATCCCACGTCCTAGCCCCGACTAGCCTGGCGTGCAAGGCGTTCTTCACATCTTTGCGATTCATATAACGAATGATCTCATCTTCAACGCATATATCTATCCTCTCGGGACTTTGCTGCTAACACAAAGCGTTTTGATTCAAAAAGGATCTTTTCTCATTGCTATAAGCAATAATGTAAGAGAATGATGATAAGAGATGAAGTACAAAACTAAAACCTGAGGAGCAATGATCTTAGACTGCGATAGAACAGAAGGGATGCAAACGTCTAAGGTAACGTCGTACTTGTCGACGAATTTACTGCTTTCTCTGTTCACTAAGCTCATGACTTTAGAACACATGGGGCTGATCGAATCTCTGTAGTATTCGCTTACGTATTTCGAGTAGTTGCAGTTCGAAGTGAATAGCTTGTACGTAACGTCTGATATTAGGCCATGGGACCATAAGTATTCTGCCCTCGAATTGTAATCCGTGGCGAATTCGAGCAGAGGATTTCCCAGCTGATGAAATAACTACCGAGTTAGAGCAGAATTTGTTTATTCCTTTTTTCGTATAGTTCGATAAAGCGAATAGATACTCACAGCGATTCCCTTGAGGTTGATATTCGCTTCCTTGTCTTTGAGCTGAAGTATTAGACTTGCAAGCTGAGGTACGTAATGGCCTAAGACGTTCGACAAAAGGTTCAACAGCTTAGGCGTTTTTTCGATTGCATTGCTTTGTTTTTTCTGCAAAAGGTGTTGTTATTATTACCAGCGTAGCTTTCGCCGGTGATGAAAAGGCTACGGTTAATGTACTGAGGGAATCTGAGGAGCCACTGCTGTAAGAAAACGAGGTTGTCTTTGGCTATACACAGAATCAAGAAAACATGCCAATTTAGTGAACATGGAAGCTATTACATATCTTGAACTTCTGATATTGCATTGAAGATTTAGATCAAATAAGAAAAGCAGGAAAAAAGATACAAATTACATGCCTGTTATTTCATCATTCACTGTTTCATAGGCTGATGGGCCATTGGCATAAGAGAAGCCTACTCCAATAGGTGTGTCCAAATACAGCACATTTGCTTCTATACAGATAATCATTATTACAATAACATTTAGGTGAGATCATCCTTCTATTTTCTGCATAATCTTGTTAGTTCACAATATGCATATCAGTCACATATATAAGAGATCTTGCCTTTGTTCCAACTATACTCATTTCTCAGAAGAACAGTTCCACTTGGCCTGAAAGGTCCATTCTCAGAAAAAGCACCAACGCCAATCGAAGAACAGCCAGGACCTAAGAGAAATACTGCTTTCTTTTTCTTTGGCAAAAATATAAATGAATCAAAGATTTAATCATTTAATTCCAATACCTCCATTTAGCCACAGTACAAGAGGCTTCGAAGATGGATCAATTTCTGTCTCAACAAAGTAGTAGAAGAGATGCTTCTGCTTCTTTTCATCCACAGTCACATAACCTGAGAATTGCTGGAAGTCAACCTTTGGCTGTCCAGGCAAATGATCTATCTTATCACTGTAAGAAAGAGGAGAAGGTTCTAAAGATCCCACGAAGCAGCTCAAGAAGCAGAAAACTAATGCTGCTAATGAAGAAGCCATTGCCATATGTAAGACTTCTCAGTGAGTTAATAAGTTCTGAGATGGAGAGTTTGTGTAAGAGAACGTCTACAGTTTAGCAAAGGAAACAGAGGCTAAGTGCTTGTACTTAGTTTTATATGAGGAGGCGTGCAATGGAAAACTGAAGTGGGGACGCAAGAAAACTTCCAACAAGATAGAAATGCACTTTTGAATTCTTCCTTTATTTCATGTTAGTGGTTTGGCTCAAAAAGGTCAGTCTCTTTCAAACTAAAGAAGAGCCTAGTATGGAAAAAGTCTATGAGGTTATTTGCTTCATTTTTCACCCTTTATTACAACGCTGATCGTTAGAGGTTCATATATATAGTAGATAGTTTTGAATAATCATAACTTTCAGGACACTCTCACTATCACATTCATTCCTCTATAAGGCTATCAAAGTAAAGGAATCTACACACAAGTCAAGACTTACTTTAAACTCTTCACATATTCGCTGGCCTTGTTTAGTCTTGTTACCATATTAAGTGAAAATTGGTCAGCAAAAAGTGACGTTACTACGAAGCGCATGCTTCTCATTTGTTCTCGGGAATATTATGCAATGAAACGACAAAAGTAATGTAATGATGTCCCAGAATGAAATCATATTAGGAGAGGACAGTATGTAATAGCATTTTCACTGTTGTGAGAATGTTGGTCAAGATTTCTTCATAGACTACCTTAACCAAGTTACAATACATAGAACAAATACTGTGTATTAGTTAAATGCCCACAAAATCCATACAGAATGTTCTACTTCTATAATGGTTTGACCTTGATGAAAAAGGCATCTTTTATTACACAGTTTAAGTGTGTGTGTGTGTGAAACACCACCATCAATGGCCTTTCCGACTTTTCACAGACAATTTGGGCACACCCCATTAAAGAATTAGCACCCAAGAGCACACGACAGATAAAAAAATGCATTCTTTCAAGAAAAATGATAATAATAAAAAGGGGGCCCTAGCACAAACCTCGAGGAAACCTCAAAACCATTTTGCTTTAGTGCTGTAGCAGTTGCAGGGAAACACAGAGTTGTGTCTTCATATGCTTATCGTGTTCCTCCTTCTCCCTATCGTGTTTCAACTGAGGGTAGACACATTGCAAATATATCGTCAGTTCTTAACGCATGGATGTTAGAAATCCAAACGTGGATATGGATCAAACTTTACACAATTCAAACCACGAAAAAAAACATTAAAAATAGTGTTTACCGTCGACTGCTTCATGCGAAGTTGGAGATTGCCCACTGCTGCGGCTTATCCACAACTGAAGTCTCACTTCGGCGATATCCTCTTCGACGCCGTGAGTGTTAGCCCTTCTCCAGAAATATGCAAGCCAATCCTACAAAAGACAGGCTCAAACATAGACTTCAACTTGATAGAACTCTCAGACAATAAAGAAAATTAACTTTCTGAAAGTAACAGAATTTTGATTGTTATGTCATGAGATTGATTAAAAAAACAAGAGGTTTGAGATAGCTAGAAGTCCTACCGCCTTAAAAAGAACATCTTCAGACTCCTCGGGACTCAATTCTGCACGAAATTTAATTCGGAACCCAAGTCAAATGTAGAAGAGCGACACAGAAACTATCGTGTATAAAAACGTAAGTTACAACAGAGTTGGGCAAAGAAATAAGAAGTATTGCATGTGGTGTGAATTAGACTATTTGTTGAGTAATATAGAGTATGGTTCTTACCCAATGCCTCGGTGATCTTGACATCACTATATGATTTGGGATCTATGAAGTAAGACGATGAAGGGCATGCTTAGATTATCATTGATCAAATTTATCTTCCTCGAGGGAATCATACATCTTAGATTCTCGACAATTATTCATGCGAACTTCTTTAAAACACTCAAGCAGCAATCTTTTATCATTACATTTGGGGGGGGGGGGGGGCACCAAGAAGCATACAAGATCACCTCAAGTTCCACACGCAGAGCTTCAAATTCTTCATCTCTTCCATCCTCTGTTTGCTTTGCAGCTTTGAAAGCAGCCTTTTTAATGAAGTGAAATACAGGAGACGCTTATTTCAATTATTCTAAACACAAAATTATATGTAAGAAAATATTATTGTATTAGTTGTTTTCCGAAAGGAAAACTAAATAGATACCTCTCTTTGTCTCAATCTCAAAGCAGCCTCTTTACTGCAAAAAATTATACCAACTATATAAGTGGTTTGTTTACTGACTAATTACATCAAACAGTGCTAACACATTAACTATATGCATACCGGCTCAATAACTTAGCTTCCAAGGATACACCTCCAAGAGAAGCAACCTGAAAAAGGGTGAAAACAATCTCTAGATGCAACAAGTTAAGTAGAAGTCCGATTTGTGGGACTTGTGAAAACTTTCAACTACATAGAATGCTCTACATGCAGCAGCATAAAAACTTGGAAAATAAATGATGACAGTGCTTATATAAACGCTATGCCAGGGTTTGAATGTCACACTCACTGCACTGGCTAAATTTTCATCAGCAAATAATGACGGCAATGAGTCAAGTTTGAAGTTGACCTGAATTAACAGGAAAAAAATACCACTAACCTGTTTCTCCAGTAGCTGAGCTCTGGCTTCTGCTTCTTCACGTTTTTCCTCCGCACGGCGAAGCTGAGAGGCAAAACAATCATATTACGCTCCTGAAATAACTTCGCATTCTAATGTTGCCCCAGGAACTATATTTTTCTACGCAACAAATGAAGTGTTTGTTACTCACCTTTTCCAAGATTACTTCATTCTCCTCTTGTAGCATATCAAGCTGCACAATGAACTTTGTCAGTTGACACCATATAAATCAACGGCTTGCAGTTCATAATTTTTTGCACAAAAAGAAAAGGCTGGCACGTAGGGCACAAGGGCAATTAACGCAGCAGTCAAACAAGTAAACAACTAGCCTAAAATGAAGATGGTTCAAGAAATCTTTAAAGTGATGTCTAGTGTCAGTCACAAACCTAAAATAATTGCCAAAAGAAATTTCAATATCCTCCAAAAAATCCATGATAATCCTACAAGTTACCCTTTAAACCTTGGCAAAATTCTAACTGCAAAAGCTTAACTAAAATCCCAAAGCATAAGCATATATATTTATGTGGTAATTATAAATCTGATATTGAAAGAGCATATGCTTGTCGATAAATGAACCATTACCTCTTTTCTCTTAGTCTGTTACTCGGAGGTTCAATTGGAGGAATTGCAACAGGAGTTTTCAGAGAAGTTTTACTAGGTGGGCCGCCGTAGTTGCAGCAGCACGAACAGACATTGAAGGTCATCCAGCTGAGGTGGAACGGACTGAAGGAGTACTTTCAATAAAGTTCCGACCCAACTACAAGTAATGCAATACAAGTACAGCAAATCAGGGTCATTCTTAGTTACCATATATTCGTTGCTAAAGTGCAGGAACAACCAAGTTACAGTTCGTACGAGAGAATTAGAAACCATAGGATGACATTCTCCTCTATGATTACGATTTTCCATTTACTCGTGTGCCTGTGGTTTATGGTCCTAATAGAAACTAAAACAAAATCCATCATCAATTTTCCAGTCATAACATCCCAGAGAAGCTTTAGTGTCTGACTGTAACAATGAAAATAACTCGTGCCATCCACAGAAACATTCAGGAAGCAGAAGGATCAAGACGTTACCGATAGACAGACATCTACCAGTTTATTGTAATGAATAGAAGCAGCCAGTCAAATGACTAGTCAATGAGTTCAGAACAAGTCAAACTCTTTATACAGGTGCAGTATATGACCGAATAAACAAGACGATCATTTTATCTAGATAGGCCAAAACTATGTGATAACCAAGGGCGAAAAACACAGGACTTAACATTCAGAAATAGCAGTGTTAGCTAAAAGAGTGATAAGCCAGTCAAGGATAGTCCAACAAGTCTGAATTCAACAGCATTATCTATTGGTATAGTTCCCTATCAACCATTATCTAACAAGGATATCGAGATCCACCTCCCAAATCAACTCATCAGTCAGCACAAGGGACAATCAAATTGTCCACAAGTGTCACAAAGCCCAAGCAATTTGGAACTACGTAAAACCGAACATACCCCGGGAGAAGGAGACCTATTCATCTTCGAATTCCCAATCGCACCCAAACCTCCACCGCCACCATTACTACCATTAAAACTCTTTTCGTTCCTATTACCAACACCCCAATACTCGCATTTTCACCGAATCGAAACCCCAAGATCATCGTCGTCATCCTCGTTCGATGTTTTGGACGCCATCACCATCGCCAGGGGCTGAGCTGCGGCCTTCGCCGCGACGTTCTGCGTTCGTTTTACAGTGGACATGGCGGGAGGCGGGATCCTCGACCTAGGATACGGAGAACCGGCCGTAGGAGATGAACCGGTGCTGCTGCTCGAACCGCTCCATTGCCGGGCGTAGACCGGGCTCTCCGTTCGATTACGGCCGTTCATCTAAGACTATCTTTATCAATGACCCGGAGAACCGGTCATGCATTATTTATAATTAAAATAAATCAAACAATTAAAAGTAGTCCACAACCTCCCACAACCCGGTTGGTGGACCAACCTGGTTCACCAACCGGTTGTGCACAGTTTTCAAAACTGTTTTTATGGTTTTTATTGATTTTTATGATACATTTAATTATCTATTAAAATTTTATTTTAATTTTTTACCAAAATGTATGATTTTTTTTCCTCTACAAATAGAGACTAATATTGCTACGTTTTGAGTCACAATTTCAAATTATCTATTTCTCTATTACATTCTATAATCCATCATAATTCATATTATTTTTCTATCTCAAATGACAAAAGTATCTAAATTTTAAATCATATAATGTAATCTATTTTCAAACATTCAAATACTACTAAATATAAATATTATGGGTTTTGCTGGGTCGTTGATAAAATATGAAAATTGCTGAGGTGTAGGTTGTGAATGTGGAGAAGAGAGATATTAATATTTTATTCTCATGACCGGTTATGGAGGTCATGGATAATCATAGTCTAAGGAGGAACAGAAATTGCAACAAAGAGAGAGGAAATCTCAAATCTAACCAAGTGAAAATTCGTTTGAAGATTGATTGATTTGCTGAAGACGATGAAAGAAATAGTAAATGAAAGAACTGTAGCTGAACACAGCAACAGCCGACAAGCTGTTTTCTGTTTTTCATTTATTATTCTATTACTCCGTCCGTCGCCCTAGTTTTATCACATTTTTCCATTTCGTGCCTCCCAATAATTTTATCGCTTTTCCTTATTTAGTAAAAAAACTATCACAAACAATCAATATAATAATATTAAATATTCTTAAAAGATGTGTCAAAATATACATTTTTTTACCTTTTATTGTACTATATTATTATAATAAATACAATTTTAATTTGCGTGACCACCAACAGGCCCGTATCTGAAGAATCTGGGGCCTGAAGCGAAACTCAATCAGCCGAACCCTTATTAAATAAATTTTTTCAAATGACACATAATATAGCATAAATTTATATCATAATCGTAACTTAAATAAAGAAATACTCCATCTATTTTGCAATATAAGTCGCTTTAGACTTTTGATTTTGTTTTTTAATACAAGTCGATTAACTTTTTTTTTTCAAAAAAGATAGCTGGAAACTTTTACAACTTTACCCCTCGTCTTAAATAAAAATAACTAGATTAGATATGATAAAATAGCTAATTAAGGGTATAATAGAGGTTTTGTTATATTTCTTAATATGTGTGCAATTACCTTAAACGACTTTTATTTCAAAACAGAGAGAGTATGTTTTACAGTTGAATGTTTAATAAACTTAAAATAGTTATATAAACACTATGTTTTTGAGAAATTTTGGTCTGAATTGGGTAGATAGGAAGATAATGACGTCTAGTTTTTTTAAACAAGATCAAAGTAATATTTATTAATTGAGCAAAATTTTACTAAAAAGTAAAGTTTGTGCTCGATTTTGTTAAGTTATGGCCCATGTATAACTAACAAACCACTATTTTTTCTATTTTATTTTCTAAATGAAATTATAACCAACTTACTATATTAAAAGAGCGAATGCGGCCAGTTATTAGCAGGGGTCATAGGTTAATTATTTGGGCCTTACCAATGTTGCATGCCACTTGAATTTACAAGTTCCAGGTTTCATCATTTATAAAACTAAATTATCTAATATCTTCCTATCAGAAGGAGCAACGTATACAAACAAGCAATCATTGACAAAAATGGTGCACTGTCAGAGTAGTTGGCATAGAAAACAAGGTGCACTGTCAGAGTTGTTGGCATAGACTACTTATTGTCTATATAGACTACTTATTATCCACAAAGACTACTCGACTTCTTTTCAAAGTGTTAGCACAATCATTATTATAGGTATCAGAGTTCGCTCCATGTTTAAAAATCATTTTATCAAATCTATTTCAAGCAACAAGATATGTAACCATTGCCTAATTATACTCAGTCATGTATAACCATTGCCTAATTAGACCTATGCAATCATTATTTCGGGACATATAGCCCTCGCCACTGCCACTTCAGGAGTTGCTGCATCTCTACTTCCCGGGGGACGTACTTCGCATTCAAGGTTTAAAATTCCATTAGATGAGAATGGATCAAATCGTGTAATATAATTAAACAGAGTACGGTAGCGTATCTACTTCGAGTGACGAAACTAATTATATGGGATGAAGCAACAATGGCAAAACGTGGTGTTATCGAGAAATTCGACGAAATGTTAAGAGACATCATGGACTCAAATGTTATATTCGGTGGAAAAGTTATTGTGTTTGGAGGTGATTTTCGCCAAACATTACCAGTCGTTTCAAGGGGCACAAAAGAAGACATTATAGATGCTTCAATAGTTTGTCGCCTTTGTGGATTCAATTTGAGAAACTTAAGCTTCACCAAAATATGCGAGCATTGCTTGATCCTCAATTTTCATCTTATTTATTAAGAGTTGGCAATGGTACTGAGGTTTTGGATGATCTTGATCAAATTCAAATTCACGCTAAATCAAACATTTGTTTTGAAGATGATGAAACCTCATTAAATAAACTAATAAATGCCGTTTTCCCGAGTACGGAACAAAACTTTCAACCCCAACCATTCGTGAAAGAGCAATATTAACTACAAGGAATGATTTTGTGCACGAGATAAATGATGTCTTAGTAAATTTCCAGGTGAAGAAACAGTGTACTTAAGTAACGACGAGAGTTTAGGTGTTTCCTATATTCTGGACCAAGAGGAACTATTCCATTCCTTAACACCAAATGGCCTCCCTCCTCATAAGCTAACACTGAAAAAAACACTCACATTATTCTGATTCGAAATCTTCATCCGACCGAAGGCCTTTGCAATGGGACGCGTCTCATATGTAAAGAATTTAACAGTAACGTAATTTATGCTGAAATTTCAGTTGGAACACATATTGGGAAGCCTGTGTTTATTCCACACATAACCTTAGAATCTCCGCAAAATGATTTTTCATCTATCCATTTTAAAAGAAATCAATTTCCTATCCGTCTATGTTTTTAATGACAATTAACAAAGCACAAGGACAGACGTTATATTTTGTTGGAATCTATCTAAAGGAACCTATATTCTCTCATGGGTAGCTTTATGTCGCGTTGTCAAGAGCTAAATCAGCTAATGAAATAAAAATATTGATTAGACCACTGTCGCCACAAGCACAAACAAACAACCGTACCAAAAACATTGTCTATCATGAAGTCCTATGGCGACAGAAGCTAGCTAATATTTATGAGCTTATACTCTCAGCCGAATTAATTGGTTCACGGTGGTGGCGTTCGTTTAAAAACCTAATCATTTAGTATGTTTTCGCTACATGGAACAAGGGGGCGTGCTTACCGATGATGAAATATATAATCCGTTGGTTACAACTATGGCATAGTAAACTTTTAATTTTGTATGAAGTTTCTAAGAACTGTCTATCATTAGTTACGCCATAGAATGATAGATTCTATGGGACTCTGTGGAAAATCCGCCAAAACACTCAACACTGTAAGGGACTTCGTCCAAACATATATTATATATTGTAAAAATGGAGATTGCTTAAAGTAAGGAATTATTCGCTGGAGTACACACTTCTTATCGGTGTTTTTTGCGGCTTTTTCGTTCAACGTCCAACATACATGTTTTGTTTTACATCAGCAAAGGCACTTATGTTATTGTTTTCAGATAGTAAGAGATAGAGGTAACGATGCTTCGAATAATTTTTCCATCTTCGATGATAGTTCAAGGTAGTTTATATGTATGCATGTTCATGTAATATTTTTGTATACACGCATTTGATTATGTAATATTTTTGTATACACGCATTCAGGGGCGGATCTACAGTAGGGCCGGGGGGGGCCACGGCCCCCGTGAAAATTTTCGAAACTTTTAGTACTATATGTGTAATATATTGCTGTATAATATATATAGAGCTCTATATCATAAAGGTATAAGAATGTCATGTAGTGTACTGGTAAAGTTTCCGTTCTTTATATCAAAGGTGCAGGGTTCAAATACCACTTCACGTGGTTTTCTTAGTTTTTTATATTGCAGTTCTTTTTTAATTATCTTCCTTAACGTTTTTTTGTTCTTTTACCTTTCTTTTTAGTCTGCTTTTTTCAAATCTTCATGCTTTGTTGCCTTTATTGTCATTTTTTTTTCTTAGAATATTTATTCTTCTTAGTCTCTTGTTTCCTTTTTTTAGTTTTAGGTAGTTTTGGGTTTCAACCAAACAATACAACTAAATTAATTATATATATATATATATATATATATATTAATCAATTAGATTTTTATTTCATATCTAATTTAGTTATCTTTTCACATTTTCTAGTTCCTTTCATGGTCAATTTAAATTTTTGTTACGCACTAATAATAAACACAATATCAAATAAAAAAGCACGGTTGATATTCATAAGACCTATGACTTGCGTTATTTTCTTTTTTATTTTCTTTGTAGTATATTATATTTAATATTAATAATACTACACTATATCAATATCATGACAGTCGTTTTGTCAATATTCGAGCTTCATCAAGATTATCATCGATTATTTATTCTCTTTTTTATCGGTTTTTTTATTGTTAAATATAGAAAATTTATGATTTTATTTTAACTTCATAAGTTTCAATGAAAAAATCAAAATATATAAATCTTTTCAAAGAAAACTAGAAAATGAAAATTTTTACGTCTGCCATTTGCGGCCCCCCAGTCAAAAGTTTCTGGATCCGCCCCTGCACGCATTTGATTATGTAATATTTTTGTATACACGCATCTGTATATATATGTATGCATGTTCATGCAGTAACAAATTTATCATCATATCTTTGTATTAATTTATTATTGTATAACTTCCAAGCTAAACATGTATGTACTGGCATTTTTCGGTGTGTCTGGAATTAGTTCTCTCAAGGCCTCGGGTGTCCGGGCTACGGTCTCATTAATGCCGCGCAACGCGCGGCGTCATTTCCTAGTATATATATATGTATATACAAGGTTGGGCTCGAGGTGACCGCCTCGTTGGCCTCATAGAAGGTACGGGCCTGGCCACCAATATGTGTGATAAAGATAACGGGACGGAGGGAGTATATTTTTCAGATAAATTACGCTTCACGTCCTTATTTTTAAGTAATTTCATAGTAGGCCCAATAAGTAATTTTAGATTAATCCCTTGTATTTCCATTTATTCAGGTTTATGGTCAAAATCTCACACACCCTTCTCCAAACTATTTAGGGCAAAATTATAAAAATAGACTAAGTATGCCAATTTTCGTTTTTAGGTCACTATATTTGCCAGTTACAAAACCAGATCACTAACTTGAAAAAAACTAGGTCACTAAGTATGTAAATAGTAACAAAATTGGGTCACTGACATCTTTTTTCTTATTATATATCCTTAATGACCTAAATTTGTAATCACATACATACTTAGTGACATAGTTTTGTAACTAGTGACCCAATTTTGTTACTATATACATACTTAGTGACCTAATTTTGTAACTGACAAACATGATGACCAAAAATAAAAAATGGTATACCTAGGGACTCTGTTTTTATAATTTTGCCTTTTATAATCCATCCATGGCGTAACGACGAAGATTTACTTTGCATACTGTTCAAAAGTCTGAAGATGCTCTTCAAAAGTCAACGCTAATCCACAACTTTTTGCAGGTCAGAAGCTGACCTTCAAAGTCAACGCCTACAGACACAATCTAAAAGCAAAACTGTTCTAACCACGCAACAAAAACGTGGTTTTTTGCTGCAGTGCAGATGTATGAAGAACTATGAAGATGGACCGAGTCTTAAGACTGCTCTGACTTTGAATCCGTAAAAACCCATGACATTTCTCATAATCCTTCGGCCTTTTTACATCAAATGGGCCGTCGATGTATAAGCATAGCACAATAGAAAACGATGATACGCTTATCCCAAAATTACCAGAAAAAAACCTGCCTTTATCTCCGAGTCTCATCATATCATCATTATCATCAACTTGCAGTAGTTAGGCCCTATTTGACTCATCCATCATATCATCAATGGGACCTTTCTTACAACATTGGAAAGGGACATTAAACGCGTTGGAATCCCACGTTTCAAACTCGCGTAATAGTCGATCCAACTGGGATTTAATAAGCAAACACGGATTTGCCAAGAATATTAACAACTAATCATTTGATCATCTTTCTTTATCTGCTCACCTTTCTCCTTTATAAGGAGTGAAAATCTCCCATTCTATTCAGCAAGTTAAGTTATACGGCTGAGTCGTCTCATATTCCCTTTCTATTGAAGGAAAGCCATCTTCTTTCTTTCTCAGCCACAGAAATAATTCGAGCTCGATAGTTGTTCCTATAAAAGGGGCTTCTTTGATTAGTTGGAAAGATTTTCATCCTTGGGCTATCTTTCTTCCCTTTTCTCCAAGATTAAATTCGTGGGATTTTATTACCTCATACCATGACAATGCAAATCAAGAAATTGGTGTCTCTACCTTCGCGAACTGGGAGAAATTTGCAGCGTTACAACGATGGCCTTCGCCTCGTCGTAGGGTAATAAGATTTTCATCATTTCGATTTCGATTGAGGTTCATTGCGATTTTTTCTGACGCCCCATTTCACTTTCTTGCAGATGCATACCGTACAGAATCAGAGAATCGAAGAAATTGCCCCCAATTCACGGAACCCTAATCGACGATCTCGAGATCCTTCTCATAAGCTCCCAAAAGAGTCCAAGAATGATGTTCCCTAAGGTAATTAATTGAACCCCCAAATCAGTTTCCGCTAAAGAACGAAACTTTGAGACTATTGCGCGGAATTGTTTTACTGAGATGCAATGTAATGAACAACTCAATTAGGGCGGCTGGGAACTCGACGAAGACATAGAATTAGCTGCTTCAAGAGAGACTTTAGAAGAGGCCGGCGTAGTTGGCCTGCTTGGGGTTAGTTTTCTCTTACAATTCAGTTCGATAGATCAATGCGTTTGCTGCCCGAAATCATTAAGGTTATTAACCTCCATGTTTGTCTTTGCATCGCCAGGACAAGTTAGGCGAATGGATATTCAAGAGCAAAAGCCAAGAAAAATACCACGAGGGATCCATGTTTCCCCTTTTTGTCACAGAGGTGCTCGACGTTTGGCCTGAGAGAGATGTTCGTCGCCGAGCTTGGGTACATTCTCTTCTTTCTTTCTTTCTTTCTTTCTTTCTTTCAGACTTTGTCTTGATTATGTTAGAAATGGGATTTTTCTTACCTCTCTATATGTCGTTTTGCAGATGACTGTCGATGAAGCAAGAAAAGCATGTACTCAGCCATGGATGAGCGAAGCTTTGGAAGCTTTCGTATGCCAATTTACGCCCCAGCAAACGTCTGAAGAAGAAGAAGATGAAGAGTTGTTGCTTGCTTCTTACATGCTCGGGCTCTGCAGAACAGAAGAGCTTAGGACAAGCGTTGGAGTACTTCAGAAGAGCGCAGAAGAAGACGTCGATCGGTATCTGATCAGCTGATGGGCGTCGGGTTTTTTGTTAGGCGTTAGTCTTTTCGTAGAAAATAGGGACGGGTTTTCGTCGATCATTAGATCTAACGTAGAAAATTCTTTGATTCGTCGATTCTTTGAGGTTGTCTGTGTTTCTTTCTAGGAGGTTTCATTCTGTTGAATGAAACAACATTCTTGTATGGATTGTTATGGTGAAAATGTTTCTTTGAATTGGTTCTTCAGATAAGGTGTACTTTGACCTTTGAATGGCTCGGTCAGATGACCCGGCCCGCACCGAGCCCGTTTTTTCGGAAGGGTGTGATTCTGGGCCTCCAAAGCCCGTCGGGCCCTATTTGTTCCTATTGTGATTTGTATTAATTATTAAATATATTTTAGCTAATTTGGGCCCATCACGGGCGCCCCGAATTGTTTGATGTAGTTTCTGCATTAATTTATATACGGGTCGGCCGGATATGAATGGTCGGGTCGGGCATGAAAATTTAATGAACAGGATGACTAATGTGAAAAACGAGGACATGAAATAGTCAAAATTAGGGTACAATTTATGAGAAGTCCATACTGGAATTTGGGATGAGATTGTTCCTTTTTTTTTTCCTGTCCCACTTATTGTCAATATATTGACAAGTGGCAAATTCAAGGGTGAGTTTTTTTTCTTTTGGTGTGTTGCCCTTGCCACGCACGGGGTTATACTTTGTGATAAATTGAAACACAATCATCCGAATACAATATGTGAATCGGAGGACTCTTTGTCGCCTTACGACTCGTTGAAATTTAGGAAACTTTGGATTTGACCCGTCTTAGTCAGTGACGTTTGAGTCTCGAGTGTTATTATATTGAAAATTCTTATGTCAATTTTATCATAACGCCTCACCCCGTGAAGCAGTCTTACAACATTCTTTTGATAAAAAAATCTTACATTATTGAATTGCCATTTTATACAATAATTGTCGATCAATGGAGCATGTTATACAATATTGATGTTAAACAATTCTTATAATAGTAATCGAGTTTCGAAGAGAACATAACATTGTGGGTTTGGAGCTATGTTTTTTATTACTGTTTGCATAGTCTCACTTATTCTCCTTAAAATTGTGCTAAAACACAATCGCAAGAGTTCCCTGCTGAAGTAAAAGAGTATTTTGAGCCACATAACTCAAGATTGATTAATTTCATTCTCACATAAACGTAGCGACGGTTATATGTATGACTATTAGTATTGTTCATTTGTATGACTATCGATTTTGTAACGTTCGTTTTCTCATCGGTGTTATAATATATATAAGACTGTTAAAGGTTTTTGTCACCCGACGCAGTCTGAAAACACTAACATTAATAAAAATTAGAAGAATATAATACACCAATCACTACAAATCTTGAGGTAGGAAAAAGTCTTATGATAATAGGTCGTGCAATTGCATTGTAGAACAACATATAACATTCTTACTATTGTATATTATAATATTTCAGTTGCCGATCGTACGACATAAACATTATTGACAAAAGTCGTACTATTGAATTGTGATACTGTTTACTATAACTCGAAACTGAATATAATACTGTAAAAATATTTCAGAAACTTTAGAATAAGGTTGATTACAATAATTTAAGAAACATAAAGACTGTGTGACTGTTTACAACAATTTAAGAAACGTAGTAGCATTGCAGTTTCACAGTCATACAATAATTAGTCATATTAAATTAAACACGATAGATAAACAACTTAACACATCTACGCTTACAAAATAAGTTCCTCTCTCTCTCTCTCTCTCTCTCTCTCTCTCTCTCTCTCCCTCTCTCTCCCTCTCTCTCTCTCTCTCTCTCTCTCTCTCTCTCTCTCTCTCTCTCTCTCTCTCTCTCTCTCTCTCTCTCTCTCTCTCTCCTTCAAACCCAAGAGGTTTTCCGAATTGCCAGGTCCTTCCATATTAATGCCCCAACTTCCTTCCATATTAACGCCCCATATTAATGCCCCAACTTCCATATCAATGAGAAACATCAATTAAACACCTTCTAAATCCCCACTTTTGATTAAGATCTCAAAGACTAAATAAATCACGTACACAAAAAAAAAAAACCTTATAGATGCGATTCAAGTACTTGAGTCTTTATTCACAACCCATCTGAAAGATGTCTTTTGTTTTTTCATCGGGTGGCTGCAATACGTGAGAGTATATTCAAAGAAAATCAAAAGTTTCAGAAACTGACAAAGAGATCTCCACATAATACTTTGAAAAAAAATCTCCACATAATATATAGATATTGGATTCAAATCAATCATCTAGGAGATAAATGTCCATCCTCGGGTATGTTAAAGAATTTGCAGCCTTTTATACATTTTTTCCATGTGTTTGTAACCTTTATAAAAGGAGACATTTTTCATGTATGTTTATATCTTGAGAACACTGTTTAACCGCCCATCAATTTAATTGATAAATTGTGTTTAAATGTCCTATTCTTAATTAGACTGTTTAGGTGCCCTACTATTAATTGGTTAATGAAGAGTCATGTTATTATTGGATCGAAGACAACATATATGTATGAGATATTTCATATGAAATTGCAATTCTATTTTTCCCGAGGTGTCGAATGGAAGGGGGTTCTCGTTGCTGACGTGTCCTCGCATGAGAGTGTCCATCCATCTTTTATATATAGATTCCTAATTACATATTCCACCAACCTTAAAATCATCATTATTTCATTTGGTTTGTATGATATAATAAATAATCATATATAAGTTATTTTTTGTTTCGTTGCGATCACACTGATATACATATCTTATATTTTTCGATATTCATAAGTATTATTTTATTTTATATGTTTAAATCGTGGGATACAAAACAATTTTGGGACAAAGAGGATCTAATCCCCTAAAATTTTAAGGTCAAAAGTTCGACCCCCGCTCGAGCTTCTTAATTAACTTTAGTTCAACATCTCATAGCCAACAATATATTCATATTCGACTGAACTGAGCTCAATCGAAGTGTAAGAACTAGGGTCAGATTTGGGTCTGTGCTTCCTGGCCCACTACACAGGACTCCAATTTTATGGGTTTATTTTGGACCCCATTTTGAAGTCTTTTCCTTATAAATAGATTTTAATTTAATGGCCCAATATTCTGTAATTAATAAAAATTGACCAAACGAATTATAAAAAAATATTTAAATTTTATGGCCCAATATTCTGTAATTAATAAAAATTGACCAAACGAATTATAAAAAAATATTTAAATTTTCATTTATTTATATTAAAGTTGGGCCTGCTAATAAAAACGTGGCCCATAAATTGAAAAAAACGGCCCTCTAATAACCACAGTGATGTGTCCGAGAAAAAGACAGTAGTAAGTTTACACATACTATTCATGAAAGATATTATATTATATTATATTATATTATACATGTGTTAAAACCAAGGGCTAGAATGAGACAGATGATTAGACACCATACATGCAAAAGCTATAGTGAGGTCTTGGGGTAAACTTTGTCACTTGCGACCAAAAGCTGATACAACCTTTCCCTCTCCATTTAATTTAATCTAATTTAATATTCTTATAATTTGCTTCAATTCAATCAATGAATGTCCCCTTTATTGCGATAGTTGGTTCTTTTAAGAATATGGCCCTCTCTTCCTCTGTCACACTGCGAATTCTTGATGGACTTTGCTTTTGTTTATTATACACACACACACACACACATATATATATAATATATATATATATATATGTACGTGCATTATTTACTCTATTTATGTGGTATTGTTATTTCATTAAAACACACTAAGATTTGTATGGGATGGAAGGTGCAATTTTACCCCATCTAAGACAGAGCATGGGGTCTTTCAACTTTAATTATTTTCTTTCTTTCTTTATTCCTTTTTATCTTTTGGTCTTCAATAGTCTCCATGTGCCCCAATCAACTTCAATTCCAGTAGGAGGTGAATCATTTTCATCATGAGAAAGACAAAACATATTCAACAAAGAACATGAGAAGATTCCAAAATTAATAGTCAAAAAATTTTAATTCAAATGACTATTCTTTTAGATCAATTGATTAGTTTTGAACTACACGGTTACGAACATTAAAATGTGGCCAATGAAATTTTGGTCAATCAATGTTGTTCGGAATTTATTTATTATAACAAACAAAAAGGAACACAAAAACAAACACATAAAGGACTTGCGAGTGGTAAGAAGTCACACAACATGCAATGGGGAAAAGGCATAAAATATGTTAAAGCTTCTCCGAATGACATCAGCTTTGCGAAGAAAGATTTAAAGAGAAAAGTGTCTCACTCTTTTTTCCTTTTTAAATTTTGAAAGTAAGTCATTATATAAACAAAACAAACCCTAATCATCAATGTATGAGCAAACTATGGGGACCATAGAGTTGAAAGAATCTTTCAATTTACTTCAGTAATTTCATCTTCATAATGTTTCGGCTTTGTTCTACTTCTGATAATGACATAAATTAACTTCACATTATCATACTAATTATTGTTTATTCTTTTAGATCGAAATCTTAGTAATTTTTTGTTCGTCTTGTTACGAGGTGTATCCCCCATAATGACATATTGATGACAAATAATCTTATATCGAACAAGCTTAATAGAATTCCAAGTTATTTTATGCTTTCTAAAAGTGTATTTTTTGCCCTTAATAACAATAGTTCAAATAAAATAAGATATGATGAAAATGATAGGAGCGTGAAGGAAACAAAGCATGTGAGTGGGGTGAGACACCTTTCGAGTGAGTTTCTAAGAGAGAGTCCAAAAGTCAAAGGCATCAAATCTAAGATCAAAAGCTTCTTTCCAAAAGAGCCAAAACGTGCAATTATTATGTTTGTAATTTTAATAATGTTAATGTTAAAGACATCGACATTGACAATGTTTGGGGTAACATTTCGGTCAACATTTGTTGACTGAGAATGTCGCCTTTTTTCTAATTTTATCTTTCATACCCAAAACGTGTTTAATCCGTGTCTAGCTACTTTTAGTGTTTTGCAGGACATAGATAAGGGTTGGAATGAATCAAATCGAGTGGAAGACGCGTGGATAAGCTAGAGCGAATTTAGGAGTAGAGCATACTAAATATAGGATTGCTTGGAGCTCAAGTGAAGAACGAGCAATTGGACTGACCAAGTCGACTCCCAACGATCACTAACGGACCAAATACACTTAGTGGACGTTAGTGGACGTTGAGGGCAGTTACCAAGTCGTTTGAGAAGTCGCCCCAAAGTCGAAGACATATAAAAGGGGACTTCACTAAAACCGTTCAAAAAAACAACGAGCGAGAAAGAGATTTTAAGAGCAAGTTCGAGCGAGTATTATCTCTGAAGAGAGTTTTCTTTTTAGTCTAGCTTTTCAAAGGTCGAAAGATCTTATAGTTTGCAGAATCGTTTGGTTCGTAGGTTTTGCTAGGCTTAGTTTTGACTATCCTTTTTGATATTGTAATCCATCTTTATAGTGGAGTTTTGCGCCTTGAGGCACGCAGCAAGTTATTTGACTTGCTGCACAAAATCACTTCTTGAGTTCGTTTCATTTCGTCACTAAGTGTTGCTAGTTTCCGCTATGAGTTCAACTGTTAGATTGAGTGTTAACCCGACATTACAACCAACATCAGTTTACAACTTTGCGTTTTTACGTCCATTTCGTACGGGACCCCCTTCACAAATAAAAATTAATAGATATTTAGGCTTCATTTGATTTCATGTCACGGTAGCAACAACTGTAGTAAAACATGTATGTTGGTGGTATTATCGATTTGGAATCTCTAGGCACACAATCCACTCCACCCATATTTTGTTTTTATTTATATTATATAGAAGATGTATCATATATATGTGTATACATTGTCTATTGCAAAACAAACTATAATTAGAGTACCTTTGTTCCTCTGAACAAAAAGCGTCTGGCACAAGTAATAATTTCAGTTCTCACAAGATGCTAGCAAACAAAAAAAAATTGAAAAAAGGAGGTGGTTTTGTTACATTTTTTAATTTATTACAATTCAATGAAATAAATATGTAGTGGTTAATAGTGCACCCATATACAAAATCGAAACATGTTACTTTTTAACCGTTATACCACACAAAACTAGGGCATCAGATTTTGTCTCCACGATTCAAATAAAGAGAACCCTATTCCATGCATTATTGAACTTCTTAATGATATCTTCTTACCTATTACTAAAATAAAAAAATTTAAATAAGTCATATACGCTCTCTGTCCTTCAGTCTAGGATTGTATCATAAAGAAATATAACCTAAATATAAGGCTTTTGTTAAAAAATGAACTATATATATAAAATAGTAAAATACACGTGTAACATTAGATAGAAACAATCTTCACAAAAACTCACACTAGTTGATTCGTCAGTGATAGATTGTAGAATAACCACATAATAGCTTAGTATTATTCATTTATGAACTCAAACTACGATGAAGAAAGAAAAAGAAAATAGTAGAAGATAAAAGACAAAGGAAAGAAGGTCCAAAAAGTGTCCCAAAAGATCAAAGTGAGAAAAGGAGAGCAAAGTGAAAATATTGAAAAAAAACTTTTTCGTTGGGGAATTCTTTCTCGCGTTGGCGCAAACGCCAGTATAACAAACAACAACATTTACACTAAAACTCTCTCTCTCTCTCTCTCTCTCTCTCTCTCTGTCTCTCTCTGAGAGAGATATAGAGAAAGAGATGGACTAAAGTTACAGTTTAGTTGTGGTAAATGGTAATAAATATGATTTTCTTGTTAGAGAATGGTCTCTGCAATAAAAGGAAAGATGCCTGTGAATAATAATACTTCGTCCTCTACTTCGTCCACTGAATCTGATGCACAGCACCGTACAGTATGTGATGCAATGCAATGCACATGTAATAAAATTCATAAAAACAAAATGGGGTTTTTTATAGTTATTTAATTTATTTATTTATATGTGTGTGTTTGTAATGTTGAGAGTGACTCGTCCAAGCATTTTAACATTACGACTATGGCACTGAAAATCATGCAGTGCAGTGCTCTTCTAACATCCATTAATGTGGTCAGAGGTCTCCCTCTATTTTCTGACCCATTGAAAGAAAATTCATAAAAATAGTTATCAATTTAAATAAGTATATTCTACGGCAGGAAAGGAAGAGGGTGTGGGGGAGACTGAGCATATCAGCCAAACAAATATCCTGTAATAGTCCAAACACCAAATCTAACGTCAACAAAAGTTGAAGATATTCATCTCTCTCTCTCTCTCTCTCTCTCATGTCAGGGCAATAAAGTCATATGCAGCAGATGCTGGAGATGTAATAAAGAATATTTAATTTTCTTGTTTCTTGGTCAGAATGGTTGATTGAAGAGAGAATGAATGTCTAGCAGTAGAAGCATATGCTTTTTTGAAAAAAATTTCCAACTTTAAATGGTAAATATGTATATATATAGGTATACATATAAAAACTATAAATACGTCTATATGTAATTACTAGAGTATGAATATTCTAATGGAGATTGAGACGTTGAGAGGTCCCTCAACTATATACGGTATAGTGTCAATTTACCGTTATTGACTTCCATTTACTTAACCCCCACCGATTGAGACTTGTCAAACCAAACATAAACTGAAATAAATGGTCACACACAATAAAATTGAAAAAAATAGAAGTTGAAGTAAATGAGTATCAAATGAACGCAATGCATAGGTAAACCGAAAGTGTCCATGGATATGTCTAAGTGATAAATTCTTGATAATTCTAGGTATATGATCTCTAGGTATAGGTAAGGAATAAGGATATCGATCTACTTTGACCACATATTTACCGTGTAGTTTTTTTAGGACATGAACGGTACGATTACATTAAAAATGGTTAACCTTGCTAGAAAATCGAGGTCGTCCCATATTCAATTATCGAGATTAACAAAACAACCCTAAAAAATTAAGAAAAACTAGTTTTATAACACCGACAAGAAGAAAACCCCACAAAAAAAAAAAAAAAAATTAAAAGAAGATTTGCATGCAATAATATTCATCGATCATATCAATCAACTGCGATAATCGCTTTTCCTAATAATTTCCCAACCTTTCAACGCCTCAGATATATAACTCAAACCCAAAGGCGCCGCCGCCGACGAAGATCCCCTCAGCATACAGGAATGGCAAGTGACCTCCAAAACGGCGTCGTTCAGCTGCTTCGTCGCATGTTCTTTCAGCGCATGAGCCTTCTCTAGCTCGGCCTGAGCTTCTTGTCTGATTCTCTTAGCCTTCGCAAGCTCTCTTTCAGCCCATTCAATCCCTCTCTTCGCTTGTTTTCTTGCTTCCTCGGCCTCCATTGTTGTAATATCTCCATTATTATTACGAATGATCTCAGGGTCTTCGATCTCCGATGAGCCAATGGAGAGCTGCAGTAGTTGAGTCGTCGTCGAATGGTTGTTGCTGTTGTTACAGACGGCGCCGGCGCCGGCGCCGGCGGCTTCTGTGAGGAGCTGAAGCTCGAGATTTGGTGGAGTGTGATTGTGAGTTTTCGGAGGGGTTAAGGTTGTAATAATGATAGGTTTGGGTAATAATAGTGAGGAATTAGGCCATAGTGGGTTCGTGTCGCTCGATGGGCTAGGGCTGGAGGCGGTTCTTGACAGGCGCGCCGGCGGCGGCGGTAGGTGGAGGCGGCGGCGGTGCCCGCCCACGGTGCAGGCGTCTTGGTGCTCGATGAAGCTCTCCACCCTATAATAAAATTATTCCATTTTTCGAAGCAATAAGAAAAAGAAGCTCCAAAACTATAACTGACTGTGCAATGCCGTAGGAAAAGAAAAAAATAAAAAAGACGCCAAAGTAACAACTGATCTTGAAAATAAATGTTATAAATTAATTAGTAAAAATGTTTCCTGGCTGACAAAGGGTCAAGAAAACCTAAAAAAAAACGCCTATTTTTCTGCATAAAATTTCTCGGGCTGCTACAAAATAAAATGATTTGACACACAACAGTTCTTTTCTTCTGCAACACATGAACACATTCTTATACACTGAATACCACGAAAATCCAACCTAATATTCGCAACAAACCCAAGCAAATCATCACCATCACAAAAAAAAAAGATCAATATATAAATAAATACCTTGAGAAAACACGTCCGCAATCGCAAGAATGTCCCCTAGTCCCACAACTCTTAATATGCGCCTTGTAATCGGACTGCACGGCGTATCCCTTGGAGCACTTTTCGCAGACCCACCGCTTATCGCCGCTGTGCTTCCGCCGGAAATGCTTCTTTATTCCGACGAGGTCGCCGAGGGCGTGCCGAGGGTCGTGGTGGAGGCAGGTGGTCTCCGGGCAGACGAAGACGCGCTTCTTGGAAGTAGGGTTTTCGCGCTTTAGCAGCTTCCATGGAACCTTGTGCCTCCTTCTGTGCATCTGAAGGTTTTGGTCCCTCTGAAACCCTTGGCTGCAGATTTCGCAAACGTATCTGTCTGATTCTAACAGCGTTTTTGGGGATAGGGAGACGACTTCTGCGCTTGGATCTGCGTTTTAGGAAGGAATAAGAAAAAAAAAATCGATCTTTTTTTTATGGGATTCGTTTAATTCTTGGATTGTTTATATACCTGGGGTGCCAGCTGGTCTTCTCTTTCGTTTGCTGCTGCTGCTACAGTTTTCGTCGTGAGAAGGATTCGTATTATTGCTAAACATTCTCTTGACGTATATGTAATGATCTAATTTTGTAAGAAGATAAAGCAGAAAATAATGAAATGATATATATCAAGAATTTGTGAATGAAGGAAAGGTATATGATTTAGCTATTGATCTTTTTTAAGGGATTGTGGGATATGCAGAATAAGCAACTGTGCACATATTGGGATGTGAGGAAAACAAAAAGGCTCTTTTGAAGCTTTCACCGCTTTCTCTATATCTAAAAACTGATATATTTTGCTTATATATTGTGAGATAAGGTAGCTTAAGTTTCTGCTTCTTTATCTTGAATCTTTTTCTCCTACTTTGTGTGTGTGTATGAGAGAGAGAGAGAGAGAGAGAGAGCGAGAGAGCGAGAGAGAGTGGTTAGGTCTTGAGACTTGAAATCTATGGCATATATGGTTGCTATGCTAGTTGATCATATACGAGCAACAAGCAATTGGATTATCTTGTTTATTATTATATTTATTTATTTATTCAATATGGATTTTTTTATTTTTTATTTGTGGCATGCAGAATTATTAGTGTGGCCAGCTGCATATATATAAATATATATATATATATATATATATATATTTAAAGTGTGGACTACGTACGTGATGATTTTCTTAAATATTAACGTGTTGGAAATGACGATTTAGGTTAGCAATTGATATGAGATGGTCTATGGAGGTATTGACGGCGTTGAAAATCGAAAAAACGCAAAAAATTGAGAGATATGCTTATGGTGCTCACGGTGGTTGCTCACGGTTGGTGGGCACCATAAAATTCCTCTATATATATATATATATATATACACACACGTATTACGTTACGGATTCATGTTTTGTCAGTTATAGTTGTAAATAACGTTGTTGGTGCACAAAATTATATAATATGGGGTTGGAAATGAAATATAAAAAGATTATATATGTATAAAAATCCGAGACAAACAGCGGTGTTTCCGGATTTTCATTACGTATGTTTCGCATTTTTATTCAAATTGAGATAATACTAAAGTTCTTGAAGAAACAGCAATTTAGTATAAAGTTTTATATATATAGATATTAAGTTTGATAATATTGATGAATTCGTTTCAGCATCATTATATAAAGTTGGCATTATTGGTGATGGGTCGATATTGCTAAATGGGCCCTAATTGCCAAATTCAATGTCGTCCCACTACATTATCAGGACTGTAGAATACATAAATACGGACAAAAAGCTCTTCATCATAAATAATCATACTGTTGTTGGAATTTGTATTTATCACTAAAATACTAGTTTTCGTGATTTTTCTTTTTAGATAACATAAACATATATATTCATGTATAACTATTTAATGTGAGGTGAATATGTGATGCAAGAACAAGACGGTCACTTAATGGCTAGAAATACGACAAAGGACATCATTAACGAGTTATTCCTCGTTGAGTCGACTTTCATAAATTAGCAATCAAAGTTCGGATTTTTGGACCACTTTCTTGCCTGAGCTATAGTATTGCCGTTGTTACATATAAATTGAATCAGTTTTTTTTTTTTTTTTCAATCATGATACTGGATAAATACAGAAAAAAAGGATTTGGACGTTTTATCAATTTGGGGATCGAACAATTATTTTGTGACAATTACCTATATGACAGACAGTATTCAATGTTAGACCCCAAGTGGAAAGAAATATTTGTTGGTTCTCCGTTGGTTAGTGCATTTATCTTCGAGCGAAGCAGTAAATATAAATTTCAGCGGTAATGGTGTGAACAAATCACAAGTCGAGGCACGTGATACACGCTCTCTTGAAGACAAAATTACCCCGCTAATACCCACGGTTTACGGTAAACGCCTCCGAGATACAACGACTTACGTTTGGAATATAGCGGTATCTCAAATACGCCAAACTTCGACGAACAAATACTCTTGCTTTGGGACTAACAAGAACACGAATGCTATGAGAAAATGTAGAGAATTTTTGAATGCTTTTTTTTTTTTTTTGAATGAATGCTTTATGCTAACTCATGTGGGGTATTTATAGGTGTAGGAGTTCATTACAAAGAGCGGTGTTCTTTTGCATGTGTCTATTCATGAAGAAATGCAATATTATGTTTAGGAATTCACATATACCTTTTGGTTAATTAGTAACCTTTTCAATCGTACCTCGTAGGATTAATTTTGCACCTCTTAGGTTATTTCATTCACACCTTTTCCCACCAATCCCCCACATGAATGAAATAAATGAATGTTTACAATTTTTGAAAGTCCCGACGAACTATCGTTGCATCAAGAAAGATAGCTTGTGGCTTTGAATCTTCTTTAGTGAAATATTATCGGATACACTGTACAGTTAGTAGCGCGATGCTTTAAACTTACCGGCCATTTGTGTGTACCAAGACAACAATACTCACACAATGACAGTTCTAACAATTTCTTGTTCTCACGTTGTGTCCATTTCGGCCTTGGACCATATCTCGGTTTAGTAAGTGTTCGTTTATAAGCGGCCATTTTACTTATTCACTTACAAAGGTGACTCTCCTATAAAAGGTATCCTGCCTTACTTCACCCTTAGGTATAGGAATCATTAAAAGTCCTAGACTTAACCTCACCACTTAGGCAGATTTCACACTTGACGGTTCTTTGGAATGAGTGTAGTTTTCAAGTATTTCCCTGAACTGTCAAAACTTAGTTTTTCCATTGAACCAAGGTTTCGAGATCTCCGATTCTCAAGGTTGCTTTACCGCTAAGAGTGTTCTTATGTTGTGGATTTTAAACCCATTCCACTAACCAGTTTGTACATTTGATCTCGATTTATGCCTTTGGTAAGCGGATCTGCTAGGTTTTCCTTTGACTTTATATAGTCAACCGAAATAACCCCATTCGAGATTAACTGTCTTATTGTATTATGTCTCCGATGTATATGTCGAGACTTACCATTGTACAAACTACTTTGTGCCCTTCCGATTGCCGACTGATTATCAGAATGTATCTTTACGGCGGGCACCGGTTTATTCCAACAAGGAATATCTTCTAAGAAATTTCTAAGCCATTCAGCTTCTTCCCCGGCTTTATCTAGAGCTATAAACTCAGACTCCATCGTGGATCTAGCTATACACGTTTGCTTAGACGATTTCCAAGACACGGCTCCTCCACCTATAGTGAACACGTAGCCACTAGTCGACTTTGAGTCATTTGTATCTGATATCCAATTTGCATTGCAGTACCCCTCAAGCACTGCGGGATATCTCGTATACGTTATTCCCAAGCTTATAGTGTGCTTTAAGTATCCTAGTACACGAATAAGAGCACTCCAATGATCGTTGCTGGGGTTGCTTGTGAACCTACTTAGTTTGCTCACTGAATAGGCTATATCGGGGCGCGTACAGTCCATTAAGTACATCAAGCTCCCAATTATTCGAGAATATTCTAGCTGAGAAACTGGTTCACCTCTGTTCTTAGCCAAGTGTTGAGTTAAATCAACAGGCGTCTTAGCCGGAGGTCTTTCAAACGTATTGAACCTCTTCAACATACTGTCAACGTAATGGGATTGTGATAAAACAATTCCTTCCGAGTTCCTAGAGATTTTGATTCCTAAGATAACATCGGCTTTTCCCATATCTTTTATGTCGAAATTCTTTTTCAACATCTTCTTGGTATTTGCAATTAAATCATTATTTTTCCCAAGGATCCGTCGTCTACGTACAGACACACGATTATAAATGAATCAGCGGTACCTTTAATGTAGACGCACTTATCACATTCATTGATTTTAAATCCATTTGATAACATTGTTTTGTCAAACTTCTCATGCCATTGTTTAGGTGCTTGTTTTAGTCCATAAAGAGACTTAACTAATCGACACACATTGGCCTCTTTCCCGGGTGCAATGAACCCATCGGGTTGTTCCATATAAATTTCTTCCTCGAGGTCCCCATTTAGAAATGCCGTTTTCACGTCCATTTGATGAATTTCAAGGTCATGCAAGGATGCAATCGCAATTAATACACGTATAGACGTGATTCTAGTCACCGGAGAATACATATCAAAGAAATCGTGTCCCTCTGTTTGTTTAAACCCTTTTACAACCAATCGGACTTTATATTTATCAATAGTTCCATCCGTCTTATATTTCCTTTTAAGGATCCACTTGCATCCTAAAGGTTTGCAACCCGGAGGGAGATCAACTAACTCCCATGTATTATTAAACATGATGGATTCTATTTCACTATTGATAGCTTCTTTCCAAAGAGGTGCTTCTGGACTTGCCAAAGCTTCACGAATAGTTCGTGGTTCATCCTCTGCCATATAAATTGTAAAATGAGGACCAAAAGATTTGGGCACCTTAGTTCTTTTACTTCGCGTAGGTTCTTCCTCACCTTTATGAGGTAGCTCGGCCTCGTCGGCTGACCTTTTTCGTGAGATTCTTTGTTCCTAATTTTTAAGAGGAAATACGTTCTCAAAGAACACCGCATTTCTAGACTCAATAGTCATTCCATTATGAAAATCTGAATTTTTAGATTTATACACCAAAAATCGATAAGCACTGCTATTATTAGCATAACCGATTAATATGCAATCAATAGTTTTAGGTCCTATCTTGACCTGTTTCGGCTTTGGTATTTCGACTTTTGCCAAACACCCCCACACTTTTAAATATTTATAGGTAGGCTTGTGACCCTTCCATAGTTCATATGGCGTTTCGTCCCGACTTTTATGGGGTATTTTATTAAGTATATAATTTGCTGAAAGAATCGCTTCCCCCCACAAATTTTGGGGTAGACCCGAGCTTACTAGAAGTGCATTCATCATCTCCTTTAGAGTTTGATTCTTTCTTTCAGCTATTCCGTTAGATTGAGGTGAGTACGGCGCCGTTTTTTGATGAATAATACCAGCCTCTTTGCATATTTCGTCAAACGGGGCCACACACTCGCCTCCGCGATCGCTTCTAATCGCCTTAATTTTTCGAGTGAGTTGATTCTCGACCTCTGCTTTATACTTTTTAAAAGCATCTAAAGCTTCGTCTTTACTCTTTAGTAGGTAGACATAGCAATACCTTGTGCAATCATCAATACATGTTATAAAATATTTCATTCCACCTCGAGTTTGCACAAACTTTAAATCACAAATATCGGTGTGAATTAATTCGAGTGGATTCGTGCTTCTAGCCACTGGCTTAAACGGTGCTTTTACCATTTTTGCTTCAATACAAGTTTCGCACTTGTTATAAGAATCGATTTTAACTTTTGGTATCAAATCTAGATTCACCAATCTTTTAATTGTGTTAAAGTTTACGTGTCCAAGTCTATCATGCCACAGATTAGAACACTCCAACAAATAAGAAATACTTTCTTTATTCTTCGCCTCTTGGCGGATTACATTCATCACATTCATCTTAAAAAGGCCCTCCTTTAGGTACTCTTTAGCTAAGAAGATACCATTCTTAGTCAAAACAAACTTATCAGATTCAAAGACTAATCTAAAGCCGGCTTTGCTCAAAAGAGCGTCTGACACCAAATTTTTCCGGATGTCTGGGACATGCAGCACGTCCGTTAGCGTTAATTCTTTGCCCGATGTCATTTTAGCACCACCTTGCCTGTCCCCACGACGTCAGATGTCGAAGAGTTTCCCATGAATAGCTTCCTTCCGTCAGTCGGGGTGTAGGACGAAAACATATTTTTATCGGCGCAAATATGCCGAGTTGCTCCCGTATCGATCCACCATTCTCGTGGATTATCAACCAAATTAACTTCTTGGATCACGGCCGTGAGGTCTTGTTCTGATGAATCATTGTGAATTGATTTGTTCTCGACCATATGAGCGCTTTCTCTAACTTTCTTTGGGAGACGGCAGTCTTTTGCAAGATGCCCAGATTTACCACAATTATAGCAGCTTCCTTTAAACTTCTTGAAGCTTGCTTGGGGTTGCTTACCACCCGTGGACTTTCCACCTGTGGGTTGCTTGCGCTTTTGTTGAAGCTTGGCTCGGCCAAATTTACCTTAGCCTCGAACTCACTTCGCTTCGCCTTTGCTTCGGATTTTCGGTTGTCTTCCTCAATCCGGAGTCGAACTATCAAATCTTCGAGTCGCATTTCCTTACGTTTATGCATAAGATAGTTCTTGAAGTCTTTCCACATAGGCGGCAACTCTTCAATTATTGCGGCCACTTGCAAAGCCTCGTTCACGATTAATTTTTCTGCCGACAAGTCGTGAAGAATAATCTGAATTTCTTGCACTTGACTCACCACCGATTTGGGGTCGACCATTACATACTTCAGGAATTTGCCAACGAGAAATTTCTTAATCCCGGCATCTTCCGATTTGTACTTTATCTCCAAGGAATTCCATAATTCCTTTGCCGTTTCAATCGGACTATAGACATTGTAAAGGGAATCGTCTAGTCCGTTTAAAATGTAATTTCTACATAAGAAATCACTATGATGCCATGCATCCGAGGCTGCACGCTTTTGAGCGTCGGTCTCATCTTCGGGAACGGTCATCGGGTCCTCCGAAAGAAAACGAGAAAGAGTCGTAAGGTAAAATAGCATTTTTTGTTGCCACCTTTTGAAGTCGACGCCGCTGAATTTCGGCGGTCGTTCGCCATGCATGGGAGCGGCTGTCACCATGGGAATGATGCGAGCGGTACATGGCGTCGCATTGTGGTTGTCGTCGGTTGCCATCTTAATGAAAAATAAGTTTACGCGTTTGTTTTTGCTAAAACGTAAGCAAACTCCTTGGGCAGCCTGCTTAGGAGATTATGGTGCTTGCTTGATCGTGACCTCCTTACTTCGTCTTCACACGTTCAACAATAGCAACTTGCTTTCAGTATCGTCACTTGCTTGCTTCGACCAATGTATGACTTGTGTATTTCGTATGCAGCTTGTTAAGCGAAGGGCAGCTTCTTTCTGACCAACAGAAATAATACTAATAAAAATTTCATCTTCAAATGTTGGTTCTCCGTTGGTTAGCGCCTTTATCTTCGAGCGAAGCAGCAAATATAAATTTCAGCGGTAATGGTGTGAACAAATCACAAGTCGAGGCACGTGATACACGCTCTCTTGAAGACGAAATTACCCCGCTAATACCCACGGTTTACGGTAAACGCCTCCGAGATACAACGACTTACGTTTGGAATATAGCGGTATCTCAAATACGCCAAACTTCGACGAACAAATACTCTTGCTTTGGGACTAACAAGAACATGAATGCTATGAGAAAATGTAGAGAATTTTTGAATGCTTTTTTTTGAATGAATGCTTTATGCTAACTCATGTGGGGTATTTATAGGTGTAGAAGTTCATTACAAAGAGAGGTGTTCTTTTGCATGTGTCTATTCATGAAGAAATGCAACATTATGTTTAGGAATTCACATATACCTTTTGGTTAATTAGTAACCTTTTCAACCGTACCTCGTAGGATTAATTTTGCACCTCTTAGGTTATTTCATTCACACCTTTCCCACCAATATTTTCACGTCAGAATACATAAAATTAGTGGATTTATTCAGCAACGATTGAATACTGTCATCGAAAATAAAAGACCAATATACTTTGTGGTATAAAATTTATATGCTAAGATAGTATAATAGAAACATCAATTACCAATTCTTTCTTCTCTTTTTTGGACTCGATTGGGTTGATTTTATACTTTGATTTCATTTTTGCATCTGATGAACGAAAAGTGGAAATAATTTAGATCGACCATAATACAAAAATCATAGCCGCTATGAACATGATTACGCAGTAAGAAAAACGTAATGTAGTTTGTTGGTCCGATTTATCCAACCTTGACATGATTCATATAATTGGGATTACCTTAGATGATGAATTACGGAAGCTAACGATTTGTAATACCACTAGACGTGTTGTAGAGTTTGAACGAAGGGATACATGCGAGTTTTTCAGCAATATACTTCAACTCTTACTACGAATCAGTGACCCTAAACAATGTGTTGTTTAGAGTATTTATTCATAAGTCCTAATGGGCAATATAACTAATATACCCACATGTTAGGTATATTTACAGATTGATCATGGCTTAATAAACTACAAGATATAGGCATATTTGAACACAATGATATATCTTTAACAATCTCCCCAGTTTATTTTGTCGTTGTAGCATGGCCTTATGTCTCTAATCAGATTTTCTGAGGTTGAGAGCATCCTCAAACAATCTGATGCTTTGGCATAGGGACAATCGGTTTTGTATTTCTTCAATGGCTATCTTGGACAGACTGATGACTTCAGTTCGGAAACTTTCGAGACCTAAGATTGTCAGGTCATCGCTTGATGGCTCACTGTATCTTCTTACTTTATCTCAGTGTCTGTAAGATGAGTTCCGTCGCAGAATTTCTCGACCTCTGACAAGAACATGACTCTCTTTGACCCTTTATGATTGCAGTAAACTACGACTGGCTCAGTTTCTTTGAAGATAAAACCTTCTCAATATGATCCGAGTTCCTTCTCCAAGCCGGTGGAGCGGGGACTGGTAAGGTTGACCTTCTTGATGTTATTCTCAATTGCGATATGAAGGTCGTGACCCGTGTAGAATGTGATGTCTCTCAGCATATGTCTCTTGACTCGTATCCCAATTTGTATCGAAATTCGTTTAGGATGAATTTCCTATAGAGTCTCGACAACTTATAGACATCGTTGGGATCGATGAACTGCAAGTCACATTCTGTGATTCGGTCTTGTGAGCCGTCTAATCTTCGTTCTTTGTAAATTGGATATTTGAGCCACCTTCCCATCTGCTCGTAAGTGACATCCAATATGTCGCTGATACGTCCCCCCACTCTCATTTTTTTCTTATCTTCGTCCATGATCCTCGACCCTCCTTTCTGTGTCCATCTGTAATTGATAGGCCACTCTTTTGGATCCTTCGAGATGTGACAGGCCTCTCAATTCCATTTCGTTGGAAGGTCGAATTTGATCACGATGTCGTCAGAATTTTTCTCGAATTTCTTCTTGAAACGAATTTGGGATCTTGATATTTTCCCAGGTGCTCTCAGATGCTTCTGGGGTCTCTCTGAAGTTTTCTCCATTCTGAGTTCGTCTGGCGCCATTCTGCAACTAACTTCAACCGCTGCTCAGATTAGGTCACGAACATTATCCAGTCTCTCTTGAAGTTTGTCCTCGGGAGTTGCATCGCCACCGCTTTGAGATGTTCACCCTTGATCAATAAATTCGTTGAGCTCTATCAGAGGGTCAGGGTAGGACATGTCTTGAATTGGAGAGAGAGGGTCGTCGGTTTCCTGTGGAGGTGGGTTTGGTCTGAAGTCGGAGGGTAGCGAGGGTAGTTTTTTCAGAGGGTCGATGGTTGTGTGGGCCAAATGGGATGGAAGTGGTTGTGGATTGGTAGACGCAGAGGTTTCTGTGTGGGTTTGGGTGGATGGTTCTGTGTGAGTTGTAGCTGTTTCGACCCGCTGACGTTTCTCCCCCTCAGGATGACCGTTGTCTTCAGTGTCGTCATGACGTCGTTGTGTGAGGGCGGGTCGTAGTGGCAGCAGTATGGTAGTTGAAGTCGATGTAGGAGCTCCTTATTCTCGGCAGACAGGGTGTCCACCTCGCTGAGAAGGCGAGCTAAGAGGTTGTCACGGAGCTCCGTGATTGAAGGGATATAGGTTAGTTGGTTTTTGGGTTCAGGTGTTGGGGAGTGGGATAAGGGGGATGACTCACGCTCTTCCACCATTGGTGCTTTACCCTTGTCTATGATTGTTAAGGGTGTAGCAACCGTCAGTTTTTGAAGTATGGATGCCTCCATTTGCTTCATTTCTTCGTGTAATGCTTCGAGCTGCTGGTCAAGCTGAGCTTGAGTCACATAGGGTAATTACCCAACAGAGCCATGAAGGCGGTCTGTTGTCACGACATAAGAATAAATTTCTGTGTCGAGGCCCACTGGTACCGAAAAGTACTTGGGACTTGTGGAGTCGATAAGTCGAGCTCATCGAGATGGCCTGATTGCATGGGAGTTGTGATGTTCCCCATGTCAGGTCTTCCGACTGATCCTCGAGTATCATCTTTGGATGATATTTCTACAGACGTTCCGGACTGATCACGGAGACGAGTCGATAAAGGTTTTTGTGTCCTAGAAAAGGAGAAAAATTTGGAATAGTGGACACTAGACTCGATGTGCAAGAAGGAAAGACAACGACGTGGAGCTGGGGTTCACTGATTTGTACATCGCTCGCCTCCGAGTGAGGCAAGGATGGTTAAGATGGTTCCCCGTGAAATGTTGAGACAACAACCTGTTGGGAGGTTGTTGAATGGGAAGGATCGGGTTGTGCACGCGCAGTTGAACCAGATGCGGCGACTTCTACTCGGGAGCTAATTAAATCAGCTCCTATTTCTAAGGGTTCGGTTCGAGGATTTATAGTGAGGAGGGGAGGTACGAAGTTGACTGACACGAGAGGAGGTATCTGTCTGTCGTGTTTGCGATTCGTTCGTACTTTGCATCTGTGCTCAGGACTCTGTCTCACACTCGGGCTGGCCTCGGGGTTGGATACGGTGGGGTTGGACCGTATCATGGGGGCTGAAAGATTCTGTGTATGCTTGTAAGTAACCACCGCGGGGTCCGTGGGGTCGGCGAGGTCGAGGAGGTGGCATGGAAGAGGTAGTCCCTGAAGAGGGGCGGCATCCCGGGGTCGTTGTAGATAATTCAGCTTTGGAACCGCTAGGTGCTCCTTAGCTGGTCTGTGAGTGATTTCTGGGTTGAGTTCCATATAGTGATGGATCAGGACTTGGAACCACCGCAGGAAGGGGAGGCCTTCTTCTTGGATGTCTTCAAGTGATCCCAGATGCGTATCTAGTCCTCTATCTCTCTCTTGAAGATGTCTGCATAGTCGTATCTTTTCCCGAACTCGATGTCGTAGAAGAGTTTGAGTATGTTGACGTTGCAGCGATCTTGTCCGGTGTGTTTTGGAGAGAGACATTTGTTGACCAATGTGAATAATGTGCTCCAGGGGCTTGGGAGTTCGCTGAGTGAGAAGGATGAAATTTGAGTCAGCGGTGGACTGTATCCCAGCTGTAGCATCCCATTAAGAAGTTCTTGAGCGGAGGGGGCTGGATCGAGCTCGTCAAATGTAGGCAGCTGGAGGATTGTCTTTAGAAGATCCTTGTCGAGAACAACTGAGGTTTGTTCAATGTAGGTTTGGAAGAAGAGTTCTTTTGTCTTTTTGAGTTGATCCATTAGTCCCCAAAATTGCTGCAGATATAAGTGTGAGACAGTCGTCGCTATGGTGGATGTCGGCAGCATGAAGTGATGCTTGAGTATGGCAATAATCACCATGTCTGGACACTTGAATGCTGTTGTGCCTAGTTGGTAGTTGTTCTTCAGTGGCTCGATCCATTTTGAGGTGGGGTAAATTTCGTCACGGCTTGGAATGTCCATGATCTTAACAAATATGAATAACTCTTTCGATAGGAATCAAGTTTTGACGGACTTCAAGCCAAAATTCTAAACGCTTCTCTCTCTCTCTCCTTCCTTTTTCTTATTTTGATTGTTTTTTTAGATTTTTTTTTATTTTTATTTTTTATAATATTTCTCTTATATATATATATATGTATGTATACATATAGATAGTAGAAATGTAACGAGAGAAAAAAATGAAAACTTGAGGAATAAAGAGTAATTGATTTCGCAAATGACTATTGTACTTCGAGAATTTGAAAATTAAATATGATCTTGAAATCAATTTATTGAAATTTTGAAAATGGTTGTGAAATCGTACAATTAGAAGGGGTTTTCGAATAATTTCAATAAGGGCCTCGAAATCGAGCAATTGAGAATGTACTTCGAAATCTTGCAATTCGATAATGACTTGGAGAACCCACAATTTTGAAATCGGACTTCGAAATCTTGTAAAATCAGCATATGGTTTAGAAAACGGGCAATTTTGCAAAAATTCAATTTAAAATCATATGACTTCGAGCATAAGATTTCGAGAAGATACAATTTTTCTAGAAATCCAATTTTAAAATTAAGCGACGTCGACAACAGACTAAATGATAACCTCAAAATCCTTTTATTAAGTGAGTTTCGAAATAGGATTTTAAATTGAGGAATAGTAAAGCATGGTATTCGCGATCAAAGGGATTCGAGAAATCGGTCGATTTTAAATATGGATTTTGATCCGGAAAAAAATCAAAGTTGCTTTCCGAAGAGTGAGAAAAAAAAATATGGAAATCGTTTGTGAGTTCTTCAGTCTCACACCTGCAACGAGAAGATTAGAAATACAGACAAAATCACAGAGAACTCAGTTCTCAGTTACCAGCAGATGATGGATATTTAAGGAATAAGTAGATGATGATTTCGAGAGGGAGAACGGAGTTCGTAGGGTTTTTTGACGTGATGGTGAATTTCTTCAGTGATTTTCGAAAGGGTTAATTGAGGAAGATGACTGTGTTTGAAGGGTTATATTGGTAACATGGCTTCTCGAAGGAAGACGGCCCAATTTGATTCTAACTTCGAATTGAATTGCGAAAAATCAGATAGTCGACGTGAGAGAGTGAATTGTCGAGTTGTGAAGGCTTAAGCTTAACAGATATCGAAGAGTTTTGGGCCCAAGGACTTTAATCGGAGAGAATAGATTGGTTAGAAATGGGCTGAATAAGGTATTTTAAAAAAATTAAATAATGCATAAATTCATAAAATTAATTACTAAAGCATTAATGCAAATAAATTCATAAAAATAATAATACTCCCCATGGACTTATGCGATAATAGTAATAAAGAATATGTATTATAATTTTTTTTAAAATAAGTTAAATCACCCTGAATCATGCAATTGTTTTTCTCCCCCTAAACACATGCATAGGCTTACATAGTGTATAATGTGATTACCCCATAAGTTGTCTAGCCTATCATGTATGTGACTGTTCTAAGTGGTGAGATTTAACATTCCCAACATAGAGACTAAGAATTGGAATCTTTTCTGATCCAATGCTTTAGTGAAGAGATCGGCCAGTTGAAGTTCGGTGCAAACAAAATGCATATCTATGATGCCATTTTCAACGTGATTTTTTATAAAATGATATTTAAGGTCAATGTGCTTAGTTCGAGAGTGATATACGGGGTTGCATGTAATTGCTATAGCACTTTTAGAGTCACTGTATATAGAAATATTATGTAAATCAAACTCGTAATCTAGGAGTTGAGTGCGCATCCACAAGATCTGTGAGCAACAACTAGCAGCTGCGACAGATTCTACCTCAGGTGTAGATGTGGAAACACAATTTTGTTTCATTAAAATCCAGCAAATAAGTTTGTCTCCCAGTAGTTGAGCACCACCTGACGTGCTTTTTCTATCCATGCGACAACCTGCAAAATAAGATTAGTATAACCAATTAATTACAAACTAGAGTTTTTGGGGTACCATAATCCAAGATTTGGAGTTCCTTTCAGATAGCGAAGGATTCTTTTGACTGCAGTCATGTGTGACTCTTTGGGATTGGTCGCGTCGAAAACGGCCAAAAATAAATTTAATCACCTTTATTCACTAAACATGAGTATAGCGACAGTAGGGATCGTCTCCACAGGGAAAATGGTTGATTTACTTCTAATTTCAAGCTCGATCGGTATATAATAATAATAATAATAATAATAATAATAATAATAATAATAGTAGTGGTAATGATGATAATAATAATAATAGTAATGATAATAATAATAATAATAGTAATGATAGTAATTATTATTATAATAATAATAATGATAATAGTAGTAATAATAATGATAATATTGGGGGGGGGGGGAGTTTGATTATGGTTTTTAACGCAATATTGAACGAGAAAAAATATCGAAACTAACAATGATAATATAATAATCGCTAAACATGTTAATGAAAACGCAACTGAAATTAATTAATTCTAATGACATATCAAAATAGACAGAAATAAACTTACGACCGTATAAATTGCGACTTACTGTCTTCCTCCTCAGACCGTATACGTTTTCTCCCGAGAATAAAATAGCTCCACACGTTAATTACCTTAAGACTCTCGTTATAAAAAATAACTTATAATATATAAAAATTGAAATTTCCAATAGCAGAAAGGAAGAACTGAGAATTAGTTCTTATCTCTAGATCTCCCACAATCGTCCCTCTCTCTCCTCTATCTCTGCTTCCTCACATCTATCACATCAATTCTCTATTTGATTTTCCCTTTTTTTTTTTTTGCTCAGCTCACACCACGCACAGATATAAGGTAGACATAAAATGTTGAAGCAAGAAGCAACACTTGTATACCACAGTGCTATAGAAACGAAAATAGTTCTTCAAATAGAAAAAAAACAAGAATCGATGTTCTTCAAAGGAAAAGCAAGAAGCGATCTTACACTGGAAAGGTACTCTCCTCAATTTCTCTCTACTCACGCTACATAATAAAAATAATATAAAGACGAAAGTACTAATATGAGCCCTTTTCTTTGCTCTCTCTGTTACGCTCTATATTCTCGTTTAGTAATAATCGCCCCTTTATATAGGTGATAGCCACGATCTGGTTTTCTCTTTTCACGGTGGAGATATGGATTTGGTTTTATCAAGCGTATCCTCCAAATTCTTCTTCGGCAGCCAAGGGAAATTCAGTAGTCAAAGATATATCTTGTTGATTGTATTTTTGTCTACCTTGAGCTATGTGCATCGACTTTAATTGCTTGCTTGGTGTAAGTTGTCTGTTTGGATGCCTCGCAGTCCATTTCTCTCCTTAACTTGTTGTATTCTCAGCCGTCGATAGTGGTCTTCTTCCCTTCTTATCCCTTTAACAATAACTAAAACGGTATTGGACTAATTGGGCCGCGTAGATATTTGTTTTCGATTTGGATCAAGTAACCAATCTTCAAGGCCCATTTAGATTGTCATGACAGTGGAGATTGGAGAATGAGTGAGGTGTTCTGTTCGCTACGTTGTGCTCTGAATTCCTTCTAATTCTTTCCACGTTCGGATCTTTTCGATTTTGGTTAATTTTTACTCCAATGTCCTGTCAAATGTGAAATATAAAAATATACTTATATCCAAGCAAATTTAGACCGGAAACACGCGTTAATAAAGTGTAAAATATCATATAATCGCAACTTATCAACCATTATCAAATTCCCCCACACTTAAACAATGCTTGTCCTCAAGTATTTAACTAGATAGAAGATGCGAACATCTCTAATCATGAGTTCCCCGACATACATTAATTTGCCCTAGAGATAGAAATTATTCATAACATTTAGCACTAGACAATCATATCAATTTCAGCGCTTTCATTAAAGCCTAAATGCACAAAAGCCAGCAACTCTCACAAGGATCGCTCAATGCGCTCATAGTGTTTATGGGATAGATGCGTATACGCTCAGATCAACACTATGAAACGATATTACCATAAGCTTGCTAACATATCACATTGTATTCACATAGCCACTTTAGTGTACAAATCAAGAAGGTCTTTTATTGGGTTGTAATGGGGCTTAGGGATTAGGTATGTTGGGAAAGTAGGTTAAAATTGTCGAACCAAATGATTATTTAATCGCTAAATCCCACGACTTTACCATGACGCACGACTAATTAGAGAATTACTTTGATCATACTAACATGCTACGGTTTCATTTTCAAGACAACCCAAAGCTTCCCAATATCGACAAAACTAACTAGCACTTCATATATTTTTTATGATTTTTTTTTCTTTTTTTTTTCTCTCTCTCTCTCTCTTTTTTTTCTTTTTTTTTCGAATACGTATTTTTTTTTCTTGTTTTCTTTTTTTTTCTCGTATTCGCTTTTTTTTTTTTTCGAATACATTTTTTTTCGGATGATTTTTTTTCGCTATAACTAAAAGACTCCTAATATCACATATCTGGACTCATTAGTTTATTATCAATCTCGAAATCATGGAATTTAAGCAATTAATAACTCATCCAATCCGACAGTGAGTTGAAAAAGAAAGCCAAAAGGATATATATGGGTAACTATAGTGGCTTAATTCAACAAGAAAAATAAGGCTTAAGGCTCAAATTGGCTCACTAAGTGGAAAATATTGAAGGTAGGGTCAGTGTGAGGCCAAGGTCTTAATCCTAAGTGCCTTAATCACTTTTGTACACAAAAAACCGCCAATGATATCAACATGTATAATAGAGCAAGTTCTAGCATATTCGAAACATATGTGATACCCTTGTAAAGAAAAAACTGAGTATAAAGATAAATACTCTTTTTTTTTTTTTTTTTAAAGGCTCAAAACTCACATATTTAAGTAGGCTTTGTGTCGACTTTTGCGCATCCGGTCTTAAATCAATTGAGGAAAAAGAATAATCATCCTAATACCAAATAGTTATTCCTAATTGTTTCTCTCATGTTCTAATTAACGCACATCGGTTTGCTCGAGACAAGATATGTATTCATCAATATAGAAATCTCCCCCACACCTAAACTCTGCATTGTCCTCAATGTAGATTTCTAATGAAAATAGTAGCTAAAATCTACAGATTCCCACCCCCAATTTTCATTTTAGTATGTTCAGAGTAGATGCGAAGAAATAATAAAAGTGATGCTGAAAATAAAACTTCCCTGACAGTGATGGAGTCGTGGAGGAATTCCAAGATAGGTGACATGTTTACTCGAGCCTAGAGATATCATAGCGCATGTAGTTGCTAGCAAACCTGCTTAATCATCATGAAAACATAGATAAAACAAAAATATTGCAATAACAAAATAAAATAGGATAATATTGGGTTGCCTCTCAATGAGCGCTTTTGTTTAACGTCTTTGGCTAGACGTAGTCTCCGTTCTTCGACGTCAAGCATAAATGGGTGGGCGCAGCTTGATTTCTTCCACACAAGCCATAAAATCATTCTCAAAATAAGGTTTAAGCCTATGACCATTTACCTTGAAACATGTGTTAGAAGATATGCTTTCGATTTCAATAACGCCATTTGGAAAAATATTTTTAACAATGTATGGTCCCATCCAACGAGATTTGAGCTTACCTGGCATGAATTTCAACCTTGAATTGTAGAGGAGAACTTTTTGACCTACCATGAATTCTTTTTTATGTAGGAGTTTGTCGTGAAATTGCTTCGTGCGTTCCTTGTACATTCTTGCATTCTCATAGGCTTCTAGGCGAATTTCTTCAAGTTCCTGTAGCTGAAGTTTTCGCTCCTCACCGGCTTTTGTGGCCTCCATGTTGCACTGCTTAACTGCCCAAAAAGCACGATGTTCAATTTCAACAGGTAAATGACACATCTTACCGAAAACTAGGCGATATGGCGACATTCCGATTGGAGTTTTAAAAGCAGTACGGTACGCCCAAAGTGCATCGTCTAATCGCAAGCTCCAATCTTTACGATTCGGGTTTACGGTTTTCTCCAAAATATTCTTGACCTCCCTATTTGAAACTTCAGCTTGTCCATTTGATTGTGGATGATAAGTAGTGGCTAATCGATGATGGACTCCGTGTTTGCGCATGAGTGCTTCCACCGTGCGATTGCAAAAATGTGTACCTTGGTCGCTTATAATTGCACGGGGAACTCCGAACCTACTAAAGATGTTTGATTTAAGAAATCCTACAACCACTTTAGAATCGTTAGTTCGGGTAGCCTTTGCTTCTACCCACTTCGACACATAATCAACGACAAGCAAAATATAAAGAAAACCAAACGAACTTGGAAAAGGTCCCATAAAATCCATTCCCCATACATCGAAAATTTCACAAACTAAAATAGGATTTTGTGGCATCTCATCTCTAAAAGAAATTGTACCCGTTCTTTGACAATTAGGACAACTCTTGCAAAATAAGTAAGCATCTTTAAAAATAGTTTCCCAATAAAATCCACAGTCTAAAATTTTCCTAGCAGTTCGCTTAGGCCCTAAATGTCCTCCACATGCATATGTATGACAATGAGTGAGTATACTATTAATTTCATCATTTGAAACACACTTGCGAATAATTTGATCCGAGCCAATTTTCCACAAATATGGCTCATCCCAAATATAGTATTTAGAATCACTCTTAATTTTATTTTTCCTTGAGGAGCTCAAATGTGAAGGTAACACACCACTTACCAAGTAATTAACTATATCCGCAAACCAGGGTTCTTGATATTCCTTACCTTGAAGGCGAAATAATTGCTCATCTGGAAACGTTTCAGAAATAGGCAGTGGCACTGCGTCACGAATCAAACGGCTCAAGTGGTCCGCCACAGAGTTGTCCACGCCTTTGCGATCCTTGATCTCCCAATCAAACTCTTGAAGTAATAATATCCATCGTATTAGCCGCGGTTTTGACTCCTTCTTCGACAACAAATACTTAAGAGCTGCATGGTCAGAATAAACAATAACCTTAGATCCCAGTAAATAAGACCTAAATTTATCGAATGCAAAAACAATAGATAAAAGCTCTTTTTCAGTTGTGGTATAGTTGCATTGTGCCGAATCAAGCGTCTTTGAAGCATAGTAGATGACGTGACTCTTCCTTCCATCTTTTTGTCCAAGCACAGCTCCTACGGCGTATTTGCTTGCGTCGCACATGAGCTCGAACGGTAACTCCCAATTTGGGGGTTGGATTATCGGTGCAGTAGTTAGTAATAGCTTTAACTTATTAAACGCCTCTTTGCAATCGTCCCCGAAATTGAACGGTACGTCATTTTGAAGTAGTCTTGACATTGGTTGAGCGATTTTTGAGAAATCCTTAATAAATCTCCTGTAGAACCCTGCATGACCAAGAAAGCTTCGAATTTCTCGAACGTTAGTGGGGTATGGCAAATTAGATATCAAATCGACCTTAGCCTTGCCTACCTCAATTCCTCGAGATGAAACTACATGACCTAGAACTATTCATTCTTTAACCATAAAATGACACTTTTCATAGTTAAGTACAAGATTTTTATCGATGCAGCGTTTAAGAACTTCTACTAGATTACCAAGGCAATGATCAAACGAGTCTCCATAAACCGTAAAATCATCCATGAATATTTCAATGCATGTTTCTATTAAATCAGAAAATATGCTCATCATGCATCGTTGAAATGTACCAGGAGCATTACATAAACCAAAAGGCATGCGACGATATGCAAATGTGCCAAAGGGACATGTGAAAGTAGTTTTCTCTTGATCCTCGGGTGCCACGACAATTTGATAATAACCAGAAAATCCATCGAGGAAACAAAAGAAAGACTTACCTGCCAGTCTTTCTAGCATTTGATCAATGAATGGTAGCGGAAAATGATCCTTTCGGGTAGCCGCATTTAACTTACGAAAATCAATGCACATGCGCCAACCTGTCTATAATCTCATTGGTACCAATTCATTTTTATCATTTTTTACGAGTGAGAAACCAGATTTATTAGGCACAACATGAACTGGACTTACCCATTGGCTATCAGATATCGGAAATATTATCCCCATGTCTAATAATTTAATTATTTCTTTCATAACTACCTCTTTCATGGCTGGATTGAGCTTGCGTTGTGGTTCCCGTATTGGCTTAGAATCTGGTTCAAGCAAGATCCTGTGCATGCATATCGAGGGACTGATCCCTTTGATGTCGGCCAGAGTCCATCCTATCGCGCTCTTGTACTCCTTCAAAACGCGTATCAATTTCTCTTCCTGAATGGCGGTCAAGTCATTTGCAATAATGACTGGCAACGTTTCTTCATCTCCCAAATAGCAGTACTTGAGATGTTTTGGTAGATCCTTCAACTCCAACGTAGGCGCCTGTTCTATAGAAGGAACAATTTTTGCATTAGAAGGTAATGAAAAAGTATTCTTACCTGATTGATCGTGAGCTTCCGGAAGTGCTTGTAATGTCATGAGCGAGTTTCTGACATCTTCGTCCACTTCAAATTGCAAATCTTTTTCTGTTTTGCTACTCTTAATCACATAGTCGAGTGTATCGTTAGTAAAATTATGCTCAAAATCATCTCGAACAAATGCATCAATCATACTAACAGATTCAGGTTCATCAGGATATTTCATAGCATCAAACACATTCATAGTGAGTTTTTCACCATCAAACTCAAAAGTAAGAGTTCCTGAATCAACGTCTATCTTTGTTTTAGCCGTTTTCATGAATGATCGACCTAATAAAATAACAGCAGAATCAATTGCATGTTCATTACCCATGTCTACTATATAAAAATCAGCAGGAAAAATAAATTCACCACATTTTACCAATACATCTTCAACCAATCCTTCGGGATAAATAATGGACCTATTTGCTAATTGAATACAAATATCAGTGCACTTAAGAGGTCCCATACTCATCTCATTGAACAACGATAACGGCATAACATTGATAGAAGCTCCTAAATCTAACATGGCATTATTTATTTTTCTCGTCCCTATAGTAACCGAGATAGCAAACATACCTGGGTCCTTACATTTTTGGGGAAGTTTTCGTTGAAGCGCAGCGGAAACATTGTCACTTACTAAGATTTTTCCTTCAGCTTTGTGTTTCTTTTTGTTCGAGCACATTTCCTTTAAAAATTTTGCGTAGCGTGGGATTTGCTTGATAGCATCCAACAGTGGAATGTTGATCTCGACTTTGCTGAAGGTCTCCATTATACTCTTTTCTTCTTCATCCTTTTTCGCTTTAGCCAGCCTTCCAGGAAAAGGTGGAGGAATAACAATATTAGGTTTATCGAAAACAGAATCATTACTTACCTTCTTTGCATGGTCTTTAGTCTTATCTTCTCTTGGGGATTTTATGGAAACTTCGTCATGATTAGGCTGACCAATCTCTTTCCCGTTTCGAAGAGTCATAATACTCACATTCTCTCTTGGGTTAATCTCAACTTGCGCCGGTAGTTTTCCTTTCTCGTTCTGCATTTGACTCATTTGTGCTGCGAGTTGAGACACTTGCCTTTCTAAATTGTGCATGCTTGAGCGCGTTTCGTTAATGCTCGATCGAGTTTCCTGTTGAAAACTGGCAGTACTAGTTGCTAAATTCTTAACAATATCCTCCAAAGACATACCTGGTTTTGATGGTGCGGCTTGCTGTGGAGGATTTGATGGCCTTGGTGCTTGCTGCATAAAACCTGGCGGTCGATTTCCGTAACTCAGATTTGGGTGGTCACGCCATCCGGGATTGTATTGACTCGAGTATGGATCATAGCGTCTTTGAGATGGTCCTGTGTATCCTCCAATTGCATTGGCTTGCTCGCTAGGATCAAATTGAAGTGAAGGACAATTCGCTGTTGCATGTCCAGCAAATGTACATATGCCACAAGCCTTTACCTGACTCGTTTTTCCAATCACAAGTTTTTCCACAAGAGATGTTAGTGAATCTAATTTTTGCTCAAATGAAGTAGTACTTACCTCGCCCATCCTTTGTTGGCCTACATCTTGACGTGTTCCAAATTGTTGGGCATTTGTAGCCATGCTTGAGATCAGTCGTCGTGCCTCGTCTGCCGTTTTATCGACCAACGCTCCTCCACTTGCTGCGTCAATCATGTTTCTCTCCATGGGTAGCAACCCTTCGTAGAAATATTGGATGAGCGCTAACTCGGAAATTTGATGATATGGACAGCTTGCGCACAACCGCTTGAATCTTTCCCAGTATTCGTGCAGAGTCTCTCCGTTCCATTGTCGAATCCCGTAGATTTCCTTACGAATGTTAGCGGCACGAGATGCAGGGAAAAATTTTGCAAGGAATTGTTTTTTAAGTTCGGCCCACGTAGTAATCGAGCCTGATGGTAAGTAGTATAACCAGTCTTTTGCATGATCCGCCAGCGAGAATGGAAATGCGCGAAGACTTATCTGATCTTCCGTGACTCCGTTTGGCTTCATGGTCGAGCAAACCATGTGAAACTCCTTCAAGTGCTTGTGCGGATCTTCACCTGAGTTACCATGAAAAGTAGGAAGTAAATGAATTAACCCTGATTTTAATTCAAAAGGTGTTTGAAGAATAGGAAATTCAATGCAAAGCGGCCGTTGATTAACATCCGGTGTAGCCATATCCCTCAACGTAAGACGGAGTGGTTGCTGCTGTCGGTTTCCTCCATGTCGCTTGCTGAAAATTCCTGTTCGGATCCCGTGCTAGATATTGATATAGTCGAATCTTTTTGTCTTTTTGCCTTTCGATTCGCCCTCGCGGTCCTCTCGATTTCTGGATCGAATATTAATACACCTGTTCGAGAAGATCGGGGCATAAACTAGAACAAAAAAATCGAATTAAAAATAGAAGTACATCAATAGACAATACAATCCCCGGCAACGGCGCCAAAATTTGGTCGCGTCGAAAACGGCCAAAAATAAATTTAATCACCTTTATTCACTAAACATGAGTATAGCGACAGTAGGGATCGTCTCCACAGGGAAAATGGTTGATTTACTTCTAATTTCAAGCTCGATCGATAAATAATAATAAGAATAATAATAATAATAATAATAATAATAATAATAATAATAATAGTAGTGGTAATGATGATAATAATAATAATAGTAATGATAATAATAATAATAGTAATGATAATAATAATAATAATAGAATGATAGTAATTATTATTATAATAATAATAATGATAATAGTAGTAATAATAATGATAATATTGGGGGGGGGGGAGTTTGATTATGGTTTTTAACGCAATATTGAACGATCGAAACTAACAATGATAATATAATAATCACTAAACATGTTAATGAAAACGCAACTGAAATTAATTAATTCTAATGACATATCAAATAGACAGAAATAAACTTACGACCGTATAAATTGCGACTTACTGTCTTCCTCCTCAGACCGTATACGTTTTCTCCCGAGAATAAAATAGCTCCACACGTTAATTACCTTAAGACTCTCGTTATAAAAAATAACTTATAATATATAAAAATTGAAATTTCCAATAGAACTGAGAATTAGTTCTTATCTCTAGATCTCCCACAATCGTCCCTCTCTCTCCTCTATCTCTGCTTCCTCACATCTATCACATCAATTCTCTATTTGATTTTCCCTTTTTTTTTGCTCAGCTCACACCACGCACAGATATAAGGTAGACATAAAATGTTGAAGCAAGAAGCAACACTTGTATACCACAGTGCTATAGAAACGAAAATAGTTCTTCAAATAGAAAAAAAAACAAGAATCGATGTTCTTCAAAGGAAAAGCAAGAAGCGATCTTACACTGGAAAGGTACTCTCCTCAATTTCTCTCTACTCACGCTACATAATAAAAATAATATAAAGACGAAAGTACTAATATGAGCCCTTTTCTTTGCTCTCTCTGTTACGCTCTATATTCTCGTTTAGTAATAATCGCCCCTTTATATAGGTGATAGCCACGATCTGGTTTTCTCTTTTCACGGTGGAGATATGGATTTGGTTTTATCAAGCGTATCCTCCAAATTCTTCTTCGGCAGCCAAGGGAAATTCAGTAGTCAAAGATATATCTTGTTGATTGTATTTTTGTCTACCTTGAGCTATGTGCATCGACTTTAATTGCTTGCTTGGTGTAAGTTGTCTGTTTGGATGCCTCGCAGTCCATTTCTCTCCTTAACTTGTTGTATTCTCAGCCGTCGATAGTGGTCTTCTTCCCTTCTTATCCCTTTAACAATAACTAAAACGGTATTGGACTAATTGGGCCGCGTAGATATTTGTTTTCGATTTGGATCAAGTAACCAATCTTCAAGGCCCATTTAGATTGTCATGACAGTGGAGATTGGAGAATGAGTGAGGTGTTCTGTTCGCTACGTTGTGCTCTGAATTCCTTCTAATTCTTTCCACGTTCGGATCTTTTCGATTTTGGTTAATTTTTACTCCAATGTCCTGTCAAATGTGAAATATAAAAATATACTTATATCCAAGCAAATTTAGACCGGAAACACGCGTTAATAAAGTGTAAAATATCATATAATCGCAACTTATCAACCATTATCAGGGATTCGCTTGAAAGCGTGCACATAGGCAAGTGGCAAAGGTGATGTCAGGTCTGCTCGAGGTCAAGTAGAGTAGAGAACCGATGATTCCTCTATAATGCGTTTCGTCTATAGATTTGCCGGAGGGATCCGCGTCAAGTTTGCATGCTGTGGACATAGGTGTTGCTATGGAAGAGCAATTTTCCATCTTGTATTTCTTCAAAAGATCACTGATATACTTAGACTGACTAATAAAGATACCATCTGATAGCTGTTTAATCTGCAGCCCTAGAAAGAAGTTCATTTCTCCCATCATGCTCATTTCAAACTTATTGGTCATTAAGTTACCGAATTCCTCGCATAGTTTGACGTTTGTAGCCCCAAAGATAATATCGTCAACGTAAATTTGAACGAGTAAGATATTGAAATATTTTCTCTTAATGAATAGCGTGGTGTCGATTTGACCTTTGGTGAAACCGGATTCAACTAGGAAGGTGGAGAGAACATCATACCAAGCTCCTGGTGCTTGTTTAAAGCCGTAAAGTGCTTTGTCAAGACGATATACGAAATCGGGCGTGGTTGAATCTACGAAGCCTTCAAGTTGTCCAACATAGACTTCTTCCTTTAGGATTCCGTTCAGGAAGGCTGTCTTGACGTCCATTTGGTATGAGCGGCGTATGCAAGAAATAAGCGAACAGCTTCAATTCGAGAGAGTGGAGCGAACGTTTCATCGTAATCAATGCCTTCTTGCTGGTTGTACCCTTTAGCTAATCGAGCCTTGTTTCGTATCACTATGCCATTTTCGTCCTTTTTGTTTTTGAAGACCCACTGTGTTCCGATGATTGTTTTTCCTTTTGGTTTATGGTCCAAACTCATAGTCGGTCAAATTGACTAAGCTCGTCTTGCATAGCAATGATCTAGTCTGAGTCGGCAAGAGCTTTGGATACTTTGTGTGGCTCAAGTTGACTCAGAAAGCATGAGAAATGGCTTGTGTGATCTGTTGCTTTATGGGTAATTGTATTTGTTCAAAAAGATCGTTTTATCTGTTTGTCCTCTCTTTGTTAGAAGATCCTCAAGCTTTTTTATTTTAGAATATAGACGATTTCATTCTTTAGATATAAATTCATATTGTAGGGATATAGAATTGCACTCTTCCTCACTTTTCTTGAAATCATTTTCCTTTTCAATCAGTTTCTCTTCTAAACCTCTTACTTTCTAGCTTGTTGTAGGAAATCATTTTCTTGAAATCATTTTCCTTTTCAATCAGTTGAGGGAGGTATCCTGAGCTTGTTGTAGGAAAGAATTTAGCTTCGCTTTTTCTACTAGTTTGGTCTGCAAGACTTTTCCATTGTTTTCTAGCTTAGTTTCTAACGATTTGTTTTCCCTAATTATAGATGTTAGTTTATATTGAAGCACAAAAAGTTGTTTATGTAAGTTGGAGTGGGAGTTGTGTACCTCAGTTTCTGAAGATGAGTCAGTTGAGGGAGTAGCTGCAGAGTTGTGCTCCTCATCTTTAGAGTCAACCTCGACATTTGTCATGAGCGCCAAATTTTCTTCCTCACTCTCAGAGGTATCCTCGAGCCATGATTCCTGTTCTGCCATGCGTACGACACCCGACTGTTTTTGTTTGAGAAGTTGGGCTTTCTTGGTATAGTAGTCAATGTCTTTTGTCTTTGGTAGGAAGCAATCTCGAGAAATTGGCCTGGCTTGCCGCAGTTGAAACATTTTATATCTTTCAGGGATGACTTGGGTTCAGATTCATCAGTCTTTCTGTCTCGCTTCTTCGAGGAGCTTGTTCTGAGTCGATTTGAGGATCTATTCTTAGCATATGAATCAAATCGCTTGGTGATCAAAGCCATTTGTTTTGTAATGTCAGCCAGTTCAGGACCCATTTCTGCACCGATGTTATCATTGTCTTCTTCAGATGAGCTAAGATTCTGTATAGGCTTTGAATTCTTCCTGGTTTTTCGGTTGCTAATTAGGGCTAGAGTTTCCATGGCTGCCTGTTCTTTTGATGCTTTCTGAACTCGCTAATGTCTTCAACATGTTGAGCGAGCCAATCAAAAAGGCAATGGATTCCATCTCTTCCTGGTCCTTGTTCTGTCGGATATTGCTTGCAATTTTCCTACATTATGGCTGTAGTGCTGAGAGAAAACTTATGTTGATCTCCTCGGCCGTTCTGGTTACATTGATCATTCTCATCTCATTCACTAGTGTGAGGAAGCATTGATAGGTCTCATACAGTTTTTCTCCATCCTTGGCTTTGAATGAGTCATATGCATTGAGAATGTTGGACTTCTTGCCTTATATCAAGATTCAGTTCGTTGCATCATTTTGTTAATTTCATCCCACATTTCTTTGGCAGATTGTAGACTGTTGACCTGCATGAAAATGTCATTTGGAATGTTTTGACAGAGATATGTTCTAGCTTGACGATCGGCACGGGATCGGAGTTTTTCAGCTTCAGTGTATGCCGAACGAGGTTTCGGTTCCCTGCCAGCTGGAACGGGTGGATCATTGTCCGGATTTCCAGGTACATTGATCAGACTCTTGTGGTCCTTGAGTGATGGACTCGTATATTAGATCTCCATTATCCTTGCTGTCGTTGAAGTTCATGAACCTGAGTGTCCATGCTGTGTATTCGCCCCTTTTGAGGATGGGAGGTCTTGCATCGTTTCCAAGTGAGTATAGGTCCATTCTTGTAGTAGGTTGGATGTGGATCTTAATCGTGTTGATCAACTAAATCTTAGACTCAAAGAATGCAAATAATGTTAGAATAGATATACGACATAAGATAATCACAAGATAATAAAAATCAGGGAGGTGCAATTTTTGAAGAATGATGTAGATAGGGATTTCGAAGAATTTTTGAATGTCTTCGAAGGATCTTCTCGAGAAATTGACGAGAGTTGGGATTAATTAGAAAGGTTCAATATCAGATAGGTTGTCGAAGGAATTCTGGGATTGGTAATTTAAAATATTTTTCGAAGAGTAGTAGTGAAGATTTCTCGAAGTGAATAACTAAACCACTAAAGTTCAAAGTTAGGATCTCAAATTAATTTTATAATGGTAGGATCTCGAAAGCATTAGGATTTGCCAAATTGTAGGGTCTCGAGAACTTGAAATTTTAAGGATATTTCAAAATGAATGTCGAGAAACATAGACTTGGAATTGAAGAGGTTTTTCGAGAAGGATATCGAGAGGTGCAATTACAATTAAGGCAGATTTCGACAAATATAACGAGAAGTACAGAATTGAAGTTAAGGAAAATTTCGAGAAATATGTCGAGAAGCACAAAATTGAATGCAGATTTCGTGGAAATGTCGAAAAGAAAAAGAACGCTAAATTGAATAGAAGACGGATTTCGGGCGAAATATCGAGAAGTGCTAAATTGAAAATTAAAACGGATTTCGAGCATATCGAGAAGAGCAAAATAGGAATTAAGGCCGATCTCGAGAAGAATGTCGAGAAGCTCCAAATTGAAGTTAATAGCAGATTTTCGAGCAGTTTAAATTGAGAGAGCTCGAGAAGTATCTCCTCTTCAAAAATTTCCTGTTCCACTTTAACCCATATGGAATCATGACCTCTTTGAGTTCGAGGCAATCCGGATACGAAATCCATGGTAATATTATCCCATTTCCACTCGGGAATAGGGAGAGGTTGGAGAGTGCCCGCTGGCTTCTGATGCTCCACTTTAATTTGTTGGCAGGACAAGCATTTTGATACGAATTAGGCAATGTTTCGCTTCATGACGGGCCACCAATAATGCTCTCGAAGAGTTCGGTACATTTTTGTACTACCAGGGTGCATAGCGTAGGCGGAGGAATGAGCTTCCTCAAGGATGGCCTTACGAAGATCCTCGTCTGATGGTACACAAACCCGATTTCGAAAAGTTAGGATTCCGTCGTCTCGAATTCGAAACTCGCTCGCCTCTCCTTGTTTTTGCTTCGCAATAAGTTGCAAATGATTGTCTTGCAGTTGCTTTTCTCGAATCTGCTCGAACAAGGTGGGTCTAACCTCGAATTTTGCAAGAAATGAAGCATCGCTTGTCTCCTCAGGATTAAGTGATATACGGAGACCTTTCATTTGTTCCAAGAGAGGAAGTAATCCGTTTGGATTGAAGCAAGTGATGTAGAAGCTTTTCTACTAAGTGCATCGGCTACGACGTTGGCCTTACCTGGATGATAATCAATAATTAGATCGTAGTCGCAAATTAATTCCATCCATCGTCGTTGTCGAAGGTTCACCTTTTGAGTAGTGATGTACTTCAGGCTTTTGTGGTCCGTAAAGATTCGGCATGTCGCACCATAAAGATAATGCCTCCAGATTTTTAATGGAAAAACAATGGAAGCCAACTCCAAATCATGCGTCGCATAGTTTTCTTCATTCTTCTTTAATTGTCTCGACGCGTAGGCAATCACTTTTCCCTCTTGCATGAGCACGCATCCTAGGCCTCGTCTCGACGCATCACTATAGATAGTGAATTCCTTAATCTCCGGATTCGGCAGGGTAAGAATAGGGGCCGACGTAAGTCGCCTTTTCAACTCTTGGAATGCCTTCTCGCAATCATCATTCTCGTCCCCTTTCGAGTCAGCTTAGTCAAAGACGAAGCTATCAAGGAAAAGTCTTTGACAAATCTTCGATAATAACCGGCTAATCCCAAAAAACTCCGTATTTCCGTCACATTCTTTGGACGATCCCAATCTAGTATGGCCTGAATTTTTCCTGGATCTACGAGTATTCCTTCCTTGGATATGCGATGCCCCAAAAAGCTAATCTCATGAAGCCAAAATTCACATTTCAAAAGCTTAGCATAGAGCCGATTTTCACGAAGGGTCCCCAATACCATCCTAAGATGACAGGCATGCTCTTCGTCTGATTTGGAATATATAAGTATGTCATCGATAAAAACGATAACAAACTTATCGAGATATGGTCGAAAGACTCGATTCATGAGATCCATGAAAGCTGCAGGAGCATTTGTGAGTCCAAAAGGCATCACACAGAATTCGAAGTGACCATATCGGGTACGAAAGGCAGACTTAGGGATATCAGATTCCCATATTTTGAGCTGATGATAACCAGATCGCAAATCGATCTTCGAGAATACAGCTGCTCCTTGTAATTGATCGAACAAGTCATCAATCCTCGGTAGCGGATATTTATTTTTGATTGTCACCTTGTTCAGCTGACGGTAATCTATGCATAAACGAAGAGATCCATCCTTTTTCTTGACGAAAAGAACAGGAGCACCCCAAGGAGATACGCTTGGTCGGATGAATCCCTTACCTAACAATTCTTCCAATTGCGTCTTTAGCTCTTTAAGCTCAACTGGAGACATTCTATAAGGAGGTATTGATAAAGGAGTCGTCCCAGGAAGTGTGTCAATGACAAAATCCACTTCTCGAGTAGGTGGTTGTCCAGGAAGATCCTCAGGAAACACATCAGAGAACTCCTTAACGATGGGAATATCATCAAGCGAAGGTGTAGGATGAGAAGTGTCGATGATTGAAGCTAGGAATGCCTTACATCCTTTACGCAGATATAGATGAACTTTCACCTTCAAAAGTCAACTCTGGAAATCCCGGTCTACGAAACGTAACAAGTTTGGCCCGACAGTCGAGAATTGCATGATGGCGAGAGAGCCAATCCATGCCCAGAATGGCATCCAAATCGACCAATGGCAACGGTATTAAATCAGCTTCTAGGACAGAGTTCTTGATAGAGATAGGACAGCTTTTGAAGATAGAGTTTCGTTCGATTTGTTCCCCAAGCGGGGTATGAACCACCATTATTGGCGATAATGAATATGCATGATAAGGTAGACTTGCAGTAAGATTGTCCCGAATATAAGATCGATCAGACCCTGAATCCATAATAGTATAGATCGAGCGGTTTCCAATGAGCACTTGGCCTAAAGAAGTATCGATAAATTGGGCCAGAATGTGAGGAAGAAAATAATTGTTACGAGTAGTAATATGCTTATAGGAACGATCTAATAACCGTATGATCAAAAGGCGAAGTTGACATATCAAATGGTGGGATATCTTAGTCAAATGGACATTTTTACCTGTCACTACCTTCGGATCGGTGCGAGCTTCGTCTTGTGTCATGTGAAAACACCCGAGTTTGGTTTCTTTCATGCATAGATGGTCGCGTGTTTGGGCCGTCCACATTACCTTGCATTCCCGGGCGACTACTTCCAGAAGCAGCATATGGTGGGTGCTGAGGCGCCTTACCACGAGGATAAGTGAAGTTTTGCCCACTAGCTCCGACCAATTGGGGACAAGAATATATCATATGCCCCGGTTGTCGACATTGGAAACATACTTTTGGGGCCTTACAAGGACCTTCATGGTATTGTTGACAATTTCGACACCTATTAGCCCAAGGGATAGATCTCGACGATGCGCTACCCATCTTTGGTTGTTCACGAGGATGAGAAGAACCAGCAGCCGAAACGGGAATGTTACGCGAAGATCCAGAACTTTTACTCATCTTTGACGCATTCCTCAGTGCTTCCCCTTCTCTTTTCTTTTGAGATCGTTCGGCTAGGGCATGCCTCGTTTGGATTAACCCTCGACCCGTAGTGCGTCCTCCACAAGTGCGTCAAGGCTATCGTACTTATCTCCCGATTTCAAGGGATCACGTATATTAATATTGAGGCCATCTTCAAATCGTTTGCACAAGTCACGCGTCGTATAGGATTCTGGAGCGAATTCACGCAAGTCTAAGAATCGGCTCTCATAGTCGACAACCGACATATTGCCTTGATAGATATTGAAGAACTCCTTCCTTTTTTGATCCCTACTGTACTGAGAAAAGTAACGATCTTTGAACCTCTCTACGAAGGTAGGCCATGTAATAGTCTCACAAGATGATTCCTTGCCACCATCTACGCGCTTCCTTGCCCAAAAGCTTCGTTGCAATCGTCACGCGATGACACTCATCAACCTCAAGGTATCAAACGTCTCTCTGATCTCCTTCAAACAAGCACCGGCTTCCGTAGCATCGCTCACACCTTTGAATGTTGGAGTTTCCATATCAACCACCGGTTTCACCAAATCAGGTATATAACATACACTCCTAGGGTTAGGACCTCCAGATGTCGTATCTAAATTAGGAACTGGTACATGTGGCGATGGTACTAATGGTTCGCAATGAGAAGGAACATTCTGAAACCCCGATCGATTCAAGAATGATATATTAGGACCTTGAGGCATAGTGAAAGTAAAAGGACCAGTCGTAGGTGGGGGAACACCATGTATACGAATATAGTCGTAATATACTTGGTATTGTTCCGGTGTCATCATTTGATCAACTCTCACTTGCGTTGGTGGAGAAGTCGGAGGAACATGCTGGGTGTGTCCTCGAGGTCTACGAGGGACAGGAGATGAGAGAGGACTCGGAGAGCGTCGAGAAGCGCGTCTCCTACCTCGACAGAACTGGAGGTGACATAAGAACTATCAAAGGAAAAGGATTAAAGTCAAACAATATCGACTGTAAGATAAAAGAAAGGTACGGTAAAGAAAATGGAGCCATTGGAAACATCGAAAAGATAAAGCCGGGAATGCAACAAAGGAAGGCTCTGATACCACCTTAACTTTCACGCCCCGACCCGCGTTGCAGGCGCGACAACCGCCGCGTTTCTCAATAAACGCTAGGCTCGATATCACCCGTTTGTCGTAGAATGATAAGAAAGCGCGAGCAAGAAGTACAATAACGTACTTATACATAAGTCAAATATGTTTCATACAAAACAGCCAACGGTCTCGACATATTAAACAAACAAAGGAAGAAATTTACAACAAAATCTCCTTCCAAAAGTAACATTGCCGATGGATCTAAGGAAAATGACTACTGTAGCCAAAAGGATGAAAAGGCAGCTGAAGCAACAGTCGTAAAACGACAACCTCCCCGTCAAAAGGTATCTACAACCTAGAAGATGGATTTAAAGAATGGGGTGAGCAAAGCTCAGTGAGGAGATAATACGAACACACCTTCCCTCACAGAAGGTGGGTCCTCCACGATGACACCGAGTCAAACAAAGTATACCCTTGCTCTTACGTGACAATATTTCTAACACTCGTATGACAAATACAATACCTAACCACAACAAGACATGACATATAGACCAACATAACCCATAAAAATCATATCAATGACGCATGGGTGGCCAATTCCTCTCTCGAACTGAACTCCCCGTCGAGAGTCAGACGAGTCCGTCGCCGTACTCTAGACCATGAATCTAAACTGACGCATCGACTGCTATAACACGCATGTCCCACACACGGCGACGTTGGCCCATTTAATCTCCCCAACGACCACCCTTCATCAATAATCAATAGCATCACATGGCACTGGAAGGGTGCACTCGTTGGGCCTCACTCACCCGGGTGTGCCAAGCCACGGGCAACTACTCGATTTCCCCCTCTCCACTCACCCGAACGTGGCCATTCGGGCTACTACACTTGGTACCAAGTTTATGCAACACAAAGACCGACCAATACGAGTCCATATAAGCAACCAAGTCATAGAACGATATAGTATCACAATACCATATCAAGCAATAGCTCGTATAACTGTCAACCCAAATCATAAAGACTCATACGACAAATACCAACCAATATCAACATCCTATGGCCGGCAAGGCTCACTAGGTCCAAACAATAACCATGACGTTACCGCATGAAAAAAGAGACGACCTATCACGATGACAAAGAACATCGCAATAAAAACGAGACGATGGGGTCCACACGTCCCGTGAAGGGAAGGCGTCCCCGTATTACCCACTCACAGTGTCAAATCCTAGTGTTCCCCAAGACCCGAAGCTGCCCTCGAGCCCTCGACTGATGTTCCTTTGCCTCTATGTAGCTCGATTTCAGCAAGCTCTATACCTAGATGATCAAGTTTCTTCAGTTTTCCCTTTCTCTTTGCTTGTTCGGTGGCTTCCTCACGTGAGAATGGCTAAGATAGAGATAATGATGAATAAAGTAGGTTATATTCCATCTATATGGGTTGGGCTTTTGCTATAGTTTGGAGTGGGCTGAATATTTTTAAAAAAATTGGGCCACAATTTAGATGTTATAAATTTGATCCACGATTTCGGCTCTGATACCACTTGTTGGTCTGATTTATCCAACCTTAACATGATTCATACAATTGGGATTACCTTAGATGATGAATTACGGAAGCTAACGATCTGTAATACCACTAGACGTGTTGTAGAGTTTGAACGAAGAAATACGCGCGAGTTCTTCAGCAATATACTTCAACTCTTAATATGAATTATGACCCTAAACAATGTGTTGTTTAGGATATTTATACATAAGCCCTAATGGACTATTAAGCCCAATATAACTAATATACTCACATGTTAGGTATATTTACAGATTGATCCTGGCTTAATAAACTACAGGACATAGGCATATTTGAAATCAATAATATATGTCTAACATAGTTACTAATTTTCTTTCCGAATAATAATTACACAAGATGTCCCATTATGGGCCATTTATTTAAAAATAATTATTGGCGGACGGAAATATGCCATGTGCTAAAAACAAATATTCACAATAAAATCATATTCAACAATATATTCTTCGAGACAATCCAAGGATAATTTAATTTATTATTAATAAAAAGCATATATCTTTTCCACTTGTTTGATGAGTACAATCACTTAATTGATAACTAGAAATCCTTTTGAAATTAAATAATACTCATCTCTAAAAAGCTATATAATGTCAACATGCCGCGATTTACTTTTTACATTACTTTATCTATATCTTAATGCCTCAAAATTTCCAATTAAATTATTTATTAAATGCAAGAGTTGGAGAGATGGATTGCCAAAGATATTCTCTTTCCAAAGTAGGTAATGCATGTGTTCTAGAATCCAACTCCCATCATGTCTCTTCTTTCATCATTTAAATTAATCTAATCATTTTTATCAATTATTTATCCTTATTAGTTATTCTTATGACATTACAAGACATAGCCACATACCCAAACAACAATAGATATTAATTTACATCATATTCTTAGGACGCAGAGGATATGCAAATAGTTGTCATTGCATCACATGTGTTTCAGGTATATATTTTCTATACTTTTTCGTCGTAGGATGTAATAATATGTTTGATGACGGTAGAAACAAAACGAATTGAAGCTTTCTTTCTGTTTTATTAAGGCTCGTGAAATTAAAGTAACTATTTTTGGTATATGAATTTTAGCATACAATTATAATTTTAACCTTTATGAAATTACAATTTAATCATTATTTTTCTGGACAATAACAAATTAATCTTCACATGTACTTTAAAATAATATTTCCCTTCACTCATTTATCACTTCACTTTGCTATTCTTTTATTTATTATAATTATATCCCAAATAAATGTTCCTTTCCATATTTAAAAATAATATTTAATCAACATAATAAATAACTGAAAATAGAAAAGTTTTAGAACACGCCTATAGTGTGATGAACTAGTTACATACTATTCTATAAGTCTAGAGAGAATTGAAATAACAAATTTTCTGAAATATGATTGGGCTGAATTAGGAATAGTCAGCTACTACACGGGCCTGGACCACAGCCCATAGTTTTAAAATATTAATTGTTTATAGATTTAGAAAAATACTTGAAACTTCTACATTTTGTCTCGGTAATCGATTTTACTCTACAAATGCATGTAGTTGATTTCGGAGTTTAATGATTACGAAGAATTAAATGAAACAATTAATTGTTATCGTTTCGTATAGTTAGATGGACGACACACGCCAGCTAGCGAGTGGCCACGCAAAATCTGGGTAAAGCTCAATTCTTTTTCTTTCTTCCCTAACCAAATAGGTAAGAAAGAAACAAATCGCTGAAAAAACCCATGAATCTCTGCTACTTCTAGTGTGGAAAAGAAGAAAAAAAAAAAGAAAATCAAACTTTAGTGTTTTCAAGAGTTGGGAAAAATGCAAGTCTTGGCTTTTCAGAGGCAGTTCAACTTGGTCTCAACCAAGAATGGTACCTTCGAAAGGGAACTTTGCCCTGTTCTTACACTGATTGATTCTCTGCCCTTTTCAGCTCATAGAGGTTCGTGGCAATTTAGTAGCCTTTTTTTGCCTTTTTTTATTTCTTGATTAGCTTCTTCACCGCTCTATAATAGTTCTTGGAAGTTGTGGGCTGTTTTGAATCTTTAGTTCTACTGAAATACATCATAGTCTTGGTGTAAAGATTAGATCTTTTATGATTTTATGATGATATTTGTTTAGGAGATTATTTGGGATCATCTTATTCACCTTCTTAAGCTGTGATTTTATTTCGAAAACTCGAAATTTATGTGCTTTGCAGTGCAATGTAAGAGAACAGCTAAGTTGAGTGTAAGAAGAAGAAATATTCAAGCAAATGCATTGAATGTTGGAAGTGGTTCTGGCGAATACGAAGATAGGCACGAAAACAATAACAGAGATCATTCTCTCGACGTCCATCGAATCGACGCTTCATCTAAAATGTCAGCTTAAAAATATAATCTTTATAATTGAAGTTTTCGTTTTGCTTATCGATCGAATACGTTGCAGCGAAAAGGAATCCCCCGATAAAATTCCTTACCCCGTATCCATCGCCCTCATACTATGTGCGTCGACTTTGGTCTTTCTTGCTATAATCTCCGTAAAAGGGCCTTATTCGATCTTACCCGCGATTGCCAAGTCGGGCTTCACAGCTGCCTTTTCTTTGATATTCGTGTCTGAAATTGGAGACAAGGTAACCACTTTACTGTAATAATGAAATCAGCTTCCTTGATATTATCAATAATTGGCTGAAGCTTTCCTTCTATTTAAACAGACGTTCTTCATCGCAGCGTTGCTTGCAATGCAGTACGAGAAATTTCTGGTAAGAAAATCAGTTCTTCATCTTAAAGAAAAGTTTCTATCTTCCCATGCATTCAATGCTAGCCTACGAAAATGGTTTTTTTTTTCTTTATATGTATTTCAGGTCCTTCTTGGCTCGATAGGCGCACTATCCCTTATGACCATTTTATCAGTTTTAATCGGGCGAATATTCCATTCTGTGCCTTCTCAGTTTCAAACTAGTAAGACAGAACTTCTGCTACTTAAGAAGGCAATGTAATAATGCAAAGTGGTTGGTTAAGTTGTTAACATATACTATCTATTTTATTACAGCGTTGCCGATCGGAGAATATTTAGCAGTTTCACTTTTGATGTTCTTCGGCCTGAAAGCTATCAAAGACGCGTGGGACCTACCGACGCCAGCTTCGAAGACAGCTGGCGATGGGGCCCGCGATCTCAGCCCAGAGTCTGACGAGTTCGCCGAAGCTGAGGAGCTCGTCAAGGAAAAGGTTTTTCTTTAAAAAAAAAGCTTCGCAATAAATTAATGCTTTTTTGTTGCCCGTTTTTCATTCGAAAAAGTATTTATTTGTGTATGCATTTGTTTTGGCTTGTACAAAAAGGCGTCGAAGAAACTGTCGAATCCCTTCCAAGTTCTTTGGAAGTCTTTCAGCCTCGTTTTTTTCGCCGTAAGTATATATTTATAAACCCGTGATTTATCTTGTTTTTTTGTTCTAAATAATTAAGCGTTAACGATCTTTTTTTACGGCGATTCTCAGGAATGGGGAGATCGATCAATGCTTGCAACGATAGCGCTCGGCGCTGCTCAGGTAATATGTGTTAATTACCTCTGCTTAAAACAAAGGAAAAAAAACTGATTTTTATTTCGAAAATAGTCTCCGTGGGGAGTTGCAAGTGGGGCCATCATAGGTCACCTAATAGCGACGTCGATCGCAATTCTTGGAGGAGCTTTTCTCTCTAAGTACATATCCGAAAAACTGGTAAGAAAAGAAAAAAATGCGACTACATTCCAAGAAATTCAGAAAAAAAAAAAACGAATTCGCTGCACGTCATTGCCATTTATGCGCTTTTTTTTTCTCCATTTTCGTCAGGTGGGGTACGTCGGCGGAGTTCTTTTCTTGGTGTTTGCAGTCGCAACGTTCTTCGGCGTCTTTTAGCGAAGAAATATGGTGATACTTTTGCAGGCAATATATTCGAGATTGGAAAATGAGACGGAGAGATAGAGGCAGGGAGATATATTTGCCCGAATATATTCGTAGTCGGAAAAAAAATGAATTCCGTATCGTACTGCTAAAAAAAAGCGAAGCTCATTGCGCCCATTACCTCTAACCAAACCACGAATTCAATCGTTTTTCGGAGTTTTATTACCAAAAAAGCAAAAAAAAAAAATTTAGAGTCGCCGCAATTTTTACCAACCCATCCTTTTCTTGAACTCCTCATAGCTGACTTTTCCATCGCCGTCGGCGTCTGCTTCTCTTATCATCTCTTCGACCTCGTCGTCGCTTACGTTTTGCCCGATGCTCCTCATCACTTGCCCCAGCTGAAAATCACAAAAAATAAATGAAAAGTAGTACGGAAAAAAAAAAAAGGAATATTCACGAGTAGTTAAAAGACATGCGTACGTACCTCTGAAGCGGTAATAAAACCATCTCTATCAATGTCGAAGGCGTCGAAAGCTTCCTTCATTTCCTCCTCAGTATCTCCACGCTGCAACGATAATTAATCGACGAATCGAACGCCTAAAAAAGGGTAAAATCGAGACATAGATTTAATACTCGCCTTCATTTTATGAGTCATTAGGTTCAAGAATTCGGGAAAGTCGATGACTCCGTTCATATCGGCGTCGATTTCGTCGATTGCTTCCTTCGCTTCTTCTTCGCTGATGTCCTTTCCCAGGGCCCTCATTACGCTCGACAGATCCTTTGCGTCGAAATGACCTATAAAAAACACAGAATTTTTCGCATGTTACATTACAAGTTGGTAGAAATGCGAGAGAGAAATCAAGAAAATGCCCTTTAATCCAAATCTTGATTCCGAAATCTATCATCCCCCGAAACGAATCCTTTTCTTTTAACAGCGCTGAACGAAAATCGAACGCGGAGCTTTTTTTCGAAGCGATGGCGATTGGTTACTTACCTTTTCGATCTTTATCGAATGCGTTGAAGAGTTCCTTGAATTCTTTTATCTGCTCGTCGGTTAGGGGAAGCATTTTCTTTTTTCCAAAGCTTCGAAGATTAGAAGAAACTCAAACTAAGTGCTTCGCGTGTGTGGGAGTGTGTTTTTTTTTTTTTTGGAGTGATTTATCTTATATAGTTTTAGCTGTGTGTGAATTGCCAAACTGAGTTTCTTATTAGCTTGCGAACTTGCCGTTGGGTACGACGACTTTGGGTAATTCCTCACAGAACCGTAGGAGATTTAAACGGAGAGAGACGCACATAACGGTTTGTCGAGGTACAAAGGCGGGAGGAATATAAATAACTTTATGAAATTAAATTAAGTAATTAACCCCAGATTATTAATCATATCACTTGATAAAACTAAGAAAATAACAAAAAAATATCTCAAGTGAAATACTTAAAAAAATTGGGTCAATTTCATTTTCTATTAATTACTCGCACTAAGCTCGGCGTACGGTATTCCGATGGAGGACGGCGGGGGAGACGACGACGACGCGCCGCCGCCGCCGACGAAGAGGACGCGGCGGCCAAACGTCAGGCTTCAACAGCCTTACTATTACTACGACGAAAACCCTAAAAGGTACAACAGAAAGCATCGAGTCAACAGCGACGAGCGCAACAACAAGGGTTCGAACACGGAGGAATTGGGAATCGGAAATTGGAGGAGCGTCGACGCCGATAGAATCGTGGCAAAAAGGAAGAGGATGAGCAATAAGCCCTACGAACGAAGAGATTTGGTAGAAGGCGATGGTAACAGCAACGATATCGATTTTTTTAACGAGAGATTCAGCGAGGACGAAGGCTTGGGCTTCTTCGATAAGAGGAGAATCGAGACTGAGATGAACGGTAATGGCGGCGTGAGAGAGTGGTTGAGTGGATTGGGCTTGGCAGAGTACGCGCCTTTGTTCGATTTCAACGAGGTAGACGACGACGTTTTGCCACTGTTAACCCTCGAAGATCTCAAAGATATGGGGATCACAGCCGTTGGTCCGCGAAGGAAAATGTATGCCTCTATACAGAGGTTTTTCTTGATTTTCTGGGCTTGACTTCTTTCTTTTTACTTGCTTTTTTTAGCTGATGGTGAGTAAGTTTTGATGATCTTTCTTGACAGTGTCTAACCTAAGAAAAGGGCTGTGTAATGAAAACATTTGTAGGTAGTGGTTTTTCGAAATGATCTTTTGAGAGGCTTCTCCAGTTGTTGATCTGTGTTCTGGATGCTAACGAACAGCAACCGTTCTATCCATAGACTCAAACACAGTAGTAGTATGTCACTCAAAGAAAGAAAAGAAGTCTATTCATTCCCTTCACTGTAATCTAATTTACACGACGTTCATTTCATTCTTGCAGAGCTTGAGCAGAAGAAGAAGACATGTCGAAGGATTTCCTCCTAACCAGCAAACAAGTGACCTTCGAAGAACGATCAGAATAATGAGTAGTATTCTCAACACTACACAGAACAAAATCGGGCCTGTGAAGGGCTAAACTGAGCTTCTGATCTTCCCCGACAATCAAAGCAGTAGCATCGAGCAAAACGTGCCAAGAATTACGGTGAGCCTCAGAAATCCAATGCATTGAATACTTCGTCCCGTCGACCTCCATGGGATACGAAAACAGCCCCTTAGGGCTGTGCTTACACTTCCTCCTAAAGTAATGGCTGAGCTGCGAACCCTTTATCCTCAAGTCAAGCCAAGACTCGGGGGCGACGATCACCCTCGACCCTTTATAGCCCGCGAATTCCCTTACATAGTCCTCGTCCTGCCCGATTATGGTGAGGTAGTAGTTTCCCTTGTAGAAGGGATAGCTCTCTCCTACGAGCATCATTGCATCTTTATAGCTCTGCGTAAACAGGACTAAGTACTCTTCGTCGGGCAGTCCACAGTGCTTGAGAACTTTGTTCCTCGCCTGAATTTCGGGGATTGAGATGAAGCTGCCCAGAAAAGACGACTTCTTGGTAAGTACGTTGAGGAGCCTCGAAGGCTCGAGGTGTGAATTTTCGATGTCGGGCAGGAAGCTGCTGCTGCTGCTGCCCGAGAAAGGCATGGATCCTACACTTCTAGGCGACTTGCGCATTTCGTCGAACAGTTGGGGTGCTTCGATGAGGTTCTCCTTTACGCAGAGGTTGTAGAGATCTGTCTTTTCGCCGCCCTCGACCAAGGCGTTGGAGTACTCTGGGTACTTCGCGAGGACGTATTGCTCGACGTATTGCATCTCCGCCGGCGTTATGGGCCCCGACCATCGGAGGTCGAGGCCGTGGAGGGTTGAAATTGCTTCGGCGACTATGTGGGCTGGGATTACTCTGTGGGTTTTCTGTATTTGAGTGTCGATTAGATCGATTGGTGAGGAAGACGACGATTTCCATGGACGACCATGTTTGAGAAATATGAGGTAAAAAGATTGGGTTTTTTATTTTATTTTAATTATTTACCTTGATGACCATGCTGCTTGGCCTGCCTTTGTTTTCTTTGGGAGGTTTTGAACTGAATAATGATCGCCTCAGCTCTTCTTCCTTGTTGTTTCCCTGAATCATCAGATTAGTATTTTTCTTGAAAAAGGGAAAAATAAAATTTCTTACATAGTGATTCAGGGTTTACTTACCTTTGATGTCCCTTGAGCCAAAACCATGTGCTTCTCACTGTTCTTCGACATGGGCTGTTGAAAAATGGGATCTTTTTTTCCTTCAACCACAATTGATGAAGGCAAGAAAGAACTGAGAAAAAGACCAGAAAATAGTATGGCTTATTGTTATTACAATGCTTTCATCTTCTTTAAAATTTGTTGATTGAAAATATTAAATTAGTCATCATGGAGGTTTGAGGTCACTAGCAAGATGACGTTAGAACTATGGTTTGTTTCCATGATTGGCTCCATCAAATATTTAATGTATATGAATCAGCAGATGAATAAACAAATCTCAAGTGGAAAGCGACTAAGAGAGGTTCTTCTTGGGAATATTCTTACCCGATCTTCATTAGGTTAGTTAAAGAAGTGTACGTATTGGAGTTGAGAAACAGGGAAGCTTCCTTGTCTTTTTTGACAAGTTCAAACTCTGTGTAAGAAGAAAAAAGACGACCTTGTCTTAATTTGCTGACTTAATCAAGCCAATGAAAGTACAATATTGAAAGGTGCTGAGGATACTCTGTTTATAGTAAAGTATATCACAGTTTTCTTGGAAGTTCTATATTTGCCCTTAAAAATTGTTCATATGATCGGAAAGAGAAAAAGGCCTTGTGTTTATTACTTCCTCGGACGGAAGATCCTCACAACCAACGTTTTAAAAAGCATATTCCGTGGTGTGTCGCGTATTCCTTCCGATATTGCGCAGCGTGAATAACGTAGCGTATTGCGTGAGTATTTCGAGCAAACCGTAATGAGAAGTATAATTAAAACCGCGAAGAAAAAAAGAAAATTTAAAACGAACATACAAGCTCGAAATTGAAACCTTAGTGAAGATGGCTAGACATATAACTGATAACAGAATTAAAACAGAGACCATGGAGTATGCGAAGTGCCCCGATTGGATTTCAATACATACCGTTCGTTCTCTGCTTCATAGTATCCGTTTTTCATCTAACAAGATCTGGAATTTGCTTAATTCGATATATAATTATTCATGACTAAATAGAGTTCTTACCTTGTTTTGATTTCAGATTTACCCCTAAATGTTATTAGACTATTTTACGCCCTGAATTTGAATTTGTTCGCCCAAGTAGCGTGAGTATTCTACGACATGGCGCAGAAAGCGTGAGCTGTAGTGCATATCTGCGTGCCACTTCATATATAACGTGCGCTTTTGAAGGAAAACGATGTTTTCAGTATGCTATATCGAGTTTTTGTGGCGAGCTATTTTGCGTTTTTTAGAACATTTCTCACAACACATCTCACTTGCTTACACACACCTGAAGGAAAATAGGGTTGAAAATGCAGGTTCTTATTGTGATTGAATGTGCATAACCAAGGGGAGATATTCATTCAAACAATATCCTCAAGTGGTAATGGACCAATAGAAATAGTCCATGAATGAGCCCAATTAAGATAAAGCCCAAACAAAAAACAAAGAAAAGGTTTTTCATTCTTCACGCATAGTCCATGTTTGTTTCAATATCTCATATAATCGATCAAAATGGTCACTGTAAACACACGGAAAATCTCTTAACGAAGTTCATATATTAGACTTGGTTCCTCCCCACCGCTGCGCCTTCTGCTACCAAAATTTCCGCGTAGAGAAAAAAAAATAAGAAAATGAGTAAACTTATGAAATTTTCAATCATCGCCTTTTTTCTACACGAATATTAAACTTTTCTTACAAAACTGAGTGCTAACGATCCAACGCGCCGGTAATATTTCGTTGGGAAGCAATCGAACCGTGGCGCTGGCTGCTGTGCGGTTTAAAGATTAGAGTTGCACCATCACCATCAGCTATAGCTTTTCGCGCAGGCGCTTAGTCCTAAGATATTTCCTTGAGGATCTCCTCAACGTAAGGCGTTGCCAACATTCAAATCGATTGTGGAATTGTACGAAAAATCTTTGACTTTAAAAGTCAGCTAATGACAGTCGGAGCTATTGAAGACCCGTTGGTTTTTCAAATGGGTCTGATCAAAATATTCGATTAGACCATTCACGGTAACGGGAATGTGATGTGGCACCATCCACGCACGTTCCTTCGATACCATGGATAGTCAAATCAGGTCTCGATGAGACACGTGTGAAAACCCCAACGGATGTTTAGTGGGTCGGGCGAGGCAATAGTAACCATGTTGTCTAAAAATGGGAGGAAAACTTTTACATATATCTTTCATTTTATGAGATCTTTGATGTCATAATAGTAAGGATAAAAGAGATATTGGCACGGCTCAATCAAACTAAAAGGACCCGAGAGTCAAAGGGGAGGTTTTGATTCGATTGAGCCGTGCCAACATCATCGCACCGTTGTTTAAACGACATATGTTAAACTCACCTCTGTCTTGGATGAGAGAATATTTTCTTGGAAGAAAAACACAAACTATCACCACAAGCTTTTGTCATATATATGTATACATGGTGTCTTGCAAGAAAGATTATTTGGTGCTTCTGTTAGGATAAGAGGAGTAAGAAGAAGAAGAAGAACATGACGAGCTACAAAGATGGGGACAAGGAGAAGAAAGAAAGGCTTTTAGTTGAAAGGTTGCATTCTATTGCGTAAATTAAAAGATTTGGGAAGTTTTTTATATTTTGCTGTCATTTTCTAACAAAATTTTCATATAGAGGTAGTGCCCGCATTAGGTGATTTGCCAGCTCGGAAAAAACCTAATATCAAATCATTAAGCTAAAATAAACATCATGTAAGAAAAGGTCCAAGGCGTGTGATGTCTCAATCTTTTTTTCCCAATGATCAACCATGATAAATTCTGATTAATCTCAGCATGTAAAAATTCTGATTTAGAATTATGCCAAAACTTTCTTCATAAGAAAAGGGCTTATATTCTCAACAAACACAGTTGGTAATTTCGACTTATTTCACGTCGATCTGCGAACAAAAACCCGAAAAAAAAAAGAGAGCGAGTAAACGAAGTCACAAACATCGTATAGCGATCCCAAGTGATTTCTTCATCTTCTCCACTTCCTACACAGGTGGAATAAGGCAAGAACTCAGAGAAGTAGCTTTTTCGGTCAGATCATTAATGGCAACTGCAAGTTTAGGGATTTCTAGGATTTCTTTGTGGGTCCAAGTCCTTACGAATTTAGCGGGATTTCCTGCCCAGAGCTGACCGCTCGGTATTCTCCTGCCCGGGGAAACCACCGAGCCAGCCTCGAGTCGAGGATGGAGTGAGCCTCGACCAGCGAACCCTCCATGAGGGTCGCGTGCTGACCGATGATGCATTCGGGCTCGACCGTAGTAGGCTGTACGAACCCACCGTGACGAACCTTTCTGTTACAGTTTCCGCTGGGAGACCTGTCCTAATTCCTAAAATGGAGTTACTGTTTTTTCTGCCTCTTTTAGTCGAACACAATGAGATGATCACGAATGTAATGAATGATGCATTGTCAACTACGACACAGATGGAAAAAACTGATCTCTGTAACGCCAAAATGAGTACTGAAGTTCCTGTTGAAGCTCTCAGAGTGAAATTGGTTTTGGTTTGCAATACAAACTGAACTTAGAAACTCAGCTGCTATGGTACAGTTATGGGGACAAAGAGTCTAATAAGACAATATCGGGGCAGAACGTAGTGAGTCGTGACATACTCTATACGGTGAGTTAGTCTGCAAATCAATACACAAATGAGGAGTACTTTTCGGTTTTGACATATCCCTATAACTGAGAATCAAAAGCTTGGAACAAAATCGGCCAAGTCCTATGATGTAAAGCGCCACAAAGATGTAGCAGAGTATATGCATATTGATAGGCAGATTACACATAACACACGCAAGCATATCGGCCATATATTCATCCAAAATTACTGGTGAATCGTGTTGTAATGAACTGTATATCGTGGAAAAGTACATACATTCCCAATATTAGCTAGCCCTATCCTTCTCAGATGTATCTGATATCAGAAACGAAATGAAAAATGAAAAGGGGAAATTGGAAATTGAAAAAAGCTGACCTGTCGGCGAGGACCAAGCGGCGTGGACAACGCACTTCTCTCCTAGCGGAACCCTACGGTGATCTAATTCAGGTCACCCCTCAAAACGGCGCCGTTCCACACGGAGGCTCCGTCTTAGACGAAAGGACGATGTACGGATCCACGTAGGCATCGACGGCGATCTTCGGAGACCACTGCCCCTATGGAACGATCTTCCTCTGTCCTCTGTAGTTCCCCAATTGACGCGATCACGCGATTCTCTGATGATTGCGGCGGGAAGAGATTTCTCGGAAGCAGATTCCGCGGAGAATGAGCGGAATAGGAGCCTTCCGGCAAGGCGACGATCAAAGAGCCGCCGCGTCGTTCCGGCGAGTGTTGCCGCCATGGGCGGAGCTTTAGAAAATATAGGAACAAAGCTTGTACGGAGTGTTAATGGAACACAGCACTTTCCTTTGGGTATGTAAACTTGGGCCTTGTATTGGGCCTAAAAATGGGCCTTGTCCTTATATATGGGCTTATTGTTTTATTTCCTTCAGGGGGTATAATATTGTTGGAAATTTGGCCCTATGATATAAATTCTTGCTTTTTCACAGGTATTAATTAAATAAATAAGTCGAAAGTTGGAATTTATATTCGTAAGTTATTTTCTTTTTTCCTCGGTGTCTACAAGTTGGAACTAGTTTATCATAATACGGAAACACATTCATTTAAGGCGTGTGCCATGTAAAACTAATACAACGTTCAGCCCCTTGTAATGAAATAATTGCACGTGGCATGGTATTGTATTTGGCTTTTTAAATAAAATAATGTCATTTCAATCGAAATTCAATAAAATGGGGCTATTTTGCCCGAAATTAACAAAATAGGGCAAAACACGCCCAATAAGTGCGACGTCGCGCCTATTAGGCGCTATGATGACGTGGCACGAAAAAGGAAGTTTTTTTTTATTTTTATATGCATCGCACCCATTAGGTGCGATGATAACTTTTTTATTTTAGTTTGTTTTATATTTATTATTTATAAAATCCACAAAATCATAAAATCATCATTATTTCACCTGATTTACAAAACAAAAATATATAAACGCATCTAATTTACTGTTTATTTTGCGACGATTAAAATGATATGCATATCTTATACTTTTCGATAATCAAAAATATTTTTTATTTATAAAATAAGATATTTTTAATTTATTAAAATAAAAAAAATATTTTTGATTATCGAAAAGTATAAGATATGCATATCATTTTGATCGTCGCGAAATAAAAAGTAAATTAGATGCGTTTATAAATTTTTATTTTGTAAATCAGATGAAATAACGATGATTTTATGATTTTGTGGATTTTATAAATAATAAATATAAAACAAACTAAAATAAAAAAATAAAAAAAAAGCTAACATCGCACCTAATGGGTGCGATGCATATAAAAATAAAAAAAACTTCCTTTTTCGTCATCATCGCACCTAATAAGCGCGACGTCGCACTTATTGGGCACGTTTTGCCCTATTTTATTAATTCGGGGTAAAATAATCCCATTTTATTGAATTTTGATTGAAATGACATTATTTTATTTAAAAAGCCATTGTATTTTCTTGTCTCTTGATAACTTTATATTATCTCATATTGATAACTCACTATAAATCTTCAAATTTCAATACATCATTTCCACATCTCAGTTCATATACATACATCAGAAATTCCCAACAGTGTACTTTTTTAGCAATCACCAAAAGCTAAATCATGAGCGAGCATAAAAAAAGTTAGTACTTCCTTATTTAATTAATTATTTATTTTTGCAAAAATAAAATACATATACTATTCCATTATTGTAAGTGGATCAGAAGTGTGCCTATTCACAGAAGAAGAAGAAACATCGGTAGTGTAGTGAAGTCATGTAACTCAGTGAAGAGCAATGCTGGTGAATGGGGTCTAAAATTCTTTCTCAAGTAAATAATATTTATCTAAATGACTATAATACAATAAAATCATTTATCCCTCCTAATATCGCATGATTATAATTATAAAATAAATAATTCCAGGATACTCGAGATCGCCCAATCAGCCAAGAAAATGTTCTCTTTTCTAAGAGATTGCAGTGTTCCCCTCGAGCAAAACCCTAAGCTTAAGGCACATGCCAAGTCTGTCTTATTTGCCATGGTTAGCAAAAAGGTGTATTATCTGTTTAATTTTAAATCTTTAATAACAATTAAACATTGGTATTTCACTTTATTATTTGGTACATCTATACATAAATACCCACTGATAAAATTTTTACACATAGGTACGCATGTCAGAAAATTTTACAGATAGGTATCCGATTTAATTTTTACCAGTTTCTTTAGTCATGCCGTACCTTCCTGTGTGTATATTGCGTACCATAACACGTTGATATAGGGTACCTAAATGTAGCATACGTCGTACCTACGGCATACCTGTGTGTTACATAGGGCGTACCTAAATGTAGCATTCGTACCATTTTCTGTTATATAGGGTACTCAAATGTGTTGATATAGGGTAACCAATTGTGTTGTATGGTGTACCTGCGGGGATCTGGTACCTATGTGCAAATTTTTTTTTCAGTTCTACATATAAAAAATCCTGACAGAGTACTAAATTACAAGATCCAGATAGGTACTTATGTGTAAAGACCCCATATTATTTTACCATATAATTGTTGCTTAATTTTTTGCCGACTTGTGAAGCTGCCGTACAGCTTCGAAAAGCTAGGAAAGTAGTAATAAGAGATTCGAGCCTACAGTATATTTATGGGCTTCAAATACGGCGTCGTTGATGAGGATTTTGAGGATCGTCTAACTACTAATATATTATATATTAAAATAAAATAGTATTGATATATGTATGTGTAATGTGTGTAATATATAGGTCAGTGACGGATCTAGGATTGTAGACCAGGGGGCTCAAGAGGGACGGATTTTGACCTGTTTATCGCGGTCTATCGCATAGGGTCATATAATTTTTAGGACAACTTGTATGATAAACGTTTATGTTTGGGGCCGCACTTTTTATGATCTAAGTTTATCCTTGGTTAAAATTTTATTTTTTAAAATAACGTAATTAATAATATAAATATCTAAATAGCTTGATATATCTGCACATAAGAATCTGCTAAATATATTAGTATATAGCTTAACCGTGAACGTTACATTATCCGACATCTTTTATCCAAATGGTTGATCTTTTGTCAGTTGTCTTTGATTCAATTAATATTCTTAAAAGAATCATATGTACGATTCTAAGTTTTTTTAACTTTATTTATTTTCTATTGTGGTATTGACATTTTTATTTTGAAATGCAGTTTAGTATATTATCATTTATAACATAATTAATAAAAAAAACTTACGAAAGAACTAAAAGTAAATAAGTTAAAAGCCCAAATAGCTAATTATGGGGCCAATAAATAAAATTGAGTTTTCATGGAAAAGAAAATAGAATGAACTAAGAAAAGATTGTACGCCCAAAATCTGCAACGAAAGCCCAAAACGAGAAAAGAATAATTAATAGAAATAAAAAGGACCCAAACCATTTTTCTGTTTAAAACAGCTCAACCCATAACTCAGCATGCCCTGTTCATCTTCTTCTTCTTCAGGGGGGCTCGCTGCAGCTCACAGATGGAAAATCAGTTCGCCGAAGTTGCTACCAAGTACGCGTAAGGGATAAGTCGGCCGGTCGGGGGGGGGGGGGGCAACAGACCCCCGAACCCGGCTGTAGATCCGTCCCTGATATAGATGACGTAATATGCATAATTGGAGACAATAAAGTAAGCAAATGGAGAAATGTGAAGAACGAAGGCGTGGAGGGTTGCATATAGATATGCTCAAATTAACTGTCAGCGGTGGTTAACCGGACTAACCGCCGGTTAAGGAACCGCCGGTTGTTACGGTTAATAAACCGTAACCGGTACCAATCGTAATAGGCAACCGTAAGTTGCCGGTTACGGGGCGGTTGGTCCATTCAACCAACCGCCAACCGCTGGTTAGGTGGTTAACCGGTGGTTAGATTATTAAAAAAATTTAGAAATTCAAATTTTTGAAATGCCGCCCTTGGAAAACGTAAAAGAAATAAAAAAGGAAAAAGCTATTGTAACCGCCGGTTAACTGGACTAACCGGCGATTAACCGTGTTAACCGAGGGTTATGACGGCTCCAAAGTCCTTTTCTATAAAACCCCGCCCCTATACACAAATCTCTCTCTCTTTCTCTCTCTCTCTCTCAACTCAATTTCTCTCTCTCACGACCACACCCACACCACACCACCACTGCCCGCCACCGCCAGCACCACCACGCCCGCCAGCCGCCGCCGCCCACCAACCCGCCACCACCACCAGCGCGCCCGCCCGAACGCCGCCGCCACCACCACCTCACCACCACGCGTCGTCGCCACCACCACAGGCTGCCACCACCACCACCACCCCACCACGCATCGCCACCTTCCGTCCCACTGCCCACCACCGCCCCACAACCACGCGCCACCACCACCACAACCCGCCACCACCATGCGTCCACCACCACGCTGCCCATGCCCGCCACCACCACCACCACGCCATCATCACGCACCCCCGCCGCACCACCACCAGTGTTATCGATGGCGAATAGCGGGTCATGGCGGAGAGCCAAGATTCCGCCATATACATGGCGGATGGCGTGGCAGAAAATGGCGGAAGTCATGGCGGACCACTTGTATTGTTATATATATACATGATATCACATTAAAGCAAATATCGATAACCATTCAATAGCAAATATCAATAAGTTCAGTAGTAGCACGTACATGAAAAGCTAAAAATGCAAACTACTTGTCTAATCCTCATCCTCCTCGTTGATTCCAACATAATCATTTTCTAAGTTATCATTGTCTAAGAGAGCATATCCCTCTTCCTATTCTCCTTCAGAGTCATTCAAATCAACAAACTCTTCCTCTTCTTGAAATTCTTCATCTTGATCTTCAACGTGGGATCATCATTAGACACCAACTCTTGCCCAGCATCACCGTCATCATCCATTTTTCCAACTAGTCACTCATTCATCAATGTCATCAAGTGCAATTGGGTCAATTACGTCTCTAATATCAAATTTCTTTTTCAGTTGTTGATTGTACTCGACAAACACCAAATCGTGCATCCTCTATGTTCGAGGCGGTTTCTTTTCTTTGAATGAATTATAAAGTAATTGCAAAATGATTATGAAGAAAAAATTAATATTTCTTCTAAACTCCACCAAAAGATTCAACTATATAAATTATTTGTTCAAAGACGCTCCAATTGCATTCACAACCCGTTGCACTACATGTCAAACTCAGGATTCTCATGGCTAGTTTTTGCAAATTTGGAGTTTGATGACCATATAATCGCCACCATGTATCTGTAAGAAAAATTTATAGATTATAATTTATACATTACCCAAAATTTTGAATCATTGAATTTTTTCTCACCCGGAGCAAGTGTCTTTCGATGTTCTTTCGCAAAATGCTCACTGAAGAATCCAGCACGGGTCTTATATTGTATGGTCTCGGCCATAGTCTTCAATTGGGCCTCATGGTCCACCACCAACTTCATAACACATGCTATAAACCCGTCATTAATTTCCTTGTTGAACTCAATTTGGGGATCATCGTAGAAGAAATGCAGATTCAAAAAGTGTGCGGCCGCATGCAAAGGTTGGTGAAGCTGACAATCCCATCTCTTATCAATGATATCAAATATATCTTTGTATTTTCTTTGGTCGTTGTTGAAAGACTTCATGATCGCTTCCTTTGCCCTGTCCATTGCTTCATAAATATAGCCCGTTGCCGGTTTTTTCACTATCGACAAGTCGAAGCACGCAAACAAGAGGACCCATGACCTTAAGGGTGTGAACAACATTGTTCCAAAAATTAAGGCATAAGCACCACTTTTGTCACATCCTTTACCTTAGGATCCTTTGACAATTTTTTATTGCCCCACTCCTCAGAAATAAACATCCTTCTAAGGTTTGCCTTCTCTTGATGAATTCTCTCTAAAGAGAGAAAGGATGTAGCAAAACGCATGACATCATGCCTCACCAATTTCCTTTTGTTTGTGAAATGTCTCAACAAACTCAAAGTACTCGAGTGGGCGTAAATAAAACCAACAAGATTTATCCCTCTTTTAATGGTAGTCTTTATCGAAGGAACCTTGCCGATGTCTTGAAGCATTAAATACACACAATGGACCGCACACGGCATCCAAAATTGATGTGGACGTTTTTCCTCCAATATTTTGCCCACCGCCACATATTTGCTTCCATTATTCGTTATAACTTGGACACATTCTCCTCTCCAATCTGCTCCACAAACGAATCAAGCAACTCAAATAATTTGGCCAGTCTTCATGTAGTCTGAAGCATCAACATATTTCACAAACATTCGCTAAAAAATTTATGATGCATCTTTGCTTTCTATCGGTCCAAGCATCAGCCATAATAGAGCAACCAGTCAACTTTCACTCCATCTCATAATTCTTCATCATGTTCTTTGTATATTCCATCTCCAATTTCAAGAGCGGAACTCTAATCTCGTGATAGCTCGGAGCTCGCAAATTTGGCCTAAGTGAAACAACTGCATCAATCATCTCTTTGAAACTCGGCAATTTAATGAGATTGAAGGATAAGCCGGCTTGATACCAAAAGCGAGCGATATATTTATGTACTCTAGCGGATGCTTCTTGTCACAAGCCGCTCTTATGCTAGATTGCTTTAGCTTCTCCTTCTTCCTATCGCTAATGGAAATCTCGGGCTTTCGGCAAAATAGATCGATTGGACCTTTCATCCGAGATTTCTTTCTCGCCGAAGCACCACGAGATGAAATTGAAAAGGAGATATCATCTTCATCACTCTCACATTGTATCACATCGTTGGTATCTAGGGCGTTACTTTTCTCCTTCCCCTTTGCATAAGCCCAAAGTTCCTCTCGGACTTCTGGCGGATATTTTAAACATGCCGCGACGTCACCTTGTTGGCCCATCAAATGTTTCTTGGCACTAGTAATTTCGCCCTTCATAGTCTTTCTACAGTATTTACAAACAACAGTGTTTGAATCTTTCTCGTTAGGTGCGTGACAAAATCTCCATCCGATATCATTTTTAGTGCTTGCCTTGGAACTACCGTGAGAAGACATGTTGTCCGCCATTTCCTAGTAATAACTTCCAAGAAAAATGAACAGAAAATTCGCAGCAAATAGAATTCGAACAATTCCTAATGCAATAAAGTATATTATATATATATATGTCATTTTTAGAAAGAGCTCAAACAATTTCCAACAAAATGAACACTAATTTCACATTATAGAACTTAACAATATCCAACATCACTCGTAAGAATTTCCAATGGAATTGAGAACAAAAACACAGAAAAAATACAACGTGGTGCTGCTTTGTGGTCACCGGACGTGGGTGGCGCGGTAGGCTGGTCGCCAGACGGTGCGTAACGGGACGGGGTGGTCGCCGGAGTTTCTCAGGTGTGGGCGATTGGAATTTGGTTAGCTTTAGGGTTTTTTTCTTGCTTTCAATCCTTTTTTGTGGTAGCAGATTTCTTTTTTACTTAAATTTATAGTAACTTTGCCAAGCCCACTTAGTTTTTTACTACACTTTTAATAATCCAGCCCTGAAACAGGTCAAAAGACTCGACGTCCGTCATACCCGCAATTTTCTGCCATTACCGCCACCCCCGCCATGGTCATGGCGGCCGCAATGGCGGCACCATTGATGCTCACCAAACGGCGGCCGTATCATGGCGGACTAGGAAAAATCCGCCCCGCCATACTGCCGTGGCAGCACCATGGCAAAAAACCGATAACACTGACCACCACGCGCCGTCTGCTACCTCACACCGCCGACCGTCGCTCCCGTCCGCTGCTTACCATCCACCGCCCGTGCGGAGTCGGTATCTTTTTGTCGTTTTTCATTTTTTATCTAACGCTATTTTTCGTAGTGTGTAGTATACTTTTGGATGGATCGTGGTGGTGTTCGACGTGGTTCTCGTGCATCGAGGACCAGCAAAGGGAAGCAAGTCGTTGGTAGTTCATCGTAAGATGACTACCAACAACATGACTTGAACGAAATGACTAATTGGTTGCTATGCATGGGGGGGGGGAGGAGGATTCAGGTCCAAATCAGTATTGCTTGCTATTCTTCTATGGTATATCATATATGGAGGGAGCGGAATAGACGGGTCCATGAAATAGGAGAACATTCAGTGGATCAACTGATTCATAGCATTGCACAAGAGATGAAATGGAGAATCAGCTCGATTTGCCACTTGAAAAATGCAAATGGGATTGAACTGTTTTCGCGTGTGTGCTTATATCCATTCTATTAATGTGGCATTACATTGGTGGACTGTAAAAGGTGTATGCTGTAATTTTACCTTGTGATTGTGGTAAATGAATAAAATCATTCTACCAAAAAAAAACATGACTTGAACGAGATGTTGGATTTTACCGGCGTGCTCGGCGACGACTTCAACGAGGATGTGTTCGGATATGAACCGTCGTCGGGAGATAGCTCGCAAGCCGCGCCCGCACCGACGGAGATGGAGGCGAAAGCGGAAGCGCCTACGCAAACCGGCACTGGCCGAAGGCTACAGTCTGACATCTTCGCAGTACACTTCAAGAAGATACATACCAGTATAGTTAACCAATTTAGAGTTATTTGTAACTAATGGATAAGGAATATCGATTAGAAATAGGGGCGGATAAGGGTCAATGAATTCCCATCTCCGTTCGAAACACCCGACTAGGTTAGGAATAGGACAAACCCAAATTCAAATGTTCGACGGAATGGACGCGTCCACTTTGGGCCCCGCTGGCGAAAGCGGAAGCGCAACGGCTTTGTTTCATTACAACGAAGATGTTGCGCACCGCGAGCTTGCAAAGTTCGTAGCCGCGAAGCATCTTCCCTTTCGGTTTGCCGATGATCCGATCTATGAACATTGGATCATAACGACATATAACCCACAGGCAACGAAAGTTTCGCGGAGTACACTTATGCGGGACACTAGGAAGACCGTACTCGCGCTAAGCGCGACTTAGTAGGTATATTAGGTAATTTAGGAACTAATGTGTCGATTTGCTCTGATATATGGAGCGATCATTGGCAACATTCATTGTACATGGGCGTGACATGCCACTGAGTCGATGATTCGTGGACGATACAAAAGCACTTGATCGCATATAGGGAGTTCGATGAAGCGCACAAGGCGCAAAACATTGCGATCAAGCTTAGGACTATTTTATCGGAGTATAGGATACTCAACAAAGTCTTTTCAGTATCGTTCGACAATGCGAGCGCAAACAACGCGAGCATAGAACGCTTGAAGGAGTATTGTCAACCGTAAGTCGGAGGACGGTTTTCCCACTTGCATTATTTTTATCACAAACTTAACCTTTGTGTGCAAGATGCGCTAGTTAGTTTAAAGGAACAAGTGCAGCCTGCTATGCAATAAGTTACCGATGCGACACTCTTCCTTATGGAAGAAGTGGAAGCGTTTCTGCGCTAGAGAGGATGTTCCGACTAAGAAATTTAGTTTTGACGTACCCACTTGGTGGAATTCCACCTACAAATTATTGTGTGGCTCGATGGAATATCGACAATATCTCTGCGACATCTTTCCGAAAATAGTGTTATCGTTCGATTTACTTCCACAGATGTGGACTCGTGCAATAGCTTATGTAAGATACTTCAACTATTTCACAACGCCACCGAGGCGAATCATTGCGTTAAAGTCGCAATCATCGTCGACGGGCTTCAGTTTGATCCAGTAGTCGGTGAGGCTGTTTGGAACATGACTACCAAGTGTGTACCTACATTCCGTCCCATACCGGGTGTCACTATAGCATCGGTCCCTACCGGGACTAGTGGAGTTGGGCCCACCACACTCCGTCTGATACTCTGGCCCCACTGTATCACCATTTAACCTTTCAGCATGCTTCGCACTACACGAACTCTGAGCTACTTCTCAGGGTGTCACTCATCCGAAGATTGCCCCAAGTCAAACACGCTTAACTTTGAAGTTCTTATGAATGAACTCCCGAAAAGGTTGGTCGACCTTGGTGATATGAGTAGTACTATCAATTCTCATAACCGATTCTTAGCCTGACATGCCCATACATTGTCAGTCTCAGGACCCCTCTCATTCGGGTGTCAGATCGATTCGTTCATGTATTCCTCCCCGTGGTTTGCACCTAGGACTGTACTCCCATACATCCGAGTAGACGAGTGGCTCACCTCCGTCTCCACGGCACGAGTGTTACATGCCCATCAGCTTCCGCCTGGTTCGTCCCCGAACCAACAGCGTACTGCGAGAGGTTGTGCTCTGATACCACCTGTAACGTCCGGTCCCATACCGAGTGTCACTGTTGCATCGATTCCTACCGGGACATGTGGGGTTGGGCCCGCCACACTCCGACTAATAGTCTGGCCCCGCTGTACCACCATTTAACCTTTCAGCGTGCTTCATGTACTCGCTCACACGCACCCTGAGAAACTTCCCATGGGGTCATCCATCCCTAGATTGCTCCAAGTCAAGCACGCTTAACTTCGGAGTTTCTATAGATGGACACCCGAAAGGGTAGGCGACCTTGGTGATATGAGTAGTACTATCAATTCTCTTATACGATTATTAGCGTGACACGCACATACATTGTCAGTCTCAGGATCTCCTCTCATTCGGGTGTCGGATCGGTTCATTCATTTACCTCTTCCCGTGGTTTGCACCTCGCACTGTACTCCCATACATCCGAGTAGCGATGGCTGACCCCCGTCTCCACGGCCCCGGTGTCACAAAGTGGCTCAAATATTTTTTTGAGTTACCGAATATCTTCCTTATAGCGAAGATATTGGATCCGAGATGGCGTTTAGAGGGTACGGATAGACTACTAAAATGCTACTATACGAAGATATCGTCGGGAAATACCGTCAATAGCATTCATTGGCCGAGCATACCAGATCGAGCGTATGACTCTTTAAAAGATCTCTTTAAAGAGTATAAGCCCGATTTTGGTCATGACCCGTCTCAATCGGGCTCGGGCGCGATCAATCTAGTCTAGTAGTAGTCGATCTTCACGATTAGCTGACTACTACAACATCCACAACGCCAACAAGCGCCCAGGGTCCTCCCAAAACTCCTACATAGAACTCGATAACTTCATGAACACGACTTTCAAGATCAAGGATGACGATAGCTTCAACGTCCTTAGATTGTGGTCGAGGGTTTGTTGGCGAGGATCGCTCGGGAGATCCTTGCCGTCCGATTTCAACCGTCGCGGTGGAGCATACTTTTAGCATGGACGGTTTGACTTTGAGCGAGAAGCATTCGAACTTGGGTGTCGACAACTTCGAGTACCAATGTCTTCTCGATGATTGGACTCGAGCCGAGTATCGCACCCAAGATGAGCATGCCAGCGACTCGCCCGACGACCTTTTCGATGACACCACCGCACGGAGACAAGCAGCGGCAACGATGACGGCGAGGATTATTAGAGGCATTCGGCGAGGCGTGGACTCCATATCAACGACCACTCCCGAATAAAGATAAGTATCTGACTCTTATATTTTTTCGTACAAATAATTGTTATGTTTATGGCTAACTAATGAATTGTTATTTTCAGGTACTTCAAGATTTGCACAAGCCGATTACGATGACGAAGCCCGAAAAAGATAAGTATACATATATTTTTGTTATTACATATTTTATTGTATCGTTTATACTTATAACTAACAAATAAATACTTATTTTCAGGTACTTCAATATTTGACAAGCCGATTACGAGCCACGACGAAGCCCGAAAAAGTTAAGTGAATATTAGATCTTTAATTAATTTTTATTCTATTTTAATTAAACTTCTAATATAACTTATGTTTACGGATTTTAAAGGGAGAGAGATTTCGAAGAAGAGTTTTTCAAAGGGAAGGAGATTTCGAAGAAGAGTGGCTTCGCTCGTGCAGGACTTCGATAAGTGCAGGCGCCAGATGCGTTAGCAATGTGTGAGCTATGGAGCCGTGACGAATCAAATGAGTCCGGTAACTTCCGCTTCCGCGCCTGCACTTGTTGAAGCCTCTTACGGACGAAGCCCCTGTCAGGTACTTCAAGATTGCGGAGATCGGATTCGGACCGGACCGAACCGGACGGAGACTGAAAAGAAAACTCTTATCTCACCATGTTTTGTTTTAATTTATGTATTATCTGTATTGTAGTTGGTTCAATTAAAATTTTGTACTACAATATTTTGGTAAAATGTTACAGATTTTTTGTAAATGTCTTACAAATTATATACTACATTTCGATACATAATGTAACCAAACAATATACCAAACCAAACATTTATTCAAACATGAGTATTAAAAAAAATCGGCGGTTATATCCGCATGTTACACTAACAGTCAATTTGGGGCGGCTAACCGCCAACTACCCTGGCCGCTTAGACGGCGGCGGACTAACTGCCAATCGCGGTTAATGGCAAGTCCAGTTGTATATGATCACTTGGTTGCTGCTATCAAATCAATACGAGATGAGGCCATGATAAAACACACATGTATATATGCATATTGTATTGTAGCATACAGTGATGCAGAGCTGATTTGTAAACGTGAAAGTCATTAAATTGCCACAACGCAACTACATAATAAAAAGTATCTTTAGACTGCAATTGAGATATTGGAAAAGATTGGATAAAATTATATTTGGATTATTTAATCATAGGTATATACGGATTACTTGTTCAATTTTGCTTAATAACCCGATATGCTGATTCTTGGGCTCGGGTGGGGTCGTGTCGACCCGCGCCGTCTCCAATGTATCCTTTTTGTTTTTTCCAATTGGCCACAAAGGCCATTCTGTGTTGGGCTGAACATAATTATGTCATTCATTGCCGAATTTCAAAGAATTAATTTTTTTTCTTTGGATTAATGTTTCAATCAGTTTAATGGTAGTTAAAAGATGGGCACCGGATTTCCTGTCCCACTATTTTGTCCCACAATTTGTGCCACAACACGGATTCTTGACAAGTGTCCAGTCCAGAATTCAGATTTCTTCCTTTGCTTTTATTTAATTTATAATTTACTATTAAATCTTCATTGTTTCATTAAATTCTTATGATAAATCAAATAAACATATCTATTTAATTGTTTATTTCGTTACGATCATATTGATATCCAAATCATATATTGTTCGATATTCGTAAATATCATTTTATTTTATATATTATAAAACATGGGATATAAGAGTGATATATTTGTGGCATAGTATATTACGGTGTAATCTGTTATGACACAATTGTGTGACAAAATAGTGTGACTGAAGATTAGTGCTGTCAATATGGCGGGCACGGGCGGTTGGCCCGCCTCCCGCCAAAGCCCGCCACCTGGCGGGGCGGGCTGGCCCACCATCTGGCGGGCCTAAAAAATGGGGGAGTTGCCCGCCCTCCAAGTAAATATATATTTTATAAATTTTATTTTAATTTAAAATTTAAATTTACTAATAATTTTAATTAATTATGGTATTTATTAAACAATTATGGATAAATATGTTATTAATTATGTATTTGTTAATAAATGTGATATTAATTAGACATAATTAATGAATCATTAACTAAATTTTCTAACTAATTTAATATTATTTTCTATATTTAATATTTATTTTATATATAATATATATTTATATATATTGAATATTAGTAAAATTATGGGCTAGTCCGCCCCGCCAAGCCCGCGGCCCGTGCGGGCTGGCCCGTTCAGGCCCGCCCCTTGGCGGGCCTTAAATAATGCAGCCCAGCCCGCCCATTTTGGGTGCGGGCCGGCCAGCCCGCGGGCCACGGGCCAAATTGACCGCTCTATCGGAGATCCGGTCCCGTTAAAATGGATTGTGCTCGATATATTTCATTTTTTTATTGCCCAACTTTGTTCTAGCAATATAGTACAGCGCTGCCACGTCTAACTCGCCTATTAAACTCGAGTCTGATAATAGCTACATAAATGTCTTATCATATGATAATCAAGAACGTAATATTTGGGTTTTAACATAAGGGAGCGTTTCCTATTTTTATTAAACAAAAGGGAACGGACCGAAAGTTACTGAAATACCCCAACTTAAGTAGCATTTATTCGAGTAATTAAAAAATTCGAATTAATTCGAATAATTTTTTTTTAATTCGAATTTATTCGAATTAATAAATTCGAGTAAAAAAAACTCGAATTGAAAAATATTAATTCGAATTTTAATTCAAAAATTTTTTTACTCGAATAAGTGTTATTTTTCTATTCGAGTTTACTCGAATAGTTCGAATAAAATATTCGAATAAATCGTTTTTTACTCGAAAACGTCGATTTCAAGCTCAAAAACACGAAAATTCACCCAGATTTGGGGTTAATACATGTAAGAATCACGAACCCATCGATTAAAATCTCATTTCGACATGAAATTTCAGTCGAGCGGATCAAATGATAATCAAACACTTCGATTTTTTTTTAGAACCCCAAATCCCTTTTTTTAATTAGAAAACCTAGAATCCTTTTTTTCTAATTTCACACAAAACTAATCTATTTAACAAAAACTTCCAATATTTTTTATACGACTAAAAATAATTTGTGATTTGCCAATAATTCTAACTTCTACTCTACTATTCTCATGCATAATAACACAATCATGCACACTTCTCGGAACAGATTGCTCTCCTCTCTCTTTCCTCTCTCTCTCTCTCTCTAAAGCTCAGAAGGCCAAAGGTAAAAAGCATCATCAGTATTCTCTCTCTCTTCTCTCTATATGCTGCAGCTGCAATTTCTCTGCATCGTTTGTCTCCCATTTCACATTCGCTTTGCTTTCAATGCTCTGTCGCCATGTCTTTTGCACACTTGCGAACATTTTCTTCGTTCGACGCTTCCCTGATTGGCCCGGCGTAGTAATAATCTGTGTATTTTCGCTCACGATTCGCGCGTTGACGCTGTAGTTCGTCAAAGAGGAAACAACGAAAATACGGCGCCAGGCGCTTTTTCCGATGAGTGCACGGCGCGTTTTAAAGCTGTGTCGGGAGAGTTTCCTTTTATTGACGTCTTTTTTCCTTCCCTGCAAACTTTGACGATGATCGAGCTTTGTTTCTTAGATTTCTATATATGTTATGTATGCGTATAAGTCACAGCTCAATACACTTTTTCGAAGTCAAATAAAACCTAGCTAGCCTTCTTTTCTGCTCTCTCTTCTTCTCTCTGTGAGTACTATGGACTAGTGTTCATTCATCGTAGCTTCTTTAGATGCTTTTTTCCTGTTGATGTGAAGTGTTTGATGGCGTTTTTGAATATTATGGTATTTGCAGTCCGCCGGTGATATCGAAGCTGTCAAGTCATTTCATCGTCTCTCTCTCTCTCTCTGTCTCTCTACGGTTCTCATCGTACGGTTCGCCCCAGTTTCTTCATCGTAGGGTAGGCTTATTCATTAGCTGTTAGCAACGAGTCAACTCTGCTCGACGACTCAGTTCAAACATCATTCATCCATATAGTAAACGGCGGAAGAAAAATCAGCTTCCGAAGTACTTGAGTTCTTTTTTCTTGGGTGGATTTCAAATATGAGCTGTAAGTTATCAGTACTGTCTTTGAGGCGACGAAGGGTGATAGCTACGCTGTTCACGCTCTTTCTTATGGCGGTGCTAATCGTTATTGGAAGCAATACATGTAAGATGTCATAATATAATGCTGGGTTTTGTTCGTTTCTTCGTTTTGTATGCAGTTCATATGTTCGTTGTCTGTATATATATGAGTTTCTTTTCGGAACAATTATTGGGTTGTTGGGGCTTGATTGAATGTATATTGTTTAATGCTCATTGCTATCTCATATACGTTTCCTATTTGTTCGTTCACTCTCAGATTTAGGCCTTGTTTGTGGAAGATTCGTCTCGTCTGTATGTTATCTGATTGTTTTCCTTGTTTATTTCAGATCGCCGCCTTGCTGAGGAGTTTAACACAGTTCAGTCGGACAGTAGAAACACTCTCTCTGTTATTACTCATCGGAAGCTGCTTAATCTCGGTAAGTATTACATAATGATATTACTGCTTCGAAAATCCTTGGTAGACTTTGTGGACTAAAAGATGCCAAAATGGTATAACTTTTACCAATGCCCACTGGATATTTAACACTTCTCGTACCCCAGATTAGCAGTTATTGACTTATCCCATGGTGGGATTTTACCAACACTTGATCTCTCGAATCTGTTTTTTGTTTTTTATTTCTTGGGTCAATTCTGTCATTGTTTATGCATTCGAACGAGTTGTCTTTAGCACGCTTGCATGCAAAAAAACAAAAACAATTAGAGTGAGAGAGAGACATCTGCTGATTAGTATCTGCCAACGCTGTCCAACACAACACTAACCCCTTTTGCACAGTGTTATCTGTCACCGCTGTCTTGTACGAAAGTCTTTGCCTTCCCCATTTTGGGTGGCGCAGTTTCAGCCTTTTCGTTTATCCTACGTGTCGGTACCACCACACAACTCATATAAACCTCTTCCAAAGCCAAAGCTTATCATAAAGCCCTTCATTATGACCTTCTCCTTTGGGCTCAGCTCAATCCTCCTTCATATCTAGGCCGTTTTTATTCAAGATTTCAAAACTCTTCCCCCCTTGACAGAATTATAGGTATGTGCATTATTTATTAGTCTTTTTAATGACGTAGCTGCTCTGCTGAAGCATTAGTTCAACATAAGTTTCTTTCATCAAGAGGGTCACGTGTACACGTGCTCCCTCGATGACGACCTTCTTTTCAATTTGCATTAGGATTTTAAAGACATTGATGGAAAGCCATTCATTATTACCATGTGATGACATATTACCATTCTTCTGAATTAGGGACGAATGAATACATCAAATTGTATATTATTGCATACCCCATTAATGCCCTCACTACATTATCACGTTGTAATGCTTGCTGCCACACGGTGAATTAATGCCCTTTACGCTCATATGTCCCTTTCTCTCAGTTCCCTCGAAACGTTACATTCTCCCATTACTACACTGTCAGTACTAGCTTCTTTTCTTGCATGGTTATAATTAGATATATTCTGAATTCTGATTACCTTAACTTAGCACATGCAATAAAAAGGCACTGCTAACTAAAGCGTTTCTATTTTCTTTTATCATCATTTAGCACCGAGGCCAGCCACTGCTCGACCCAAGGAAGAGGCCAACACCGCCGAGCCAAACAGAATATGGAGCGATAAGTGTTCGACTTCAGACATTGTAATAAGCCAAGGGCCAACACCTCCGTTGCCCAATGGGATACCTACATACACGGTGGAGATCGTAAACATGTGTATCTCGGGCTGTGATATCTCGAGGATTCACCTAAAGTGTGGCTGGTTTAGCTCTGCGAGGCTGGTGAATCCTAAGATCTTCAAACGCCTACGATTCGATGACTGCCTTGTTAACGACGGTGAGCCGCTGATCAATGGAAGGACTCTTTCGTTTCAGTACGCTAACACTTATCGTTACCCTCTAACGGTTTCTTCGATCACTTGCTGATGATCAGTATGGTATTATTTTGATACCTTTTTTGCTGACCAAGAATCTGTTTATTTTTTGTGTGTTTATATGCTTGGCTGAATCTTTACTTAAGTGTTTAGAAGAAAGTCACTTGTGACAAAGTTATGTAAGGAGCAGTATGCCAGTTAGAGTTTGAGGTTTTGGGATATTAGTTACGAGTTTGGGATTTTTGTAAATTTGATCATATATTATGATATATATATATATATATATTATAGTAATCAGAAGAACTATACCGTAATAACTTAGTAGAGCACACACACAAACAGCATAGTTGATAATGCGATCTTTAACTTGGGCAACTACTTAGGAAATGTTCAGTTTTCATACATTATCGTTGGTAGTAGGGACGATTTCATGAGGGCAGATGATAGCAGTAAGCTTCACAACATCTATGATCTGCTCTTTGAGTTCGGAATTCTTAATGATACCGTCCACGACGATCACTTTGGACTGTTGTAAAGTCTCGGGAATCTTTTCTTCGTCTGCATTCTTATTCGCATTCTTGTAAACTGCGTAGAGTATCATCTGAAGCACTCCGAAGCTGAACCCGAGGACGTTAGGAATCTGTGTACGTAATAATAATTGCCGAAGATTTAGAAAATAAAAAGCGCATAATACGATCTAAAGGAAAGCCTTTTTTGTTTAAATTAGTCGTTTTTTGGTACTCTTACCGCGACGTTGTAATCTTTTATCAGAAGGCCGTAAAAGAACCACATGACAGCGCTTATGGTGAGGAAGAAGGAAAGTAGAAAGGGCATGTACTCGACGCTCTTCGTTCGTATCACTTGTCTCTACAATTACACGACGCGAGAGTGTGAGTCTTGAAGAATTAATCATACTGGACTAATTTTGGACAAGGATAAGTTAGATGACAAAAAATGCGAATTTCTTCAAATTTGTAGGCCTAAAAAATTTAGTCACGCATGAACATACTGGTCGAATTTTCGACAAGTCGGCGGACGAAAAATGAACAGTTCTACGACTAAAATTTTAGTTACGCGACGAGCAGGAATGAAGAAAAAACCAGGCAAATTTCGTCAAAGTTATAGGACTAAAATATTCAGTCATGCGTGAACATACTGGACTAATTTTCGACCAGTCGGAGGACGAAAACGAATTTCGTGATAGTTATAGAGGACTAATATTTAGTTACTCAGAGTTCCCAGTCGACGTATTCTCACCACAACGCACAAAGGCGCGACGAACACGCACAGGGAAAAAACCAGGCAAATCCACCCGACTATAACCGGTCGGGTGGAGCCCTTTGCAAATACTTGAGTCAGTAGAACGACGAGGCCGAATCCAATGAAGTTCATCAAGACGAGAATCTTCGCGGTGTATACCTATCAAGATATAAATCAAATACAAACCCTAAGTTAAATTTTATTATTACAAACGAATTAGTCAATGTAACGAAATAATCTTACCCTAGCTTTCCTCGGGGCGTACACGAGGTAGAATACGAGGTAAAATGTCTGGACTACGCATCCCACCGAGTTTATTGTAATGAGAAGAGTAGTGTTAGGTTTGAGGAAAGCGTAGTATATCCAAAGCATGGCGCTGAACAAGCCGACTATGTAGGGCACTGACTGGTAACCCTCGGAAGATTTCTTCTTGTAAATTCGATAGAACGTTGGCCTAAACGAACATGTAAAATATTAGTTTTGACGAATTAAATCGCATGAATGTAGGAATTTTTTTTTAATTGCTTACACAGGCGCGAGGAAAACCATGAAGGAGACGACGTTGCCTGTGATAATCGTAATTGTTATTGCATGCTTTTGCATGGGAATCTTAGTTGATATAGCATCATTTTTGCAAATATTACATTACCTAGAACTCCAAAAGAGAAGGCCAAGTAACTCATTTTCGAAGCTCGACTGAAGAAGGAAACCCTAATTTTTTTATCGTCCCGAAGAAGAAGTGCTATTGTTTTTACTTGTTAGTTAGTGTGTGTAATAAGCTCGTTGTTGATGCATCCCATTTATATAGAGGGGAGTTAAGAAGCATCGAATGAAGTCTGTCATTCTTATTACAAAAGAAAGAGTTATGAAGCTCTTTCTCAAAATTGGAAAGATGGGTTCTTGGTGGGATCGATCCAAGATCCTCTTTGCCTGTTCTTTACAGTTGTAAAATGTTTTATTTTTCAATTTTTTTTTCCAGATTGGAAATGATTAAGATTCTGAGACCTAATGTTCCATTAACCCTATTTTGGTATTTTCTGGCACCTTGGAGAGGCTCTTGGTTTTCACTTTGGGTTTATTCTCTTACATTTTTAATTGAATTGAAGATTCTAATGTGGTCAAGCTCCTTATATATAGAATAATGTCTCATCGAGGATACAATTTCACTTAGATTCACTTTTATGATAGTAGTTAATAATGATATTCAGACTCAACTTAGATTGAATTTAATCGGAGCGTGGTGACTTGGTGAGAGATGAGAATTATAGCGCCCGTAAAAAATAGAAAATAAAAAATTAAAAGAGTCCCACAATATGGATCATTCTGAGGTGTCACCCACATAGCCAATTGTTGTTTAAGGGTTACAACTCATATTTAATGCTTTGGGTAATTTTTTATTTCATGATTTGAGATTTTGCTAGTGATCCTATTCAGCAAACCCTAATTGGGTAAATATAGATAGAATAATTACATTGACTTTCGCCACGTCACCACCAATAAGACGTTTGGCAACTTGTGTGCATTATGGTGTTTGTTGCTATCGAAATTTCTATCTTTTATACAAACACATGTTGGCTTTTAAGGGTCTGATCTTGATGAGGAACCCTAATCAGAAAAATAATTTCACATAGATATTCTTCTTCCAAATATATTTCAAAATATTTCCTGAATTTATATATCTTCGAATAGGTCACAAGCATATGGTTGATTTTTAGCCCTATAAATAATCTCAAAGAATACCGGCTCCAATTGATAAATTGATTACATATAGTCATTCATGACACTCTCTCTGATTTTAAATGGAATTCGTTGAAGAAAATTGCACACCAATTAAGAAAAGGTAAAATTTCTATTAGACAGTAATTAATTAATTAATCCTATTTAATCTAATAATTTTCATTTAAGATTGAGGGGTAAAACTGAACATTCAATCTATTTTTCATAAAAACAACTAAAACGACGTGTATCTAAAAGCAAAAGAAAAAGTGTAAAATAGTTCTTGAGGGAGAATTTTAATCAGTGTAATAGGAGTATATACACTATGTTCATTAGGAATAAAGGCCAAAAGGTGGCGTTGACTTAGAGTTGGAAAGTAAAAATATTTATCCGTACGCAAGAATCAAGATGAAATATTCTATTCTTAGTGCCCTAAAATAGCAAATATGGCCATCTAATTTAAGAAAATAATGAAACTTTGGCTATAATGAAAAGTCAATAAGAATTCACGAACAAAAGACGATGGAAAAATGATTCATACAGTAAAAACCTCTGTAAATTAATATTCAATGAATTAATACAATCTTTAAAATAATAAAATCTTTTAACCACAGTCTGGCCTTTATAAAAATCTTGAAATTAAATAAGATAAAGATAATAATTTTCAAAAAAAATATGAGGTCTTTAAAACTTTAAATTAATAATTCATGAATTTTACAATTATAAATGTTATAAATTGGCTAAGATATTACAATTATAAAATATTCCAGAGCTTTGTTTTGGCCACCAATTCACATATTTAAAAGATCATTACAATAAATAATATGATGACTATTAGTATTCATAAATTATCGTACACGATTTAACTCTATGAATATTATAAGATATATTCACTCATATTCTCATTTGATTTTGCCGTCATTTGCATGAACTAAGAGAAGCTGAATTTAAAAAGATCTTTTAATTAATAAAATATTATTTATCGATATATTCAAATTAATAGAAGTTACACTCACCGTTATTAATTTAGATAGGTTTTACTTTAATTCACCTGGTCGAACTCTTCTTAATGGTCGCGCTGGGCCATAAGGCCCACTATCTTTGTGCCCTACAACTATTTGGAGTATAAACGAATTTAAAAATAACTGAGGGACTTAAGAACAATATTCTCTTATACAGTGCACGCGCCAGAAATTTCTACATGAATCCTCGCGTGGCTTACACGTGTCCCTTTCTCCTTCCTTCCCATTAAGTCTTCTCCTCACTCCAATGATTAATCACAGAACGAATAAGCATAAAATCAAAATCAATCGACCAAAATGCTCTAATCAAATCGCCATGTCGTTAACCGGCGACAAGTACCTCGAATCTCTCGTCAAATTCGTGGAATCCAACGACGATCGTCTAATCGACGGCGCGGTGGTCCTCAAGCTCAACCCCGTCGGACTTAGGTACGTTCATTCGCGCCTCGAGGCTTTGGAGGAGCTCGAAAGGTTATCGGCCGGCGCGCCGGTGGATTACCTGCGGGCGTACGTGTCGGACTTGGGCGATCACCGTGCGTTGGAGCAGCTGCGGAGGATTTTGAGGCTGATTCCGTCGCTGAAGGTGGTTTCGGGGCTCCCCAGGGACCCCACGCCGCTGCACCTGGTTCCGTTTTTGAGGTTGAAGGTCTTGGAGTTGCGAGGTTGTGATCTTTCCACGTCGGCTGCGAAGGGTTTGGTGGAGTTGAGGTTCACGCTTGAGAAGTTGATTTGCCACGATTCTACAGTAAGTTTTGGTATATCGTATAAGTGGGGAACTATGTGATCTTTTGGAGTAAATGCGCATTGCGTAGTTTCGGATAATTAACTTGAGATTATTGTGTCCGGGAACTTGTGATCCAATTGAGGTTCCGTCGTTCCGAGACAAACATACTAAATTTGATGGGTGAATGATTGTTAGTTAGGAAGCTTCGTAATGTAGTCTTTGATCTCGATCGCTGAAATACATAAGTCTAATGTTTGAAAGTTGGGTTCTTTGCTCTGATTCTGTAAGTTGCTCTTTTTACTACATCGTTGGAAGTTGAACGGCCAAAACTGTATCCTAGGAGGGGGTTGATCTTTAATTATGCTTGGACATTTGATTTGGGTTGAGTACTTAGTTTAGAGATATAGTAGTTATATTTTCTATTGCTACTTGAATGAAATCTTGCGTCAAATGTTCTGCTTTATTTTTGCTATCGTTCTGGAAGAAAGAAATACTCTTGCTCATCTGGTATTAGCTATGTCATGAAGAAGTTATCTAGTTTCTTTGACCAAATAAATGTTTTTTTTTTTTTTTTTTTTTTTTTTTTTTTTTTTTTTATGTTTTTTACATCTTTCAACTTTCTTAAATCATTTGTTGCTATCATTTTACATACTTGTTTTAAGCATCTTCCACTCTATCAGTTCGTGTATCTTCCTGCACAAAATCCAAAGCATGATATCTAGCTAGTTACATGTTTCTGAGTACTACAACCATTTATATTTTGTACGGTCGTTCATTATGATGGATTAGGATGCGTTAAGGCATGTGTTTGCCAGTAGAGTTGCCGAGATCAAGGGCTCTGCCCAGTGGAGGCGATTGTCTTTCGTTTCATGTGCGTGTAATGGATTGGTTATCATGGATGAGTCTTTGCAGCTTCTTCCGGTTGTTGAAACACTTGATCTTAGTCGAAACAAGTTTGAAAAGGTAAACAATTTGTGGAAGTGCACCAAACTAAAGCATTTGGATTTGGGCTTTAATAGCCTGAGAAGTATCAAGCCGCTTGGTGAGGTAACGTCTTTATTCTATGCTTAGTGGAATATTTTTCTGTTTATTAATTTGATATATTAGTTGCTCCCATTTTCTGCAGGTTTTTTCTGGTCACTTGGTTACACTTGTGTTGAGGAACAATGCTCTAACCACTTTGAAAGGAATTGAAAATATGAGGTCGATTGAAGAGCTTGATCTCTCTTACAATATTATTTCTAATTTTTCCGAGGTTGAGATCCTTGCGAGCCTTCCTTATCTTCAGAACTTGTGGTTGGAAGGAAACCCTTTTTCTTACGCGAGATGGTTTCGTACGAAAGTCTATAGCTTTTTCCTCATCCTGAGAGGGTAAGTAGTATTTTATTGACTTGTTTCTGATTGTTATGTAGCTGGAACTTGCCACTAAATATAATTGTGATTCGTTTTCAGTATCCTATTCCTGCCCATGCCTAATTCTAATGTGGTATTTGATACTCTACAGCTTGAGCTGGATGGGAAGAATATCTCACCTATTGAATTTTGGAACCGACGACTTATTGTGGCAAGCAGGACAAAGCAGCCTGCTAGCTTTGGATTTTATTCGACAATCAAAGATGATGTGGAAACTGAACGCAGGAGGTCAAGATTCAAGAGGGTAGTTAATATCTCTGTCCTCTTTAACTCAAGGAATGCCTCCTCATTCTGATATTTCTTGAACCAAATTTTGTTATATTCTGCAGAAAAAGTTTTCACGACTTGCCACCATACGGAGAGACGAGGAGCAGACAACATATACTTCTTCTGAGAAGGATACAGCTCCATCTGATTATGACGTAGAAAGCAGGGAAGACGATGATATCTCAGCTGATGAAGCTGAAATAGAAGATTTGATTAAACGAATTGAATCGATGAAGCAGGAAGACTCTGTTCTATGGTTGCAAGAGTTCAAAGAGTGGATGAATCGAAGTCCCGATTCTCTTGGGGATGGTAAAAGGGCCCATATCTTAAAGAAGCTTGAAAAGGTCCCCATGAAACCTGAGGCGGGGGATGATGAACTTGGTGAGACCTCGCGGCACATCTCCGACTATGCGCCGTTTTCTGGGGACGGTAGTAGCACAGTTAATATAGAATCTGAAACCTCATCTCCTGATGCTTCTACTATTGTTAGTGGCCCACGACTTGATCGTATTGATGAAGCTCCCACAGATCCAAAGAAAATTGTTTCCAATATTGCAGTAAATGAAACGCCAATATCCCTTTTGTCATCATCTTCCCCAGGGTCTCCCCCTCATTACGAAGAAAATATTTTACATCGTCGCCAGAATCTGGAAGAAGAGTTTCTGAAGCTATCTGCCCATTCATTTTCAATAGCATCTTCTGATAGTGATACGAGTTGCAGCGAAGATATTGATGCTGATTCTATCCCTGATGGTACTGACAACGACGGTATATCTGTAAGAAGTATACATGATCATAATGAAGAAGATTTGGGAGAGACGTATCAAGATGAGAATTCGGCACGAAAGTCGAATGGCACGTCCACCTCCACATCTGGCTCAACAAGTCCACGGAATGGCGAACTGCAAAGTAACATGGACGAGGAGAAGAGAAAGGGCAGAAAGAAAGCCCGCCGAAGAATGATTTCCTTATGAGATGAGGATGACACCCATGGGCTGCAATGGCAGAACAAGTCTTATTACAGCTAGTTATGCTGATTCGACTTCCATATTTCTTAATGTTGAAGCTCATGTTGTTTTGCAGGGAGGGAACAAACAATCGACTCAGTGTAAGGTACGAATCTGGTCACGGCAGTGTCATGAAAGAAAGATACGATTGGTTAGAGCCATCATTCGAACATTCATTGTGTATAGCCTCTATTGGTCCATTGCTTTATTTGTTATATTGTGTAAATGCACCAGTTTTTGTGGCAGTTGATTCTTTTCATTTGTTGTTACATCTTTTTAACTGAGTGTGCATCATATTCGCATTGAAGTTATCCCACTCTTCAAGAATCACTGGACATAACTTCCAACAACTGATCGGTCACATCTCTGTTTTGAGCAGCAGACACAAAAGAATCTACCAAAGCCCTGTAAACGAAATCTCCAGGTAACATATCCTTCTCCACCATTTCCTGCAGGTACACCAGAGCATCATCCATCTTCGAGCACTTGCAAAGCCCATTAATCAGAGCCATGTAAGCAATCCTATTCGGAGAACATCCCTTGCACTCCATTTCCTTCCACAGATTCATCGCATCTTCGGGTTTTCCAGCGCTGCAGTAGGCGTCTACCAAAGTCGTGTAAGTAACAACGCTGGGCTCTGCTTCTTCAACCATTCTCGAAAAACAGAGTACAGCTCTATCGACATGGCCAGCCTTGCACCACCCATCTATCAACAGGTTATAGGTTACCACAGAAGGTACGAGCCCTTTGCTGAGAATCTCATCCAGCATGTCCTCGGCTTCTTTCATCCTCTTACTCTTACAAAGCCCTTTAACGACGATGTTGTAAGCAACTACGTCGGGCGAATGGCCCATCTCACAGATTTCTCTGAACAGCTTCAGACCATGGTCAACCTTGTTTGCTTTCACCAGCCCATCAATTACAGCAGAATATGCAATTATATTGGGTAAGAATCCAATCTCAGACATGTCTTTAAGGAAATCGTGGGCTTCGATTGCCCTTCCATGCTCGGAGAGTTTCTTGACAAGAAAAGTGTAGTGCTTTATCCACGGCTCGTGCCCAAGAATCCTCATCTCCTTCAACAAAGTAAGTGCTCCTAAAACGTCCTCTCTTCTACATAAGCAGCTAAATAAGCAGTTGTAGGTGAAGTGCGTTGGCTGGAATTCTGTCTCTTTCATTCGCTTCAAAAGATCGAAGCATTCTTCCAAGCGATTAGCCTCTGCGCTGCTCAGGGCTTTGATTAAATTGTTGTAAAGCATAACGCTGTGTTTGCAGCCGATTATATCCATATCGTGGAAGAGCTCGAGGGCCTTATCGAGCTTATTACCATCGCACAGCCCATCGATGACTGTCTGAAAACAACATGTATCGGTTTTATCTTGGCAGATTTTACGGTTTCCTTCAGTAAATCGTAGGCTCTATCCACAGAACCATTTCTAACAAGAACCCTCAAAATGGAGCCATAAAGCGACGACCTTTCTCCGAGGCCCAACTTTCTCCAGCTATCTTCGATCGCCCGAATTATTTTCCTATCTGGCGAAATGCCCAATTCGTTCATCTCCGTTAGCAAATTTAGGGCCTTTCTAACCTCTCTTTCTCTGCACAAACCTTCGATTAACGCTCCGTATATCGATATATCTGGCGTGAAACCTCTCTTTCGCATTTTATCATACAGCTTCAGGGCTTTATCTGCTCGATCCTCCCTTACGAACCCATGAATCAAAACATAGAACGTCTTTTCGTTCAGATTTATCTTGAGGTAATTCTCGGCCCACTCTATCAACTCCGTAGCCTTATCTACGTCGCCCGACTTTCCATAAGCCACGGCCAAGACAGACAATGTCTGCTGATCCACCCAACCCTTATCTTTCAATTCGTTGAAAACGACCAAAGCCCTGTCGAATTCCCCGGCGTTTAAGTAGCATTGGATCGAAGCTGTTAAAGCGTATCTATCGATCGGCCAACCGTGGCTTCTCATTTCGTCCAATCGAAGCTCTAAGAGGGTAAAGTCTCCACCTTTAGAGATGACTTCTAACAAGCAATTGTAGCTGTAGCTATTCAAATTGCAAATCTTGGAATCTTTCGCTCTATCGAACAGAAGGTTTGCTTCTTTGACTAAATTCCGACTACCCAAACACCTCAAGAAGAACCCAAATGCGCCCGGCGGCCATGAGAAGGGGTGGTGAGTTGGTAATTCTAATGCGAGGTCTCTCAGTGCGGCATTTTGTCGAGCACTTGATAGGATTTGCGCCATGGCGTTGTAGGAATAGCAGCTGTGAGAGAATCCGCGCTGGTTCGAAGCCCATTTGAAGAAATCTTGAGCTGATTTCCAATCCCTGAGAGATTTCAAGACGTGCTCGACTATCTGGGGTGTGAGCTTTGAGCCCAATTGATTGAGTTCATCGGAGCCTGAACAGAGAGGTTGCTTGGTGAAGATTGAGATGAGGGATTCTTCGACTGAGCTTGGTCTTGAACTGCTACTGCTACTACTGCAAATGGGATTGCTTTGTCTGAAATGGACGTTCTTGGTGATGTTCTTCATCACAAGCGTTTTCAAGGCAGTGAGTTTGTACACTGCCATTTTATATAGTTCCGTTCGAATATGATCATTACCCATTTTATAATAAATATTTGTCAGTAAGTACCAAAATTGACTCGAACCAATTGGCAAAACGAATTTTTAGGATTATGAAATGAAACCTTCCCATTCTTGACGTTGTTCTTCTTTACTGCAGTAAAGACTCGTTCTTGGAGAATCGAAATACTAAAATCGCTTGAGGGGTTACTTCTGATCAGAGATGAAGCAGAGATGGCTCGCCTCCATTATTCTTCTACTGTTAATTCTTGTGCAATCAAAATCGTCGTCTCCTCAAGAGGTAAACTTAAACTCTTGATTCAAGAAACTGATTTCAATTCTGAAAGATTTTATTAATGAAAAAAAGATCGAATTTTTGCTCGATGTTTGAACAGGGTTACGACAAATCCTCTTCAAGGTAACACTCACTGTCTCTTCTGTTCTTGCCTTAATCTGGGTTTTTCTTTTCTTCTATCCAATTGAACATATTGAGGTGTAGAATGATGCCGAGGTAAGTTTAGTTAATCTATTGACGTCTTTCATGGATGGGTTTCTCTTTCTTGATGGCTTCGCTTTGTTCCATTGATGATTAGGCATCTTCTTGAGGAGAAAGCAGAAGTTCACTGTTCGAGGGAGAGGAGTAGAGCTGCCTGGAAAATCATAGAGGAGGTTTCTGAATATGCGAACATTTCCATCTATATGAATAGACAATACATATATGTGTGTTTTTCTGCTATCATTTGCCTTGTTAACATCTGAAGAACTAATTTGCAGTATCTCATGCCTTTTGTGGAGAAAGAAAAGTATCAAATATCGACCCGATGTAGGCTTCATCCCAGCAACGATTTGTTCAGAGACCAAGAAGAGCATAAACTCCACATAGACATGAACGAATGGCAGTGTGGATATTGTAAGAAAACCTTCCGAGCAGAAAAGTACTTGGATCAGCACTTTGACAATAGGCATTACAATCTTCTAAATGTGGTATGCCTTTATCGCTCCTCGAGTTTTTAGAACTGTAGTTATCGATGGGCCTTATGATTCTCCAAAGCTTCTCTCGTTCTCAGAATTTAGTAAACTTCGTAGGCCTTATGATTCTCTAATCTTGGCATTTTATGGTTTATAACTATGTCTGCTATTTGGTTTAAAATCAGAGCCATGGAAAGTGCTTGGCTGATCTGTGTGGAGCTCTTCACTGCGATCATGTAATGAAATCACAGTCTCGTAAAGCCAAGTGTAACCCTGCTGCTGCCGTTAGAAACCGCCATTTGTGTGAGGTTAATTAGTGATTTTTTTTATTCTCTCTTACATTACATCTTTTGTATAATTATTCCCACGAATTCCCTGAGCCTTACATGCCTCTTTGCAGGAGCTTGCCAATATCTGTTTTCCCGTTAATGAAGGCCCTTCAGTCAATCGTCTTCACGGTAAATGTTTCTGAAAATTTTGAAAACTATTCGTATTTATTCTCTGATTGCTTTGTTATGACTTCATTCCTCTGTCAGAATTCTTTTTGCGCCAATTCTGTGATGCCCATGATTGCTCGAAAGGAAGAAAGCCTTTTACTAAGGGGGCGAGGGTAAGAAGCCTTTCTTCAGCACCCTTTTTTTTTTTTATTTTCTTTTTGGGCTCATAGCCGTATAAATTTTTTACTTGATTGCAGAAGCGAACGAGCATCTTCTACATTGCGAGTTCTGTGTTGATCTTGATGTTCCTTCCTATTTTCTACTTGATTGTGTTTTTATATCAGAGGTAATCTTCTTTCTTACAAGATATTGAAATTGTCTAAGACAACTGAAAATGCCCGCCTGAGAGAACAACTATCTGATTAACCTTTTTTTTTGTGCTTCAGGGAAATGAGAAAGGGCACACAGCAGCTTAAGCGAATCTCACGACCTGGGATTGGGAAAAAACCGAAGCCCTCTTGACAAAAGCACTGTTAGTTACTGCTGATAGAATATCGAATTTGAATGTTAAGATAATAACAGATTACAACTCAAGTAATGAGCTTTTTCCACTTTCTGTGGCAGGTATAACATCATTGTATGTCCTAACGCATCGAAACTAGACAATTGCTGCTGCTATATGAATCACAGATGCTTTGGCTTCAATTTTCCGTACAAGGAGGCGAAAGTAACCTCCTCGGCCAATTTGAAAGCATGAGAGTAAGAAGCTGCAATGAACAATGTTAAAAAGGGCTTTGCTTGATTTGTATTCCATCTTCTGAGTTTTTTCGAATCCCAAGACTCAATCGCCAAGAATTTGATCTAAGGGCTTTTTTTGTTAGTCATATGCACTCAGTTTCTTTTTCCCTTTGCTACCATAATCCTAGCTGGGTAAATAAGCAACCGTAATCGTCAAGAAAATGAAAAGAAAAACAGAGAAAAGGTCATATACCTGTAAGTAGCAAAAGTACTGTGAAAAGAGTTCAAAGATAGCTTCAAATCTTGGGTATATAATTTACAGTGATAACGAAACGGAGGCTGTCCTTTTGTTTGGAACAATATCTTGCAAACACGGTGTAAAACAGATAAGCTCCTTTCACGGTGATATGACACTAAATGCGAGTGATATCAGCTCGTTCGAAAGCAAAAAACCATCTGGGTCACCAAGCCGTAGAAATCCCAGTTTCTCATTTCGAATCAACTGATTCGATAGAGAACACATAAATTCCTCAGCTGTTACGTATCTTCTTCGCTCATCCAAGCAAATAACATGCCCGCTCTCTATATGAGGTCTGTAGACCTCACATACAGAGAGCATAAGCGAATCGCCAAAAGCTTCTCTAAATGCCCTTAAATCTAACCCGTCGCTCGTTCTTAGAGACAGCATAACTACATCCATTGCCAAGTCCTTAGCATCAATGATACCATCTTTGTTAGAACTATTTGGTATTCCACTCCCCAAATCTTGCACGTAAGTAGCGTACTCCTTAAGCCTCTTTGGCCTCGAAAATCGAAGCCCATCAATGTAACTCGCCGATCCCAGTCCAAAAGCATAGAATGGTCTGTTTTTCCAGTAAGTACAGTTATGCTTGCATCGATAACCGTTCTCGGAGTAGCTGCTGACTTCGTAATGATCATAACCTGCTTTTCGTAGCATAGTGGATGCCATTCTGTAGAACTCAGCAGATTGATTCTCTGAAGGCAGAGGTAGTTCGCCAGGAGTGTATCTGTTAAAAACAGAGATTTCCATAACTGAATCTTTCCACGTTTACATCGTTTTTATGATGTCTAACAGATTTCGAAAACTGCTATGAAGCGAATATTCTTAGAAGTAGATATGAATGGTTAAGACTAGTCATTTGATGCTAATAAAAAGATAAAGCTTAAATCTTTATACGACAAACTCGAAAAAGACTTACAGAACTCCAAACTTGGTGTCTTCCTCAATCTGCAAATCGTAAATTGAAACATGAGTCGGCTGAGCTTCGATAGTCTTCAGCAAACTCTCCTCCCACATTCTTAACGTTTGATGAGGCAGCGAAGAAATGAGATCGACGCTCCAATTCTCGACCCCACAAGATTTAACGATCTCAAGAGCTCCACGAATTTCCTCAACTCCATGGGCACGCCCACAAACCTTCAACAGCTCGTCTTGAAACGCCTGAACCCCCAACGACACTCTGTTCACGCCCAAGCTCATCAAGTCCTTCATTACAACCTCGTCGAAAGTCCCAGGGTCCATTTCCATAGACACTTCTGCATCTTCGCACACGCCGAATCTTGATGATAAAGCGTCGAGAATCAACGCAACACTGCTCGGCGGCACGAGCGAAGGCGTCCCGCCACCGAAGAACACTGTTTCGAGAGGCGGGCTGTTGCTAGAACTCACTTTTGTTGCATTTATCTCTCGGATTAATAACTCCACATAAGACGAGATACGCGGGTCGATTTCAGAGGCAGTGCCAGCAATCGATGAGCCGAGGGCAATGACGGGGAAGTTGCAGTAGTGGCATCGTTTTCGGCAGAACGGGAGGTGAATGTAAGCTGCGGTTGGCGGCAGTTTGTGCAGCTGCAACAAAGGTGGAGCCTTGGCGTCGGATTGCGCATTTTGTCGAGCAGTTTGCAGGCATCTTTGTGCTACCACTCTTCTGAGCCGATTGCCACCGTTCTTGGCTCTGCTTGGGAACGTCGAGAGCAACTGAGTGAAACTCGACTTCAACTGTGTAACCATGTCGTCGGAATTTCAAGTGGAAGACTTTGTCTGTGTGAATATTTCTCAGTTCATCTTCAATTTGCCTCTTCTTATTCTACTTCAGTTGCACAATCATTTCTTTTTTTTTTTTTGAAGAAAATTAATAACTATAAGGCGCAAGTATTTACAGTATATAAATACTCAACAACATTCTATTTCTACTACAGAGTATAAAGTTATCACCACCTCAAAAGTGCCGCCCAATCCATTTGCTCTGTTTTCGGTCCACAAAAGAACACCTACGCTCTCTCTCCCTCTTCACACAAATTCTTCGGCCGCATCCTTCCTGTGATAGAATCTGAGTTTGTAGAGATATATCTATCAAAAACCCACACCAAAATTCAGCTATGAAAGCATAGCATTGCATGAGAATTAATCCCAGAAGGAAGAAATAAAAGCATCTTTTCCAATTTTTTCAGGATGTTTCCTCTTGTTGATTTCAAGGATTTTCAAGGAAAAGCTTCCGCCCAGCTTAAGCCGTGGGAACGTTCGACTCAATTCTGGGTTCGCGTTGTTGATATTTACACTGGCTACAAGGTGCGTTCATACCCAAATCTACGAGTATTCCTTCGTCGATGCTCGAAACAATCGAAGCTGAGAAATATTATTTGAATTTGTTCCACTCCGACTTGCTTCTTACCGTGCTTCAGTAAAGCCAATCAAGCTCGAACTACGTGGCTTTGATTCATCTTTGATTTGATTGCATGAGATTTGAATTCCTAGGTAGGTGCTGATGATTTATGAAGGCAACACCTTTCACATATGGTTGTCTTTGTTAGGTGTTTCAAGCACGAGTGAATTTTGTGAAGGATGTAGATAAGAGGGAAGCGTTGTGGGAAAAGCAGCATGAACTAGCAGCTGACAAAATCTACAACCTCTGTACTGATCTTGGTGGTTTTTTCTCAAGGTATTAATATCAATTCTTCAATGGGATCTTCGAATAGAATGTCATCGTAGTTCGCAAGAAATAAAACATATGGACTTTCGTAGGTTGCTCAAATTCTTGGGAAGCCAGATTTGGCGCCAGCTGCGTGGGTAAGAAGGCTCGTGACTCTCTGTGATTCCGCACCTGCAACTCCATACGATGTGGTGAAGGTTGTTTTGGAGAAAGAGTTGGGCCAAAGTGTTGATGAAGTGTTCGAACGATTCGATGTTAACCCTCTTGGTTCTGCTTCGATTGCACAGGTTTTCTCTTTTTATTTTTTTTTTGCAAATTCTTCATGAAAGGGGAACTGAATCCCACCAATTTTCTTGAAGTTTTCCTTTCTCTTACCGAGGTTCTGTATTGTGTGTGTGCGTGTGTATGTGTTCGGTCAGGTCTACCGAGCACGTATACGGGGCGATAAGAGTGATGTCGTGGTAAAGGTAAAGACAAACTTATTATGGTGTTATTACATTGTGTTAGTGTTCGAAAAGTTAATTTGAATCTATCTCTTTAGGTTCAACATCCTGGGATCGAAGACTTGATGATGACTGACATACATAACTTGCAAGCTTTGGCCTTATACATGCAGAAGACAGACATAAAGTTCGATCTATATTCTATAACAAAGGAAATGGAGAAACAGGTAATGAAAAGGACGGTCTTTCCTCTGCCATTCTTCTTCGAAACGTTAGATTTGATCTTTTCAATCTTCGAACAAGATAGATATTTTCGTTCGCATTACTGAGTACTATTTATTTATCTTGCGTCTAAGATTGGATATGAATTCAATTTTCTGAGGGAAGCTGATTCGATGGAGAAAATTCGTCGCTTCCTCTACGAAAACAAAAAGAGCCCCGTTAAAGTGCCAAGAGTAGTAAAGAACATGGTGACAAGGTATTACTTGTGATCATCTTCTTTTATAAACGTATGCGGAAAAAAAAAAGAAGACATTTTTCGCTTAAGAAATTACTTACTATAGGAGCGTTCTTGTGATGGAATACATCAATGGAATCCCAATTCTGAAGCTCGGAGATGAGATAGCCAAACGAGGCATAAATCCCACGGGCAAAGTAGCAAAGGCAGCAAAGCAGTAAGCCCTTTATATCACTATGAGTGAGGATCAATTTTGTTCGATTAATTTATGCATTATGTTTTCTCGATTAATGAACTTGTTAATCGATCCTTCTGAGGCTTATTCATCCCCAAACGAAAACCCTTCAATTTTTTATGCATTTAGCTTCTTATTAATTGGAATATTTCCAGTTTAGGGTAATGATGTTCCAGTTTCTTAACTACTTCGTAATAATATTACAGAAACATCCTAAAAAGCTTGACACAAGCTTACGGCCAAATGATACTGAAGAGTGGTTTTTTCCACGCCGATCCACATCCTGGAAATATCTTGATATGTAAAGGTTCCGAGGCAAGTTCTTACACTTTTCGTATTAACTTCGATTAATAAATTTCCTAAACGACGAACATAATTTGGTCGCAAAAGTAGGTCGCATTGCTCGACTACGGTCAAGTTAAGGATCTTCCCGACGAGCTGAGGCTGGGATATGCTCGCCTTGTGCTTGCCATTGCCGACGAAGATCCTATTAAGGCATCAGATAGTTTCAGGTTTCCTAATAACACCTTTTTTACTGCTTCAAAAACTACGCCTATTTCCTTTGCTGATTGTTTTACTACACTGCAATATTGAGACATACTGTCAAATGTTTTCTGGTATGTAGGGAGCTAGGCATAGGCACGCTAAGCAAAAGCGAGGATACGCAGAAAGAGATGCTCAAATTGGCCCGAGGAATGTTCGACACGAAACTGCCACCTGGCGTGGCGATGATGCACCCCTTTTCAGAAGATTCCTCCGTCAAAAAAATCGCCGTTGAGGTGTATATATAGATATACAAGTCATGCATGCAACATAGTTAGAAATGACATTTTTATCTCGAAAAAAAAAAAAACGCCAGGCTTTCCCAGAAGAACTGTTCTCCGTTCTTCGAACGATTCAGCTGCTGAGAGGAATAAGCGTAGGGATGGGAATCAGATATTCTTGTGCCGAACAGTGGAGACCCATTGCCGAGGAAGCCTTGATTAGTGCTGGGAGATTATCGAGTGAGTACGTTAAAAAGCGATATGAATCCATAACATTCTCGAATGTCTTACGAGTTTTGGCAAGAAATCTAAACAAACAATTGTTGTTCTTTGGCACCTTTGATTCAGCTAAAGAGATTGAAGGGTCGAGGGAGAGAGGTATACTGAGAAGGATCTTCAGGCGTTAATACGGTTTTATTACATAGTCTGAGAATCCATTTGTTTGATTTTCCTGGTATCAGCTTTTTGTATTAATTCTTCTTTCCTCGGAAAAATGTTTGATTTTCTCCTCGATAGCTTGAAGGCAAGAAGAAACATTCCTTGTAATGACAAGAACACCCCTAATGCGAATCATAAGAATGAAAGACAATTTGTAATTCGGTTATAAATCGAGGGGCATTTTTGGTACCTGAAAGTAAAACGACTTCAACTTTTGTCTCAACTTAGCTTAGCTTTCCACACAAATGGATGCTTTAGCCGTGTTAGGTGGAGCAACAGCGACCAATCGGTTTGTTGTTTCCTCTGTTCAAAAGAGGAAATGCCGCCTGCCGTGCGCCGCCGACAGCCTCGCCGCCTTCCCAAAATCGCTCACGAAATTCCAATCTTGCCCCTATTTTTGCAGTCCTCAGAAGAAGCTCCGCAAACCGGGCATCTTCCTGCCGCACTTGGTTGCTTCCGCTGAGCGAGTTGACCGTACGTATATCATGATTAAGCCAGACGGCGTTCAACGTGGCCTTGTGAGATACCTTTTTTTGTCATTTTTTTTTTCAAATGAAGTTCGTGCCTTTGATGTGTTTGTTAATATGCATCAATGGGGCTTTTCTTTTCTTTTTTTTCTTTTTCTTTTTCCCTTTATTCTTGGTTTGTCTCTGTAGGTTGGAGAGATTATCTCCAGGTTTGAGAAGAAAGGGTTTAAGTTAACAGGGTTGAAACTCTTTCAATGCCCCAATGAGTTAGCTCAAGTCTCTCTCTCTCTCTCTCTCTCTCTCTCTCTCTATATATATATATATATATATATATTATATATATGTTATGTTGTATGATTGTGTGATGATGAATGAATTTGCAGGACCATTACAAGGATTTGCAGTCGAAACCATTCTTCCCAAAGCTGATCAACTACATTACTTCTGGCCCTGTTGTTTGCATGGTATGTAATGTATAATTCGTCTTCCTTAACCCCTTCATTCCATACACTCATATTTGCTGTAATAAATTCTCATGATTCGAAATCATCAAAACGATGCTCGTCAATCAATAGTCCTGGGAAGGAATCGGCGTTGTTGCTTCAGCCCGCAAATTAATCGGTGCGACGAATCCCCTCAACGTAGAGCCAGGCACCATTCGAGGCGAACTAGCCATCGAAACTGGGAGGTATTATAACTTATAAGAAGAGCCTTTCAAACACTACAAATCCTCGAATATCTTTTAAGGTTCTTTTTTGTTTTTTTTGCCATGATCTTCTTCTGCCCAGAAACGTTGTTCATGGCAGCGACAGTCCCGAGAATGGCGAATGGGAAATAGGTAAAAGTTTCATCATTACAGTTGTAGCTAGCTTTTCATGATCATGCTTTGTGATAATGCTAACAAGAAATTCATGGAAGATATATACTGTAATGATTTTGGCCCTTCCCTTTGGTATAATCCGCGCAGGCCTATGGTTCAAAGAAGGAGAAGTAATACAGTGGACAAAAGCAGTAGAGCCTTGGCTTAAGGAATAGTGGTAACCAATGAGCTTTTGCCGATTTAGTTGTATTATAGCATCCTCTTGACTAGAGAGATCTTAGTCGGGTCACCACCCCACCCTTCAAACACAACCAGCAAATTCCCACTAGGTTTCACCCAAGACCTTGGACCATGGTACCTGTTGAATTGAATTTCACCTTTTCTCAGCAGCATTTGAATGCTATGATCACTAAACCAAGCCATGCCCAAATCTAACTTACCATCTGTGAGAAGGCTGACCACAGTTTCTTTGCCATTTCTTATAGGTGAAAGTTCCTGCATAGTTACATTGACCGCAGCTACCCTTAGCAATGTAGCCCGGCCAGTGCCTCCCTATGCTCTGACCGTTCACCCATATCTCACCTTTTCCCATGCTCATCATGTCCAAGGACAGCGGGTCGTTCCCTTCTGGCGCATCGAACGTGGTCTAGTGTAGACAATTAAAACCGAAATTTGAGTGAAATTATTACGACGAGTAGGGGTGTTCATTCGGTTATAACCTAACCGAACCGAACCGAACTTTCGGTTAACCGAAAGTTCGGTTCGAGGATTTCATAAACCGAAAACCGAACCGAAATATTTCGGTTCGTTGCGGTTTTTACCGAATTTTTTCGGTTCGGTTCGGTTAACCGACCGAAAAACCGAATTTTAATAAAAGAAATAAAAAATATATAAACATGATTTATATTATAAAAATATATTATCATATGTAGAATTGTATAAAAATATTTAATTTAGCTAATTATTTTTATTTAATATGTTAATATGATTTAAATTATAAAAAAAAATATATTATCATATATATATTTGTATAATATTTTGAATAATATTTTTCATATTTTATAACATATGGTGGATATATTATTACTATAGAACATATAATAATATATGATTATATATTTTATATAATTATATATATGTATAGAAAAATAAAAAGTAATAATAAATTCGGTTTTTCGGTTCGGTTCGGTTTACCGAGGTAGTAAACCGAAACCGAACCGAATTTTATTCGGTTATCAAAATGAAAACCGAATACCGAACCGAAAAATTTCGGTTCGGTATTCGGTTCGAACCGAAACCGTAGTTTCGGTTCGGTTCGGTCGGTTAACCGACATTTGAACACTCGTAACGACGAGCCATCATGTGCATTCGTTTCGTATTGGGTCGTCTTTGGGAACTGAGAAAAGTTTCACCTTATACCACGTTAGAGGGAGCTTTTGTGTCAATTCCAACGATAATCCCTCTGTCCAAGAACTTCGAACGGTAGTGTCAAGGCGCATGTTTTCCCCTTTTAGACCAGCCTAGGGTTTTTTTTTTTACCAACTTAGAACCATTTGAATCCCATTCTTACGAGTTGAAAACACTTGTCTGAATCTGAACTATATCTCATACCTTGTAATACCATTTCTGCTTAGTCAAATCTCTTGTTTCCTCGTCGAGGCCTCTTAGAGTGACATGACCGAGGACTCCAGCGTTCCACCGCTCGTAGTGAATGCCCACGTTCTAAGACATCAAGACTTCCATTAGAGACCAAATATTCTGCATTTTATTACGGGTAGTCAAGACTTCCTCAGATTCACATCTTCAATTAATCTTAATCAGAAACCCTATGTTGTTTACTGATTTCTTGCAGTAACAGTTTATCAGCGATCAGCAACAATTTGAAGAGGGGAAGATAACAGAATTGATATATAAGTAACAAGGAAACACATCACCAGTAACAGAATACATACTATAACAATTTAATATGTAATTAGTTTACTTTATGATTTTTTCAAATTTTATACTTCAAACACGCTACATTCACTAAAATATATCAATTTACGAAGTTTTAAATAAAAATATATTAGTTTATGTTGTGATTTTCGTGGAGATTATGTTGGAATTCAAGAAGTTGGAGTATATAGTATGGAAACAAGTAGCATTCTTCTTGAAAGGATGATAATGGTTCTACCAAATCGATTCTACTTACACAAAACGTTGCAGAAATGAACTATTAGATGTTTATTATAATCCAGATGGTCGACCTAACATAAATGACTCGAAAAAATTAATGACATCTTCAATTAATCTTAATCACAAACCCTATGTTGTTTACAGATTTCTTGCACTAACAGTTTAAAGCGATCAACAACAATTTGAAGAGGAGAAGATAACAGAATTGATATATAGGTAACAAGGAAACATATCACGAGTAACAGAATACATAGTCACAATAACAATTTAATATGTAATTAGTTTACTTTATGATTTTCAAATTTTATATTTCAAACACGCTACATTCACTAAAATATATCAATTTACGAAGTTTTAATAAAAATATATTAGTTTATGTTGTGATTTTCGTGGAGATTATGTTGGAATTCAAGAAGTTGGAGTATATAGTATGGAAAACAAGTAGCATTCTTCTTGAAAGGATGATAATGATTCTACCAAATCGATTCTACTTACACAAAATGTTGCAGAAATGAAATTAGATGTTTATTATAATCCAGATGGTCGACCTAACATAAATGACTCGAAAAAATTAATGATCTTCAATTAATCTTAATCACAACCTTATATTATTTTCTGATTTCATGCAATAACAGTTTAAGACGATCAGCAACAATTGAAGAGGAGAAGATAACAGAAATCGATATGTCGTTAACAAGTAAACACAACACGAGTAACAGAATATATAGTCAAAATAACAATTTAACATGTAATTAGTTCGCTTTATGATTTTCAAAATTTATACTTCAAACACGCTACATCCACCAAAATATGTCAAATTACGAAGTTTTACATAAAAATATATAAATTTAGGCTATGATTTTTGTTGACCTTTTTGGTCCATGCATGTTAGGGAGTTTTGATGAACGATGTAATTGTAATGACGTTAGATCTATAAATTATGCAATTCGATTTGTAATTAATATAATGTCTAAGTTCATGATAATATTCGACTATGCATGACATATAAGCTTAAAATTGGTTAAAGTGTTGAATATTTGATTAACATGTGATTCTGTGATTTGTTGGTGGAATTATGTGATCGCATGATATTGGTAGTCCATGTTGATAGGATATATCGTTCTGATCTATATATGGAAAATATGCTGTTTATATAAGGAAAGTGATATATCAGTTGATACTAGTTTATTCCTGGACGAAATGCATATATACGATCCTTGCATGCTTTGCACTGAATTAACTGCAAAATATTGAATTGATATCTTTCCTTATGCTGATTAGAATATTACAATTAGGAAAGATTCGATTTGATTAACCTTATGGATAAAGTGCTATTATATGGTATGTGCTATAACGAGTGTGATATCTGAAATAAGAAAAGTTGTGCCATGATATGATAAATTGGTTTAAGTAAGCTCTTATCTGATTTGTGTGCTAAACATGGTAAATATATTGATTAAATGCTATGAGTTGTACATGGAAAACGTGTTGATGTATTGCTATCTTGTGTGCTATACTTGGAAAGTAAATCTGGATTGACTCGTTACTAGAAACTGATAGCAAGGAATAACTTATGGAAAGTATGGTAATTATATGCAAAATGCTTGAATATGCTGAGAACGAAATTGAGCTTTTTATATGGAATATAATCATGCTTAAATGTGCTATATGACCGTTGCAATGATTTATTAAAAGCATGATTTATATGGTATGATTGACTCGAAATTGCATGGAAACTTTGCTTGGTTTGGTGATTATTACATGATATGACTTTCCATGTAAAGTGCTGATTGAATAGGATTATATATGACTCACACTTCAGAATTTCGAAATAACTAAGAATTTGCGATTTTAAGCCTACGAGAGATTTTTAAGCGGAAAGATACTAAGATATTCCTGAGCCATTCACTTGCACTGCCTCACTGAGCGTTAACCTGCATATCCATCACTGAGCGAGTGGTTTATCTGATATTCCATCATCCCCTCCATATATTCTGTCTTCGGACGTGAGCAATACCAAGGAGGCAAGATCGACGTTTACGCACACGTGAAGGGAAGGACAAGTCCGGGGGCCATTCGGTAGCGAGCTGTGTCTGTCGGGATCAAGGAGATTCCGAGGAACGAAACTCGGCGTGTGGTAACCTAGTAGTGTCTAGTGTTCGACTTGTTTCGGTTGTGTATTGGGCTAACCAATCAGTTTTGTACCCAGCTACGGTGCATTATAGTGATTGGTTAAACTCTTGGGAAGCAAATCCCAAGGAGAGGAGTAAACCCCAGTTGGGGATATAACCTCTATAAAAATCCTGTCTCGCATTTACTTTTCAGTTATTTCGTTATCGCTGTGAGACAGACCCGAAACACATCCGACAGTACTAGGATATAACATGCATACTCATCACAATATTATTAGGCATATCTAAGTCACCACACCAAGGATTTGTGAAAAGAAGTATAAAATTTTATAAGCCTAATCCACCCCCTCTTAGGTACATCTATATCTTCATTTGGTATCAGAGAGGGTTACTCAAAAGACGGGCCTAACAAGCCTGAGTTAAAGATCTAATGGCTGTGACGCCCGGGGCCGATGAGGGCGGGGAGTGATCGTCGGTGCCAGATAGGTGCACGGACAAGGAACGGCTCCTAGCAGGCTTCTAGGCAAATGGGTACATGAACGAACCGATCCGGCACCCGAATGAGAGGGGATCCTGAGACTGGCAATGTATGGGCGTGTCAGGCTAAGAATCGTATAAGAGAATTGATAGTACTACTCATATCACCAAGGTCGACCTACCTTTTCGGGAGTCCATCCGAAAGAACTCCAAAGTTAAGCGTGCTTGACTTGAAGTAATCTTGGGATGGGTGACCCCCTGGGAAGTTTGCCCAGGGTGCGTGTGAGCGAGGACGAAGCACGCTGAAAGGTTAAATGGGTGATACAGTGGGGCCAGACTATCAGTCGGAGTGTGGTGGGCCCAACCCCACGTGTTCCGGTAGGGATCGATGCTATAGTGATGCCCGGTATGGGCCGGGTCGTTACAGGTGGTATCAGAGCACAACCTCTCGCAGTATGGTGCTGGTTCGGGGACGAACCAGGCGGAAGCTGGTGGGCATGTGACGCCCAGGGCCGATGAGGGCGGGGAGTGATCATCGGTGCCAGATAGGTGCACGGACAAGGAACGGCTCCTGGCAGGCTTCTAGGCAAAGGGGTACATGAACGAACCGATCCGGCACCCGAATGAGAGGGGATCCTGAGACTGGCAATGTATGGGCGTGTCAGGCTAAGAATCGTATAAGAGAATTGATAGTACTACTCATATCACCAAGGTCGACCTACCTTTTCGGGAGTCCATCCGAAAGAACTCCAAAGTTAAGCGTGCTTGACTTGAAGTAATCTTGGGATGGGTGACCCCCTGGGAAGTTTGCCCAGGGTGCGTGTGAGCGAGGACGAAGCACGCTGAAAGGTTAAATGGGTGATACAGTGGGGCCAGACTATCAGTCGGAGTGTGGTGGGCCCAACCCCACGTGTTCCGGTAGGGATCGATGCTATAGTGATGCCCGGTATGGGCCGGGTCGTTACAATGGCTTCTTCGAGTTTTGATGTTTTTGCAGAGGGACAATCCCATTCTAGGCCACCACTCTTCGATGGAACAAACTATGCTATATGGAAAAATCGTATGAAAGAATTCATGCTTGCTACTGACTATGACCTGTGGGATATCATCACGACTGGACCTTACAATCCCAAGAAGGCGGATGGAACTCCAAAGAAAGGTTCCGAGTACGATGCAACAGACAAGCGAGGAATATCCTTGAATGCCAAAGCGAAGAACATGATCGCCTGCGCGCTTACAAGAGAAGAATACAATCGTGTGAGTTCATGTGAATCTGCCAAGGATATGTGGGACATGCTTCAAGTCACACATGAGGGAACCACTCGAGTTGTACAAGAAAGAATAGCCCTCTTAACTCACCAATACGAGCTGTTCAAAATGGAGGACAACGAGACCATAAGCCATATGTACGCGAGATTCATGAACATCATCAATCAAATGTTCTTGTTGGGAAAGAAAATACCGGACGGTGAGAAAGTGCGGAAAATACTGAGATCTCTTCCAAGAGAATGGAATTCCAAAGTAACTGCCATCTACGAAGCAAAGGACTTGGACGAACTTTCCGTGTCAGAACTAATCGGATCTCTTACCACCTACGAGATGACTCAGATCTCCATCAAAGAGAAACCAACCGTCCGAAATTAACCAAACATTGCCTTTAACACCGAACAAGAAAACATTTCAGAAGGTGAAGAAGAAACTGAGGAGGAACTAATGGAGCAGATTGCCATGCTAACCAAAAGGTTTGAAAAGTTTCGGATGAGAAGAAAGTTCAAGGGAAACTCCAAGTTCCAACCTAGGAACAAGGGAATATCGTCATCCGGGAACAACGTGCAGAAATGTTTCAAGTGCAACAAGCCAGGCCACTTCGCCTCAAACTGCCCGATGGAAAATGGTGACAAAAAGGTAAAGAAGCAGAAAGCAATGGTTACTAACTAGGAAGAGGCCGAAAGTGAAGAAGAGGAAGATCTCGCCTACATGGCCAATGATGATGATCAGGTATCTTCTTCATCCACTATTAAGAAAATTCTCTTTCTAAATGAATTATATGCTAGGCAAGATGAATCTCATGATAACGCTTCCTCAGTTCCTGAAGTAGATGAAAAGGAAGAGATGTTTGAAATTATTCAAAATGCAGAAAGAAGGATTAAGTCGCTCAACTCACAAGTAAAGAGTGATTAGGCAACGAGATGACGTAGCTATAGAGAAGCATCAAACAGATCTAGAAAATGAGCGTCTGAAAGCCGAGTTAGAAATTCTCAAGAAAGAGAAAGTCTTGTGTAATTGCGAAAAGCTTAGAAAGCAAGAAAATATATCTAGAGACATGTCTGTTCTTAAGGATTTCTTAGAAGAAAAATCTCGTACAAATGATAGACTTCTTGTAGGACAACAAAATCTCAACATGACACTCATTCTTCCTAGACATGTTGAAAAAACAGGGATAGGATATTCCACAACACCTAAGCATGCTGCACCTTCACAAGATATTAGAAAGCCTAAATGTTTTTCATGTCAAGGTCATTATACTAACAAGTGTTTCTTGAAGAAAGCTGATAAAACTAGATATATCTGGAGGCCAAAGCAGATTCCTAAGAATCAAAGTTCTAACACTGGCGCGCCTGTGTTTGTGAGATCACAGTCTGTGACGGATGATATATCGTTTGCTAACAGGAGTTATTTTGTCACTAACCCTTTAGGACCCAATCAAAGTTGGGCACCTCAGAAAAGAACTGATTCATGCAGGTACAAAGAAGAAAATCCAGCAAGAAAAACAAGTGGTACCTCGACAGTGGTGTTCCCACCATATGACAGGTGATATCAGTAAGTTTGTGTCAGTGAAAGCATATGACGGAGGATATGTCTCCTATACCGACAACACAAAAGCTAAAATTATTGGAGTTGGAATTGTTGGTAACACTTTACATACTACTATAGATAACGTATGGTTGGTTAAGAATCTAGAACATAACCTCATTAGCATTAGTCAATTATGCGATAAGGGTCATAAAGTTACTTTTGAAAATGATAAGTGTGTAGTTAGAAATGGGGACAAAGTTCTATTCAGTGCATTTAGGGATAGAAATATTTATTGCATAACTCTTGATGATATCACTGACCAGAATGTCAAGTGTTTAGCAGTTACACAGGATAACACCTGGTTATGGCACAGACGCCTAGGACACGCCAATATGGAATTACTGTCTCATATCACAAGCAATGCACTGGTACAAGGTGTTCCTGACATAAAGTTTGTCAAGGACAAAACATGCAAGACGTGCCAAATGGGAAAGCAGACCAAGACATCGTTCAAAGCAAAGAATGTGATATCTACATCCAGACCTCTGGAATTACTACACCTCGACCTTTTTGGTCCTGTTCAAACGATGTCTCTGCGAGGTAAAAGATATGCCTTCGTCATTGTTGATGATTATTCCAGGTACACTTGGGTGATATTCCTTGCACATAAGAATGAGGCACTAGATAACTTTGCATCACTGGTGAAAAGACTAGAAAATGAAAAAGAAATGAATCTATGTAGGATACGTAGTGATAACGGACTGGAATGTGATAGTAAGTCATTTGCATAATTCTGTGATCAGTACGGTTATAGTCATAACTTCTCAGCCCCTATAACTCCCCAACAGAATGGCGTAGTTGAACGTAAAAATAGGGTATTACAAGAAATGGCTAGATCTATGTTACATGAGTATGATATTCCTAAACAGTTCTGGGCGGAAGCTGTCAGTACAGCCTGTTATGTGTCTAACCGTGTCTTTCTTAGGCCGATATTAAAGAAAACTTCTTATGAAATCTGGCATGGTAGAACTCCAAATATAAGTTAGTTTCGTGTGTTTGGATGCAAATATTTTATCTTGAACGATAGATATAAGAGAGGAAAATTTGACTCTAAGGTTGATGAAGGGATATTCCTTGGTTACAGTCTTCACTCTAAGGCATATCGTGTTTATAATAAGAGGAAGCTGACTGTTCAGGAATCCATACATGTTACTTTTGATGAGATACCTAACGCATATGCACTGATGAGGAAGGTATAGATTTTCCGTGCAGAATTACAGGTTACTAAAGACGGTAAGGACGATATCCCAGAAGACGAAAATGTTGAAACACTGGAACCAGAAGCTGATGAGCTGCAACCTAGAAAATGGAAGCATGCTTCCAGTCATCCAACAGATCGAGTAATAGGAAACATCAGATCTAGAATCAAAACTCGAGCGACTGCACGAAATCAGGATACAGTGGAATTCCATGATGTACTGCTCTCAATGATGGAACCTAAGACAATCCATGAAGCCTTGGACGATATCTCCTGGGTCTCTGCCATGGAGGATGAGCTATCTCAGTTTGAAAAGAGCCATGTGTGGATACTCGTAGAGAGACCAGATGAAAAATCCATCATAGGAACCAAATGGGTCTTCCGCAACAAACTCGACGAACACGGTAAAGTCACTAGAAACAAAGCGAGGTTAGTTGCAAAAGGTTATTCCCAGGAGGAAGGTATTGATTTCGATGAAACTTTTGCTCCAGTAGCTAGATTAAAGTCTATACGTGTCTTACTTGCATATGCATGCTTTAAACGCTTTAAACTTTTTCAAATGGACGTAAAAAGTGCATTCTTAAATGGTTTTATAAATGAGGAGGTTTATGTAGAACAACCACCGGGCTTTGCTAGGGAAGATTTTCCAAATCATGTCTTTAAATTAAATAAAGCATTATATGGTTTAAAACAGGCTCCTAGGGCATGGTATGAAAGGCTAAGTAAGTTCTTGAGTGACATAGGATTTCGACTGAAATTATTGATAGCACACTGTTTATTAAGTACGAAGGTGATCACATGATACTGGTCCAAATATACGGATATCATATTTGGTAGTACTAATATCCTTCTTTGCGAGGAATTCTCTAAGTCTATGCAGAAAGAATTTGAGATGAGTTTAATGGGTGAGCTGAACTACTTCCTTGGGTTGCAAATAAAGCAACTTGACGATGGAACTTTCGTATCCCAGACGAAGTACAGCAAGGAACTACTGATAAAATTCGGGATGAACGATTCCAAAGCGATTTCCACTCCCATGCATCAAATCAGCAAAATAGACAGTGACGAATCAGGTACACCAGTTGATCAAACAGAATATCGAGGTATGATCGGAAGCCTTCTTTACTTAACTGCTAGTCGTCCTGACATCATGTGTGCTGTTGGTATGTGTTCGAGATATCAGTCTGACCCTAGGGAATCCCACTTGACCGCAGTTAAGCGTATACTTAGATATATCAAGGGTACTGTAAATTTTGGTCTGTGGTACTCTCATACGGATGAATTCCCATTAATGGAATATTCCGATGCCGACTATGCCGGCTGTAGGGAAGATAGGAAAAGTACCAGTGGAACTTGCCAATTACTTGGAAATTCCCTGGTAACTTGGTCTAGTAGAAAGCAAAATGCTGTTACCCTCTCCACAACCGAAGCTGAATATATGGCCTTAGAAAATTGTTGTCAACAAGTTCTTTAGATGAAACAAACCCTTAGTGATTTTGGGTTAAATTATGACAAAATTCCTATTATGTGTGATAGCACTAGCGCCATTAGTATTACTAAGAATCCCGTGCATCACTCTCGTACTAAGCATATTGAGGTTAAACATCATTTTATACGAGACCATGTTCAGAAGGGGAATATCAGTGTGGAATTCGTAGGAACAAATGATCAGCTTGCTGATATCTTCACAAAACCCCTAATTGAGGCAAGATTCTGCGACATCCGTGATCGACTGGGAATTATCGAGCTAAATAAGGTTAGTAAATCTGCCTAATTCTATCATTTACTCTAGGTTATTCTATTTTAGATAGAAATTCATAGTTATCATATCTTAAGATATTCATTCAGCCCTTAGAATATTTCCGTGGATCTTATATATCTTTTCCTTAAGTGTGATTCTCGTATTTTAGGAAGAAATTCGTAGTTATCCCTTCCAAGACATTCCTTCAGCCATCTAGTTTATTTTAGGAATATCCGATCTTCTGGATCTGTCCTGGAATGTGATCAGGTTATTTTAGGAAGGAACTCGTAGATATCTTTCAAGCCGTTCAGTTATTTTAGGGAACTCATTTATTAAAAATATATTCCTATTCAGTCCAGTCACATCCCTTCCTTAATTATGAGATCCCGTCAAATCAGTCCGATATTTCTGACAGTTTTTCCACTCTCTACTTTGAAATTTCAAATTTCAAATTTCGAAATCCATCCTTATCCCTTCCAAAAATAAACCGACCCCATTCCTTTAAAAGATCCAAACCGTTCTTCAACCTTCATCATTCAATCATCTTCTTCAAACTTCTCCTCGACCTTCAAACCTTCATCAATGGCTAGAACTTCCGGATCCAAAACTGCTCTTCCCGAATCATCCAGCCGTAAGCGCAAGGAACCTACGTCAGACGAAGACTTATCCGATGCCGCTCCAGACTCATCCACGCCAGTTTCACCATCAACCACCCCTGTCCGAAAAACTCGTTCAAAAGCCAAATCAGTTGAGAAAGGACCATCTCCCTCTAAAGTTCCGAAGAAGAAGAAGAAGAAAGGCAAGAAAACAACCCCTGTGAAATCACCCGAGCCTGAAAATCTGTCTCGAGTCAAGAGAATGCTGAAGAAATTCATGACGAAACCCAGAAATCCTGCTCTAGAAGCCCAACGCCAAAGGAAACCCAGAAATCTGCTCCAACGCCAAAGGAAACCCAGAAATCTCCTTCCCCACTTGATAGGGCATCGCCGTCTCCACGACCAACTCCAAAACCTTAAGATATCCCATCTATTGATCTGTCCAAACCAAGTGAGATCCCAGTCGAAATGCTTTTTCTGGAAGAAAGCAACCGCACTACCTATAAAAGCTTCAGCAACAGAGATATAGCTCGCGGTCGTGGAGTTGCATTCGACAAGCTACCTCCTGGAAACGTTATCACATGGCTTAAGGACTATGGATGGCAGCAATTCCTGAGTCTCAACACACCCTTCTACCCTGAAGTCGTCAAACTGTTTTACGCCAACTTCGACTACGATGAGTTCGAAGGGCATATCAACATCCGTTCCTATGTTCTCGGCCACAAGATCGCGTGGACCGTTCAGAAGATGAATGCTATGCTAGGAGTTGCTGATGAAGGCCTTTGTCATTACGACATAAATGATTAGTGCCACGCTGAAGAGTTCGACCTCAGTAATGTCCTTCGTATCCTCTGGAATACCCGCACAAAGCCCCGTTTCTCAGACGGTGAAGCACTGAACCAGCTCCCTATTGACTTCTTCTTCCTGCACAAGCTACTCAACATGACCCTCTGGAGTGCCAAAATAGGAAGTGGCGGCCACTCAACAACCATGAACTTCATGAGCACCTTCGCGGTCTACATGGTATCCCAGAACCTCAAGTTCAACCTAGGATATGTCATCATGAAGCATATGATCCAGGCTTTCGAAAGCAAAGACAAAGCGCTGCCCTATGGCATGCTGCTCACTCACTTGTTTGAGTGCGAAGGTATTGTCCTGCCGCCGGGTTGGGAAGACAGATCCGTCCACATCGCGGACCAAGTGACCTTGAAGCGCATGGGGATTCACTACACAAAGAGCCAAGGTTGGTTTAAGGCCAAGGAAAATAGGTCAATGGATAGCGCCCAGAAACGGTCGGCTGCAAAGGGGAAAGCGAAGGTCAAAAGCGACGAGGACGATGACTGCGAGGATGAGCTGAGCGTAGGGAAGGCAGGAATCTCGGTGTTGCGCCGCGATATCAAGGCTGATAATCAGAAGCGCTTCCGTAAGCTCAAAGAGCAGTATACCGAGCTGTCGCTGAAACTGTCCAAGCTCTCAAAGCTGGTCAAGAAGTCCCTTCCTAAGCTCGCCGATTCCGAAACATCTTCAAGCCAGTAGGCTGCCCCTTCTTGTTCCACTCCGCTCCTAGTTACCCCTAGGTTATTCCGCTCTGCCAGTATCGTTTAGTTCCTAAATGTCCCTCCCACCTTTTTGATAATGAAGGGGGAGTAGTAAGGTAAGTTTTAGGCATTTTACGTCTAAGTCTAAGTGTTTTTGGTATGTAGGGAAGTTTGTTGAACCCTAATATAATATTTTGCTACTTTTATGATATATCTCCTATGCTTAACATCTTTGCTCTGATCTATGGATATATCATATGCTGATCTCATACTCTGATACTTAACTGTAGAGCTGTCAAATTGGCGGGGCGGGCCGGGCCGGCCCGCCGCCCGCCAAAGCCCGCCGTTTGGCGGGGCGGGGCGGGCTAGCCCGCCATCTGGCGGGCCCTAAAAATAGGAGCCCGCCCCGCCCCGCAGCGGGCCGCGGGCCCGACGGGCCAGGCCCGCCCATTTTTAAAAAAATTAATATTATTTAATCTAATTTAAATATTTTAATTTATTAATAGTTTTTCATTAAGTAATGAATTTATTAAAAAAGAAATATGCAATTAATTATTTATTAATTAATAAACATGATAATAATTAGACATAATTAATGATTTATTAATTAAATATCTAACTAATTTAATATTTATTTTATATATTATATAAATTATATATAAGACCTTAAATTGGCGGGCCGGCCCGCGGGCTAGCCCGCCCCGCCCCGCCTAAGCCCGCGGCCCGCGCGGGCTGGCCCGCTCAGGCCCGCCCTTCAGCGGGCCTAAAAAATCTCAGCCCGCCCCGCCCTTTTGGCGGGGCGGGGCGGGCCGGCCCGCGGGCCACGGGCCGGATTGACAGCTCTACTTAACTGTGTAAATTGACTTGTGTGAGATTTCTTGAAAAATGCCAAGTACTGCTACGATGATATATCTGATTGCTTGAATCATGCTTGGAAAATGCGCACTTAGGCAGGGGGAGCACACTCACTGGTAAACTTCAAAATCCTGTACTCATGATATAACATAGAAAATGATAGGATATAACTGCACTTAGACAGGGGGAGCAAAATCATTCACGATATATGTCATAGAGATAACTGCACTTAGGCAGGGGGAGCAAATACACGTACCATATGTGATTAGGAAATATCAGATGCTCTGTTTTGCAATTATGAAACACTTAGACATATGCGCTAGGACTTGCGAAATCGAATATGCTTACATGCTTCTGTGATGCATCAATTACATGTCATCATCAAAAAGGGGGAGAATGTTGACCTTTTTGGTCCATGCATGTTAGGGAGTTTTGATGAACGATGTAATTGTAATGAGGTTAGGTCTACAAATTATGCAATTCGATTTGTAATTAATATAATGTCTAAGTTCATGATAATATTCGACTGCATGACATATAAGCTTAAAAATGGGTAAAGTGTTGAATATTTGATTAACAGAACACAAGTAAAGTAGAAGGTGTTATAATTGCAAGATTTTAAGACAGCGAATCAAAGGGTTGACTATGAGAACTAGCCTGCTGATACAGCATCAACATCGCATGTGACAAGTGCAAGATCCGGCTTTTCTCCTAATGCATGAAGTCCTCCGTACATCCCAGCGGCTTTGAAACCCTTAGCAGTCGTAACTCCACCAGGAATCTACACAATTATCGAGACATACGCCTTCGCTAATTTAGATCGATAACAAGATAAGCTCCTTCTTTCCCTTCCATGTATGAGATCAGATATGCCCAAGGCCAGAATTCAAGAATTCCACATGTTCACATTCTGCTAATAAGATGGGGTAATTACTAAAAGTAATGGGCATGATCCTACCACGTTATCATATTGACAGAAGCAGATTACAATCCGGCAAAGACAGTCACTCAACCAAAAAAAAGAACGAATTTTTTTGTGGGCATATTTGTGAAGTTAAAACATGAGCTAGAGACCTGATTCCATGGCCCTACAGGAAATGAAAACGGAGTTGCTTGAATGTGATTTGACACGTCGGATTCCGCTGTCGTCATTGCACACATTCTGCTGCTACTTATATTGAGCTGAGTCAAGGAGAAACGCAGCTGTAGAATAAAACAAAAATATCAACATCTTAAATTAAGAGAAATTATCTAAACAGGCATAATTAATTGCATCCATATGAACCGAATTGAGTCGCATACATATAAGATAGTGGACGAAGAAAAAGATGGCACCTTTGGTTTGCTGAGTTGTTTATAGTTGACAATGGCGTGATATGGAGCGGATAGAGACATCCTTAAAGCTTAATGAATTAGATACAGATTATCCTCCAAAAGAAAGGAAAGAACGCAGCCAAAGCTTAATGGATTGGAAACAGATTAATGAATTGGAAACAGCTTAATCACATAAAGCATTGCACTCATTCATTAGACCAACGCAACAACACACAATAAAAAAAGGAGAAATGAAAATGCAGGCTATCGGAATTAAAAATAAACTCGGAATACGAAAATCGCCCTTTTATCGAAGTTACTCCATCCAGCAAACGACTAATGGGCGAAAATATATCACTTTTTCCAACTAGAAATCCGGGTAACCAACCAAACGGCGAGCTACTTAGCATCTCACCACAAAAAGGAGAATAAGTATACAAACTTGAGAACAGATGAAAACCAAACCTGCTCCGACAACAGAATCAGTGAGTACGACGAAAGGCTCGCTCGTCTTTCGCGGTGTCTCCAACGATATCGAAACGTCTGAATCTAAACTCTGAAGTAGGGCTTTAGCAATAAGTTGTGGTTCACATGATATAACTTGACGGTGAAACATTATAAATTACTGGGCTTATAGCATGGGCTGAATACGATATGGGCCACCCTCTAAATGGGCTCGACACTGATTGTATTTGAAGAGAGAAATTCAGCAACGTGACAGTTTTTTCGTAAAGTAAAGAAGATAAAGGCAGAAACTTTCTGTTTTCCTTAAGACCAAAAAGGCACGTCGAATGGAGTAAGTTACTTTAGCTAAGGCATGAGACCACTCTATAACATCCTGGGAACCTTCACCACCCTGCAAATGAAATTATTAGCTCGAAGAAAATCACAGCACAGAAAAACAAGAGAAAAGAAAGAGTTACCCTAGCTGCATTTGCTTGACCCGCATTTATGAGTATGGCACGAGCCTAAAACGCCACAATTCACGAAATGTAAGTTAGGGTAACAATGAGGATCATCTAAGATATATGTTCGAATGGACATACGGTTGTCGAGTTCTCTTGCATCTGTTTACAGTATATTACAGCCGCTGCTGCAACAACATTTAGCAGCCTAATAAAACAAGTAAAGTAGAAGGTATTATAATTACAAGATTTTAAGGCAGCGAATCAAAGGGTTGAATATGAGAACTAGCCTGCCGATACAACATCAACATCGCAGGTGACAAGTGCGAAACCCTTAGCAGTCGTAACTCCATCAGGAATCTACACAATTATCGAGACATACGCCTTCGGTAGTTTAGATCGATAACAAGATAAGCTCCTTCTTTCCATTCCATGTATGAGACTAGATATGCCGAAGGCCAGAATTCTAGAATTTCACATGTTCACATTCTGCTAATAAGATGGGGTAATTACAAAAAGTAATGGGCATAATCCAATCCACATTATCATATTGACAGAAGCAGATTATAATCCGGCAAAAATAGTCACTCAAACGAAAAAAGACCGAATTTTTTTGTGGGCGTATTTCTGAAGTTAAAACATGAGCTAGAGACCTGATTCCATGGCCCTACAGGCAATGAAATTGGAGCTGCTTGAATGTAATTTGATACTTCAGATTCCGCTGTCGTCGTTGCACACATTCTGCTGCTACTTATATTGAACTGAGTCAAGGAGAAACGCAGCTGCAGAATAAAATAAAAATATCATACATCTTAAATTAAGAGAAATTATCTAAACGGGCATAATTAATTGCATCCATAAGAACCGAATTGCATCCTTAAAGCTTAATGAACTGGAAACAGATTATCCTCCAAAAGAAAGGAACGAACGCAGCCAAAGCTTAATGAATTGGAAACAGATTGATTAATTGGAAACGGTTAATCACATAAAGCATTGCACTCATTCATTAGACCAACACAACAGCACACAATAAAAAAAAGGAGAAATGAAATGCAGGCTATCGGAATTAAAAATAAACTCGGAATACGAAAATCGCCATTTTATCAAAATTACTCCATCCAGCAAACGACTAACGGGCGAAAATATATCACTTTTTCCAACTAGAAATCCGAGTAACTAACCAAACGGCGAGTTACTTTGCATCTCACCACCAAAGGAGAATAAGTATACAAACTTGAGAACAGATGAAAATCAAACCTGCTCCGACAACAGAATTAGGTGAGTACGACGAAAGGCTCGCTCGTCTTTCGCAGTGTCTCCAACGATATCGAAAGGTCTGAATCTGAACTCTGAAGTAGGCTTTTAGCAATAAGTTGTGGTTCACATGATATAACTTACGGTGAAACATTATAAATTACTGGGCTAATACTTCAACTATAGCATGGGATGAATACAATTAGGGGTCGTTCGGTACGGTATACCGTACCAAAACTGCGATACAGTATAACGCAACTAAATCTCGGTATCGAAAAAAATCATACCAATACCATACCAAAATTTCGGTATACGTTAAATTTCGATACGGTTTCATACCGTTTCGGTATGGTATCGGTATCATACCTTCTATACCATTTCCACGGAGAGTTTTTACCATGCGTGTCTCCTAACTCATTAATTCGTTGTTTCGAATTTTTAGTCAATTCATACTCCTTAGGCACCAATATGTATTTTGTATTTCCTTTTTTTAATGTAAGTAAAATATGGTGGGCTTCAATAATCTTAGAAAGGTATAGTTAATAATTTATGGGCTAAATAAATTTATGAAGATCCTTATAATATTTTTGTCTATTTTATATTTTCTTGAAATAGTATATGTAGGTGTGTCTGTAAATATATATATACAAATATCAAAAATTCTAGTATTCCGGTATTCGATATAATCGGTATATCTAATTTTTAAAATTTTCATACCATTGCCGTACCGAATATTTTCGGTATAGTATCATACTTTACCCAAAACTTCGGTACACCAAAATTTTCGATATTTTTGGTAACGTTTCGATACGATAAGGACGGTATATCAGTATATCAGTATATTTCCCCAGCCCTAAATACGATATGGGCCACCTATTCCTTCACTTAAAAAATAAATTAAATAATAAAAACCCCTAATTAGTTTTGTTTTTTGCAAAAAACTTATTTAGAGAATTAGAAAAAATATGAAAACGTTGCAAGTTATGAAAAATTTAATTTGAGTTTGTGGTATGTTTTTATTATTTATTCTATAATTTTGAATCCAGATTCAAATATTAACCAAAAAATCATAATATCCAAATTGGAAACCAAATATCCAAGTTCGCTTTGTGCCTACCACGCGGCTGTGTTGATCTCCTACTACGTTCTGAGACGGTTCTATAGGAAGCTGCTGCTATTTCTTTTCCTGGACAAATCGGTGTCGGACAAAGTCACCCCAATAAGAAATGATATATTAGTATGTTGATTTTGCTTAGTCAGGCCTAATTGCCCATTTAAATATACAATTGGGCCGAAAATATAATGGAAAGGGCCTTATAATTATACGTGTAGCCCATTAATTGCTTGGATTATTTGCTTTTATTTTTTTTTTTTCAAGGGAGATTAATTGGTTAATGGAAGCACTAAATCACGGATTAGTCTCGACGCAGAACAAACATTAGTCTCCATTGACCGTAATAACAGATGCCAGAAAGAACATGTAAGAACTCAATATAATCTCCACCGTCCACAATAAATAAGCTAAATTCGTTCAATTGGAGCGCTGTGTTATTTTCATGTAGTGTACTCAGCGTTGATCTTCACATAGTCGTAGCTCAAATCACATCCCCAAGCTTGCCCACTTCCATGCCCATCGCCTATGGATATCCGAATCACAACGGTGCCACGGGTCGCCCCGGCCTGACCCATATAATCGCTCGCGGCACCCCTACGATAATTCACGACAAAAAAAAAAGATCGAAAAAAAATTACATACATTAGAGCGCGAATACAAAATCATACCTATCGAATGGAAGCGGTTGGCCCTTATCCATCAATAACATATCTCCGAGGGATATGCGAAGTTCGTTTGGATCGAAGGGTATTCCTGCGTATCCCGCGGCGCAAGCTATGCGTCCCCAGTTTGGATCCCGACCGTATACTGCTGCCTACTACGACGTAAAAAAAAAAGAAAAGAAAATCGAGGTAACGTCATATTTTTGTCGAGCATTTTTTTTCTGTTGCATGTGCGCTACCGTGCCTTGGTTAGGGAAGACGATGCCACTGATCGGGCGACCTTCGATGCGTCGGCTTCGGTGAATGCTCCAGACACTTGTACCTGCATTTTTAAGTCGGAAACGATCTCTTTGTATTAGTGTAGTTTTCAGATGTCAGGAAACTACAGAGGTTAATTGTTTTTCGGAAATCTAATTTAGAGGTTGCAATTTAAGCATACTAACTTTCGAAACTGAAGCAGTATGTTTACGGAAGACATGCGTCGTACTTCCTAAACCTAATTTTAGGAGTTTCTTATTTGGAAATAAAACCTACCTGGGCACTTTCAGGACACCAACTTACGAGGTTGCAATTTAAAGAAACAAACTTTCAAAAATTGAACCAGATTAAAAACGAGATTAGTTCCCGACACATAGTGTCCTATAAAATTGCTTCAAATTTTGGAAGTTAGTGTCCTTGAATTTCAACCAACTAAGTTGGATTTCCTAAGGGAGTGTTTGGTAGTCGGATTTCAGTACGGAAAAGAAAAGAAAGCATGTGATGGCAAGCATTGAACCATTGCACATTACGCTTCGTGTATCGTACCATCATATGTTTTCTTTTCTTTTCCTTCCGCATACCAAGCGCACTCTAAAAGTGTCGTCCCCTCCAAAATTATGGGACGAAAAAAGTAGACATTCCTAAACTATTACGTTAAGTATTCGAGTAGTGAGAGTAATAGAAGAAGGGGAAAAAACGACCTCGATCAAGCAGGTCGCTCCTTCGCCGTCCCAAGCTATCGACTTAGCAAGACCTTGCATCACCTGATAAAAAAAAAAAGCAAACGTGAAGTAGCAAAGATAACGATGTGTTGATTAAACGTCGAATAGAAGCAATACGCATACAGCATCGAGGCACGCTTGCAAGTGTCGTGCGTCTGGACTATCCAAAGACGAAATCTCGTTCAATCCCGAGAGACCACTAGCCAAAGCAATAACACAGTCATTAGTACTTGTATCTCCATCTACCTGCCAAAGAAAAAGCATCATTGAAAATGCGAGCCCTCGAAATTCGCAAGATAGGAAAAGGAGGGGTTATGCTTAACCGTTATTTGGTTAAAACTACGGTCGACGGCAACGCGCACCATCTTGCGCCACACGGCGCTTGCGACGCAGGCATCGGTGGTTATGACCTGTAAAGTTTTAAATACTTTATCGTTTTTTCTCCAACAAAATTATTGGCTCGATGAGTAAAAAATAAAATATACCCCGAGCATCGTCGCCATGTTAGGATGTATCATTCCCGATCCCTTAGCCATACCGCCGACCCGTATTTGAGATCCTCCCAACTAAACGCAACGAATGTTGATCATAGTTTAGTATTGATGAAAAAAAAAGAATAAAGACAAAAAATCGAAATCATGGGCTATCAACGGACCTCTGATTCAATAGCAACGCTTTTGCTTACAAGATCGGTGGTCGTTATTGCTACAGCAGCGGAGTCTGCACTGAAAATTAAGCAAAAAATTTAAGGGAAAAAAGAAAAGTTGACTAAAGGGATGCACTGTAGACCTTCAGTACATATTTTGAAGAGACATATTATCTCATTTCTGTCACGGCCCAGAAGACCATAAATCGATCTTGAAAGTTTTACCTCTGAACAGTCGATGATAGCCGACTTACTAGATTCGGAAGGGCCTTCAGAAGAGCATCCTAAAAGCAACAAAGAGAGCCATTGAACTCACCATCAGTTGCCTTTTTACTTAATAGCGAATGAAACCAAGAAAATGAACTAACCTTCTTAATGCGTTTGCCAATCACGCCAGTGGATTCGATCAAAACCTGATGAGGCTTTAGCTCTAAAAACTGAGATTCGTAAAGAAAAGAAGTTAAAGGCAGAACCTTCTTATTTTTCTCAAGGCCAAAAAGGCACGTTGAATGGAGTAAGTTACCTCAGCTAAGGCATGAGAGCACTCTATAACATCCTGGTAACCTTCATCCCCCTGCAAATGAATATATATGGTCGAAAGAAAATCACAGCACAGAAAAACAATAGAAAAGAAGAGTTACCGTAGCTGCATTTGCTTGACCCGCATTTATGAGTATGGCACGAGCCTAAAACGCCACAATTCACAAAATGCAAGTCAAACCCTCTCTGTACTGCTAACAATGAGGATCATCTAAGATATATGTGCGAATGAGCATACTGTTGTCGAGTTCTCTAGCATCTGTTTACAGTATATTACAGGCGCTGCTGCAACAACATTTGTAGTAAAGCAGCCTAATAAAACATATAAAGTAAAAGATGTTATAATTGCAAGATTTTAAGACAGCGAATCAAAGGGTTGAATATGAGAACTAACCTGCCGATACAGCATCAACATCACAGGTGACAAGTGCAAGATCGGGTTTTTCTCCTAATGCACGAAGTCCTCCGTACATCCCGGCAGCTTTGAAACCCCTAGCAGTCGTAACTCCACCAGGAATCTACACAAATATCGAGAAATACGCCTTCGCTAATTTAGATCGATAACAAGATAAGCTCCTTCTTTCCATTCCATGTATGACATCAGATATGCCGAAGGCCAGAATTCTAGAATTTCACATGTTCACATTCTGCTAATAAGATTGGTAATTAGTAAAAGTAATGGGCATGATCCAACCCAGATTATCATATTGACAGAAGCAGATTATAATCCGGCAAAAACGGTCACTCAACCAAAAAAAGATTGAATTTTTTTGTGGGTATATTTGTGAAGTTAAAAAATGAGCTAGAGACCTGATTCCATGGCCCTTCAGGCAATGAAATTGGAGCTGCTTGAATGTAATTTGACACGTCAGATTCCGCTGTCGTCATTGCGCACATTCTGCTGCTACTTATATTGAGCTGAGTCAAGGAAAAACACAGTTACATAATGAAATAAAAATATCATACATCTTAAATTAAGAGAAATTATCTAAACGGGCATAATTAATTGCATCCATAAGAACCAAATTGAGTCGCATAGATAGCGCACGAAGAAAAAGATGGTACCTTTGGTTTGCTGAGTTGTTTATAGTTGACAATGGCGTGATATTGAACTGATAGAGACATCCTTAAAGCTTAATGAATTGGAAACAGATTATCCTCCAAAAGAAAGGGATGAACGCAGTCAAAGCCTAATGAATTGGAAACCGATTAATGAATTGGAAACAGCTTAATCACAGCAAAGCATTGCACTCATTCATTAGACCAACACAACACACAATAAAAAAAAATTGGTGAAATGAAAATGCAGGCTATCGGAATTAAAATAAACTCGGAATACGAAAATCGCCATTTTATCAAAGTTCCATCCTGCAAACGACTAACGGGCGAGAGTATATCACTTTTTCCAACTAGAAATCCGAGTAACCAACCAAACGGCGAGCTACTTAGCATCTCATCACAAACGAGAATAAGTATACAAACTTAAGTACAAACTTAAGAACAGATGAAAACCAAACCTGCTCCGACAACAGTATCAGGTGAGTACGACGAAAGGCTCGCTTGTCTTCTGATAGCAATGAAAAAGTTAAATATAAATAGGCAGCTTGTCTTCTGCGAATGATGAAAATAATGATTAACCAAGTCACCAAGAAGAAGAAGCTCGTAAAAAAAATCGAAGATGAACAAAATTCAAACAGTTGAGATTGAGAAATATAATTTCTCCTTAGAGACACATCAACTGCTAAGAAAAAACGCGAACAAGTTCTAATCTTTAATCTTCATTGCAAGATGCTAAAAAAAAAAAAGAATAATCTGAGGCAGGAGGCTCATTAAACCTAACCTAAATCGATGTCGACGAACAACATAATATTATGAAAGCTGATCAATTGAGGCAGAAAAAGTTCAGTAACGAAATTAAAACTTGGAAATCATCAGCTGAAAGAGCTCAGTTAGAACAAACACTGTAACCTTTCCTTTGTGTAGATTTGCTGTGGACGTGATAGAGCCGTTCGAGCGAGAGAAAGACCAAGCGACCTCAAATACAGCTTTTTTTGCTATTTTTATTTACTGTTTTCGTTAAAAATAGAAAACAAAAGCAAAACATTCCTCCATTTAAATTATCTAGGTTTTATATAGAATGGGCCTACGTAATAGTTATTAATATTCTTAAAATATAGTGTCATGACGCGACAACATGAGCTATGGAGCATAATTGGGCCTTGCTACATGGACTGGGCTTTGACATGTGGATTGGGCTTTCTTATCTTATCTTGAGCCCATTACTAATAATACACGTTTAGTATAAGCAATGATGTAAAATTTGCTAGGCGGTAGTCGAGCGCCTGAGGGGGGCCAAGCGCCTAGGCGGTTCCTAGGCAAAATGGTATACGCAATTTTATTATTTTTCTATAGGGATAAAGCCTAAAATGGTCCCCGATGTTTACCCTGTGAACCAATTTAGTCCCCGATGTTTCGCGTGAACCAATTTAGTCCCGATGTTATCGAAAATGAACCAAATTGGTCCCTCCGTCAATCCGACTGTCAATTTAGACGGAGACGGCATTTGCGACGGCTTTAGCGACGGATCCGTCGCTAAATGAAAATTTTAAAAAAATAATAAATTAAATATTAAAAATGTGGAAAAAAATGCAAAAAAAGGAAAAAAATTCAAAAAATAGATAAAAAAAATTCAGAAAAAAGAGAGAATATTACCAAAAAATTAATAAAAAATAAATAATAACAAAAATAAAAAATAGTAAAAGTAAAATAAAAAAAATAAATTTCAAATAGAGATTGATAAATTAAACATTAAAAAAGAGGAAAAAATTCAAAAAAGGAAAAAATTCAGATAATATGAAAAATAAATAAAAAACTAAAATTATATAAAAAATGACAAACACGAGATCGGGAATAAAATAAAATATAAATTTTGGATCATCGCCGTTAACTGGACAAACACGACATTGGAAATCATCGTCATTAATCGTGATAACGTTAAATAAAATTGAGAACTGGTACGGCGAGCAATCACCCAGTATATTTGTTAAAAAAATCGAGAACTGTGACGATTATGTCCTTATTAACTTGGCAGGGGCTGTCTTCGTAAACTTTTACAGGCATTTTTTATCCTTAATTTTGTTTTTCCTTTTTATATAATTTTCCATAAATAAATATATCTTATTTTTTACTTATTTTTAAATCGTAAATTTATATTATCACCTTTTTAATATAATTTTAGTTTTTTGTATTTATTTTTAATATTATTTATTTTTATTCTTTTTTATTATTTATTTTTTCTACTTTATTAGTAATATTCTCTTATTTTGAATTTTTACTCTATTTTTTGCATTTATTATTATTATTATTTTTTAAATTTATTAGTAATATTCCTTTTTTGAATTTTACTCTATTTTTTTAATTTTTCCTTTTTTTTTGGATTTTTTTCCTCATTTTTAATGTTTAATTTGTCATTTTCTATTTTAAACTTAGTTTTTATTTTACTTTTATTATTTTTTATTTTTTATTATTATTATTTATTTTTATTTAGTTTTTGGTAATATTCTCTCTTTTTTTGAATTTTTTACTCTATTTTTTGAATATTTTTCCTTTTTTTTGCATTTTTTCCTATTTTTAATATTTAATATATTATTTTTTTAGAATTTTCATTTAGCGACAGAATATCCGTCGCTCAATCTGTCGCAAATGCCATTTCGTCTAAATTGACGGTCGGATTGACGGAGGGACCAATTTGGTTCATTTTCGATAACATCGGGGATTAAATTGGTTCACGCGACATCGGGGACTAAATTGGTTCACAGGGTAAACATCGCGGACCATTTTAGGCTTTATCCCATTTTTATATATTGTGTAGCACCCTGGTCCCGTATGTAGACTTGCCAATAGAATTGCATTCATGATTTATGTGATTATAAATAATTTTGTGAATGTGCTTTATACGAATATGTGAATCTCGTGTGCTAATTATATGCTTAAGTGAATATATGAAAATTTGCGCATTTAACTATGTGGTTTCATGACATTTGACCTAATAGAATTTTCGAAAACTTAGAATAAAGAAGAATGGAGGAAATAATATTAATAAGAATAGGAAGTTAGGACTATGGGTGAATTATAAATTATAAATGCTAGAATTATAAGGCCCAACTAAATAAATAACATTGGCCAAATTGTTAAAAGCTTTGGGAGACCGCATGAAATCATGTGTCCCACATTTACTGTCCCCCTCTATGTCCCAAATCATCTGATCCGTTGAACTTTAGATCCTGCGATTCAAAAATTTTCTTTTTTGTTTATTAATTACTTTAATTTCATATTACACCAAATCATTAAATCATTATTATTTCATGTGATTTATAAGATAAAAATAAATAAACACATCTAATTTATTCCTTGTTTTATGATGATCAATTTGATATCCATATCATATATTTTTCGATAATCGTAAGAATTATTTTAACAAAGTGGGACGGGAAGTGGGACAAAAATTGTGGGACAGACGATTTCAACCGTTGGGAGACAAGGTCCCCTAAGTCAGGATTCACGCCACACTAAGTCCCATCACTATACTCTTTACTAAATATCTACCCAAAACCATTTGACTTCATAAAACTCACTAATTAAGGAAAAACCATCGAAAGTTTGAGGAGACAAAAGGGGAAATCGAACTAAGAGCTTGGAATAGGTATGATTTTCTTGCCGTAATTATATTTTTTCTCCAAGTAATCGTGTATTCTTAAGGTGTGTAAGCATGAGAATATCATATACTAGGGTTGTTCGAACTTTTAAGTTTGAGGGTTTATTTTCTTACCTCGATGAGGTGCTCTTAGTTCTAAATTTCGGGTTTAACAAGCTTAGGTTGTTGGCACCACTCGAAAATCTGCTCGAACTTGTGTTTTGTAACCAACTTCGATTTTAGGGTTGATGTTCTAAGGGTATTAATCGTGTTCTTGAGCAAAATGATACATTTAGATCGGAAGTAAGGGATTCGCAAATTAAAAAGGGTGTTTTGGTTATAATGGGACCAAAGAAAAGCCGTAGCTCTTATGAAATCTGGAAATAGCTAGGGGTTGTGAATTAGTTTCGAGCGGATGAATATTTGAAGGTTGTGATCGAAAGAAGAAAATTGATTTGAGTATTAGTTTCGGTCGAAACATAGTACATTCGGGCAAGACTTGAATAGGATAAATTGAGTAATTTATGAGTTTCGACCGAAACTCCCCTCAACATGTATAAAAATTGATTGAAATAAGAAAAGCAATTTGAGGGTTTCGGGCTATTGGTCCAAGAACCAATTAAAATTTTAGGTGTGAACTAAGTTTCGATCGAAACTAAAGGTTAGTAGACCTATGAGTTTCGACCGAAACTCATCCCATTTTACCAAATTCGATCGAAACCCTACCCCACGCCCCATGCAATCGATCGAAAGTAGCTATCCACTATGCATGGTTTCGGGCGAAACGGGGTGACGTCATGCTGACGTCAGAGAACGGCGAAACCCATCCCAAAATCCACAATTGATCGAAAGTGATCTTCAATTTTAATTTGTATCGATCGAAACTGTGAGGACGAGTGATGACGAAATCACGCGGCGAAACTCATGGCAAAATTCAAAATCAATTCTTCTTCATTTGTAAGTTTCGATCGAAACCCAAATAATTATAAGACACGGCGAAACTAACCTTAAGTGTTAAGAATCGGGCGAAACTCATGAAAATTAGGAATCAATTGGGTGAATTGATTTAAGTAACTGGTAGTTCAATCGGAAGTAGGAAATCTTACGAGAAATCGATCGAAGCCGAACCCTAAAATTTATAACCTTTCGCCGAGTGATTTAGTAGAGTCCAGACTTAATTCTAACATGACTTAGCATTGAAATTGAAATGGCTTAGCAAACTCAGTATAACAAATCGGGTATGTGGAATCTTAGGGAGCTGGCATAGATTAAATTACTTACTTAACGAAATTAAATAAGGACCAAAGTTAGTTCACGAATTAAATGTACGTCACAAGTCATATATCCAAATTAGGTTCACGACGTAGGATATTTCGAGTACTTAGCTAGCTTAATTAGTTAAGTAGCTTACTGACATGAATGTTTTGTGCCTAAGGTCGGGACTTAGGGAATTTACCAGGGCAGGTAGCTAGTAGTCTACGGACGCCAGGTAAGTAGAAATTAAACTACAACACATAACTTGTTTGCGTATGCCTGTTTTATGTGACTGCGTGCCTATGTGCTTACATGTTTACGTGCTTTAATTGATATGTTTTCACGTGGTAAGCATGTTTAATTTAGTTTGCATTTCATACTCACGTGCATACAAGATCATATGCGGGAGGGTTGTATGAGTCGAGTATGCATTTATATGATGTATCGCTTGAAAGCGATTGATACATTGCCGATATGGGCATGTGTTGTCGACTCGCAGTTGAGTCAAGGGCTGTCCACTATGCTACCAGGGCAGCGTTTAGCGTCGTCGTACTATGATGTAAATATGTACAAGTATATAGATTATGATTGGGGATAGAGGTCCCGATTGGCGAAAAGGCCGTATACATATTATACTATTATTGTATACGTGATGAAATATACTAGGGCAGAGGTCCCGTAGGCGAAAGAGGCCGTACATGTATTATATATTAGGCGAAAGAGGTCGTACATGTATTATATATTAGGCGAAAGAGGCCGTACATGTATTATATGATTAGGCGAAAGAGGCCGTACATGTATTATATATTATTGTGTATTGTAATACCCGTAGAATCTAATTACGGGTTTACGATCTAAGTAGCGAAGAAAATATTTAATTAAGAACTTGATTTGATTAATTAGTATTTTCAATGATACGATGCCTACATATTCTCATGCCTTTAAGTGGCTTAAGTGTCTATATGATTTCATGATTTATGTGATATAATCCTATATGGGCTTATGTGCTTCTGGAATAACTAATTTGGTAGGAAATTCGAGTGGGAACTTGGAAGTAATTTAGTATGAGGTATATAAATATTGGTAGGAGAAATTATTATTAAGTTAGTGAAGAAATTTGAACCATGATAGTAATAATAAAATTGAAGATTTGGGCCATGAGATTATTGGGCCATAGTTGAATTATTTAAAAAGATATTATTAGTACCCAAAGTTTCGATTAAAGGGGCATGATAATAGGTTGCTTAAGACATAAGGAAAAGTAAGGATTATTATCATCATATTATCACGAGTATTCCAAGAAAAGAACTCAATGTCTATCTAATTCTAATACTCCTAAAACGAAAAGCGGAATACCTAATACAAGAACTAACAGAGGAAGACGAAACTTGTGGAAACATCACATACAAACAACGAACTACCAACGGTTTGAAGGTTAGCGACATACCGTACGATACGTTAAGTAGCTAAGGATACCAGGTAAGTGGAGATCCCAACTACAACACATAAATTTATATGTGCATGAATTACATGGTTACGTGCTTGAATGACATGATTATATGCTTTTATGACTTTACGTGAACCCTTATGTGATTTATTTATTTACATGAATTAATTATTACCTGAAGTGGCATGACAAGCACTTCGGCATTATTCACGTACGCATTATCACGTGCATACACGAAGTTACAAGACACGAGCATAAGTCAAATATGATTGCTTAAACACGATAAAAGTTTGCATTTAATGGCTCTTCTATGCTACCATGGTGATTTTATGTCACCGATTTCAAGGCATGACATGACATGACATGTCTCAAGGCAAGGGCATGCATGTGGCGGAAGGTTGCGATCTGGAAGATGGACCCTGAGGAAACAAACGGCACCAAGGGTATAATTGGTGTCAGCAACCTCAGAGTGAGTCTTCCATTGTGACCGTCCGCGGGATCGATAAACTACATTGGGATTGAAAAGGCGCCTTAGGGTTAGCCTCTCAGTGGAAGTATCGTCCGCGTGGCGTATGAAACCACCTTGGGACAGAAAAGGCGCCCTAGGGTTAGCCTCCCATGAGTGGGTATTGCCACTTATATATTTATTTACCCTTAATGGGTTTGAGCTCCATGATGGTGCATAGCAAGATAAGCCATGGGCCCTATAAGACAAGACACGAATTACAATACAAGACAAGACACGAACTACAATACAAGACAAGACACGAACTATAAATAAGACAAGACACGAACTATAAATAAGACAAGACACGAATTACATGATGCGATTAGGAAGCATTGGCGTGGATGCCTTTGCATTTTAGGACATGTGCATTGCATGAATGATTTCCACTTACTGAGCTTTATAAGCTCATTCCACGTTTTTATGTGCTGTAGGTACGATAGAGTCGGACGTTGAGAAACGTCACGACTAAGGCAGGCTGACGGCGGTACTCCAGGGTCTTTTGAGGGCAAGGTTGTACATGGATGACGACCTGTGGAGCGATGTTAAAATGTTTTGATATGATAGACATTTTGGGGCTCCGGCCTTTGTATGATTACGACGATGTAGGTTATGTTTTGTCGTAATATATTATATCATATGAAAAAGTTTTTATTAGACGGGTCTTCCACGATTTACGTTGCGAAAATCCGCCACTAAATATGATTAGAAAGTGAGGGTCGTCACATGTATGTAATGAAATATATTAGGGCAATGCCCGTTGGCGAAAGGACTATATATATATATTATGTATGTAATGAAATAATGCCCGTTGGCGAAAGGACCGTATATATATATATATTATTATGTATGTAATGAAATATATTCGGGCAATGCCCGTTGGCGAAAGGACCGTATATATATATTATTATTATGTATGTAATGAAATATATTAGGGCAATGCCCGTTGGCGAAAGGACCGTATATATATAATTATGTATGCAATGAAATATATTAGGGCGGAGACACGTTGGCGAAAGGGCCGTATACATATACTATTATTATTGTAAATATAATGAAATATATTAGGGTGATGCCCGTAGGCAATGAGGCCGTATGGACGTACTTAGAAAAATTTGGGCAATGCCCGTGGCGATAGGGAGCGACCTGGAGGGTGCGACCTGAGGGTATAAGCGACGCAGGGTGGAACCCTGGTGTAGGCAACCTCAGCGTGGGCTACCAGTAATTTATGAGTTTCGACCGAAACTCCCCTCAACATGTAAAAAAATTGATTGAAATAAGAAAAGCAATTTGAGGGTTTGGGGCTATTGGTCCAAGAACCAATTAAAAATTTAGGTGTGAACTAAGTTTCGATCGAAACTAAAGGTTAGTAGACCTATGAGTTTCGACCGAAACTCATCCCATTTTACCAAATTCGATCGAAACCCTACCCCACGCCCCATGCAATCGATCGAAAGTAGCTATCCACCATGCATGGTTTCGGGCGAAACGGGGTGACGCCATGCTGACGTCAGAGCACGGCGAAACCCATCCCAAAATCCACAATGGATTGAAAGTGATCCTCAATTTTAATTTGTATCGAACGAAACTGTGATGACGAGTGATGACGAAATCACGCGGCGAAACTCATGGCAAAATTCAAAATCAATTCTTCTTCATTTGTAAGTTTCGATCGAAACCCAAATAATTATAAGACACGGCGAAACTAACCTTAAGTGTTAAGAATCGGGCAAAACTCATGAAAATTAGGAATCAATTGGGTGAATTGATTTAAGTAACAGGTAGTTCAATCGGAAGTAGGAAATCTTACGAGAAATCGATCGAAGCCGAACCCTAAAATTTATAACCTTTCGCCGAGTGATTTAGTAGAGTCGAGACTTAATTCTAACATGACTTAGCATTGAAATTGAAATGGCTTAGCAAACTCAGTATAAGAAATCGGGTATGTGGAATCTTAGGGAGCTGGCATAGATTAAATTACTAACTTAACGAAATTAAATAAGGACCAAAGTTCACGAATTAAATGTACGTCACAAGTCATATATCCAAATTAGGTTCACGACTTAGGATATTTCGAGTACTTAGCTAGCTTAATTAGTTAAGTAGCTTACTGACATGAATGTTTTGTGCCTAAGGTCAGGACTTAGGGAATTTACCAGGGCAGGTAGCTAGTAGTCTGCTGACGCCAGGTAAGTAGAAATTAAACTACAACACATAACTTGTTTGCGTATGCCTGTTTTATGTGACTGCGTGCCTAGACGTGGGCTTTGGGCCGGATTGGGCCGGTTCCGGGCCGGTTCTACCGGTTCCGGTTCTACCGGTTCCTGTTCTACCGGTTCCGGCACTGTTCCGGTTCCGGTTCCGGTTCCGGGTCCGGTTCCGGAACCATTTTCCAGGGACCGGACCAGAACCATATGAAGAACCCCCGGGCCTCTTTTGGGCCGGTTCCGGTTCCAGAACCGGAACCGGCCCGTTTAATTTTTTTATTTTTTTTTTTTTTTTTTTTGCTATGAAAAAATTCTTTAGAAAATATCCAAAAAATTTTATTCCAAAAACACAAAAAAAAAGATAAGAAAAGTACAAAAAAATAAAAAAAAAACTACCTAAAAAATACAAATAAAAACATAAAGAAAGAAAAATAAATCTAAAACTTACAAGTTACAAAATCAAAAAAGGAAAAAATATTCGAAATAAAAAATACAATTTATTCGACTTGACTATTAATTAAAACTATGTTAGAGGCCTCTTCGTCTTCGTCCGAACCGAAAGAACGGAACTCGTCGATGGCGTTCTCCCGTCGGTTCTTCGATTCGGCCAAATACCAATCCTTCAATAATGTTAACATTGCGAGGGAAGTCGGGTTAAGGCTCGCGCGTCTGTCGCCGATAATTCGCCCGGAGGTAGAGAATGCGGACTCGGAGGCGACGCTAGACGCTTGCACGGCTAAAACGTCTCGAGCGACGGCGGAGAGGGTCGGATAAAGAGTCGCGTTCGACTTCCACCAGGCCAAAACGTCGAAGTCTTCGGGAGTCTGGAAGTTGTGGCTCAGGTAGAGCTGGATCTCATTCGTGTTCGACCCCGACGCACGCGTTTTGGTCTTCGTCTTTTGCGCCTTCAATCTTCGTAGTAGTCCCATTGCGCCGCCGCCTCCTTCCGACGAACCGGCTTCGCTCGCTGGTACGGGTTGCTCCACGCTATGTCCCTGCTCAGATGCATAAAAAGAAAAAAGTTCTTGGAGAGAAGCGTGAATTGACGCCTTTTGGTCGTCCACTTTCTTTCCAAGAAACTGAGCACAATATTCGAAAAAAATATCAAATGTATCAACACCGCAACTAGGATCGAGTATGGCCGACAAACCGTGTACTATTGGGATGGTTTCCCAATACTTCTTGAACTTCTGCTCCATATTTTGGATGAAACCACCCAAGTATGGATTGTTGCGAAACTCCACGAACTTGTAGCACATCGCGAAGAGGTTTGGGACGAATAAGGGGGACGTCGGGTAGTGAACTCCGGAAAATTTCTCCGTAGCCTCGGCGAACACTTCAAGTATAGACACGACCAAACCTACAATATCCCAATCAAGTGGTCGTAATTCATACCTGGAGGTGGTGCCGACTGCGGCCTCGTTCCAAAAAGGCGTCAACAAGTCCTTGTAACGCATGAAGGTGCTGAGGAGGTGGTACAACGAGTTCCACCTAGTCGGAACTGGCAACGGAAACTTCTTGTATGGGAGGCAGGCGGCAAGGACGGTTTGCTTCCACGACGTTCCGATGCGGCGTTCCCGAAGTAACTTACCTATTACCTTAAACTTTTCTACAATATCTCCCAAAACTTCGTCAAAAGCACATTGCACACACAAGTTAATAATATGGCAAGCGCACCTAGCATGTAATAATTTGCCGTCTAAGGGTAAACTAAGTTGCCTACGAAGGATCCCTATCGCTACGTTGTTCGCGCTAGCATTATCTAAGGTGATAGACATAATCTTATCTTGAATACAATATTTATTAACGACATTCAACACATAGTTCGATATCGTAGTAGCATTATGTTGCGAATCTAGGGGATCTAGGGAAAGAATACGTTTTTGCATGGTCCATGTTTCATCTATCCAATGGGCGGTGACGACTAAATAAGATTGCGACGTAATATTAGTCCAAATATCGGTAGTCAAACTAATCCTACACGTAATGTTGGCTAAATGACTAATTAAGCTAGTTTGATATTCCTTAAAAGTTTCTAACACATATTTCCTAAGGGTTTTACGGGTCACGTTATGGAATCCGGGTTGTATCGTACTCGTAAATTCGATAAATCCTTCACTTTCCGCAATGCAAAAGGGTTCTTCACACATAACTACGAATTTAACTAATGCTTTTTTAGAAATTTCCCTAGTAATAACAAAATTCTTACCCGTACTTACGTTTATTTGTTGTTGTCGGGGTTCGGTCCCTACCGGCTCTAGATCGTCCCCGAAGTTATGTGCCCTCTGGAGGTGTTTTTTCATCGAGCCCGTCCCACCTTGATTCGGTCCGGTCTTAATTGTGTACGGGTGGCGGCACATTTTGCAATAAGCGGTACCTGAAGCGGCATTATTTTTATCCATTTCTAAATCGAAAAAATTCCATACCTTAGACTGCCGACCACGCGGTTGTTGCTTCCTTCTTGTCGTCGCCGTAGAAGCTTGGCTCGGTCCCTCGTCGGTCGCTCTCGTCTGTTCCGGTTCCGTATATCGGTCTCCTCGTCGGTGTCGCCATTTCCCCGAAATGTGTCGGCGTGACCTAAAACCATAAAAACATCTTCGTCACGAGGGTTAGGATTTCTCGATGACGACGCCATTAGTGTAAAATAATAATTCAATTATTGATAATAATAAGTGAGTGTGTGTAGGTAGTAGTGTAGTGTAGTAATAATAAAATAATTATTAATGTTAATAATATTAAATATTAATAGGATGATTTTTTTGAGAGCTTTTTGAGAGAGTTTGGAAGAGATTTGGATGTAATTGTGAGTTAAAATGGTTAAAATGAGGTGGTATTTATAGATTTTTCGTTTGGGGTTAAAACTGTAATTTTACAGTGTTTAAAAATTAAAAAATAAAATAAAATGCAGAAGCCCGTTGGCCCAACGGCTATATAGCCGTTGGGCCGGTTCCGGTTCGGAACCGGAACCGGAACCGCGGATCCGGATCCGGGAACCGGAACCGGTGATCCGCGGTTCCACGGCCCGCTAACCGGCCCAGCCCAAATTAAATGGGCCGGTTACCGGTTCTGGAACCGGTTCAACCGGTTCCGGTTTTGGGCCGGGTTAACGGGCCGGTTTTGGGCCAGTTCCGGGTTGGCCCGGCCCAAAGCCCACGTCTATGCGTGCCTATGTGCTTACATGTTTACGTGCTTTAATTGATATGTTTTCACGTGGTAAGCATGTTTAATTTAGTTTGCATTTCATACTCACGTGCATACACGATCATATGCGGGAGGGTTGTATGAGTCGAGTATGCATTTATATGATGTATCGCTTGAAAGCGATTGATACATTGCCGATATGGGCATGTGTTGTCGACTCGCAGTTGAGTCAAGGGCTGTCCACTATGCTACCAGGGCGGCGTTTAGCGTCGTCGTACTATTATGTAAATATGTACAAGTATATGGATTATGATTGGGGCAGAGGTCCCGATTGGCGAAAAGGCCGTATACATATATTACTATTATTGTATACGTAATGAAATATACTAGGGCAGAGGTCCCGTAGGCGAAAGAGGCCGTACATGTATTATATATTAGGCGAAAGAGGCCGTACATTTATTATATGATTAGGCGAAAGAGGCCGTACATGTATTATGTATTATTATTATGTATGTAATGAAATATATTAGGGCAATGCCCGTTGGCGAAATGACCGTATATATATATATATATATATAATATATATATATATATATATTATGTATGTAATGAAATATATTAGGGCAATGCCCGTTGGCGAAAGGACCGTATGTATGTATGTATGTATATATATATATATATTATGTATGTAATGAAATATATTAGGGCAATGCCCGTTGGCGAATGGACCGTATATATATAATATTATTATGTATGCAATGAAATATATTAGGGCGGAGACCCGTTGGCGAAAGGGCCGTATACATATACTATTATTATTGTAAATATAATGAAATATATTAGGGCGATGCCCGTAGGCAATGACGCCGTATGGACGTACTTATGATATGAAGTCGACGGCCGAAGAAAGTGAAGAGTGTCGTAGATTTAGCTTAATAGCTTTTTTTAACATGTTCTTTAGCTCTAGGCGTTAGATAATGGGTTTTGTTTTCTTGTTGGTTTTTTTGTCCCTTGTGGACCAGTTTCTGCCAATATGGGAGTGTTTGTTTCCCATTGTGGGATTGTGTGTTACTCCTATGTGAGTCTTTGTTCTCCCGGTTGATGATGTACCGGTGAAACTTGTTGGGCTATTTAGCCCCGTATCTTTGTTATTAATCCAAGCTATCGTTTCGGAAAAAAAAAATAATATAATCGACCAAAGTTCCAATTGTGGGCCAATCACATTCGTTTAGTTCCCTTTCTTTTTTTCATATTCTCACAAAACATCACGATAATCTCCGCGCATGACCAAAATGAATTCGAGCTCATGACCTCTATATATTATAACCCGACCACGAATAAATTTATTGAATTACCGAAAAGAAAATAGAAAAAAGAAAAATACTAATCAATAGTACATGGAGTTCACCACTTCACACCTACAACACAATGATTCTTGTTCAATGCCTTTTTTCCCATCCCAATACACTCATAATCACAATAAAAGTCAACAACACTTTGTAAACCACCAACAACCATACCTCTCAAGCACCATACCTCTCAAGCACGCCCTTCTCCAAGCACTTCTTCCTCTTTAAAAGAATGACCGTGGAGCCCCCGCGTAAGGGCCGTCGTAGTGTCCAAGAAGTACAAAACGAACGCCATCACCACGCAGCAAACCAGCATAGGAATAGGCCCGAACACCCACAAAAAGAGAGGGAACGAGAGGTAGAAAGCCCGAAGCCCGAGGGACCAGAAGAAACTCCCCCTGTTCAGACATGTCGCCACGTACTCCATCGCATCCTTGCTGTCCCGGGAAGAAGGCAGCGTCGCGAGGAAGCTGACGTGCGCGTAGTACCTTATCGACTGAACGTTGCACAGAAAGGCCACGAGGAAGCAGAGGAGGATGGTGAAGAACTTGGTCGAAGTCATCAGTGGGGTTTTGTTTCCGTAGAGAAGGCCCGAGGTTGGTGTGCTCGACTTGTTGCTGACGTATACGCTTATGAGGGAGCTGAGTGTTATGGCTGTTGTTGCTAGGAGGGTCGAGGCCATTATGTTGTTTCGAATCGTTTGGATGGCTAGTACTCCGTTCTTGAGTGGATCCTGTAATAAAGATTTCGGTCTGAAGAAGATGAATCATGGGTTAACATGGAGGTTGCACTAAAGAGGTGGAACTTGGAAAAGAAATCATGAGACTATGTATATAAGCCCTACTCAGACGAGTAATCCAAAGACTGTATTTTGACTGCTATGAACAAACTGAAACATAGTGCAGTTATATTACTCTTGCTAGATATGCCAGTGGTTCTTCCTTAACATTCCCAGTTCATGGTGGAAAGCGAAAACCATCCCAAATCAAACGTTTATGCAATCCAACAACCATACGAACACAACAAATAGGGATTTTTTCAGCCCGAATCTTGGAAGGTGATGGAATCATCGGTAGAAAAGAGGTTACATAAAGAGATATCATAAGACTGTATGTATTTATATAAGCCCCTACCTCAGAGGAGGCAACTAAAGGCTGCTGTGAACAACTACATTAACCAGTTATTACTTTATGAGACTTCTTTCTATTGCATGATATGGCAATGGCTCTTCCCTTATCATTCCCAGTTCATATTATTACAATTACTTCTGTCCATACTCCTAAGCCAATATATATGCACGGTGAAAGAGCAAACACCATCCAAAATCCAATCCACTGTTGATTTCAAATCCCACAAACCATATGGACGCACAACAAGCAAATGCAGGGAGGATAGAAACGGCATATTATCAGGAAATCAATTAATCGATAAGCGAATAAGAGAAAGGAGAGAAATAAATTACGGTCATGAGGCAGAAGACCCATTTACGGCGGCTCTCGGCGTTCAGGCCAATCACGGTCCGCCGTGGATGGCGGGCGATGCTGTAAAGAAGCCAGACATGGTATACGAGGAAAATCGCCAGGCCCGCCGGGACAAGTACGAAGTCGAGCTGCTTCTCTTCCATGGCGACGATGAATTAATCCTTGCAATTGATGATCCTTTGTCGTCTTCTTCACTGAGATTAACTAGAGACTTCAGCTCATTCATGGTAGGTTTCATGCTCTGCTACTGATTGGTGAACAAAGTACAGGTGGCAATTTACACTCGAGAAATTCCATTTAAAAGAAAATGGATAATTATTACATTTTAATATTGTAATAAAAACAGTACGGCCGTGACGTGTTTATTTGTCATGGGCCGTGATGTGTGTGGCCCATTGGGCCGGAAATTAAAGCCCATTTAAGAAGGTAAACACATTATTATTCAACGAAAACGAAAGCCACACTTGGACAAGCGAAAAACCAAATCTACCCCTATGAAATTAGGCTGCTACAATAGCCGTCGTCTAACGGCGTCGTTTTCACTTGCCGGGAGCGGTGGTCATCATCTTCCTGAACTCCTTGAAGCTCACAAACCCATCCCCGTCGGCGTCGACGGATTTGATCATTCCGGCGCATTCGTCCACCGAGCACCGCTCGCCGAGGCGCGTGAGGATGAGGTGGAGCTCCGCCTTTGAGATACGGCCGTCGCGGTCCTGGTCGTAGAGCTCGAACGCCTCCCTCAGCTCCTTGTCGGAGGATCCGTACGGATCGGATTCGCCGTTGCAGAAGGCTGCGAATTCCTTGAGGTTGATGTACCCATCCCTGACCAAAATCAACCAATCGCTCAACTCAATCGAATTCAGATAAATTGGAGAATCTGCATTTGCATCACGATCGAAGAAGAAAAAAGACTAACCTATCGGTGTCGATCTCCTCCATCATACGCGCCGCCTCGTCGGCAGAGACGTCGTTGGAGCCGCCGGAGAGAGCATTCATAACGCCGCGAAGCTCCTCAGCGGAGATCTTGCCGTCGCCGTTGGCGTCGAAGCGATCGAACACCGTCTGAACCTCGTCGGGGTTCTGAAGGTACGCCGACGACAACTGCTTCGTCTGGTTCGAGGTTAGCTCCGCCGCGCTCGCCATTTTCTCCGATCTCTTTTTCCTCTCTTTCTATTTCGAGCAGATAATCTTAGACTTTTAGTGGCTGAAATGAACGTCAACCAATTAAAACGCACATATCTATATATAGACACTACACGTCACATGTGGACGAGGAAATAGTCCGCTAACAGTCTCAATAATTATCTTTTCTTGGACATTAAAAAAAAAGGAAAAAAAACCCAACTAAATTACACAGTTTCGGTGAAATTTAGGCTTCCCATCACATAGGAAGGAATCCATGTTTATTTTGTTTTTTTTTTTTTTTTCTTTTTATCGGATCAATGTCTCGACATAAACTCGAATAACTGGAAAATGATCTGCAAAATAATACAAACGCAGGGCAGAATCTTGTAAAGACAGTCATAGAACAGGTCGGGCCGGGCCTTTAACGGGCTTTTCCGACCGAGCCGAAAAGGCGAATCTTTTCAGCAACGATAGCTTTCATGGCTTCCTTTGCGGACGACATAACATTGATAAGATCTTTCTCATGAATCTCATCAGGCTTTGAGAGCGAGTCCATGTACGCCTTCCTCACTTCGGTGTTTACGTTGAACTTTCTCACGCCAAGTTTTATGCATTCCTTTTATTACGAAGCAGTCGTTCGATCGATTAGCGCAGCAAAATACGGGCGGAATTTTTCGAATCACTTTGAATGAGCTGTCAATGTCATTACCTTGATGGTGTTCTCGGGCAAGCCCGACGCCCCGTGAAGGACGAGGTGAACTCCTTTCTTCGAACTCATCTCATACAAATCCTAAAGAAAAAAAAAAGAAAGAAAGAAAGAAAATTTACGACCTGTTGACACTGGGTGTTCGTAGTTCGGTATACCGATCGAACAAACCGAAATACCGAAATTTTGGTACGTACCGAACCGAACCGAACCGAACCGAAAATTTTCGGTTCGGTATTGGGTACATAGGTTTAAAAATTTCGGTATTTCGGTTCGGTATACCGAATTACCGAAATTTTTAAATTAAAATATATTATATTATATTAATATTGAAAATATAAATATAATTATATTAAATTATATATATTAAATATTACAGAAATTATTATTTTTTTTACTTTTTGATCGGAAATTCGGTTATTTTGGTATAAACCGAATTTACCGAAAAAAATCCGGTAAAAACCGAATACCGAACCGGGAAATTCGGTTTGGTATTCGGTTTTTAAAATAGGGGTACCGAAACCGAAATTTCGGTTCGGTTTTGGTACGGTATGTACCGAACGAACACCCCTTTATTAATGGCTCGAGACAACATATTTTGAAAAACTGTTACTTACCTTAAGCAAATCGAGTCTGAGATTTGGACCGGTAGCTGGGTATTTTCCGTGTACATTTCCTATGCAAACAGCCAAAGCATCTATGCTTGTCGCATCGATGAATTCGCTCGCCTGAAATTTTGAAAAACTAGTAAGACCATTTCTCAGACAGCAATAAGATTCAAGACTACGATTATTTTGTTCCTTCTATGAAAGTTTTGTTTTTTCTTTCTTGGAGAAGCTGACACTAACCTGTTTAACATCGGTTAATTTTGCTTCATAGTGTTCTACAGTTAGGTCGTCTTCCGTCCCAGAAAGTCTCCCCAGCTCAGCCTCGACCATCAAATCTTTTGCGTGCGCTAAGTCTGAGACGTATTTGGTAAGCGCAACGTTTTCTGCAAAGGAAAGGTGCGATCCATCGGCCATGATCGAATCGAATCCCTGGCAAGATTGGATTTTTAGAATAAAACATCGGATTTTCTCGCATAACTAACAATCTGTTTTGGGATGAGTTTCGAGGAGCTTACCAATTCTAGAGATTCAAGTAACTCTGTTTTAGAGCTTCCATGGTCGAAGTGCACCGTTATAGGAACCTGACACAGAAAAACGACAGTTGCACATGATCGTAATTGTCCTTTTCTAACACGACGGTATTCTTGCACGGACGATAAACATTAACTCTGTTGTTTTTGTCATAACAATTATAGTCCATAGCAATAAACTCAGCACTGAGTGATACTTACAGTGGAGTTTTCTGCTGCAGAGATACAGCAGGCAATCAATGGAATTCCTCCTTGTTTCAACGCGCTAGGATGGATCTGGGCGAAGAAAAGCATATAATCTTACGGTAAACCACTTCTTTAAAATTTAATGGTAAAAAAAATGTAGAAGCATTATGCGAACTAAAACCTGCAAAATAGCGGGACTTTGTTGTTCCTCGGCTGCAGAGACAACTGCTTCAACTCCTTCGAGATTGTACACGTTAAAAGCACCAACAGCATATCCACCACTTTCCGCACTCTAATGCAGGTGAAAGATGTTAATTAGGTTTGATTAAAACACGAATGAACGAAAATGATAGAAGTTCGAGAAAAGATTATTACCAGTAGCAACTTTTTAGTCGAAAACCGACCCTGAAATGTCCATCGTTCTACCACTTCAGCCACAGCTTCACTATTACCAACGTTCCCTGCGTGGCGAGATTGTGTCAGAAAAATGAAAATGAATAGAATATAAAAAGAACTTGAAAATATTATTCTCATTGTTACCTGGAAATACAATGTAAGGAACTCCTGGGTGTTTGCTTTCAGGGCCGAGCTGCCATAGAGGTACCCCAGCAAGAGCTTGACCAACTATTTTGGCTTTTTTTGCCTCTAGTGCTTTCGTAGCAATAACTGAAGAAGTAATTCCACCCTGTAGTAGTGAAACGAAAAGAATTTTGACGTAATTTGACTAACGTAAATAGAGTAGAGATCATCAGAGACTTGGAGGTAAAGAAGGTAGATAATAGTCAAGCTACTGAAAATTAAACAGGAAAATCCTATCAAATGCATGTTCAAGAATGCTGCTAAGTTTTTATGTAATATTTGGAAAGTAAAGTACCTTGGCAAGAATGTAGCGGGGTTTTGCATTTATCCTCCGTACTATTTCGACGAGGGCAGAGCTTACTTTGGAGTTGATCTCTAAACTTTCAGAAGCAGCTGGCTCAAAGATGAAGGTGTTCATTAGCAACATCTAAACGGTTGGTGACGAAGTTTGTACTAGAAAAACTCACTTTTTCCTACAATAAGCTCTCGGCTAGTCATTACAAGAGTGTCTTTTCCTCTACGTATGTACACCTCAGCAATCTCAGCTGCCAGGCTTACCTCCTCTTCTCTTTCCTCTGATGATCTCATGGCAACTCTATCAACAGAAACCTGTTGCATGCAAAACAAGCAACAAGTACGAATTATTTCTAATTTTAGTAGTCTGCTCTTCCTCATATGCAAAAGCCACAACGAGGCTCATTACATCATCATCAAAAAGGGAAATTAGCTGAAATACCTCAATGCGTTTCAAGGCATCAGCTCTTTGCGACAGTAGCACTTCAACCTGTGAAACATTAAGATAATCTCATACCATACACTCAAGTTATTAACACATACTACATCATTGAACTCTGGTAGTAAATCTGACCTGTTTTGTAGTTTTTGGGACATAAGAACCTACAATTATAAGCCCACCAGCCCTTTCCCTGGATAGTCCAAGATCATTCGGCAATAATGGAGCTTTTGAGAGGATTCCAACGCGTGTAGAAACAAAACTAGCTGCAGTGCGGCATAAGAAGCTCTTCCCTTTAAGTTCTGCCTGTGAGAAAGAGAGAAGCGAATAATGTAATGAGCATTTCTTGTCTGTAAGTAAAAGAGATTAACGTAAGATGTTAAAAGGTAGAAAAGGCACCTGAATCATTCCTAAAGCAAATACAGCCATGTCTCTTTCGCTAGCAGCGTTAACTACGCATACAGAACCCTGTTTCAAAGAAATGTCATAAAAGCCTCAGCAAAGATATAGGTTAGTTAACTTCCAAGTGGATCATAGAAAAAAAAGCTAGCATGCATAAATCGTATGGGTCCTTGTTTTGCGAGCTTCTCAAAGGCAGACCTATGAAAAAAAAAAAAATTCATTTAGTACCTTTTTCAAACCACAGAGACGTTCGCAAACAGCAGTAGGTCCACCCTTTCTTAATAGATGGATCGAGATCGAAGCAACGCTGTTTGATGGAATTCGGCCTCTAGTTTTTTCCTCGACCCACTGAAACCTCAAAACAGATAATTCACTGAGAATGCATTTGCATCGCAAATAAGAACAAATACCCGCCTTAACATATGTATATAATAAGGGTCACAAAATACAACGAAGCCTGAATATCTCCAAGGTATTTTTCAATTTTAAGCACTGCTACTAATTCCGAATGAATGGGTTTTGAGGATTCCAACGTAAAATCAATTGGTGGTAGGTGGGAGAGCATATTGTGTGCGCACGTGTGTGCGTGTATATGTTGATTCAAGTTAAATTTCCTCTCAACGTGGAACAAATGATTTCAACGGATTGTAACATATATGATACCTCCCGTAGATTGGACGATCTATAGCCAAAAGAAGCGTCTTTAGCAAACTCCGTCTCACCAGCAGGGATGAGCCTGAAGTGAGAACAATCGTTAAGTCGAAAGTTTACGTTAAAGAATATATTGTAGGGCTAAAACCTAAAAAATACCTATCAGAATCAGCAACGTAGTGTATGTCTCGGATAGTGTAGCGGCCTCCTTGCAGAAAGAAGGGACAAATTATCCATGCATCGACCTCACCGATCACAGAAATGGCTGCATCTGCTTCCTACATACAATGAAAAAGCATTGGAATCATCAATAATGTCCAGAAATAGAGGATATAAGAGATGCTGCTTATATTATCATGATCTTGCCTCAGGGAAATGCCCTCTTAATGTCGAATCACCTCGTAGAACAACAGTGTATTCAGCATCAGCCACAGTCTTTGCAGCTATAGACAACTTGCTGCAGATCTCTTTTATTAGAGCACTAGCCTGTTCCAAAAGTTCATTAATTATTGATATGATGTGTAGAAAGGAAACTGAATAACATAACCACGTGCTCTCTCTACCTTCTCAGAACTTAATGAACGTGAATTCGTCAGAATGAAAAAGCATCTAGGCTTTCGAGAGAACTGTTCAACCAGTGACTCAACGCTCCTGGTGTAAAGCAGAATATTTACGTAATCGTGTTCAGATTTACACAAAAGAGTAGGGATTTGATGTTTCAAATTCGAACAGATTTTACATAGGGCAAAATTATTTTATTTTCTATCACAAAACCTGCATTAACTAATCTAGTTTGACGAACGACAACTAGAAGTCATGCGACTTACCATTCTGTCAATACATCGATATCGTGAACAGTTTGAGTCCCGGTCGGATCATCATCTAAAACGACCAAAGTTTTCAACTTTTTTTGATTGAGTTCAATTATATCTTCAATAGGATCTGTGGGCCACTCTGATGGTAGAGACTGAAGGACTGATTCTTTACTCAAAGCATGAGACGTTCCTTCGACTTTGATGCCAGTAAGTACCTCATATACCTGAGAACTCCAAACGATTTAGAGAATACCACTAATATAATTGGGTGGCCATATAATTAACCAAAATGATCTTAAGTGCTCCGAAAAAAAAAAAAAAAAAAAAAAAAAAAAAAAAACTGAGGATGTCAAACCTTTACAACAGCAGCATCGTCTAGTCGGCCCCATCCAGCAGCTGAACCTGCTCAACAAATAAACTGCTTGTTTACGAAGTAAACTAGAAACACATTTCAACAGAAGATAGAATATCATTCAAAATAAAAAAAAAAGGGGGGATTTAACGATATAGTTGATAAAATAATTTCGAAGTCAAGTCATGTGCTGTCAAACATCATATAAAATAAAATTGAAGACAAAAATCAGCTTACCTGACAGAAATAGTTGATGAGCGACATTTGAAAGATGTAAAGGAACCCTGCGGGATGAAGCTTCAAGAGATACGATACCCTGCGAGGGTATTACGATTATGAATATTTTGGTTAGGGAAGCTCATAAAAAAAACACTTGTTTGTTATGTTGAAAGTTGTTCCGCGGTATTTACCAGATCCTTCACAAAGATATCGAGTGCAGACAAAGGAGTGTAATCATTTTCCACCATGTGTGGACCGCGGTTCTCTAACATCCTGCCAGAAAAAAAGAGAAAAAAAAGTCCAATGTGTTAATGTCATTCTAGAATCCAAAGACAATGAGAGTAAAAACGGTTCTTTCTTTTGTCTCAATGTTTACTCTTTTGTTCTGGTGAGGGAAGTGATATTTGCAGTTCAGGAGGTTAATAACACGGTTACAAAATAAAGAAAGATTGTCGTAATGAAATTCCACTCAATTGAATATATAGACCTAATACCAAGATGTTCCAGCGCTACAGGCGATAACATCAAATAATAATCTTGTGTTAAGACCCAATCGAGCCCCAAACGCCATGGCCTCTGCTGCTGAAGCAATATGAACTCCAGCGAGTAGCTGGTTTATCATCTTTACACCACTAAAAGGAAGAAGTGATTGTATACGGTGAGAAGATATATATATATATATATATATATATATATAAATAACGATTAGCAGAAAGCCAGACATATTAAAAACAAGAACCCGACGGATAAATAGTTAAGGGGAGCAAGGAAGATATAATGTTTGACATACCTTCCAGCTCCACAGCCTCCATTTATAATATAGAGCTTCTCACTCATCGCTATACCAGAAATAATTATTTTTATCATATTTCAAATAACATACCAAATATAAAAATCAGTATCTACAAAAATGTGGGCTTATGTCACAACCTGAAAGGACAGCACCAGCATGTTCCAATGATTCATCAGTGCCAGAGGCCATTATCTGGAGTAAGGGTTAGATTAATAACTACTGAAGGACCACTTGAGTAAACATAGGAGATGCAAGTAAATGGGCAACGCAAGTACTCTTACTGTAAGTGTTCCATTGGCGGCTCTCTTCACGCCACCAGAAACGGGAGCGTCAACCAACTTCAAGTTCTTATTTTCATCTGCGTAATGTAGAGGGAATTAATCCGACAAAAATAAGGACATGTTACATTATAAGATCTGTCATTACGTAAAGATTAGGAGAAAAATGGGTAGATATGCGCAGAAATAAAAGAAACCTACTGTTCAATCTTTGCTCTAGGCGAGTTACAAAAGCTGGAGAAACAGTAGAGGAAAGAATAACAGATGCTCCCGATGGAAGTGCTGTAACATACGTTGGAGATAAAAGAAGCTAAAACATTACGCTATAATAGGCACTGTCAATAGCTATAAGAGATGACACTTTGAGATTTAGTAAGATACCGTAAGTTATGTTGTTCGGTTATGTACAAACTTTTGATTATTCATTATTTTCTACATTTATATTGGTACCTGACACAGCACCATGGTCTCCATACAAAACACTCTCAGCTTGATATTCATTTGTCACCATGATCACGAGTACATCGACATCTGAAAAGAAGTATACGTGTGAGGTGACTGGAAAAATACGCTTTTCTTTCATATACGCATTAAATGAGACGTATAATCGGGTTTCTGAACTTGTCTGATTGAATAACTAAACTAATGAGAATCAATGTTTGTTTAAGTAACTGTGAAATTGCATGGAACCTCAAAAAAGGTCACTTTTCAGCTACCTTTGGATACTTCAGCCGGACTGTTTGCAGAAACTCCACCTTCACTTTCAAATCGGGATAAAGTAGGTTTATACACCTGTCATTGTATATAGTTTCGTTCAAATATCTGAATACTGTCTGATCAATTAAGCGAAAATTTTCAGGCAATTTCCTCATGATTATACCACAAACAAAAAAAAAACTTGGCTGAGACTGGAAAAACAAGCATAAACTACAATAATCGTGATACATCATGCAAATAAGTGAGTGTTTACTTACATCAAAACCTACGACGGAGAAATTCGACTTCAACAAATGCGTTGCCATGCCAAATCCCATTGCTCCTAAGCCAATAAATCCGATTCTCCTCACATGCTTTGATTTGCTAGCCAAATTACTAGCAAGTTCTTCTGGTTTATAGGCATTTGCATTGATGGCATTAGTGATGTTCACTCCAAATAACTTTTCCAATGCCTGTGTGTTGCAGAAGTTGGAGAACATCGATCATAATTTTTCGCTGAAAAAAAAATAGCTCAAAATATCTCAAACAAGCTTCGAAAATCGTATTACGTCATGCAATGTAGCATGCTCATCGTCCTTCGACAAATGTAACGATCCTGAAAACAACAGCAAAAAATTTAAGTACAGCAAAAACAATCAGCCATTATTTTAAACATCACATATTGTGAATATGAGAGTTGTAGCATACCCGCGAGAATTTGTTGGTGAGAAACAGTCAAAAGTGGCAATGGAAAAGTCCTTGACTTTGCCAGGTTCAATACTTGTCCCTTAAATATACCCCAAAAAATAACCAAAATGTTGAGCAAACTAACATCAAAGATAATGATATGCACAATTTATCATTTTGGAGTAGACGTCTCAACAACTGTTGAGTTTTACCATTTTTTGAATTAGAGCATTGATTAGATGATGTGTGGACCGGTCACCCCGTAGCAGATGGGGAACGTATTGTTTGAAAACCCTGAAAAATAATGAATCGGATGGGAAAGGGAATTGAACTTGCTAGTAAACTTGATTTTCATTACTAACACACACGGAAGAAAAAAGATCAACTACAGAAATATATGAACGGTTGAGTTCAGATAGAAGAAGTAAAAGCTGCGTTTCACACTAAATATATGAACGGTCTGAGCCAGAATGCACCCAAAATTTTTATGTTTTAGGAACAAGAGCGCAACTGCGAATGCAATAGAGAAGCAGACTATTTAAATATTGCAACTAGCACCTAAGCAAAAAAATAAGCATCGCCAGGCAAAGAAAATGTACCATGCGACTTACCACATCTCTGCTGTTCAGATTCAACATAAAATACAGAGCAGTTACGAAAACACACACCATGAATTTCCAGCTGCGTTGGAGATTATATCATAAATTATCAGTGGATGGATCCCAGCTTGAGTACCAAGACAAATGGCTTCAAGTGATGCCATAAAATGAATCCCTTCAAGAAGCTCGATTACCATTTTACTTTTACTGCAAGAAACCCAAGTATATAGAAACATGAAACAGAGTATCGAGCATATCTAATTAGGAAACCTGATCCGATAATCTTTATAGGCATATAATATTTCATTAATATCATCTGAGAATGATACAGAGTACTGTGTTTTCAAAGACAAGCTCTCTGAGACTGCACCTTCCTGCTGATATGTCATCCTCAAAAAAGAAAAGCTTCTCACTCATGGCTGACGACAGTAAACAAAGCAGAAATTACAAATGTGATCATTATATTGAAGAAGACTTCAAAAGCAACATATCCGAGAGATTCTCTCAAACTATACGGCAAAAAGAAAAATGAAAAATTCGGACCAGATAGGAAAGGTTGAACTCGTGAGCTAGATCCCGGTCTTCCAGAAGAAACAATCTGACAAATTATTATCATAAAAAGGGAAAACGGCATTCTGCTACTTACCGATGCGTGTGCTCCATACTGATTATTTAAAAAAAAATTAACAAATTTAAAACTTTACCACCATTTTCCCATCTAAAGCTTCAGAAGATGCTTTGAAGGCATACATATCAACCATAGTTTCGATGTGATACTCCTCTGCATTAAGGACGAAGCACATGAAATGAGGGAAATAAGACGGTGTCAGGTCTACGAAGAAGAGCTAAATTCAGCATCCATGTCACGTCCAATCCAAATCAGCGTAAGGTATTGAAAGAGATGGGCCATTAATCCAACATGTTTAGAAGTGAAAATTTTGCATACAATTTGACTCGAGAAACAGTAAAGTTAAGAATGGAACTAATCAAGATTAAACATCGCGTTAGGACATATACATTGTTAGCATCAGAGGTTTGGCAAAGACTAAACAAAATGAAGCAAATCTACGCATACATAAAGATAAAAGAGAAACATCCCAACTAGAAGCAGGACAGTTATCATGGACAGAACAGATAAAGGCATCCATCCACATTTAAATTAGGATAAAAAAAAGGATGTAATAAAAACACTAACTAGTATAATAGGAGACGCAAAAAAATACCGGTAAGACTTTTCTCCAGCTTCTCAATATGTCCCGGGAGGATGGTTGTATGAATAATTACAATAACATCTTTTGGCAATCCTAGAAATTCAAGTAAATAATTTTAGTCCACTTTATACAATAAAGAGTCAATTGATGATGAATGATCTGCATATATAGGTAGGAGACCTTCGAGAATCCCCTTTTCGCCGTAAAAAAGATCCTTTGTTTGATCAACATGAGCTATCAGTACTATCAAAGCATCAACACCTGCGTGAGTAGAGTAACATGCAACTTTCATGGAAAGTTTCTCTCTCGCACATAGACATAATCAACGGTGCAGACATCATTACCCATAATTTTGCAAATACTAAGAAAAGCCAATATATGGAAGTGGAACTATAAGAGAGCTGAATATGTTGTCCCTCACCTTGTTTTGCTTGACTGATCGTTCCACATTGTTGGCCCCCTAGCTTGGTGAAGCTATCCATCTGAGGACTTACAGTCTGCAGTAAAGATACATATAAAATTTCAATTTATACAGTGACTGATACAAGTTATGGAAAAAAGAAATCATTCATCATTACTCGTTAGACAGAATCTACAGTTACTAAGAATATACTATGTACGAGTACTACAAGTTCGGCAAGTATGTTCGATTCAAAAGTTCACCACGTCAAAAACTAATCGATGAAGAAAAAAATGAAAATTTACGCTTAGGAACTTCTTGAAGTGCTCGTGAACATCCAAAGCCAAAATACAGCTACACGAACTAAAAAGCTCTGATTCATCAAAGGCTCCGAAAACAATAGACGCATATGCGATGCGAAAAGGATGAAGAAAGACGGAAAACAAAAACATCCAAAAGGTCAATTAACCTCAAATGCCCGAACTTCATAATCTGCACGGAGAAGAGAAGCAACCAATTCCAACGATACGTCATCCAACCCAACGAATCCCACTACACCTCGAACCATTTTGTGAAGCAGAGCAATCGCGAGAAGTCAAACTCTGTGTGTTTCTACAGTGTACAAGATTCAAACGAGCAATTAGTACTTAATAGTGCTTGATGTAATCGGTTTTCCAATTTTGCAAGTCAACGTGTAAGTATTGAATGTGATCTGTTTTAGTGGGAAAATGTACCGAAATATCGATATACCGTCCTTATCGTATCGTAACGTACCGAAAATATCGAAAATTTTGGTATATCGAAGTTTTTGGTAAGGTATGATACCGTACCGAAAATTTTTGGTACGGTAATGGTATGAAAAATTTGAAAATTAGGTATACCGAAATACCGAAATACTAAACTTTTTAATATTTTACATACATATATATATATATATACACACCTACATATACTATAAATGGATAAAATTATTATAAGAATCTCTTTTTAAATTTATTTAGCCTATCAATTAACTATACCCTTGTCGCCAACCATATTTTGTTAATCTTCACTAATTTTTTGTTAATCTTGATGCAATTACTTTTTGTTAATCTTCATTAATTTTTTCAAATAGCTGTTTTGTTTTAATTAATCTATATATGTTGTATTTTGTGGTTATGTAAAGTTCTTTGTCTTATTTTAAGGTTATTTTATGAATTAAAAAATCTTTTATTTTGGAAATTTTGGTCTTAATAATCCATCTTATTAAGCCTAAGGAGTTTGAATTTATTAAAAATTCGAAAACAACGAATTAACGAGTTACGAGACACGCATTGTTAAAAACCCTCCGTCTGAATGGTATAGAAGGTATGATACCGATACCATACCAAAATTTTGGTATGATACCCTATCGAAATTTAAGGTATACCGAAATTTTGGTATGGTATTGGTATGATTTTTTTCAATACTGAAATTTCGGTATGGTATACAGCATCACAGTTTTGGTACGGCATCCGTACCCAATGTTTTAAAAAGCGTATTGCGCACTGTGTCGCGTTTTAGTGCTGGTAGCGCGTAGCGTAAATAGCGTAGCGCATTGCGTGAGTATTTCGAGTAAAAACATTTATAATGCAAATATATGTATATATACGTGGGTAGCCTAGAACCATATAAGTAAACATACCAATTTTAAGTAGCCCCAACATGAAAGTAAGCAAAGCAAGTCTAAGAAACATTCAGATATTAATCGTTAAAAAAGAGATGAGTGGGATTGGAGAGGCAGAGAAGAGTGAAGATCTGGCAGATGTGATAAAGACGCCAAAAAAGAGCAAGAGTCCCCATATTGCTACTTCTGTGAGCAAATTTGAGGTCTGAATTTGGTTCTCGATCCTAAAGATTGGTGTAAGACCTGTAAAACTTAATTAGGGATATTGTAGAGTTAATTACGTTAGGGGGATAGGATTTTGGGTGAAATGCCTTATTCAAGACATGTAATCAATTCATGCCCAATGTGCGATACATGTTCACATGTTTTTACGCGACTTATGTGTCTAAATGGTTTCACGTAACGTGATTTATAGGAGTTACGTGCTACAAATTATAACTTAAGGAAATGTAGAACCCGAGTCCCCAATTGATAGGCCAACCAATGTGCGCATGTGCTTTATAGGATTAATTGAATTTCGAAATGCTAACTAAGTGATTATACGCTAATTTACGTGCACATCCTATACTTATGAGATTTTGTGAATTTTATGCCTATGTGATTATGTGATGATGAACTTGGAGGTTTTCGAAAAAAAAAAAAAAAAACTAGAATGATAGGAAGTAAGGTAATAATATTGGTAAGAATAGAAAGTCGGGCTAGGATTAAAACTTAAGCTAAGACCCAAGTGAATGAATTTAAACCCAAGTAGATTTATAAGGCTTTGTCCAAAGTAACATATATCCCTTAAATAATGTTAGCCCAACTCTATGAGGACTTGATGAAGGCCCAGATAAGTGATTTCTTTGGCCTGGCCCATGTTATTAGAGATAGATTATGGGAGACAAAGTCCCTTAAATCATGGGAAACCCACGCCAACAAATGTTCCATCACCCCTACCTTGAAAATATCTAACCAAACACCATTTCAAGGTTACAAACCCAATTAGAAATAACACTCATCGAAGCTCAAGGAAAGAAAGAATTTGGAGCCGAGATGTTCAAAGCAAGAACTTGAAGGATTCGAAACTTAAATAAGGAGAGGGAAGAGAAAATCGAAGAGTAGCTTTGGAGAAGGTATGAAATCCTTGCGATGATGTCCTTACGATTTCTCAGTTCGTGGTTGTCAAAATCTAAGTTTGAAATCAACTCGGTTAGGGTGTTAGCACAAGAAACCTGTCAAAATGATACTCGTTGGCTCATGCGAATTATAGAGAATTAGGAGAAATAGGGGGCGAAGAACGTTTGAAGATTGAAGATGATGGTAAATGTCGAGCATAATGTCGGGTGAAATGTCGAGACATTCCAAGGCAAAATGTCGAATGTTATATAGAATGTCGAGTTAGCACATCGTGATTTATTTAAAGACACATATCGAGATTTATGTTTGAAATTTATGTCGACATTTTCAATTGCAAATGTCGAGAGCGACGAAAGATGTCGAGACACTTCCAAGGTAAAATGTCGACATTTCCATTGTACAAATGTCGAAGAATAAAGTCGGGATATCCGAGTAAAATGTCGAGGTTTAGATTGAACCCTATGTCGACATTTCCATTGTACAAATGTCGAATGATAGATAAAATGTCGAGCTCAAAGAAATCAATAAAAATGTCGGGAGTAGTCATGTCGACATTTTCTACAAATGTCGAGTCGCAATGTCGAGTTAAAATAGTTCAAAATGTCGAATTCAAAGAAAGCGATATAAATGTCGAGACCTATGTTAAATTTATGTCGATATATCATATCGAGATTTTTGTAATGTCGAGCGAAATTAAGAACAAAATGTCGAGATCTTTAAATAATTTAAATGTCGAGTTCATAAATATACAATGTCGAGACCCATTCGACATATAATGTCGAGATGCAAAGTAAAATGTCGAGATAGTTGAAAATGTCGAATCCTTTTAGTGTGATGTCGAGACTTAATGTTTAATCCGCCTCGATATCTTTTAAGTGATAACAGTATAAATGTCGAAAGCATGAAAACTCGACATCTTTAGAAACATAATATCGAGATCCACCTAATAACACAAATCGAAATCTATCTTGGAAGAATATATCGAATCTCTGCCAAAATCAAGTTGAAATTCCACGCATGTAAAGTCGGGCGAAACCAAATAAAATCAAACGACTTTCGCCGAGCCTTTCACAAAAGAAAATTTAAATTCTCTAACTTAGAAATTCACTAAAGGGCCGAGAACTTTACTTAAAAATAATACGGGTATAGAAATCGACTGATTTGGGAAAATTTAATGAGGCAAATCGAGAAATGCGAGGTCTAGGGAATTTATACAAAGTCTAAATAACTAAACATGACGAAAATTATTGTTTCGACGAATTATCCAAGGAAAGCAAACGTACTAACATCATAACCCTTTTATTCTAAAAGGTCGTACGTTAGGAGCTAACGGGGAAAATATTAATTACGCTCGGACGACAGGTAAGTGGGACTCTTCCACTACAACACACAACACATTATGTGTGTATTATTTGCGTGTCTACGTGCTTCTATGTGAATTATTTCATGACATGAATTACCCATTACATGACATGGCATGAATGATACTTTATATGACATGGCACGACAAGGCATTGGTATTTCACACTTGCATTTCACGAGCATCCACGAGTCTCACGAGGGTTTTATGACATGACATGACATGACATGACAAGAGATATGCTTGATCGCCGGGGCGCGACATATAGTAATTAACTAAAATATATTTACAAACCAACACACGTGCAAGACAAGACGTGTGATATGGTATTATATACATATATTATTATTAAGTATGTAATGAAATATATTGGGGCAATGCCCGTGGACGAAAGGGGCATATACATATATTATTATTATGTATATAATGAAATACATTAGGGCGAGGACCCGTTGGCGAAAGTGCCGTATACATATATTACTATTATCATACATGTAATGAAATATAATAGGGCGGAGACCCGTTGGCGAAAGGACCGTATACATATACCACTATTTTTGTAAAAATAACTCATTATCAAACAACACACGTGCAAGTCAAGAGACGTGTGGATTACTAATATTACTATGACAACCCACGTGCATGACAAAGAGACGTGTGGTTACCACTATTACTATGTTAACACACGTGCAAGACAAGAGACGTGTGGTACGGCCTTTTTATGCTACGAGGGGACTTCTACGTCACCGATATCATGACAAGACACGTGCAAGACATGAGACGTGTAAATCGGGCGAATGCCCTCGTAGCAGAAATTGCCGAGGACCCTACAATATAAGACACGTGCAGGACAAGAAACGTGTATTAGGGATCCTATAAGACAAGACATGACAAGACAAGACATGACATGATATGATTTTGTGAGGATAAAGGAGCACTGGCGTATATGCCTATGCAAGACATGACACGGGCACTGCATGCATAAGTTTCACTTACTGGGCTATATAAGCTCATCCCACGTTTTGTGTGTTGTAGGTTCGTCTGATCACGGTATGTGACCGCCTAGCCGGCAAGGCATCTTTTGAAGCTTCCGAGAGTCTTTTGGGGGTGGTGTGTACGTGGACGACGACCTGTGAGGCCGGGCGCATAGGAGTACTTTTGCTGCAAATGTAGACACGACACATGTAGATAGTCTAGAATGGAATTGGAAAAAATTTGGAAGCGTTCTTTTGACATGTAAAGTAACAATGTTCCTTTACAAAAAGGAAAAATTTCTACCGTATTTCCGCATCTTCTAAGTTATCATATCACTAGACATTTAGAATCACGTTAGAAATGGTAGCGATGGCTAGGGTCGTTACAGTTGGTATCAGAGCTTCGGTCACAGGTCCTGCAGACTATCCAGGTACACACACCCAAAAGCGCGGAAGCAGCCTTGCCTGTAAGTGTTATGTTTATGTGATTTCCTCGTGTTGAATAGTTTATTGGCCGTAGGAACGGCAGGGTAGAACGAAAGAAATGGTTAGAATTAGAGGTGAAGGCAGTAGGGACGCCGATCGAGATAGGGAGACCCCGAACCCTACTGACAACCGGGATGCTATCATCCTGCAGCTGACGGAGTTAGTCCGCCAGCAATCAGCCCAAATTCAGCAGCTACTCCAGCAACAAAGTGCTGGAGGGCAATCAAGTAATGCACCCCCTCAAACTGAAAGAATCGAAATGGTTGGGAAGAGGTTTCGCAAGTTAAACCCCCCAACATTTGAGGACGCTGCCGATCCAACTTCGGCCGAAGACTGGCTTCGAACGTTGGAAAGCATGTTCCAACACAGCCGCACCCCAGAGGCCGAAAAGGTCTTATGTACTACCTACTTATTGAGGGGCAGTGCCGGCCACTGGTGGGATACCATCCGCACCCTCGAAGACCCAGTCACCATGAGCTGGGATCGTTTTAAGGAATTGTTCCGAAGCAAGTATTACACTGCTCCAGTACGCGCTCAAAGAATGAACGAATTCATCAATTTACGGCAAGGAACGATGACGGTGGCGGAGTACATTCGGAAGTTCGAAGAACTGTCCCGGTTTGCGGCCCATATGGTGAGCACCGACCCCCTAAAGATCGAACGTTTCCTAGAGGGACTAAAGCCAGAGCTATACCGTGACGTCAGCATGGCTGGACTCCAAGGGGCTACTTACGCGCAAGTCGCGGAACGCGCTATGGTGGCTGAACAAGCCGAAATGAGGATCGCACGAGCCCATGAGGCAAAAAGGAAGTTAGTACAAGGACTTAAAGGGGACGGGAACACCCTGAAGAAGTCGTTTATTCCCAAGGACCCGAAACCCTATTTTCAGAATAGGCCCGAACCACCCCAACAGCCCAACCCAAATCGGGGGAGGCCTCAACCTTTTCAGCCCGCCATGCCAGCATGCCCGAGATGCGGAAGACGACATTCGGGCGTCTGCTACTCCCAAAACGCCATCTGCTTTAAATGTGGCAAGCCAGGCCACTATTCCGCAGCCTGTCCTGAGAACGCATCGGGAAGTCAGGGAGCAAATCAGGTCAAGCCGCCGACGGCGCCTGCTCGAGTATACACGCTCACAGCAGAAGAAGTAGAAGAGAACCCGCATATGGCGGCAGGTACCCTATCCATTTAGCAAACTTCGACTTGCCCTCTAGTGAATATAGGAAACATTCATCCTTGCATTCACTTTTTATGTGGCGAGGCTTAGGATTATTCCTAGCCAACCTTATCGGCACCAGCTCGATATTCGATGCGAATAGTAGTCGAAACTGATAAGTTTTCGAAATAGGAACCCGTATCTAAATTTAGGGACCTCAGACTCAATAGATCTAGCATCAGAGCGGCGCAATGGAAGCGTGATGGATGCTAGTGATTCTGATCTCTGCTTGAGTTAGAATTCTAGTTATTCCCCTAGCTCCTCGAGGCGACTACCTCAAGCAATCTTCCTATATCGAACATTTTATTCCTCGTCGCTATGAGAAGATTATTTTCCACTCTAAGAACTGAGAATTAGGCGAGTCTTCTAACAAGGAGAGGAATACGTTGTAAGTTCGTCGTAGTCTTCCTTTTCCGCGTTGGAACCTAAATACCTAGATGAAATATTTATGCGTCCTGCAATGAGATCGTAGTCATCATCATGACCGGTGGACCAAGGAGGAAGGCCACGATAGGCTTTAGGCACGAGAAAACCAAAGCCGGAATCTTATCCCTTTTTCTTCATCCCTATATTGACTCCCTAATGCTTAGATCAAAATAAAGATCAATCGTCTTTCTCAGTGCAAGGTTTGGAAAATTTATTCCACTTTCACGAGAATGCATTCTTTTTATTCTTCCTGATAAGGAAAGACCTTCACGAGCAATTAGGTGATGTTTTATCACCTAATTAAGTCAGCTTAACTCCCTGCCCATCATTACCCTGAATCATTCCTGCTAACGGAATTTCGGGGGCGAAATTCTTTTAAGGGGGGAAGGATGTAAGACCTGTAAAACTTAATTAGGGATATTGTAGAGTTAATTACGTTAGGGGGATAGGATTTTGGGTGAAATGCCTTATTCAAGACATGTAATCAATTCATGCCCAATGTGCGATACATGTTCACATGTTTTTACGCGACTTATGTGTCTAAATGGTTTCACGTAACGTGATTTATAGGAGTTACGTGCTACAAATTATAACTTAAGGAAATGTAGAACCCGAGTCCCCAATTGATAGGCCAACCAATGTGCGCATGTGCTTTATAGGATTAATTGAATTTCGAAATGCTAACTAAGTGATTATACGCTAATTTACGTGCACATCCTATACTTATGAGATTTTGTGAATTTTATGCCTATGTGATTATGTGATGATGAACTTGGAGGTTTTCGAAAAAAAAAAAAAAAACTAGAATGATAGGAAGTAAGGTAATAATATTGGTAAGAATAGAAAGTCGGGCTAGGATTAAAACTTAAGCTAAGACCCAAGTGAATGAATTTAAACCCAAGTAGATTTATAAGGCTTTGTCCAAAGTAACATATATCCCTTAAATAATGTTAGCCCAACTCTATGAGGACTTGATGAAGGCCCAGATAAGTGATTTCTTTGGCCTGGCCCATGTTATTAGAGATAGATTATGGGAGACAAAGTCCCTTAAATCATGGGAAACCCACGCCAACAAATGTTCCATCACCCCTACCTTGAAAATATCTAACCAAACACCATTTCAAGGTTACAAACCCAATTAGAAATAACACTCATCGAAGCTCAAGGAAAGAAAGAATTTGGAGCCGAGATGTTCAAAGCAAGAACTTGAAGGATTCGAAACTTAAATAAGGAGAGGGAAGAGAAAATCGAAGAGTAGCTTTGGAGAAGGTATGAAATCCTTGCGATGATGTCCTTACGATTTCTCAGTTCGTGGTTGTCAAAATCTAAGTTTGAAATCAACTCGGTTAGGGTGTTAGCACAAGAAACCTGTCAAAATGATACTCGTTGGCTCATGCGAATTATAGAGAATTAGGAGAAATAGGGGGCGAAGAACGTTTGAAGATTGAAGATGATGGTAAATGTCGAGCATAATGTCGGGTGAAATGTCGAGACATTCCAAGGCAAAATGTCGAATGTTATATAGAATGTCGAGTTAGCACATCGTGATTTATTTAAAGACACATATCGAGATTTATGTTTGAAATTTATGTCGACATTTTCAATTGCAAATGTCGAGAGCGACGAAAGATGTCGAGACACTTCCAAGGTAAAATGTCGACATTTCCATTGTACAAATGTCGAAGAATAAAGTCGGGATATCCGAGTAAAATGTCGAGGTTTAGATTGAACCCTATGTCGACATTTCCATTGTACAAATGTCGAATGATAGATAAAATGTCGAGCTCAAAGAAATCAATAAAAATGTCGGGAGTAGTCATGTCGACATTTTCTACAAATGTCGAGTCGCAATGTCGAGTTAAAATAGTTCAAAATGTCGAATTCAAAGAAAACGATATAAATGTCGAGACCTATGTTAAATTTATGTCGATATATCATATCGAGATTTTTGTAATGTCGAGCGAAATTAAGAACAAAATGTCGAGATCTTTAAATAATTTAAATGTCGAGTTCATAAATATACAATGTCGAGACCCATTCGACATATAATGTCGAGATGCAAAGTAAAATGTCGAGATAGTTGAAAATGTCGAATCCTTTTAGTGTGATGTCGAGACTTAATGTTTAATCCGCCTCGATATCTTTTAAGTGATAACAGTATAAATGTCGAAAGCATGAAAACTCGACATCTTTAGAAACATAATATCGAGATCCACCTAATAACACAAATCGAAATCTATCTTGGAAGAATATATCGAATCTCTGCCAAAATCAAGTTGAAATTCCACGCATGTAAAGTCGGGCGAAACCAAATAAAATCAAACGACTTTCGCCGAGCCTTTCACAAAAGAAAATTTAAATTCTCTAACTTAGAAATTCACTAAAGGGCCGAGAACTTTACTTAAAAATAATACGGGTATAGAAATCGACTGATTTGGGAAAATTTAATGAGGCAAATCGAGAAATGCGAGGTCTAGGGAATTTATACAAAGTCTAAATAACTAAACATGACGAAAATTATTGTTTCGACGAATTATCCAAGGAAAGCGAACGTACTAACATCATAACCCTTTTATTCTAAAAGGTCGTACGTTAGGAGCTAACGGGGAAAATATTAATTACGCTCGGACGACAGGTAAGTGGGACTCTTCCACTACAACACATTATGTGTGTATTATTTGCGTGTCTACGTGCTTCTATGTGAATTATTTCATGACATGAATTACCCATTACATGACATGGCATGAATGATACTTTATATGACATGGCACGACAAGGCATTGGTATTTCACACTTGCATTTCACGAGCATCCACGAGTCTCACGAGGGTTTTATGACATGACATGACATGACATGACAAGAGATATGCTTGATCGCCGGGGCGCGACATATAGTAATTAACTAAAATATATTTACAAACCAACACACGTGCAAGACAAGACGTGTGATATGGTATTATATACATATATTATTATTAAGTATGTAATGAAATATATTGGGGCAATGCCCGTGGACGAAAGGGGCATATACATATATTATTATTATGTATATAATGAAATACATTAGGGCGAGGACCCGTTGGCGAAAGTGCCGTATACATATATTACTATTATCATACATGTAATGAAATATAATAGGGCGGAGACCCGTTGGCGAAAGGACCGTATACATATACCACTATTTTTGTAAAAATAACTCATTATCAAACAACACACGTGCAAGTCAAGAGACGTGTGGATTACTAATATTACTATGACAACCCACGTGCATGACAAAGAGACGTGTGGTTACCACTATTACTATGTTAACACACGTGCAAGACAAGAGACGTGTGGTACGGCCTTTTTATGCTACGAGGGGACTTCTACGTCACCGATATCATGACAAGACACGTGCAAGACATGAGACGTGTAAATCGGGCGAATGCCCTCGTAGCAGAAATTGCCGAGGACCCTACAATATAAGACACGTGCAGGACAAGAAACGTGTATTAGGGATCCTATAAGACAAGACATGACAAGACAAGACATGACATGATATGATTTTGTGAGGATAAAGGAGCACTGGCGTATATGCCTATGCAAGACATGACACGGGCACTGCATGCATAAGTTTCACTTACTGGGCTATATAAGCTCATCCCACGTTTTGTGTGTTGTAGGTTCGTCTGATCACGGTATGTGACCGCCTAGCCGGCAAGGCATCTTTTGAAGCTTCCGAGAGTCTTTTGGGGGTGGTGTGTACGTGGACGACGACCTGTGAGGCCGGGCGCATAGGAGTACTTTTGCTGCAAATGTAGACACGACACATGTAGATAGTCTAGAATGGAATTGGAAAAAATTTGGAAGCGTTCTTTTGACATGTAAAGTAACAATGTTCCTTTACAAAAAGGAAAAATTTCTACCGTATTTCCGCATCTTCTAAGTTATCATATCACTAGACATTTAGAATCACGTTAGAAATGGTAGCGATGGCTAGGGTCGTTACAATTGGTCTTTTCTTGTTCTTGGTCCAGTTCTTCCGATGATTCAAGCAAGGTATTTACAGATTTACCCCGTAAATTCAATTTAATTATCTTATACTCCTTAATTTGAATAATATAATGACTTTCCCAAATAGCGTGGGGATTATAGGAAATAGCGTAAAAAGCGTAAAATATAGCGTATATAGCGTAAAAAACGTAAAATATAACGCATATAGCGCACGCTTTTTGGGAAAAACGCGAAATTTATTGCGCTACAACGCGTTTTACGAAAATTTTGCGCTATTTGCGCGATGAAGCGCGCTACAGTTATGCTTTTTAAAACACTGTCCGTACCGAACCAACCCTAATCTGTTTGGCTGATGAACTATAGAATTGCGACGGTTAAATTTATATATAATATATATTATATATACATACTTGTAACTCCTATCATCTTATCTACAACTATCTTAAAAACTAATATTTTCGTTATAATCTGTTCATGTTATCTTTTTTTATCACATATTAATTATATATTTAAATTTAATACTTTTTTATCCTATAATAACTGATAATTTCGCAAAAGAATTATTTAATTACATGAAGTATAATGAAATTTAAGAAAATTGGAGACAAGCTAATTATTTATTAGTTATTACTAGTAATTCATGCACACTCAAATGTGTGTGCATATACATAAATATTATATCAATTTATATCAAATACATAGTGGAAAATATAATTTATTATCGATCTTAATAAATATATAGAAGAGAAATGTAATTTATATGAAATTAATGTAATCATTAGAGGGGTAAAACAAGAATATAAAACCACAAACCAAATTTAGATTTAGGGGAAAAGATAGTGGGTGACTTTTTATAGTTTTTATTAATATTTTTATATTTTTTAAATATTGGGTAGTGGATAGTTATCTTTTTAATTTTATATTATTTTTTTATATTTTGTAGATGGGATACGATTGGTCAATAGACAGACCAAGTGACAGTTTAATCAAAGCCCTGAGGCTTAATAAAATAGAGTAGATATTAAATGTAAAAAATTTAACGATATCTGTTTATTATTTAATTTAAGATTTAATTGAGAAATTATTATAATGTACAAATATTCAATCATCAAAATTTCAGAAAAAAACAAATAAAAGAAATGGAACATAAATAAATAAAATAAAAGCAAAAAAGTCAGACAAAGAAAACGTCTTCTCCATCGTTTATCTTCTCCATCATGTTCCCTGCTCATTTTTAGAAAAGCTCCAATTCGCATAAATTAAAAAAAGAAAGAAAGAAAAACCTAAACTAACCTGGAAGATATTAAATAAAAAAGAAATGGAGATGGAGAGTGAAAAGCGTCCGCTACAATTAAAGGAGCAATGTTCATTACCCTATATTTAAGGTGGCGTTCGAGGGCCCGACGCTTTGTTGGAGTTATCAACGTCATAGTTAGCATCCAACATTACCTTACATCTCGTTTGAGATGCCTCTAATGGGGTGTTTATTTTGAGGATGATCCTCCAAAACATCATCGTAATCTTCTCACGGCTTATCATCACCATGTTTGTTTATCTTAGGTGATAAGTCATCACCGTAATGACGGATCACCAGGATGATGAAAATGATGTGATATTCTACCTTTTGGATCACCTTGAAAAAGCTAGGAGATCTTACATCGCGGTGATGTGGTGATCTTTCAAATTTCACTTGGACAACATTACCCCTTTAGTTTAACATTTATATCTATTCATATTTTAAATTATATAAATAAACTATTTAGATCTTAACTCTTAAAACTCCATATTAAATAGTAATCATTATTATGTAAGTATCATCTCGATATATATTTACATATAATCCACAATCTCTATAGTATTCGTAGGGTTAAATTTGACATTTACGCGATATCACTCCACACACCACCGTGATTAGACAATAACAAAATTCAAATATCACATTGATATGCAAAATGAAATATCACCCCAAACAAACACATTAATGATACCTTGATCCACAAAAATACGTTGATATTCACATTACGGCGATGCGAGTATCACCTTGATGTTGGATCACTAGAAACAAACACCATAGAAGTTTTATTTTTCCTACGAAATGAGTATCGATTACCAAACTCAAAGAAAATCTACTTTAATAACTCATTTCTTAACATATGAATATTATATCGTAAAAGGACTATGTTTAGAACATCACGTTACAGAACTTTCGACTCCATATTCTTGGTATCTAATGTTGATCTCATCATTTTAAATAATATATATCTACATATACTATAAACTAATGCTTTATATATATATATATATATATATATTTCAATAATATGACCGCCACAACACTGCAATATCATTTCAAATGAAGTATTCTCAATAATTATTAGAGCACGTTTATCGAACTAAATGATTTTTCAATTTCTTTCATACTACAATCATTTTGTTTGATACATTTTCCTCTCGTTTGAACTTATTTTATTCGGCTTGCCCGATTACGTATGTTGAAATGTTATACCATAAAGAACAATGTTGATAATTATCTTTCTGAAGATGACCCTCACGGAGAAAGTGAGATTTACTCATTAGATCAAAATATAGTTCTTAAAAGTGCATCGTCGTCCTTATTATTCTTGACCAAGTTTATCGCTTTTTCTTATATTTGAAACATCCAGGATTTGAGAAAAATGATACCTCGATGCTGTTCGTGTATGTATCTGATGATAATGATGATGGATTTTTCCTATAGACAAAGCCTGAAAATATTGGTTTAGTGTTTGTCACTATTGCTGTCATTAAAAAAACCAAACATTTCTGTTGGTGAAGTTCTTCCACGATATTTACCAGATCCCTCACAAAGATATTAAGTGCAGACAAAGGAGTGAATAGAATGTTAACAGTGGGGTCTGTGTGTCATTAAAAAAATTATAAGGGAGCATTAACACATACCACAGGGTTTGAAATATAATTACAACAATCATAAGAGATTATTATTTCAACACGTCATGGGCATAGGGGTCTAAATGTAACTACTGTGCGGCACAACGTCCCATCGTCCTTAGAATTGCGCACAGACTATAGACGCCTCCCGCCATAAATTGAGTTCACTAGCTTCATACGAGACGACGTTCCTTGTTCGATACAGGAAAATGTTTCAGAGAAGAAATGGAACTTACATGATGTTGCCTCTTCTCGATCGACAACAGGTAAACCTCTCTAGCTAAGTGTGTGCGTCTGGGCATGTTTCAGTTCAGCGATTCCTCTGTAACCGTCTCTTCACGAATTTTAGGAATCAAACTTAGGATTTCACAGAGTCGTCTCTCTAGTAAGTTGAATCCATTCTCTTTTGGTCAAAATCTGCGTTAGTTGTTGTTGCTCGCTTGTGTATATATATGATAACGGTGGATTTTCTTACAGGTAAACTATTGCTTCATATATATAGTTCAAATGACCGCCACAACACTATAATTTCATTTTCAAATGAAGTATTCCCAATAGTTATTAGAGCAAGTTTATCAATATTTTTCAATTTCTTTCATACTATAATAATCATTTTGCTCTCGTTTGAACTTATTTTGTTTCGCTTGCCCGATTATGTAAGTTGAAATGTTATACAATAAGAGAACGATGTTGACAATTATCTTTCTGAAGATGTCTCAAATTCTCGATTTATCACTTTTTCTTACATTTGAAAAATTCAGGATTTGAGAAAAATGATAACTCGTTGTTGCTCGCATATGTATCTGATCATAATGATAATGGATTTCTCCTATAGGCAAAGCCTGAAAATATCGGTTTAGTTTTTGCCCTATTGCTGTCATTACAGTCTGTGCATCTGATCATCATCTTTCAAATTCGAATTAATATTTATTCCATTTACATATTTCATGTAGTTATGCAGCAAAATTATGTAAGATAAATGATTGACAGTTTGTGCAGACATTGGGGCTCCTGAGTAGGGGTGTTTATTGAATACCATACTCCTGAGCAAAAAGCATAAGCTATTAGAGCAGTTTACGCAATAATATTGGAATATTATCATTATGATTGAGTTAGGAAGTTTGTGGGAATTTTTCTGTTACAGTATGCTGACTTATTTGGCCTCGATAATAATCTAATATCTTGCGTACTTTGCTTTCAGTGCTATCTGTACAGCAATCGCCGTGTGTTTGTTTAGCACGGTTAAAGAGAGGGTTACTGCTCGGTTAAAGAAGAATTTGTTCGATTATATTATTCATTAGATAACTTGTCGAAACATTATCTCATCTTGACTGAAATAACACGGAGCATGCTTTTAGTTGATGATACTCCCTTAAGTCTTTAGTCTCTTTCTTGGGTTGATCTTCAATGTAACTTCTAAGACAATTCACGGTGAACTTGAATTGGTCTCTGAAATTGGTTATCCCATCAGTTCTACAGAATCTTTGTCCCTGTCCATTATCATTAATCTTGTATACATGCATACCACTTTATCGAGAAACTACAATTGAGCACGTCCAGACCTGGTCCAAAAATAAAATGACTGAATATCGAGTAGAACTTATGAGATAACCAATTTCAGAGACCAACTCAAGTTCACCGTGAATTGTCTTAGAAGTTACATTGAAGATCAACCCAAGAAAGAGACTAAAGACTTAAGGGAGTAACATCAACTAAAAGCATGCTCCATGTTATTCAGTAAGAATCAACAAAGGCCAACACTAATCTCATACCAGCGCACTCATTATGCTCATAGTCTGACATTAGTTGCCCCGTGTCGTGTCCTACCCCAACAAAAATTCGACAAAGTCACTTGGGGTGTGACATTAGTTGATTTATTAAAAATTCATGAACCTTATAATAGATTAGTATTTGTTTTCTCACATTTTAAATATGGTAAAATTCCCATCGTATTCACTGCATTAGTTAGATTGAGCCGTCTCTAACCTGACTGGGCAAGCCGTTGGGCGGGCCTCGTAAGTTGCCAATATGTGTCTATCATAATTGATCATTCCGACACTTTGCTTCAATTAACTACTCTTTCTATGTTAAACGGTTTGTGGTGCAGTACGAAACGTACGACTTTTGTAGGAGAAGACTAAGAGAGCTCAAGTTATGCAAGACAAATTGATGAAGCGCGGAAACGTTTCGTTGGACAATTCGTGTGGGTCGTACTATAGTTAATTCTTTTCATAGAACTCTTTATAGTAGCCTGCGACTCCACTTAATTATTCAGGTCTTTTAAAAGAAGACCTTCATTTAACATATTGTTTTAAATGTCGGCCCAATTGGTAATGGCATAATGGTCACAAGTATAGATTTGAAAATATCCAGGATTTGAAACAATGATAACTTGATTTGTGTGTTTCATTTATGTGAGATAATAGAAATATTGATTTTGTAAATATTATGTGTTTCTTATATTGGTTTCCAATTTTTTTGTACTAGTATTATAAAGAAAGTGAGATAACAGAAATATTGATCGAAAATTACAAATACTTTTTATTAAAGAAAAATGTTTTAAATAGAAAAGAAAAGAAAAAGTAAGTTCACATAATAACATTTTGTTTATTAATTAATTATTCATATCGTAGGCCAATTTTTGTCAAAAATAAAAGCCAAAGTTGAAGTTAGAGAAGACAATTAATATCTCATTTAATTCATTTTATTAACTATACTAGTCCACAAAAATTCGTATTTTATGCATGCATGATGCATCTGCCATATAATAAATATGTAATATTCTTTTATATTTTGTGTATATGTTTAAAATATAAATTATAATTCAAATTAATTGTATTATTTTTAAGTAAAAAGAAAACTTGTTTTATACAGATATGTTTATATATGTAATTTTGTAAACTGAAATAAATGAGAAGTGAAATGGTAAAAATAATGATTTTGTTGCTAAAAGTAAAATATAATAATTTTGTTTGAAATCCAAACTACTTGGGCACACCCAAAACGGCACTTGTAGTACTTTTCCACTAAGAAAACTTAAGTAGAGGTTTTCGTGGTGACACTTCATCAAAGGGACACCGGACACCTCATCAAAGGATTCCACTCAAGTCATCAAGCTAATGAAAGCTTCTCATTAGACCTTCATAAATCATCATTGTGCATAAAATGAGGTGTCCATAGTCCTCATGGAGCCGCATCAAAAGCTCAAGGAAGGAGATTTTCATGGCTATAAATATCTATCAAGGCCGATGCTTGGAGATAATAGAAGGAATGAGATAACTTTCATGTGTATATGCGTGTACCTTGTGAGTAAAACTACAAAAAAGGTAGTGTTGTTATGTTGAGCCTAGAGTCGAGGTGTTTGTCTGAGTTATAATCCCTTGTTTTCGTTAATGGAAAAGGGTAGGGAGATTCCATAAATCGTCGTGTGTTCGTCCCTTCGTCTAAATATCGTTGTTGTGATTTAGAACGAAAACGAGCGTCATATTCTCGAGTGCTATTGTTATACCACTCGCGAGACGAGGAAAGTGTTGCTGATCGATCCTTCCGAGTCTGAATGGGGCGTTGCCTAGTCGCCCCGTGTCATGTCCTACCCCAACGAAAAATTCGACCAAGTCACTTTGGGGCGTGACATTAGTTGATTTATTAAAAATTCATGAGCCTTATAATAGATTAATATCTTTTTCCCACACCCTATGGTGTGATTATAAATATAATAATGGCTGCGTTTAGTTCATGGTACAAGTCCATATAAGAATGATTTTATCCGGTTTAATCTTGTCTTTGTAAATTATTTTTTCTCTAGAGCCCGCAATAAATGAAGGTCCGTTACTCTGAACTGATTTGTCCAAATAAACTCATGGCATGGGCTGAGTTTATTTAACGAAGCCTGATAATTATTCAGAAATGACTAAAATATCCTTACTCTACTAAATTATTAAATCATCTTTTATTTCATGTAATTTTCATGGTAAAAATAAATAAACAACACTATTCCTTATTTCATGTGATTTCAATTTGATATGCACATCTTATATTTTTCGATTTGCATAAGAATACTTATTTTTGTAATTTATGTAATGATGAAATAAAGATTATTTTTGTAATTTAACCAATAATGCAGAGATAAACGTTTTGTTATATTGGAAACTAAACAAGATAATAATGTAATGTAGTATTGTAAAAAATACAAAGTGAACACAAATGAGGAGATTATAATCTTTAGATAAATTTGTATGACAGTTTTCTTATATACAAAACTAAACGCAGCCTATATGTAATGTTATTTCAATGTTGATATTTATTTCATTTAACGGTTAATACATGAAAATAATGAAAAATAATGTGTTGGATAAAGTATAAAATGGATATGATAATTCTCAGTTAATTAGATTATAAATAGAGAGTAAATAGTAAATAATCTGACATAATTAAATGTGACAATTTTTGTCCATCAATATAACAGGATAGACGATGTTATGCTAATGCTGAAAATCCAAAATGTTTAAGGGCAAGCGAGTAATTATCTAGAAGCGTTTACATAGTTTACATCACTTGTTCTATTTTTCTTTTCAATTAATCACTCCACTCAACTTTTCAACTAAAAATAATCGCGATAGAGAGAAATATATCGCCCGGCGAACAGAGATCATCACTTTCCCTTTCGATCTTTTCCCCAATTTTATCACATCTGTGCATAAAACCAAACGCAATCGTTGTCTTCTTATGGTTTTCTGTCCAAATTCGAAACGTTGATCAGTGTTGCTTAGTGTACTTTCGCCCTTTCTGAAAATATCCTGTTTTTTTAGCTCTATCGTTAGAGGATTTTTGTTTCTGGTAATTATACGCCCAAAATATCTGCGATTACGAAAAGTGTGTGCGATATGAGCTGGAGAAGGGTGAGGAAGTCGTCGCAGGAAGTGGCGGCTCACTGCCTGCTATTGTGTTTCACGCTATCTCTGCTTTTCAAGCTCGATTACGCCGTCTCTTACTCTTGGTGGTCCGTCTTCTTTTCCTTTGCCTGAATTTTTACCGTAATAATTTTCTCCTTTTGGTGCCCTCCTCCATGTATTCAATTGTGATTTGTGAAATTTTCGATTTGGGATGATTCTTGTTAGCTGGAATTAAGGTGAGGAGCAAGGCTGTATGGTTTATGGTTTGCCTGAATTTTACCATAATAATTCTCCTCCATTGATTTTGTGCCTCCTGGGTGTTCAGCATATTTGCGCATAATCTATTCTTGGTAGATGATTCTGAGACGAGTTTACGTATTTTGATAACGAAAAAAATGTAATTACTATATGTGCAGGTTTGTTTTCTCTCCGCTGTGGCTATTTCATGTGCTCGTTGCTCGAGGAAGATTCTCTCTACCTGCACCATCAGTTCCTCATGATAGACATGTATGCTACTATATCTCCCTCTGCTTCGTAATTCAAATGGAATGTTATAATAGATTTCTGAGTGCACCTGAAGTTTAAACGTCATTAAGGATACAAATCGTTATATTTCTCATTGTTTTTTTGTTGCAAAAATTGTGAGTAGTGGGCTCCTTGCCATGCTGTGGTTGCTACGCCATTGCTTGTTGCATTCGAGCTGCTTCTCTGTATACATCTCGAGAGTGTTTACGGTAAGGAAGAAAACATTTCAGCCTTTGTTGTCTTTAGTAGTTTACTACATACTTTCTTTTATTGAGCTGATTGTTGTTTCTGTTTTGAGAAACAAGCAATTGCCTTGCACAAACACATGACCCTTGTTGGGTTTCACTTCGATGTCAGTGTCAGAGTAAATAGCTGCTGATAAATTTGGTTTGTTTGCTTTTCAGTTCATGGATCTGCTGCGGTAAACCTGAAAATTGTGTTCCTTCCTTTGCTGGCGTTTGAAGTTATCGTGCTTATAGACAACATTAGGTAGCGACTTAGTGTACTAAATTTGATTTTCTGTGTGATATATGTTCTTATTTCAATAGTAGATGGAAATTTGTGGTATATAATTAGATGTTCGAATGTGCATAATTCTTGGTTATATGCTGATTAACTAACTGATTCTTTTTGCTCCATTAATGTTCTGGATGCAGAATGTGCAAGGCTTTATTACCAGCAGATGATGAAGGCTTCAATGATGAGGCAATATGGGAAACACTTCCAGTATGTATACGGTTGATTCGAGAAAATTCAGAATTCAATTTTGCCTGTCTTTTGCTAGCATATACTTAATTTACTGACATCACAAGATTATATGTGGAAGATGGCTTACCCATGCGAATATCTATGGTGCCATGAATGTTGACTCCTTTCATTAGTGCTTTATTTGAGATCTCTGATGGTCCCTTTTGACTAAAACTTCAGTAGATTTGTGATGACCACTTCTGTGGTGGTATTAAAAGCCCAAGTTCCTTTTGGGTCCCAACTCAGCATACACTTAACGTTTGCTAATGAGCGCTTCTTCAAATTCAGCATTTCTGGGTTGCAATCTCCATGGTTTTCTTTGTTGCTGCCACAGTGTTCACGCTATTTAAGCTGTGTGGTAAGACTCTCTGTCAGCTATGGCATATATTGCAGCTACTTCATCTCATTTTTCTCGCACTTCTATAATTTTAACACTTTAACATTCTCAGGTACCGTCGGCTCCCTTGGCTGGTGGGACTTGTTCATAAACTACGGGTACCATTTCCATTTAGAAACCTTCCCGCCTTCTCAAACTTTTTCATATGCATAAACATATTCTTAGTCCCGCCGTCCATTGTAATAGGATCGCCGAGTGCTTTGCATTCCTCGTCTGCACAAAATGGTCCAATCCAATAATCCACAGGAATTCTGCAAGAGAAGAAAGTTCATCAGCTACCATCCGTTATCTGCAGTGGAACAGCACATCAATGATCTCCTCAGAAGACCATTTACAAGAACGAACGGGCAGTCTGCAAGACATCGGCGGACACTTAATGAAAATTCCAATTATTGCATTTCAAATCCTCCTCTGCATGAAGCTCGAGGTACTTTCCATGCTAACAAATATACTTTCGAACATGCATTTCCTCTATTTATTCACGGCTAACTCATCTCACACTATTGTGTTAGGGAACTCCACCAGGCGCTAGGAATCTCCCTCTTAAGGTTCTCTTCTCTCCTATTTTTCTGTTGCACGGAGCTGGGATACTGTCCTCTACTATGAGATTGGTCGAGAAAATCGTTCTTTTGTTACGAAACGATGCTGGTAGGGGAACCTATTTCGCGTTCTCTTCTAGGTTTCATGACTGCTTCGATTTCTTGCACCACGGTTCGAGGTATTGCTGATTTTTTCCTTTTCGGTTAACAGATATCAATTCTTACACAGATTATTTCGATGCCTCACTTTGTTGCTTTTTTAAAACTAATTTTCTGGTCTAAGGCTACTTGGCTGGTGGTCCATTGACGAGACAAGTAGAGAAGAACAGGCTCGTCTTTTCCACGAGGGCTCCTCTGGGTAATGAAGTTTACTCCCATTAATTTCGATTGAAAGCTTTTTTTTTTCCTGGAAATCGATTTAACTTCTCATATGCTATAAACTCCCCCGGTAATCTAAGACCGTTCCCATTTCACGCCATGACACAGTTACAATACTTTCTGCGGTTATCCTCCCGAGATAGTGAAGAAAATGCCCAAGAAGGATCTCGCCGAGGAGGTAACTTATAACTCACTAACATTGCATATCCCCCTAGAATCTTATTACATCCCCGTAAAGTAGTTTTTATCGTATTTCCCAGGTTTGGAGACTTCAGGCCGCACTTGGCGAGCAAACCGAAATCACAAAATTCAGTCAGCAAGAGTACGAAAGGCTTCAACACGTAAGAAAAATTCTTGCCCTTTTCGTTTCGACGTCTAGGGTCTTCTTCGTCGATTGATTGATACTACTTTTCTCGTGAACACTTTTGCAGGAGAAAATCATATGTAGGGTTTGCTTCGAGGGGGAGATCTCCATTGTCCTCCTTCCATGCCGTCATCGCATTCTTTGCAGGTAATACCATAATTAAAACCATCCATCGTTCTTACAAACATGAGAAATTTTTTCGACAATTCACAGTTATTTTATTTTATCATTGCAGCTCATGCTCTGCAAAATGCAAGAAATGCCCTATTTGTCGAGTGCCTATCGAAGAGCAGCTCCCCGTGTACGATGTATAGCAGCTCTCGGGTTTTCGCCCCGACTTTGTGGGCATAAAAACCCTTCTCTTTATTGAAAAGTGTAGAAAAGAAAAACAACTAACGTAAGTTTTCTCCAAAGGGTTTTCTAAAACTGTAGTGGCCTGAAGAAGACTGGGAATGAAACTTCTACCATGTTTGTTTCTTTATTGTGTGTATATAATATGCATTATATATATATATAAGGTTTTCATCTTTTGTAATATAACTATGTATTTGAATTCAGTGTCTTCACTTGTTTTAAACACAATGGCTGAAATTGTCACTCTACCATGTACTCTAATAAATCGTGGAAACCACTCAAATAGCAACTTTTTGCCAAAATCATCTTAAATATTAAGTATATATTATTACAATTTTCAGGTTTACGATAAAAACAGGGAAAATTGGAGAGCCTCAATTTCGTAAGCATACCACAAAAAGAAAAATATCAGCAGCTGATTTTTGAGAAGGTATGGATAGGATTAGAAGATGTTGAGGAATTGCCGATACTAATTTTGAAGAGTTGAGAGCCATTAACATATTTTCCATTCGTTTTTTTTTTTCACTTTTTTAAAATTATTATTTCGCATACGGGCAGACGATTCTGTGCGTGTTTGGAGAGAGCAGCGGCTATGGAGACGGCGATTAGCTTCAGAAACTTACTTGTTTCTCCTAATCAATTCCTCAGCTCGTCCGGCGCTGGTAAAATACTGACGATTTTGGTTCCGATGTAATTTTTTTTAAGTCGTTTTTGTTGGATTATTGCTTCACCATCCAGCTCTGGTGATTGTTATGATAGCTTCTGCATAATCGGCTTCAAGTTCAAATAATCGGTTTTCACTTCTCATTGGAATTTCCTTTCGATTTTGCTAAATTGATCTTTGTTTTTTTTGAATTTCTGTTCCTAGTCTGACTTTGAGGTCGGAAAATCTAGTTTTGTGTTGAGCTGTTTTCGGATTGAACCAACCTATCAAATGGAGATCTTGCTCGAAGTTTATATCACGTATTGGTTGATTGTTCTGAATTCTGAATTTCCATTATGCTGTGGTACTTGGAAACCCTCAGTTCTTGGAAAACCATTTGATTTCTTATTCCTTGTTTGCTCTCTTCACCTTGAGCCTGTTGATAAAAAAATTTACTATTTCTCCACATGTTTAAAGAGTTAGGAATGGATGCGATTTCTTCCTGTTTTATACAGGGGACAGACACTTGCTTCACAAACAATGCATGAATCGAAGCACTTCTACAGCTATCCCAGTTAACGCCGTAGGAAAAGGCGGGGTTTTGGACAAACCTGTCATAGAGAAAACAACTCCCGGCCGTGAGTCAGAATTTAATGTGAGGTATCTTATCACCTTACTTCGCATTCATTAGAACGTCTAGTTCTTACTTTATAAAGACAGGCCAGACTAGCCTAGATTCCTAGTAATTTTTATGGAACGAACAATATCATTATGTCCGTACGAACTGTTACCGTTATTACCGTTAATAAACTGATGAAAGAGTTTACAACAGCTAAATCACATTTGTTGAGAGCCCAACCCAACTATTATTTGTAGCTATGGTCTCTTTCAACTTTGATTCTTGGCTAATAAGATTACCATTTCTTCTCTGTCCTCTTTTCTGAGTCTTGGGATTTACTGATCAGCCGTATCTAACTGAATGTTTATACTATTTCAGAAAATCCCGAAAAATGTCCCCACCTTACCGTGTGATGCTTCACAACGACAACTACAACAAAAGGGAGTACGTAGTGCAAGTGCTGATGAAGGTAATCCCAGGTATGACTGTTGACAACGCCGTAAATATAATGCACGAAGCTCATTACAACGGCTTGTCGGTCGTAATAATATGCGCTCAAGCTGATGCTGAAGAACACTGTACACAGCTCAGAGGCAATGGCCTATTGAGCTCTATCGAACCTGCTAATGATGGTTGTTAAAGACCATAATCTGTCTATTTACCTATCTATCTATATATAGAAACACATTTCGTACTAGTCAGTGCCTTGCCTATCTGTGTATATAATGAAATGACTCAGATTTCAAAGAGTTTCTGATGATATTGGTAATAAGTAACTTCAATAAATTTACAGTTGATGAAGATTTTATTCGATAAATCAGAAGACGAACAGCAAAACAATGTGGGATTGAATATTTGTATCAAATATGGACTTTTTGTTTTGGCCCTTAATATATCAAGCTCTAGCATGATTGGCCTAATCTTCTTTACCTATTCCTATAATCTATTGTTCTTTTCTCATTCTTCCCCATTCAACGTGCGGTCGTAGTCCTCATATTGCGATTAAATTAAGTTTGAAGTGATTTTTAATCTCTACTGTCCCAAATTCAATTAAGAGGCAGTTGTCAACCTTATTATATATCGACCATGAAACATATTTGGCTTTCAATGGAACTAATCCCCAGATATATGCGTAATTCACCACAGACTGCGATAGTAAAGGAGTTCAATGAGTTCTAACATATCCATCTGAAAAATAACAAAATCGGACCAATTTAACTATTCGTGGGACCTCTGTAATTTATTGTTTTCATTAATATAAATTGCAACTTGATTCGTCCGTCAATGCAACACATTTATTCAAAGTTTTCTTACATTATCGAATGAAACAATACCGGCATAACATATGAAAAAGTATATATTTTAATTCAAGCGGATTGCATTATTGATGAAAGATCCCTAGGAAATGGAATCAACAACGATTTGAGATATGATTCGTCCTCTTTACCAGTGAAATATTCTACGGCTCAAATTTAAATTCCAAAACATCCATGCAATTTTTTGGTGGCTACAACGATGGGTTTGGACTAGTCGGCTACATTATACACTAAGGTGCGTAAAGCGATATAATAGCCAGTAATTAAAATCGAATAATAATAATAGTAACAGAATAAATATTCTCAGTTCAAACTTCAAATAGATAAAAACCCAAGTTACAACTTAACATACAAAAAAGATTGAACTGATTGTTATCTCATAAGTCATATTAGAATAATCTTTTAATTTAACGTGTTTTTTTTTTTTTGTTCTTTTATATAAGCTCAAATAAATATAGATGTACCATCTCATGGTAATAATAATAACTTCCCATCAAAAGCCCATCATCATCAACTGCACAAGTCCTCGTCCTCAGCTTTCAGAAAGAGAAGACAACAAACGAAGATAAGCTTACTGCCACGTGGCACCACAGTAGGGTTCATTAACGATAAGGCATGTAATCCAATTCCAATCGCATGTGGTCGAAGAAGGGAATGAGAAAAAACGTCACCGCACGAAACGATCCATCGGCCCACGTTCGATCCAAAACCCATCAAGATCGAATCCTGACCGTAGGATCTCATCAATCCCCAACAAAGAAAACCCACTATAAATAATAGGCCCAAACCTCAACCACTCTCCACAGTAACACAGATAACTTCAAAAACAGCAGAACGAAAAATGGCTTCCTCGATGCTCTCCACCACCGCCGCCTCCGCCGCCGTGAGCCGACCCTCCGCCACCATGGTGGCTCCCTTCACCGGCCTCAAGTCCGGCGCATCTTTCCCCGTCACCCGCAAGAACTCCGCCGACATCACCTCCATCGCCAACAACGGTGGAAGAGTCCAATGCATGCAGGTATATATATATACATCGTTTCTACATACTATTTTTTTTAACCCAGTGGTCTTGACTATCCATAATTATCATATTTTAATAAAATATTCAAATTTTACGTGTGATGACCGGTAAAATTATAGTCCAATGTTATAGGGAGTAGTTTTCAAATGTTTCTTAGATTTGCTTTTCTTTTCAATTTCTGATGAACTATTATTGGACACGTCGTAGCATTCTAAGCTACCTACATTTGCATAATTGTACAAGATATATGTTTTATTAAAAATAGATTGCTGCAATATAAAATTCGATTGGTAATATGTGAAGTTTTGACCATATTAATCGATTATAAGTCGGATAAGATACAAATATCAACACGCCCAATCACGGGCGGCATAGCTGAATGCCTAACAGTCTTACATATAAATCTGGTGAACTGCGAATTAGATCGAACCAGCTCTAATACCGTATTAAAAATACATACGACTTGTCAACTAAACCCAATTGGCGATAAGTGAAGTTGCCTCCTTTTAGTAGTTTATAAAAGCTTGATTTGTTCGTTTTTTTCTTTTAATTCAGGTGTGGCCCACCGAGGGACTGAAGAAGTTCGAAACCCTGTCTTACCTCCCGAAACTAACTAGGGAGCAACTCCTCGCACAGGTAGAGTACCTCCTAAGGAACAAGTGGATTCCCTGCCTCGAGTTCGAACTGAGCCTGAAGAATGGGTTCCCGCACCGAGAGAACAATAGGTCCCCGGGATACTACGACGGGCGCTACTGGACAATGTGGAAGCTTCCCATGTTCGGGTGCACCGAGGCTGGCCAGGTGGCTAACGAGCTCGACGAGGTGGTCAAGGCCCACCCAGAAAGCTTCGTCAGGATCATTGGGTTCGATAACGTTCGCCAGGTTCAGTGTGTCTCCTTCATCGCGCACACGCCAACGGGAATCTAAAGATATGATGAGAATTGAATCTGTTGTTGCTGCTGCTGTTGTCGTCGTCTTCGTCGTCCCCTAACTGTGTTTTAGGGGTTTTCTTCTTTTTTTTTTTGCGCGTTTGTATTACTATCAAAAGAACGGTTGCGTATCGCTTGTGTTATTATTTCATGCATGCTTTTTCCTCGACTTGGGCCTTGGGTTCGATTCGATTTCTCCGGTCAGGAGAAGGACGACTACTAAGTGCAATGTAGTATGAGGATAAGTGTAAAAGTTAATAAGCTAATACTTTTTTTTTTATCTCTTCATCTTCTTTAGCATCATTACATCATATGAAGTCCATATGATGCTTTTGGTGCTTTCATCAAAATACTATCCATGCTTAATAAGTTGAAGTCAAGTTTATCAAACTATCTATGTGTATGCTAAGGACTAGAAAACAAATAATTTGATTAGCATCCACTTGTCTTTTACAGATAGATGTATGTAAAAGGCATTTGTTGCATGGGTTGGGGAAGCAATCTTGAAAATACTACGAAAATGGGAGCAAAAGACGGACGAAATTAAACCATGAAATGCTGCTTTACTTACCAAGCTATCTATATCTAGTCGAAATCGTCATCGAAACCTTCTCCCCCGCCATCGTCTGAGGAACCAAGATATGGTTAAAGGATTGGAGGTTAAAATAGAGAAATCTTGCTTTTATAATCATAGTTTTAATGGGATATAACTACGCAGGCCGAGAAAATTGGCTGCTGCTGTTTGTTTGTTGAGAGAATAGAAAAAACTGAAGAGCTATGGGATATTTCCAGATTGGGGGAAGTGGTTATTCTTTTATTTGACTATTAAGATTAATCATAAGAATATATATGTTAAGTAACCCTATGAGCTAAAAATGCGTAAATGGTCTGTTTCTAGCATACCTGGGCCGTCGTCGTCATCCTCGAGATCTCCAAGAAGAAACACGTCCAAATCCTGCTCAGAAGCTGCTGACTTGACACTGTTGCTTTTTTGCTTCGGTATATTGGCTGCTGTTTTAGATGACGTGTGGCTTGAGGAACCCTCTTTCAACTCAGCAGCATCATCTACCTTTTCTTCAGATTTGAGTTTTATTTCTTCCATGTAACGTCTTTCGTATCTATAAAGGGGAACTAGAGGTTAGATGGAGTAAATGGACAAGCCACTTACACCAGACGAATCAATAGTCACGTGAAATAGCATTTGAGAAAACTAAGGCGACATCTTTTAGCAGCATCTAACATACTGAAAATGCATCTCCAAACATCAAATGGGATAACTTTATTGCATTCGAACACCGACTTACGGTGCCACATGGCTGTTCACGAGAATGAAGTAAATCCTCCAAAACTTCCTCTCTTTCATCAATTTTGGACAGAGTTGATACCTTAGCTTTGAGATTTCCTGAACAAAAATGGTACGTCGTGTGATTCAAGATCTATTCACTCGCTGACAGCAGAAGTAGATCTGATGCAAGACCGAACTTACCGTCACTGTTAAGAGAACGAGCTTAGCATGCTTTTCTTGCCATTCGGTTAGATCCTGACGAACATTTGAAACGGTAGGAGTATCAGACACATCTGAGTCATCTGCATAAAGAAATCCCGCATCATATAACAGAAACATTTACAATTAACAGAACTCAACACTCAAATAGACCAGAAAGTCTAATTAGTAACAAATTCAGCACTTATTTTGAGTAGCAACATTATCCTAGAATCATATTCGAAAAAAAACCATTGCACAGCAGGTGATTATCTTTTTTGCATTCCTTCATTACGACAATATATACAACAACATACGAATTGAAGCAGCGATTTTTCAACACAAGAAACAAGGCTGAAGCAACCCTCAACAGTTATGGAAGTAGAGGGTCTTCACATTGAGAAGTTCACAAGCTTCTCAAGAGTCGAGCAAAAACAAACAAATTCCGCATCGTGGACCTTAGAAGCACAAGATTGCGTATTGGAGCATAACCTCATCAACTGCATTACAACCCATCATGTGATGCAATCTGGCACTTGACGCAGGAAACAAAGACGACAAATGCAAAACAACAGAAACATAGAACTGCATAGCGTCATCTCATTGATGCTCACATCTATCAGACGACCAATTCATCACCCAGGTGACGCATAATATCAAAGGCTGCAGTGCTAAAAGTCGGCCGATCGGCGTACAATACCTTCAAGCGGGAAATCCTGAAATGTATTTGGCGTGATACCCTTCACAAACTCTCTAAGATCATCCGTGACGCCGTACTTCTCCAGATCAACGTCTACTGGCGATTCAACCGCGGTGTTCGACTTAATCTGCCCCGTCAGCCGATCCGCGCGCTTGAGAGCCTCGGCCGCGAGCTCCTTCGATCTCTTCGACGCCTCCGAGACGACGTCGGAGAGGCTCGTCGATGCGATGTTCTGCGTCAGCTCCTGCGATTTCGAAGCGATGTTCTGACTCAGCTCCTGAGATTTCGAAGCAATGTTCTGCGTCAGCTCCTGCGATTTGGAAGCAATGTTCTGCGTCAGCTCCTGAGATTTCTTCGCAGCTTCTTCGGCGAACGATCGAGCTCTTTGCCAGAAATCCATATCGCCTGGAAAATCGTCACGGCTTCGGTTTTTTGGCGTGGCTTTCTTCAAAGCTTTGCTTCCAATTGCATCGTAGTTGTCACCTCGACTATGTGAATTATTCGATTCAAAGGTCCAACCTTTCTTACTTTTGTAGATATTATTTATTAATTAAACAAATATATGTTGCTTTTCATTAGAAGAAGTATTTCATTCATAAATCCAAATGGATACAAAGATACAATAGAGCAATTTACATCATAATTGACTATTTCTATTGCGTAGATAACAGATGATAGTACAGTATCCATTCTCAAAGCCCCAAAGAAGGAAAAATGACCCGAAAGGGGGCTCCCACGAGGGGAGGAGAAACGCTCCCCCGAAGGGAGAACGGGCTCCCACAAAGGGGAGAAAAACTCCTACGAAGGGGAGAAAACTCCCCCGAGGAGAACACGCACGACCGAAACGGCACTGCCACCCTCTCGCCGTACTGCGGCCGAGAATCTGCCAGATCGCTCCCACCGGACCTGCCGCCGCAACAAAATGCCACCATCGACTTCCATTGCCAGATCCGCCACAACAAACCTGCCGCCGCTAGAAACAACACCACCGGACCATAAAACTCCACAGGATCTGGAATCGGAGGTCGCTGCGGAAGCTCCGGCCCCAAACTGACGTCATCGCCGACAGATCTGCCCTCGACCTTCCGTCGCTTTTGAGCTCTTTTTTGTGGGTGCGTGGTCGAGCTCCCCGTGGCAGCCAAGCTCCGGGCTCAAGTTGGTGATGACGGCGGACTTGGGCTTAAAGAAGCCCCCTTAATCGAACGGTGGAGGAGATGACGAGCCAAAGATGGTGGTGCCGGCGCATCCCGGTGGGCGGTGGTGGTGACAACCCAGTTTTTTATTAAAATACGAAACACGAAAATGGAAAATAAAAGAGATGGGGCTCCCCCAACCTCCGCTAAGGGAGGAGGGGGAGGAAGAAGTTGAAATTTTTGGTGGAGGCGGTTTGGCTTGAGAGTAGGGTTTCGAAATAGAGAGAAAATCGTTAGTAATTACAATTGACTAACAAATATATGTTGCTATTATATAGGAAGTTTGCCTGTATAAAAAAAATGAAGGGACTTTTCATTTTAGGACCGTCGGAAGTTGAATTTAGGATTCTAGTCCTGTCGGGAAAAAATTTAGTTTTAAGTACCCGATTTCTGCAGTATCACTTCATTGCTATGAAATAACAAATATGCTTAAAGTTTGTAACACAAAACGATCATCCTATATCAGTTCATATATCTTTTGTACCACTTTTTTTAGTTAGGTCTTTACCTCTAAATTTTATAGAAACTGGGTCCTTTAAACTAAGTTTTTTCTGACAGAGCCTGAATATTAAATTAAACTTCTAACAGAGTTTGAATTCAAATATACGCTAAATCAAATCTGTATCGTGTCGTTATCTTTGTATATGTGGATGCCTATTAGAGTAAAATTTTTACACATAGAAATCTGTTTCATGTAGTTACATGAGAAATATAGGTAGCATAGAAAAAACGTATTTTGGTACGTACATTGAAAAATGTATGATATTCTTACAAAGACATGATGGTAAAATGATACTGATAACCAGACGGCTAGTTACAATGTAAAAACATTTTTCTACCATGTACCTATATATAAAAATTTTGACCGGATAAGGAAATGATAAACTTTGTTTGGTATTTAAGTGTAGATACATCTTATTATGGTATGAAGTTGTAAGCAATGTGCTTTTAATATATTCATGTATTTAGGTATCCACGCAATTCATTAGTCACCGCTAGCTATCAACTAAATCTAATTCCATTTTCGACTATGAAAAGAAACATCATATTATTCAGAGATTAATTCCCTGGCATATATTGTCTAATATAGGGGTGGTTCGGTACGGTATACCGTACCAAACTTGTGATACCGTATACCGTACCGAAATTTCGGTATCCAAAAAAATCATACCAATACCATACCGGTATACATTAAATTTCGATACGGTATCATACCGAAATTTCGGTGTGGTATCGGTATCATACCTTCTATACCATTCACACGGAGGGTTTTACCATGCATGTCTCGTAACTCGTTAATTCGTTGCTTTGAAATTTTTAATCAATTCAAACTCCTTAGGCCCCAATAAGATAGATTATTAATACCAAATTTTTCAAAATAAAAAGATTGTTTAACCTTAAATAATTTACATATTTTAGCCAGTATCCTTAGTAAGGCAAAAAACCTTACTTCTCACAAAATACAACTTTATATACAGATTATTAGAACGAAGCGGCTATATTTAAAAAATTAGTGAAGATTAACAAAAAGTGCATCTTCACGCTTTCAAAAATCCTGAAAAAAACACTCATTAAAAAGGCAAAAAATTAAACGTTACTTGAGTTACATAAGTAAAATATGGTAGGCCTAATCTTAGAAAGTTGTGTATAAGTTAATAATTTATGGACTAAATAAGTTTATGAAGATCCTTAATTTTTCATTTTATATTTTTTGAAATAATATAATATATGTAAGTGTGTATATATATATATATATATATAATATATTAAAATTTTAGTATTTCGGTATTCGGTATAATCGGTATACCTAATTTTAAAAACTTTCGTACCATGACCGTACCGAAAATTTCCGGTACGGTATCATACCTTGCCAAAAACTTCGGTATACCAAAATTTTCGATACGATTCGATACGATAATGACGGTATTTCGGTATTTTGGTATTTTCCCCAGCCCTAGTCTAATCTTCGAAATGGTCGCTGACGATTGATGCTTGATGAGTATGTATGAGTTAGTGATATAGTAAAATACATTTTGCTTATTTACTATAAAAATCAAATTAATTCAATTGATATATAAATTCTAAGAGAAGAAAAAAGGGCACGTCTTAGGATCTTTTCTCTCATTCTTCCACACCAAAGCAAAAAAATTCCGGTTTCGAATTAAAATTTCCAATATCGGAGGTTTTTTATTCACTTCGAAAAACGTGTTTTAAGAGGATGATTAAAGCTCACACAGCAATTAAACGATACAACTTACGTAAAAAAATGGATTTAAATTAGGGTTCTCATAAAAGAAAAAAAAAAAATAAATCAAGAGATCTTCTCCACGACAAACACTCCTAATAAGTTCAATTGGAGTTGAATCTGAACTAACTTTATCATTTCATTATGTTATATATGTGAAAAAAACTTAGAATTATATTGGAGTTGTTCTATTACATAATTTTGTTAATAATATGCCAATTCATATAATCAAATCTGATCCATCCAAGATGGGTACTCTATTACATATTGTCGATCTCAATTCACGAGTATTATATTTCCAATCATCATCCACATATATGTAAATATATATTTGTAGTTTTAATTATTATGCACCAACCATGGAGGCATCACCTCTTGATTTTGACCTTGGCCTTCATTATTATTCTCACATGGAGCTTGAAATATATCACTGCAGCAAAAGTAACATATAGAAAGAAGAACATTAAGGAAGTTTAATAATTCAATGAAATGTTCTATCAATTTTTTTCAAATGAGTCTATTCTTCCCATATACATATATGAACAACATAGGTTTAATATTATTACCCGACATTAAGGGAAGCCAAATCCAATGAAGACGCGTTCAAATCGTGATGGCTGAGTCGACGGTTCGTCGAATTATCAGAAATTTCTTTCTCCTTCTCTTTGATCTGATGAGCAGGTAATAAATTCCATATACATTCACAAAGTGCGTAACAAAACATGTAAGAGAACTTACCTTTCTTGCCAGGAAATTGTTTTGATCTCTCAAGGCTTTATCCTGGGCAAAAAAGAGAGAAATATTGGCTCGAAAATCGTCTATAAGTACAGCGGAAAGCAGCTTCTAAATAAGGGTTTTTTAATTGAATTTCTTGCCTTTTTCTGAAGATCAGATATGGCCTCATGCATAAGTTGATTCTGAGGTATATGTATGTAGTAAACTCATCAGAAAAAAAAAACTGAATAAAAATCCTTGATCATATATGTAAAACATATCACTGCAGAATATATATATATATATATATATATATATATATATATATAATCACACCTTGCGAGAACGAATGTGCTTAAGAGAAACGTCGAGCTGATGTTCTAAGCTTTGAAGCTCCTTCAGCTTCAGTGAGTCGAGGTCCTCGCCTGCGTAATTCCTTGCAAACGAAAACCGTATATTTTAAACAGTTTTATGTTTAATATGTTCATAGTGTAAATATAATATCATTCATCATTTTTTCAGCAATCACCTTTGATTTCTTTCCAAAACTTCCATTCTAGCTTTGAGCTTTGTATGCTCTAGACTCCAGCTTACCTTCACACACACACACACACATATGGTGATCAAAATCACAACTATTAAATCATATGTCGATGGTAACTATGATTGAGTTTTCGGTGTATTTATCTTAATTTTCGAACGCTATTTTTACCGGCGATTGGAAGTCGGGAGGTGTTGCTGTCATGAGCTGCCTTTCAGAATATGAATATCTTTCGTATCGTTCGAGGATTCTTTCCATGCTGCGATAAAAATGGATGAATTTTATGGCATAGAATCTTATTGTACTTTTTTTTCGATTATTGAGCAAAAAAATTGGCACATTATTAGTTATAAATCTTACAGCATAAGCACATAAAGGAATACATTATGGAGAACAAAACTCAAACGCCTCCTTGTAAGAAACAAAGATTAACGTTATTGCTACTCTAATCTCATCTCAGACATGAGATGTATATTATAGAATCATTACAATTTGAGTCAATGAAAAGTCAAAGATTATCTACAAAGAAGGGTTTTTGACTGGAATGAAAGCCAAAAAATAAAACTAGGAGTAAAAAAAAAAAAACTGATCTTGCAAGAAAATGAGATATCTTGCAAGAAAAAATTGAGGGATCACTGAGAACAGATGATAAAAAGAAATAAAAACAAGGAAATGAGGAACTTAAAGCCAAGTCAACCCTCTAAACTAAAGCTGAACGAAGAGAAAGTTCGAACATCGACATGATAATGGTTTTCACTGCAGAAATTCATAACTGGTAAGATAACACGAATCATATCAAGAAAAGTAGATAACTGTGAAATATATAAATAAACCTAAAAAGTAAAAATAAAAATCAAGAATGAAATATGTACTTATCACCTTGTTTAAGCTGCTAGTTTCTCAATTCTCACTTGTATATATCAGAACAACACATGGAGCAGAAAATAATAAAAAAATTAAAGTCAAAGCAAAAAAAAACCAAAACTCTATTACCATGACTCAGTAGCATACTCAAAGAGCTTCCCTTTTGTCGAAAACACAATCAAGCCCACGTCAGCATCACACAGCACAGAGATCTCATGTGCTTTCTTCAGCAAACCAACTCTTCTCTTCGAAAATGTCACTTGTCGATTAACCTTATTCTCTATCCTCTTCAGCTGAACTTTTCCCCTTCCCATATTTTATCTTTAATCCTCCGATCCTTATGGAAAGAAACTTACATAAAATACTATAATGCTTTCCTAAGATCTTGGTATGTATGTATGCAAGCATATAAGTAATAAATAAGGGTAAGATAGAGCTAAGGTTCTTGTGTGTTTTTGGGGTTTTCTCTCTTTGCCTTTTTCCATATATGAGTGCTGGCTTACTCGACACCACTCAGATATTTTTTCAATTCCTCGCTCTATATGGTAAAAGTAAGAATATAAATGTGGTAATAAAAAACTTATTATTTTTTATTTACGAGATGGCTTTTAGGTCTTTTTCATGTGTACGAGGGGAGAGATGTGAGTGTGGTTTTGCAAAACAAGGTTGTTTGAGTTGAGGGTTTGCTGTCGAGTTTTGATTGGCTTTCGAGGGAAGTATATGAGTAGTTAATGTCTTAGGATTAGGACCACAACTTTTTTTTTTTTTTTTTATATATATACTTTTATTTTCTTCTGAGGGGCCTAAAGTAATCGTACTATGTTGAAGTGAACTACTAATGTACGGTCGGAATCTATTCCTTGGACATCATCGGCCTATAAAGAGGAAGTAAATAGCCTAGCTGAGATAGCTAGATTAGCTGTAATTAATTAAGTTCCAAAAAAAATATTTTTTTTGTTATTTTCTTTTTCTTTTCCTCTCGTGAGTAGTGGAGTAATTATAGTTCTCAAACTCCAATTAAATGTATCATATGCGATCTCATTATTTGCTTTTTGTTTTTATTGATACATGGGTTTTCATGTCATTTCTTGATGTCTCTGCTCGGTTAAATGAATTAAAAATTGTGCTTTAATTACTGGGCTTGTGAATGTGAATTTTTTGAAGAATTAATGTGGGAATCCCACCTTGAAAAAGTAGCTAGTTTTAGGGCTCTTTATATGTTGTAAAATTATTGGTTTAAAACAAATAACCAATATTATACAACAATTAGGCCGCTCGCGTTCGCACGCACGGAGTGTGCAAATCCGACGACCAGTGGACCGTGTGCTAGCGCGACATGCGCACACGAATGCCGGAGTGAATCCGTTTTAGGGTTGGATTCGTGTATTTGAACGAAATCGCTTGATTTCAAATTATGAATTTCAAATTCATAATTTCAAATCTAAATTCACTATTTGGCAAATGTTAGCATTTCGAAATTCGCATTTCAAAATGGAGCCGACTTGAGCTCGTGAAGCTCGTTAAACTCGATTTCTAGTTTTTTCTTAGATTAATTTAAAGGAAAAATTGGTGTTAATCATCCATCCTTTTACATATCTTCTGAAATTAAATCCAATTTTAAATTATCTCACGTTAAACCAACATGTTGTGATTATCTTCTTATATTGTACCTATGTGACAAACTACCTGTTAAACCAGTAATTTTTTTCCTACAGCACTTTAATGCCTTAATCAATTTAAGAGAAACCCAAACAAAGCACATTCGTTACACAAAAGGTGATAAGATAAGCCACTTGGAAATGATGATTTGAGAGAATTACATTTTTTATTCTATTGAGGGTACAATATATAATAGTTTACACCAACACTCCTTCCCTAAATGTGGAATAAATCATTCCCTAAAGTATGGAAGAAAATCAGCTAACATTACTCCCTAATTTCAGCAACACTAATGCTTAATTTATGGAACAAAACAGGAAATAATAAAATAATATTTTGACACTCCCCCTCAAGCTGGTTTAAAGATATCTTTCATTCCCAGCTTGCATACAAACCACTCAAACTGTTCTGTATAGTCCCTTTGTTAATATGTCGGCTACTTGCTTCTTCGTAGGAATATAGTTCACACAAATAACGTGGTTATCTATTTCGTAGGAATATAGTTCACACAATAACGTGGTTATCTATTTTTTCTTTGATGAAGTGCTCGTCAACCTCCACATGCTTTGTGCGATCGTGAAGTACTGGATTATGAGCAATTGAGATTGCTGCTTTGTTATCACAATGCATTTTTATTGGCCCTGATACTGAAATCTTCAACTCCACTAGCAATCTTTTGATCCACAAAACTTCACAAATTCCTTGTGCTAGGGATCTGAACTCAGCCTCCGCGTTGCTTCAAGCTACCACATTCTGCTTCTTGCTGCGCCATGTGACTAAATTACCTCCTACAAAAGAGCAATATCCTGAAGTAGACCTTCTATCAATTGGATTTCCAGCCCAGTCTGCATCAGTATAAGCTTCAACTTGCATATGTCCCTTACGACTAAATAGAAGACCTCCCCCGGGAGTGCCCTTAAGATATCTCAAGATCGGGTAGACTGATTCGAAGTGTTCAAGTCCTGGTGAGCGCATGAACTCAACAACACTTACCGGAAATGCTATATCGGGTCGAGTATGGGATAAATATATCAATTTCCCAACTAGCCTCTGATAGCGCTCAACCTCCTTTACAGATTTTTCTTTTGCTAGTTGCAGCTTGACGTTAGGCTCCATAGGTGACTCAACCGGCTTACATCCTAGCATACCTGTTTCCGATAATAAATCAAGGACATACTTGCATTGATTCACAAATATACCTTCCTTGGATCTTGCAAACTCCATTCCAAGAAAGTATTCCAACACTCACAAGTCTTTGACTTCAAATTCTTTCCCAAGCTTCTGTTTAAGTTCTGCGAGTTCCTTATCATCACTCCCTGTCAAGATGATGTCATCAACATATACAATCAACACAGCTATTTTACCTTCCTTTGCATGTTTGTAGAACGTGGTGTGATCGGCTTGACTTTGGATATAGCCAAGTCGCTTCATGACATTGCCAAAATGTTCGAACCACGCCCTTGGAGACTACTTAAGGCCGTACAAGGCCTTCTTTAGTCTGCACACCTTTCCAGTATTGGACTTGGTTTCAAAACCTGGAGGAATACTAATAAACACTTCTTCATCTAGATCTCCATTGAGGAAGACATTTTTGACATCTAGCTAGTATAGGGGCCAATCAAGATTGACTGCAAGTGACAATAGTACTCGAACTGAGTTAATTTTTGCAACAGGTGAAAATGTCTCTTGGTAATCTATTCCATACGTCTGCATGAACCCTTTGGTTACTAGTCTTGCCTTATATCTCTCCACACTTCCATCAGGTCTACTTTTTATTGTGAAGACCCATTTGCACCCTACTATCCTTTGATCCTTAGGAGCTACGACAAATTCCCAAGTATCATATTTCTTCAAGGCATTCATTTCTTCAAACACTGCTAATCTCCAATCCCGGTCTACTAGTGCTTCCTGAATGTTTCTAGGCACAACATGTTTCGAAATATTAGTAGTAAAAACCTTCTGTGTTTCGGATAGATGATCATAGGTTATATATCTGGCTATGGGATATTTGGTGCAGGTTCTGGTACCTTTCTGTAAGGCAATAGGGAGATCAATATCATTTTTTTGTGGGGTTGAACTTTCAAGACTACTATTGGAAGATTTCAGGGACAATAGGTAGAGGAATAGAGTTAGGAGGAAAAAAGGTACCTGAAGTATCTATAGTTCCATTGCCCTGGAGTTCGGATTGAGCTTGTACTGGAATGGTTAGGTCATCTCCTCCTAGTATTTGAACATACCTTCTAGAATAAATCTGAGGTTCAAGGATATTTCGGTTTTTTTCATCCGTAGTATTTCCTCTTCTGACAAACCAATTTCATGGTCAATGACTTCTGGTTCAAGATCATTGTTTTTAAATTCGAGAGGTTGGTTAATAACAGTTGGAAGAGGCTCAAATATTTTCCAAAAATTTGATTCATGTAAGCTCTCCCCCTAATTTTTTCAAATATTCTACTGGGGTAATGTTTTTAAGACTCGAGTGGGCATTTGTTTATCAAATATGCTGCAGTTAAAATCGCGCCACCCCGCAAATATTTCGGAATATTCATGTAAAACATGATAGCTCTAGCAACTTCAAGTATGTGTTTATTTTTCCTTTCTGAAACCCCATGTATCATACATTGGATCTTTTTCCGATGGAGCCTTCTCGTCATCCGTTAAGTAACCCATCTTTCCTCGGCCTCGGATATACATCCGTACTGACTGAGACCATCTTAGAAGTTGTCGCCGTTCAGCTTGATGGTTTTAATTTGGACGGGATGTGAGTCAGAAATTGTTTTATGCGTGTTTCTCGGGGTTGTGGCTGGTCAACGACGGAAATTTCAGACATGGTTTTGGCTTAAAAAAGAGCGTGCTGAAAATAAATTATGCAGAGGTAAAAATATATCGCTGGAGTTTTTTTCTTGAGTGCTCTGATACCAACTTGGAAATGATGATTTGAGAGAATTACATTTCTATTCTATTGAGGGTACAATATATAAAAGTTTACACCTACGCTCCTTCCCTAAAATGTATCATTCCCTAAAATATGGAATAAAATAAGCTAACATTACTCCCTAATTTCAGCAACACTAATGCCTTAATTTATGGAACAAAGTCAGGAAATAATAAAATAATATTTTGACAAAGCCAAAACATGTCAATAAAAAATTTAACTAAAGTTGATAATCATAACTTCAATAACTACAATAATGTCGAAGTATCAAATCCCAAAAGTAGTATTTAATAGAAACAGTAGCTTGTATGTCTCCCATTAAGATGGTGCATCCGAAATTGAAGTTTGAGTTGAACATGGGAAGCCAACAATTGGTTGTGAAACATTTTCTTGCCCGACTTTTGTCCCTGAAAACTGTAAAAGAAGCAACACAAGCAAATTGGTATGCATTTTATTCAATATACGCAGTTTAGAAGCAAAGAAAAAAGCAAATTTGCAAAGGTTACACTTACATTTCCACTCTTCTTGCGTTTCCAACCTCCACTACTTCCTCCACCACTCAAATTGCCACCACCCCTACTTCCACCACCTCTGCTCCCTCTTCCTGCTCTCAAAGTCTTTCCTCCCCTTCCAACTGCAGTGGGTTGAGCAGATAGGTCAACGGACTTCACAACATAACATGCACTTCTATTATCCCAACTAACATACATTCTAAATGGACAACCTTCAACACACCTAATACCTAGTCTTTCTTCTCTCTTCTTGTCGCTTATGTTGATGTAAACATTCCTACCTTGAGCAATAGCATACTTAGTAACACCTCTCTGAACACAGAACTGTTTGGTAACTTAATACTAGTTGTCCACTTAAGTTTTGAATAATCTGTGTGGTCGTTTATTACAGGAACATCAATGTGGTCTTCATATTCATTCAGCACACTGTTATTTGGAACATCAGTCAACCTATGCTATGCCTCTTGAGATTGCAAAATTCTAACCTCTACATCACTTTGAACTTGGTGAGAAACTTCAATTACCTAAGCAGTCCATTTCCTAAGTCTTCTCCTTGCTAGCTTGAACTCGTCATCTTCGGTGTCTCCGTCAGACCAAATCATTTTTTCAACCAACTGAGCCAGCTCTTCTTCGTTATTATCATTTTTCGTCACCTCCATATGCCTCCCCCTCTTCGTGTTCTTCAGATTGAAATCGCTTCATCTTCCTCAAAATCAGTGTATTCATCGTCGGTGTTATCAAGTTCATCTTCATCATCAACATCAAAGTCCGTCACTCTACCTTGGCCCCAATAAGGTTGTGGGAATGCGGTAATATTTTGGACATGGGGTTGTTTACTTTTGAGAGGATGAGTAGTTGTTGGAGAGAATTACGTAAATAATGTCGTTTTTAGAATCCAATTACAAAACTAGTTGAGTTTTTAATACTATTACAAAACTAATCAAATTTTTAAAAACCAACTATCACTATTTTCATTTTCACCACAAAAGTACGTAAAATTATAAATATATTATCTTAAACTAACATAAACTTGTTAATAATTATATTTTTACCCAACACATTTTAATAAACTTTATCCAAAATTTATTAATAAATAAAATAAAATTAACAAGATGTAATATATTCCCATGTGATTAAATAAACTAATAATTTATTCTTAAAAACAGTGCTTGTTTTATCAATTAATTAAATCAACGAACAATCTCACGTTACTCGGACAACGAATGTTCTTGCTCCTGATAACCATAATGTCCACATCGAGTTAATGATGCCAGTCAAACATATCGTTAATATGCATGATAAGTGATTACTATACAAGATGTCACATCACATGCAATGTAAGTATTTTTTATTAGGCAAAATTATAAAATTAGGTCACTAAGTATACAAGTTTTTTGTTTTTGGGTCACTATGTTTGATAATTGTAAAAGTAGGTCACTAACTTTTCATGTGAAAACAATTTTGTGTCATTTTCAACTTTAGGTCACTAAGAATATATTTTTTCGATTTTGGGTCACTAAGTTTAGATATTTTCAATTTTGGGTCACTATGTTTATAATATTAGTACCAAATGAGTGACCCAAAATTGAAAAAACTGTAAACTTAGTGACCCAAAATCGAAAAAATATATTCTTAGTGACCTAAAATTGAAAAATGACCCAAAATTGTTTTCACATGAAAAGTTAGTGACCTACTTTTGCAATTATCAAACATAGTGACCCAAAAACGAAAACATGTATACTTAGTGACCTAATTTTATAATTTCCTCATTTTATTATTATTGAATGATTGCTCCATTTTCTTTAAGTTTGCAAGTATTTGAAAATTGTGTTAACATGTTCAAGATGAATTAGAATTAAAATAATGGAGACAACATATTCTTACCAGTTTGAGTTCCATTAAAAGAGTATTTGGAGCCTCTTTTTCAGTTGGTACGCAAATTCTTATTTACAACAAAGTATAAAATTGGACGTGTCAAACAGGATGATATTAGGAAGAAATCCAAATCGGTGTCATCGCCAAACGGAAAATTTGGAGGAAATCCGGATTTTGATTAAAATCAAAATCCGGAATCCAAACAGGGCATTAAGGAAATTAACGTTTCAGTGCAGCTTATAATCATGTTTCGTTGTATTATGGGAAATAGACGCTCGCGTAAATCTCTTGCACTTACGTAGAGAGAGTGAGTCTGTTTTAAGGAAATTGTCTTCAACACAAGCCTCGAAAAAAAATCCATATAAATTTACAGTCATACAATCGCACAACTCTCCTCAATCGTGCAGTTCTCTTGATCGTGCAATTCTCCTTAGTAGTGCAGTCCTCCTCGCTCGTGCAATCCTCTTCAGTCGTGCAACTTCACAGTAATACAAACCGACAGTAGTGTGATTCAGTAATGCAATCCTGTTGTCAAACCAGCAGTTGTGATTCTTCAGTCATGCAATACTGTGGTCTGACAGTTTGACATCATACGAGGTACGTATTTCGTTTTCACCAAAGTATAAATGACAATTTATACGGCCCAATTTATCAAAAATATTTTTAAAATAGGTCAAAATTATTCTGGGTAGAAAAATATATCAAGTTCCGATGAGGGGTTTGAAGTTTTACGTTCTCTTTATTATTATTTTTCATTATGTGACCAAGGTTAAATATATTAATGCACTGTTAATAAAGTTCCGATGAGGGTTTTGAAGTTTTACCTTCTCTTTATTATTATTTTTCATTACGTGACCTAGGTACTTATGTATATTCTCATGAAACAGAATTTGAAATAATATTTAAATTAAAACAACATTATTCTCATCGAAAATTGTCCAAAAAGCAGGCTCAAGAAATCCTCAACGTAGTAGTACAAGCAAATGCAGACGAAGTATATTGGCCTGGTCAAGCTTAAATAAAGCATATATATTAAACAAAAAACAAACCTCTATTTAGAAGAGCCATTTGGCACCAACGGACCGCCAGACCCGCCCGGGGCGGGCGGGTTGAGTAGGTCCCACGCCTCGATCCAAGTCACCATAGCATCCCCAAGCTTGTTGAAGTAATCGTCGACCTTTCCGAGCTTCGCCTTCACTTGCTTCGATATCTCGACATAACATTTTTGGACAGTCGTGCAATCCTTAGGAATTGTGACAGATTGAAAGAACGGTATCAGCTCCTCTTGCCAGTATATGCCTTTGTATTCCTTCTTTAGGTTCACGAATGGATTGCTCGCCTTGCTGTGCCATATGTAAGGCAATCCCGTCTTAATCCCGAACCCCATGTGATCGCATATCACCTGTTATTACGCAATAAACAGACAAAAGATTATCTTTGGAATGTCGAGATTTCAATATATAGTCATACCTTTGTGCACCAGCCTGCCCACATGTCATCGTAGCGCCCGATTGGCTGGCCGTCTCCCATCAGTCCAAAGTACATTGCGGGCCCGATTAGTTCTCGGTTGAATGCGAGGTTCATTCCACACATGGGGAATAGGGTTCCTTTTGGGACTGTCATTATTGCATCAACATACCTAACAAGGACCAACACTTTTGTTGTCAGTTTCTTGATTCAGATCTCAGAATGTAATGAGATGGGACTTGTGTACATATATATACCTTGTGTTTCTCTCGAGAGGCTTGACGAGTTGAGTGGGGGCATCGTAGTCGGGGATGTTGAGCCAAAGGCCGTGAGAAACGGCGGTTGGCACGCCTTCGCGGAGGCTGAATGGGTATCCTCGAACAAAGTCTGCTCCTTCGCGGTAGGGATCGTAGAGGGTGTTGAAGAAGCATGGAGTTGATGGGGATAAGAGGTTTTTGATGTGCTGCTCTAGGGCGTTGATTTCCTTGCCCGATGGATCTTTAGCGACCTAAAACATTGTCAATAGATGTTCATATATATGAAAAAAGAACTGCAATCACATGCAAGATAAAGGTGCAATTCGATAGATCAGAGAAAGAATAAGGAAAACGATCGTTACAGAAACTAAGATACCGACACGATTTCCAGCCTCATAAAGGAGGTTAATCCAAGCATTTACACTGATCGGAAGCCTCAATGAAATGGCATCGAATCAAATCCTATTACAAACTCTAGGATTAATAAGATGATGCAAGCACAAGATATGTTCAATTCCGAGTTTCACAAAGACGGTTAGGTTAATGTAGACTGCGATCAGAATTCCAGTGAATGAGCATTGGATCAAATTCTATCACAAATAGGCTGGAAATAACAACATAATGCAATCACAAGGTAATCTTCAACTGTTAGGTCCAGCTCATGGTTGAAAAATCAAGGAGGAAATCATTTTTATTTGGTCTTCTAATGACGCATGGCATGACGGTTTTTTGTTTTTCATTTGCCTATAAATTGATATGATTAGCAAGGCATTAAGACACCCCAAACCAACGAGAGAGAGAGAGAGGGGTGGAGTGAGAGAGAGAGAGAAAATGAGAAGAAAAAAAACAGAAAATTTGTCCGGGTGGATAAGGGTAAGAGCCAGTGTAGTTTTACTGGGTAGTTGAGAGTGGGTACAAAAACATTACCCGGGTGGGTAAGGGGTCTCGGGTTTTGAGTTTAAACACGAGCGTTATTTTGTACGTGTAATATTCTCAAATATAGTAAAACTATTGTCTCTCCGTGGATGTAGGCGGTATTGGCCGAACCACGTAAAAATCTCGGTGTTCTCTCAATGTCACTTTGACTTTAATTAATATCCCGATAAATTGTCGCGGGGTCCAAATACAACTAACTACCGCTGGCCCAGAATTAAATATTTACCGGTCAACCCCAACAAGTGGTATCAGAGCCTTGCCCTACTGATATTCTAAGTATGCTCTGTGGTTGCAGCTGTGTCTGATCTTCCACATCAGAAAAGATATCAGAAGGGAATGTCGTTCGGGGGGAGCCAGTGTCAGAGCGAGGTTCAACGAGGTGATGCCTTGTGCTAGAAATAATGGTACAAAATGGTTATCGTTGATGGGATGCTCGGTGTGGGCGGAGCTTGTGCGGCGGTGCAGTTTTGGCGAGTTATGGCAATGGTGCTGTTAGGCAGGTCGTTAGACTTTCTTGGGAAATATCTGATCAGTACTATTTGGGCCGGGCTGTTAAATTTCTGCAAGGATAATAACGACGGATGACAGCAAAGTGCGACAATGTGCTGGTGCGGGATGTTTCACTCTGCGGCAGAGAAGAGTGAAGGATGTGCTCATTTGTCAAGGCTAGGGTGATAAGCTTTGATGGGAGACGCGAAAAAGTCGGAGTAAATGACGGAAATTTTGGGGTCAAGATGTGTCAGAGAGGAAGAAGTAAGGCCCTCTTGCTTCTTACCTCGCTTCCTGATTCTAGTGATAATTTGATCACAACCATCCAGTACGAGACGGTGCAAACGGTGGATGGTGGAGTCAACTCTTTTGGAGTAAGAAAAGAGAAGGCGGTCAAATTATGGTGATAGTCGGGCGTTGACTATTTTTCAGAGTGAATCATAGAGGAAGGTGATACGCAGGGAATTTGGAGACAGCAGCAGGTCCAAATCCAGGTGGCAGGAAGGGCATGCGATGTTGCATGTGTGGTGAGCCAGGACACATCAGGAGAAATTGTCCGACTTGGAGGAAGAAGGACAAGCGGCTAGGAAAATTCCACAACGGAGGTAGCACACAGTTTATCTTAGAGACGTTCTCACAGTCTCTAATGATGGCGCTCGTTCTCAGGAAGAAGGATATTAAATTCGGATTTGCTCCAAGAGCATATTTTGATACGTTCAGGGAAACACGAACAGTTTTTCGATCTCCATGGGCCGATGGATATCGTTGTATTGTTCGGTGTATTAGAACGGGGAAGATCAAAATGGTTGATGGAGCGGTTTCGCATTTTGGGTGGTGTGGCGTTGTCCCAAAGTTGCGTAGAATTTAATATTCTCGAGCCGGTCAGATTCCAGGGCTATGGGGTTTCATAGCAGGGGGAGTCTGCGAAATCACACATTGGCGGAAATGGTCCTACCAGGGGAGAAGAGTGCAAAGGTTTGTATCGTCTGGACGTGAGTATGGTATATAATACTCAGACTTCGATGGGTTCACGAAAATCGCTCGAGCGTGGTATAAAGGCAGGCGATGGTGAGAAGGAAAATCCTGCTGGAGAAGGGGTTGCATCGAAGTCCCTCTTCGGGAATCGACGGGTCGAGTCGGTTCAACAGAGCTGCACATAAGAATGGCTGTTGCATGAATCAAGTGGGTAGGACTGGAATTCTTGATTCGGATTATGTGTAGGTGCTATAAAGGAAAGCCAATGGACGTTCGTGGTATTTACGAACGTGTTACTCTCATTCTCGGGTTCATTGGAGTGCTTTCAGGAGAAGATGCCGAATGTCGCTGGAGGGGGAGAATTGTTAGGTCCAGCTCATGGTTGAAATCAAGGAGGAAATCATTTTTATTTGGTCTTCTAATGACGCATGGCATGACGGTTTTTTGTTTTTCATTTGCCTATAAATTGATATGATTAGCAAGGCATTAAGACACCCCAAACCAACGAGAGAGAGAGAGAGGGGTGGAGTGAGAGAGAGAGAGAAAATGAAAAGAAAAAAAACAGAAAATTTGTCCGGATGGATAAGGGTAAGAGCCAGTGTAGTTTTACTGAGTAGTTGAGAGTGGGTACAAAAACATTACCCGGGTGGGTAAGGGGTCTCGGGTTTTGGGTTTAAACACGAGCGTTATTTTGTACGGTGTAATATTCTCAAATATAGTAAAACTATTGTCTCTCCGTGGATGTAGGCGGTATTGGCCGAACCACGTAAAAATCTCGGTGTTCTCTCAATGTCACTTTGACTTTAATTAATATCCCGATAAATTGTCGCGGGGTCCAAATACAACTAACTACCGCTGGCCCAGAATTAAATATTTACCGGTCAACCCCAACATCAACTACAGAAGCGTAAAAAATGTGTATTTCCAATAGAAGCTTTTGAGGCTATTTCAGGCCAGATCGGCGAAAGAGGACTGATCTGAATCCAAAACAAGCCCAAAACGACGAAAAAACCTAAATCGACGGAAAAATCAAAGAAAGAAGAGATCGGCGAAACTTACGAAGCAGTCGTCGTCGATGGTGAAGACGTACTTCTTCTTCGAGACCATATACCCAAAGCACCTGCAAGCAGAATCCTTAAACGAAATGCAGCTCGCCTTCGGACCGAGGATCTTGTTAATATCGTTTCTGTTGTAGAGCTCGTAATCGAATCCCTCGGGTACTTTGATGGTCTTCGAAGGATCGCCGTCTTGGACGATGATGAGATGGTAGGGCTGGAAGAACGGCCGCCACATATCGAGGAAATCGAGGTTTCTTATCGTCGGAATCACTATGTCGAGCTCGTCTTTGAGGAGTGGTGTCGACGGCGACGACGGTGATTTTGTTGGGATCGACGACGCCATTTTTCTTTCCTCTCTTTTTCTCTTTGAATTGTGGAGGAAGAAGAGACTGAAGAGAGTGCGTTATTTATATCAACTGTTGAGGTGGTCGTTTGTAAAATAAACATAACGTCACGCAAAATTTAAGAAATATTGCAAAAATATTTTTAAATAAGGAAGTTAATATTAATTTTTATTCCCATTTGGCCGCCTTATGTATGCTTATTGTTCACTTGAAAATATATACAAGTCATGAAATTTAATACCGGTGAAAATTCGGGTAATTCATGGTCGACCATGGGGTTCAATTTCAAAATTGATTTAAGCTTAATTTAATCGGTGTATGTTGCAAAAAAGATAATATATTGATAAAGCTTTTAATAACTAAATATTGAAGAAAATGGTGAATAAATAGTATGACTAGAACTTTTTATTTTCATATCGATGTATCTCTACTCAATCAATTATAGACTTATGCCAAAAGATGAGATCAATCCACAGAATTAGATGAAAATGTGTCAGTTCCCCCTAAAAATAAAATGTAAGGGTAACCACAATGGTGGTTTATAGGTGTGTCATATGTGCTTATTTGGCACTTTATATGACACACCACTATTGTGGATGTGTCATGAGTATGACACTGTGTCATATAGGAATTAAAAGGAGAGAGAATCTGGGAGAAAGAAAAAGAAATTATTTATTTATAGTTGTGGGTCCGTGTTATAGTAGTGTTATTATTGTGAAAAAAAGTAGAATAAAAGTCTTATAGAATAAAATATAGAAAAATATAGTGAAAAGCTGATGTGGGAGTATTATGAGTGTGTTATTGTTGTGGACATCCTAAGGTCCCTATCGATCTCAAACCCGAGATTTTTGTAAGAAATACGAGCCGGGCCTCCGGCCATTTAACCATCATCGAGGCCCACGCACATGCAACACACAAAAAGGGGTGCGGGTATAAGCTTGATGGGTTCCTTCTTAAAACCAATTGGTATTTAAGAGGAGTAGGCCATCATTTTATAAACCCATTGAATTTAGTAGTCATAATCAGTGTGGGACTTTGTCCTCACACGTGACACTCAACACTCCCCCCTTACGTGTGAGCCCATTTCTTTTAATCGAACGGGAACGCCATTCTTTTCGAACCTGCCGTATTTTTAACTTAAGTCGGATCTTCCCGCTCTGATACCATGTAAGAAATACGGGCTGGGCCTCCGGCCATTTAATCATCATCGACGCCCACGCACATGCGCCACACGGAAAGGGGTGCGGGTATAAGCTTGATGGGTTCCGTCTTAAAACCAATTAGTATTTAAGAGGAGTAGGCCATCATTTATAAACCCATTGAATTTAGTAGTCAGTGGGACTTTGTCCTCACACGTGATACTCAACAATTTAAAAAAAAAAAAAAAACAAAATCGAATTTATCTACTTATTTATTAAAAAGAACATATAACTTTGTTCTTATTAAATTTTCATTACAAGATTCATGAAATGACCTGGGGCGTCATAAACAAAGAATAACACGTTTTTCTAAGAAAATACGATACAAACAAAGAATAACAGCAACGGATTAACTCAAAAACAAAGTGAATTGACGTTTCATGTTATTACATATTCGATCACTTGGACTTTGGGGTAAATCCTCGGTAATATCGTGGCCGATTAAAACATGAAACGTTCCTAATGAATGACACAAAAAATATCATTTTTCATTGGGAATTACTATTTACCGCCCCCTTTTTACTTGTTACCGCCCCCTAAAGGACTGAAAAAAGACTATTTTGCCCTTATGTTATTTAAAATAATTTAAAAAGCTAAAATATAATAAAAAGTAAGAATTCCTATTTAAAGTCCTTTACTACGCAACACTTTTCAAATCACACATCCAATCAAACAAAAAAACAGATAAATTTGCAAATCGCAATGGAACGAGGACAAGGAAAGGGAAAGGGAAAGGGGGTGCTCTCACGATTGGTAAGAAAATTATCGTAAAATTCATTCGTATTTAGATAGATCTATCGAAAACGGGTCGAAATAGGCCGGAAAACGGTTGATCGGACGCGAACTCGGGCGAAAAACGGCACGACCGAAATCAGATTTCGATCAGCCAAGTCACGACCGAAACATGATTTCGGTCGGCCGGGGTGACCGAAATCCGATTTCGGTCACGACACTGGACGACCGAAATCATGTTTCGGTCGGTAGTTGACCGACCGAAATAATTGTTCGGTCGTCCTGGTACCGACCGAAATCCGATTTCGGTCTGAAACTAGCCGACCGAAATCCGTTTTCGGTCGGCCGTTATCTGACCGAAATCGGATTTCGGTCAGGTCACGGACCGACCGAAATTTGATTTCGGTCCAATCTTTTTTTTAAAAAAAAAATTATCTAACTGCAGGCGCTGGGTGGGAAGTCCCTGCTCGGAGGGAGCAGCAGATCCCCCTCGTTGGAGGGATCTGGAGAGCGTCATACGAGGGCGCGCGGCGTTGATGCTTCCGTTCGTAGGGAACGGGAGGAGGCGAGGCGGCAGCGAGCGGATGATTCGCATTCCGTGTATGCGGAATACGATCCGAACGTAGAGGAGGAGGCGCATGCGGATGAGGAGGTGCCATACGATGCGGCATCGTTTCAGTCATCCGACGACGAGCGGATACCGGTCTCCTCAGGTACATCCCTTCTTCATTATAAACTGACTTGCGATGTCGTATCTTAACTAGAGGCTGCAAAAATTAGATTTATTTATGTGGTATTCCTAAAAAATAAAATAGGGAGCAAGCGCTCCAGGGTCGTAGATGACGATTCCTGGAGGGTGCAGGGGCCACAGCCAGGTGGTCCGCAAGATGGCGAGGTGATCCCTAGTTACTTGGGGCACATCGCGCCCCGCATCTGGATCGTGAGGAGGAGAGGCCCGTGCTGAAGTGCGAGGGGCGGGCGTTAGTGCTTCGGCAGCTTAAGCAGTGGTACTGCCAATTCCCGCCGGAGACACAGAGCGAGATCGATGGCACAGGTCTCTTACACCTCGCAGATGCCATGCTCGTACACTTGGACCAGCCTCTTCTGTGCGCTTTTGTGGAGCGCTGGCACCCCGACACGAACACCTTCCACATGCCGTGGGGGGAGTTGACGATCATGCTCCACGACGTCGAGCAGATCCTCCGTATCCCGATCGACGGGACGATGGTTTCGGGCACCCCGGGCGACCAGCAGATCGCGGCGAGGGAGATTATGGGCGTCTCAGCAGACGCCCTGAGGGGATTTTGGAGAGCAGGGTCGGTTGCGTCGAAAGACGTGATGCAGAGGATGCGGGAGAGTCGGCCGGCGGGTTTCCAGGCCATCGCTTGGCTGTTGATTCTATTGGGGTCGACCCTGTTCGTAGACAAGAGCGGGAATCGGGTGAAGCCCGACATCATGCATGAGTTCTATCGCTCCCTGCCATCTGCCAGTGGTTATTCGTGGGGTTCGGCCGCTCTTGCTTACCTCTATCGCCAGCTTGGGCTCGCAAGCCGAGCGGATGTAAGGGGTTTAGCTGGGTGCCTGTCGTTACTACAGGCGTGGATCTACGAGTACTTCCCATGCTTCCGCCCACACCGTCTACCCCATCATGTGGAGCCTGGCCAAGCACGATCACGCATGTGGTCCGTATCTCAGGTCGAGCGGACGGGACACCGGTTAATTGAGATCCGCCGTCAGCTAGACATGATGACAGCGAGCGAGGTATTTTAATAATAATTATTCCATATTATGTGCGCTTATATAATACAAAATAAATTGTTATCAGGTTGCTTGGTTGCCGTACGGTCCCGATCCAGCGGCGCAGCACCTGAGGACTCTTTTCGTGGGCTGGGTTAGATATCGCGACATCGTGGAGCCCTACGTACCCTCTAGAGTGTTGCGCCAGCTGGGTTACGTGCAGCACATCCCGCCGCCGATGACACCGCCGCAGAGGGCTTATATGCCATCGGACCCGTCGAGGTATAAGGTGCACCATTCTGGCGATGCAGCAGAATTTGCTTGGCGGCAGTTCCCTTACGCGTACATCCTCAACCTGTCATACATCAGCCGGAGTACCTTAGAGTACCTTGGTGAGACCGTTGAAGGTTACATGGACTGGTACGAGCGGCATTCTCATCCTCGTCTGTTCTCGTCGGAGTCAGGATCCTCTTCGGGCGGCATCCCCCCGCGCAGCCATACCGACTACGTACGTAATTTAATGTGATTTGGATTTTAAAAATTTGTATGTTTAATCAAATTTTATCTGTATCAATTACGTGTGCAGTGGTACAAATAATAAGAATAGTAATTAATAAATAATATTAATGATAATAAGAATACAAAATAATATTAATAAAAAATAAAAATAACTAATTAATAAAAATAATAATACCAAATAATAACATACAAAATAATATTTTTAAAAAATAATAATAATAATAATAATAATAATAATAACAGTAATAATAATAACTTAAAAATAATATTAATGATAATAAGAATACAAAATAATATTAATAAAAAAATAGTAATAACTAATTAATAAAAATAATAATACCAAATAATAACATACAAAATAATATTTTTAAAAATAATAATAATAATAATAACAGTAATAATAATAACTTAAAAATAATATTAATGATAATAAGAATACAAAATAATATTACTAAAAAAATAAAAATAACTAATTAATAAAAATAATAATACCAAATAATAACATACAACTTAATATTTTTAAAAAATAATAAAAATAATAACAGTAATAATAATAACTTAAAATAATATTAATGATAATAAGAATACAAAATAATATTAATAAAAAAATAATAATAACTAATTAATAAAAATAATAATACCAAATAATAACATACAAAATAATATTTTTAAAAATATTAATAATAATAATAATAGTAATAATAATAACTTAAAAATAATATTAAAATGATAATAAGAATACAAAATAATATTAATAAAAAAAATAAAAATAACTAATTATTAAAAATAATAATACCAAATAATAACATACAAAATAATATTTTTAAAAGTAATAATAATAATAATAATAACAGTAATAATAATAACTTAAAAATAATATTAATGATAATAAGAATACAAAATAATACTAATAAAAAAAAAATAATAACTAATTAATAAAAATAATAATACCAAATAATAACATACAAATAATATTTTTAAATAATAATAATAATAATAACAATAATAATAATAACTTAAAAATAATATTAATGATAATAGGAATACAAAATATAATTAATAAAAAAAATAAAAATAACTAATTAATAAAAATAATAATACCAAATAATAACATACAAAATAATATTTTTAAAAAATAATAATAATAATAACAGTAATAATAATAACTTAAAATAATATTAATGATAATAAGAATACAAAATAATATTAATAAAAAAATAATAATAACTACTTAATAAAAATAATAATACCAAATAATAACATACAAAATAATATTTTTAAAAATAATAATAATAATAATAATAGTAATAATAATAACTTAAAGATAATATTAATGATAATAAGAATACAAAATAATATTAATAAAAAAATAAAAATAACTAATTAATAAAAATAATAATGCCAAATAATAACATACAAAATAATATTTTTAAATAATAATAATAATAAGAGTAATAATAATAACTTAAAAATAATATTAATGATAATAAGAATACAAAATAATATTAATAAAAAAATAATAATAACTAATTAATAAAAATAATAATACTAAATAGTAGCATACAAAATAATATTTTTAAAAAATATTAATAATAATAATAATAACAGTAATAATAATAACTTAAAAATAATATTAATGATAATAAGAATACAAAATAATATTAATAAAAAAATAATAATAACTAATTAATAAAAATAATAATACCAAATAATAACATACAAAATTATATTTTTGAAAAATAATAATAATAATAGTAATAATAATAACTTAAAAATAATATTAATGATAATAAGAATACAAAATAATATTATTAAAAAAATAAAAATAATTAATTTATAAAAATAATAATACCAAATAATAACATACAAAATAATATTTTTAAAAAAATAATAATAATAATAGTAATAATAATAACTTAAAATAATATTAATGATAATAAGAATACAAAATATTATTAATAAAAAAATGATAATAACTAATTAATAAAAAAATAATACCAAATAATAACATACAAAATATATTTTTTAAAAAAAAATAATAATAATAGTAATGATAATAATAATTCAAAATAATAATAATGACAAATAAAATTAATAATACAAACGGAATTACAATAGATGATTGTGACGCATGAGGTGCAACCAGTGTTCGATCCTGCTCTGATATCTAAGTTCCCACCCATCAAGTCGACGATCACGATACATATTCCAATATGGATGCAAGACGGCATAGGAACGTCTGGACGTAAAGATAATCTTATATAATGCGGGTACTCGTCTCCAAGGTGCGCTATGACGATAGTTCGGCTCGGTCCATTGGCAGTCCGGGGGGCACGCAGTGGCAGTATCGTGAAAGAATGCATGTTGATGGTCTTTCCATTGCCGTACCCGTAGAGGGTAATTACAGCGTTCGAAATTGTCGCCACAGCCCACAGATCGCACGGTGTCAACATCCAGTGGTTTGCCAAGCAAGGCCCCCCTCCCAACGTATGCGATCTAGCTGCATTTCTAGTGAATCACCGTAGTACAATGGCGAGTAAAGATCACAATTCGATTTCGTTCGCGACGTTATTCCTTAAGGTGACCCATTCTTCCTCGTCATTGTAAATATGGGAAGCGATAGCGGGTGAATGACTGATGTTACGTGGTGCTGCAAGCGGGTGTGGAAGAAGTTGGATTCACCTGTACAAAGCATCTTACAAGTCTAGAGGATTTATCCATGTTCGCATGAATACAGACGTGAAAGATAGCCGTACCTGTATCCGTAGTAGAAGTACGAGAGCGCTTCGCAGAAGAAGATGACGTACGGCCATGACTGGAACGACCCTGGCTGCTACGGCTTGTACTGCTGCGCTCTGCGCTGCGTCCCCCCTTGGGAGTGCGTACTCCCAAGCACTTCGATCACGCTTCGTCGAGTCTCTTTTCTTTGGTCGGCCTTTTACAGATGTCTTAACAGCTGGCTCATTCCACTCTTGCGCCTCGGGACAGATGTTCGTGAACTACTCGATGGAGGCCACGCATAACGGCGGGATCGTGCGTTTCTGCCTCACGCACGAGGTCGTAAAAGCGCTCCTGCTCAGAAATATCTGGAACTACTGAGACGCCGATTGTCAGTGTTCTCCAGAAGTCGTGCAAGCATTCTAACGAAACTCCGTAGTTGTTGTCTACGCATTGTTGAAGCTCGCAAGCACACGGTAGTTGGTGCGTACGTCGTACTACACATCCGCACCTGTAGTAAACTTCATTCGACAACTCTTTCGCCCGTCGCAGCTCATGTCCCATAATTAATATTGCATGGTGTGAAACTCTGTATAATAATGTCAGGAATGGAAATACTGACATCGGAATAGGTCGTTTCGACCGGGACTCCTCAAGTGTCTGCATGCCCACAGCAACAAAATTATTACATAAGGAACACTGACACGTAATAATAATGTATTTACCTTTCTTATGCGAATCAACTGGTTCTGAATCTGCCCGTGCACCTTCACCCATACGGTGTCAAGGGATCCAGTGGCGGAGTTCAGCCATCCTTTCAGCTCGCTATGAGCACTCTCCACACGACATGTAGTGGTGTTCCCGAAATGAAGCATCTGGTTCGTCCAAGCTTTGGCGAACTTCTCCTTATGCACCAACCACTGCTCAACATAAGTAACGATTTCTGAGTCGGGTAGCCAACGCAGACGCGTGTCATTCACTGCCTTCTCGTATTCGTCAACAGTCGGAGCTTCCACGACTGCTTTCCAGGACTTGTGCGTGAAGTGAGCTGCGGTCTTTTTACTCCTCCCACTCAACCAATAATTTTGTTCTCCACATCTTTATAAATATGCCACGTGCACAGAAGATGGTGAGAATGTGGAAATACCATATGTAGCGGTCGAAGAAGGCCCAACTCACGATCAGTGACAATCGCGGACGGGTCGACATCTGGCCCTAGAATATCCCTGACTGCAACATCCACCCGTAACTTCTCTCGGTCTCGTCCTCCATGACGGCAAACCCACACAGAAAGTTGTGATTACAGGGAGTCATCCCTATAATCTCAACTAGAGGCATCTTATATCTATTTGTCTTGTACGTCGAGTCAATACCAATAAAATAAGGATACGTCCTCAGCAGTGCGAGTGACTCCGGGTGTGCGAGAAAGACATGTGTCAGCGCATTAGTCTCATCGTCTCTCAGCGCTTCAACAAAATATCCGGACTCTGTCGCCTGGTGCATCAACTGGCTCACCACGTCTCGACCCTCAGAATTTTGCCTCTTCAAACGATCCTGTAATTATATACATGTCGGATCGTCGCGTTATCTACGCTGTGTCGAGCCCTCATCGCTGAGATGATATGTGCTGGTTTCGCTTGGGCATAGTCATTTCCTCTACGACCTTCTTTGCCTGGCTGCTCAGTCCACTCGTCTGGCGGTGTCCCTCGGGATACTGTATCAGAGGGTGATTGTGTATGGAATTCTCGGTTGCACCCGTACGAATGTACATTCCCTAGTAGCTGGATCCTGCTGGGCTATGACTACAAACGGACACCTGCACTTGTTAGACTTGGACATCCTCTCCAATTCATCTTCCTTGCCTCTATAACGTTCTCCGCGAGAACATCTAATCAATTTTTTTGTTCCACATTTCTTGTGCGACGAAATTATCAACTCGAAACCAAGACCAATAGCGACGCCCTTCGCCCAGTTAATGGCTTCCACGTCGGTCGAAAATCGTCCTCCTTCGCGGAAATGCTCACTGTAGTTTATCCCGTCACCCGTGGAATCCTCCGGGACAATCTCCGAGTCTGGAAAAAAAATTAAAAAAAAATAAAATTAATGACCGAAATCGGATTTCGGCTACCCTAAGAGGCGACCGAAATACGATTTCGGTTACATCTAAGGTAACCGAAATCCGATTTCGGTCAAGAGTCGTCCGACCGAACAATAATTTCGGTCGGCATAAGAGGCGACCGAACAATAATTTCGGTCACCTCTTGGGCTAACCGAAATGAAATTTCGATCGGCCCCAGAGGTGACCGAAATTATTGTTCGGTCGCCTCTTATGCCGACCGAAATTATTGTTCGGTCGGACCGAATTTTCCGATCGAATCCAATGTAAGTTCGAAAATTCACGTCTATATGATCGAAATTTACGAGAATTTGCTTACCATCCGTGCCAGTAGACACTTTCTTTTGACCTTTCAATTTCGAAAATAGACGATTCATTGAAATGTTTTAATTTTTTGTTATGTTTGAATCTGATTTGGATGTCTGATTGCGATATCAGATTAGTTGTAAGGAAAATGACTTTAAAAAGAAATTTAAATTAGAAAGGGCAAAATAGTCTTTTTTCAGTCCTTTAGGGGGCGGTGACTAGGAAAAAGGGGGCGGTGAATAGCAATCCAGTTTTTCATTTTACATATTAACATTTATAACACGTCGAGCTCGCCTAACAAGGAAACACATAATGAATACACATGAGGGGGTATGCTGTCCCAACCTTTATCCCACAATTTGTGCCACAACAGTTATTACACGTAATATATCTTCTCTCCCACGATATATCACATCTTATATCCCATGTTTTATAATATATGAAATAAAATGATATTAATGAATATAAAGAAATATAAGATATGGATATCAATATGATCGTAACGAAATAAATGTTTATTTGATTATCTCATATAATTTAATGAAACAATGAAGATTTTAAAATTTGGTGGAATATGTAATTAGAAAATTATAAATTAAAATAAAACCAAAAGAAGGAAGTCTGAATCCTGAATTTGACACTTGTCAAATATCCGTCGGTGGGACAAAAAATGGGACAAAAGAGTGAGAATGAGAATCTCCTTACCGTACTGTGTAATGACACAAAAAATTTGGAAAGAATCAACGACCGTTTTCAGCCTATCTTTCATCTTCTCACATCGTCTCTCGTTTGAACCCGTCGTCAACGTGTAAAACTTTCCTGCAAAAAAAAAGACCAATATTTTCATACGTACTTAGGAACGAATGTATAGAATCGAATCAACGTTTTCATGTACCATTGCCTATATAGGGTGTACTTAGGGCATGTCGAGTGTAGTTAGGAGTGTCTCCGATGAACTCGAACGTGTAATATGCTTTTCCATCCACGTCGCGCTTTATTATTATTACAAACCCCACAAAACATAAGGTCCACGTTAAGCATTCGTTCGTAAACACAGTATTTTCGAGCAGTACGACATAATGTGAGTTGGTGCTAGGGGTGTTCAAAAGTTGGTAAACCGACCGTACCGAACCGATACCGAAAGTTCGGTACAAACCGAATACCGAAATTTCGGTTCGGTTCGGTTCGGTATTCGTATAAAAAATTTTGAACCGAAAGTTTTTGTAATTTCGGTAAGGTAATTATTACCGACCGGTAACCGAATTACCGAAATATATATAATATATAATTACAGAAATATATATTATACATAATATATATATACACAATTTAAACATAAAAATAAATAAGAAAAATAATAAAAATAGGGAAAATAAGAAAAAATAATAAAAATAGGAAAAAATAATTTAAAAATATAAAAATATGAAGAATTAAATATGTCTAATTTCGTAACATTAATTTTTCAATTTTTTTTTTAATTTATTTCGGTTTTTTCGGATACCGAAAATAACCGAAATTTTTCGGTTATTACCGAACCGAACCGGTTTACTTCGGTTCGGTATTCGGTATGAGATTTTTAAAACCGAAATTTTCGGTTACCGGAGTTCGGCACGGTAATTACCGTTTGAACACCCCTTGGTGCTCAGCTTTAACAGAACTTTTACCTTGGTTGCCTCGACGAGCTTCGTTTTCTGGGAAGGATAAGCCAATACCTTCTTCATTAACGCTTCAGCAACCTATATTTACCCAAGTTTGGAACATCAAAGTGTATACAGCTGAGACATGCGAGTGAAGATGAGTGAAAAATCATATGTATTAGTTATTACATGTAGTTGAGATTTATTTATCAACCTCTTAGGGTGGGCCCACGTCGCGAATATCTTGTTTGCCAGTGGGGATCAAGTTCACGCTTACGCTTTCGAGGGGTTCTATTACATCCTTGAAGACCTTGTCTTGGCCTTCGACTGCTACTTCCTGCCAAAATCAAGAAATTGCAGAGCTGTGTTACGAAACTTGAAACGAAGCGTAGAAAAATAATAGTAGTAAAAAAGGTCACCTGCCAACCAATGGGATACAGAAAAGAATATCCATCCTTCTTATCGGTGACCGGTAGAAATCCCTTCTTTGTTCAGAAGCGACTGAGCGATGATATCAACAGTTCAATCAATTTTATTATCCAAAAGAAAGACATGAAAAAGAAAGGAAAACTATATAAGACTGAAATTTTGACTGTAACTTAACAAGCTGATGAGTTTTGCTGTGAAAAAACGAAAGATGGAGCAAGCGTTGCACCTAATGCAATAAGTTTTCGACGCCCTATAATATGCATTCACATATGAATCGTCGAGTTTTCGCGTTGAATAGTGCTTGTCAAGCAAAATTCGACGCTATGCGAAGCTGGGATTTGACGATACGTAACTCGATGAAAACGAACATGAGCATTTCCTAGAAATATACACCAGCAAACCTGCTTCTGTAACACGAAGACATTGCAAAGCATGTTCTAACGTAGAACTTTATGACTTCCTCATCCAAACACTTGTGTGACAGCTTTTACCCGAAACAGTTCCAAAACATACTTGAAGCTTAACAAGAATTGCGTCATTTTAGTACCTGAGATTGGAGAATCTGAAGTAGAAGGGACAAGTTCGAATCGAACGACATTGGAAACGCCTCTTCGGAATTGAACTTGCCTATTTTTTTAAGACCCACCGGAGAAATTGATCAAATTTACATCAATGTGGTCAGAGAGAAAAAGGGAAACCTAGTAAAACACTCGATTGCCCAAACTTCAAACCGCAAAATTAGGGCTCCGACGTACGACCTGAGACGATACGCCGGAAAAATACGTCGGCGGCGTAATAAGCACGGACGCCATTATCCTACCTACAACTGAAGAAAAGAACAAGAAAACAGAATCAATGCATCATCAGCGCCTGTGCCACGTAGGACAAAGTATTTGATTGAAGTGGTTGAATTTGAATATAATAATTATTTTTCAACTTTGAATATAATAATCTACGGTTGTATCTAGAATTATTACAGATGCGTCAGAGCAAACGTCACTTGTTTTGCTTGCAGCCACCCATTGTTGAAATCCACGTTAATTCACATAGACGAAGCTAAAGATTCACCATTGTACTATAAAAAGTTATTGCCTCATCTTAATTAAGAATATTACATCCTTGTGGCAAAACAGAGGACAGTTTAATTTTCAGGGATGCATGGTCATGGAAGTGAGAGGCTTCCTCTTCTTGGGAGACAAGTAAACTGCCATATGCCATAAATTGTCTTTATCCTTTCGTCAATCATCGAACTTGCTTCTTAATTTTACGTGGGCTATGCTTTCATTAGTTTTACTGTACGCTTCAATGTTAGTTAGGGAGTCTAGACATAGTCTATGTAGTATGTCATGGCTATTTTGTATGGATTCAATACTGATTAAGCATCAGCGTCTCTGAGATATTGACCGTGATATATGTCTGATTTGAGCTGAAGGTGTTTGTGGAAATGCGCACATGAGCTTTTATCCCGTTTCTTTAGGTTTTAAGTGTAAGAAGTTGATTTCTTCTTGATTAGGGTGGTCGGAAAGTAAATGATGAAAATGGTCAGTTGACAGATCTTGAACATGGTGACGCCGTGCCGGTAAATCCAACTTTGGACGTTTTCTTTTTTAATTTCATTTTCTGCGAAATTTAGAAGGGCTAAATCGTTCTTGGAATCGTTTCAGGCAGCAAACGTGGGATTTGGAAGAGTAATTTCTCTCGTAAGTCGATGATCGTCGAGGCAATAAATGAGTTCGTTTATGTGTTCTGAAATATATGGAGTAGTTGATGGTGATGAATTTTCTTACAGGCAAAACCCGAAACTAGCAGTTTAATAATTGCTACTATTGCCCTGTTGATTGCTGCTACGTCTAATATACTTGTGGTATGTGTCGAAACTCTTGAAAAAATATAATGTTTTTCTGAAACATAGTCTCTGTTTATGTTATCGAGTTGTCTGAATTCTGCAGCCAAAATTTGGAGGGAAGATAATCGATATTGTTTCTGGCGACATTCAGACGCCCGAGCAAAAATCTGCTGCTTTGAATGCAGTTTATAGCACAATACTCGAAATCTTTCTGATTGTTATAATCGGGTATGAACTTACTCATTGCTCCGTTTTGTTTCTCTTACAGACTTTTGATACAATTTTTTGTGAAACTGATAAGTCGAAACTCGCTATCAGTTCTATATGTACGGCTATTCGTTCTTGGTTGTTCAACTCAGCTAGCGAGAGGGTTGTCGCTCGGCTAAGAAAGAACTTGTTCAGCCATCTCATTCATCAAGTAATTTCTCGGAGGAATTTTTCGTTTCTCTTCTTTCTTTTAGCTTTGATTTGAAGATTGAATTATTTCTCGGGTTTAATCTTTTAGGAGATAGCCTTCTTCGACGTGACTCGAACTGGGGAGCTCTTGAGTAGGCTTTCCGAGGATACGCAGATCATAAAAAACGCAGCAACTACGAATCTTTCCGAAGCTTTGAGGAATCTTTCTACCTCGGCTATTGGCCTTGGCTTCATGTTTGCAACATCGTGGAAGTTAACACGTAAATACCTCAGATGCAATAAGTCGTCGCTTTCCTTGCATATTTCGGTAATAAGTTGCTATTTCTTCTCAGTGTTAGCTTTGGTGGTCGTTCCCGTCGTATTCATAGCTGTTCGTCAATTCGGTCGCTTTCTCCGAGAGCTTTCTTACAAACTCAACAAGCTGCTGCAGTGGCTTCTTCAATAGCCGAGGTACCTTTTTTCGCTGCAATAATTTTATCCCAATTTTGGAATTTTTGACGAAAATGTACATTTAGGAAACTTTCGGCGCAATACGCACCGTAAGGTCCTTTGCGCAAGAGGGATACGAGACCGCACGTTACTCGGGGAAAGTCGACGAAACACTTAAACTCGGGCTCAAACAAGCAGTGAGTTCACTGTAGTTCTTTTTTACCAAAGATTCGTGTAATAATCTTTCTATTATTCTTCAGAAAGTCGTTGGCTTTTTCATGGGCGGACTTAACGCTGCTTCGACGCTGTCAGTAATTGTGGTAGTAATTTACGGCGCTACGCTAACGATCAAAGGCTCGATGACTCCTGGCTCGCTCACGTCCTTCATTCTCTATAGCTTAACTGGTAAAAATTTCTCGAACGCAAACAAACAATTTATGAGGTATTTCTTATATCGATTCGCCTTAATTTCATCAATTTTTGCAGTGGGAACGTCGGTTTCTGGGCTATCTAGTCTGTACACCGTAGCTATGAAAGCTGCAGGCGCAAGTCGAAGAGTATTCCAGCTTTTAGACCGTTCTTCTTCCATGCCTAAATCGGGCGATAAGCTCCCTTTAGAGTAAGCTTTTTTCTAATATTTTTCCTTTGTCAGTTTAGGCTCCGTTTGGTCGGAGGAATTCGCACGTTATTACGATGTTTTATGCTTACAACAGCGATCGAGTCGCAGCAGAAGTGGAGTTGGATGATGTTTGGTTCGCCTATCCTTCACGTCCTCCTAATATCATGGTTTTAAGGGTATGTTTGGTTAAGGAATTTGTTGGGAAAGGAAAAGAAATGGGAAAGAAAACTAATTTTTTTTATTTGGTTTGACTAGAGAAATAGGTGAGAAAAAGAAAAGATAACTACGAGTTAAGGTTAAAGCAAATTTCTCTCTCGTTTCTTTTCTCCACCGTTTTCCACGATCCAAACACAGCCTAACTACAATTAGCTCGAAAGTTTCTCGAACATTGTCGAGCCAACGTTTGCGAAATTTTCGTTGTTCTTTAGGGGATATCGTTGAAGCTACAGACGGGTTCTAAGGTCGCACTAGTTGGCCCGAGCGGCGGTGGGAAGGTATTGTAAATCGTAATTCTTACGACGTAAAACTCGATAACCGTAATATAATTAATCTCTTTTTTCCCTTCTCGACCTCAGTCGACGATAGCGAACTTGATAGAGAGATTCTACGATCCCACCAAAGGGTCGATCATGGTCAACGGCGTTCCTCTGGTCGAAATATCGCACCAACATCTTCATAGGAAGGTACGAAAAAGAAAACAAAGTCGTAAAAATCACGAATTTCTCGTAAAGATCCCATTTATTACATCAAATTTCTTATGAAAAAATTTCAGATCAGCATCGTTAGCCAGGAACCCGTCCTTTTCAACTGCTCGATCGAGGAGAACATCGCCTACGGAGTCGAAGGCGAAGTTAGCAGTGCGGCAATAGAAAGCGCAGCCGTAAGAGAATATTCGAAAATTCTTTCGTTATTTTTTGTTTTTCGAAACATATATATATATGTACACTTTCAACGCAGAAAATGGCAAACGCTCACGAATTCATCACAAAGTTCGCCGAGAACTACAAGACGTTCGTCGGCGAACGAGGCGTGAGGCTCTCGGGGGGCCAAAAGCAAAGGGTGGCCATCGCCAGAGCTCTGCTTATGAACCCGAGAATCCTCCTCTTGGACGAGGCGACGAGCGCGCTCGACGCCGAAAGCGAATACCTCGTTCAAGTACGACGACGTTTTCTTTACCTTAACCGCAACAATTTCGCTTTTTTTCATTTTTTTGAAATTTTTCATAATTCTCGGGGTTAGGACGCAATGGATTCGTTGATGAAGGGAAGAACGGTGCTTGTGATAGCCCATCGGCTTTCCACGGTTAAGAGCGCAGATACTGTTGCAGTTGTGTCCGATGGTGAGGTCGTGGAAAAAGGCACGCATGACGATTTGCTCAGTAGGGACGGGATTTACACGGCGTTGGTGAAGAGACAGTTACAAGGGCCAAAAAACTGAGGCTTAGACAGACATGTGAAGAGACAGTTACAAGGGCCAAAAAATTGAGGCTTAGACAGACATTGCATTGGCATTATAATATCTATCTATTTTATTAAGGGAGACCACTTCAGAGTAGCTGTTTACACAATCAATTGGTATGTCAATAATCGTACTATTTCACTAAGAAAGGAAAAAAAGAGGAGTACATCGCTCAGACCATCTCCAACCGAAGAACTCATTCTCAAACAAAAATGCAGTAACTGTCACGTCAAATAGTAATTATTCTCCAATCATTAAACTCATTCTCAAACTCAAAAGAATATTGAGAATATTCTTTTCCACAACAACTTTTACAACTTTTCAATTATACTCATATATTTTACAACTTCATATATTATACCAAAAAACAAATAAAAATAATATTTAAGCATTTTGAAATTATTTAACTAGCCTTTTTTACAATAAATAATCATTAGTTCAGTATTATATAAATATAAAACACTTAAATGAATATAATACAGCAGGCAAATTAAAACAATTTGTCAGAAATAAATAATTAATAAAATTGGGGTCAACCAGTTGAAAAATTATAGTGTTGATGAACAGTTCCAACGCATATATGCGTTTTCAGGTGAGAGAATTTAAGTGTTACTCATTTTTTGTTTGGGTTTTGGTACTAGGTGGACTGACTTTATTGGTTTTCGTTTTAGTTTAGAGGCCGAGTGGAGATGGCCTCGTGTCGCGCCTAGCAGTAATTACCGGCCAGACAGCACAAAAAAACCCAACAACCCAGACAACCTACAAAGTCCTTACAAGACCAAAGCCAAAGGAAAAAACAATCAAAACACAGGCTAGGGTAAGTTGTCAAAACCGCATCCATTAACAGGTTCGTGGCACCAGATGTATTATCGGCGGGCTATCAGGCAATGTGCCACATACGGCGCAGAGCGCACAACTGAAGGCTATATCACGGGGAGATAGTCTTCAAGCGGAGTTGTAGAGTTGCAATCACTGACAAAATTATTTTTAAAATACTATAGTTGCAACTTTCAATTTATAAAGAACTAAACCCCTCAATATTTCTCTCGATATTGAAGAAAATAACTCCAAAACTCTCTACTTCACTTCTATAGCATGTGGTTTAAACTCGCCCTCATGCCTATTTATTGACGAGCACCTAACTAATAAAATTGAGGTTTATTATTCTTCTCCAAATATCTACAAGGTAGTTGCCATTTGCCTTCTTACTGCAATTCTTGACGTTAGTTTTTTACTTACTATGAAATTGATCAAAGGACATGCAATTTATGTAATAAGGTGGGCTTTAAATGTCTGTTAAGTTAGGAACAATGGATGCCCATCCACGTCATTATGTTAGGGTTCATTATATTTTTATCTTATGTAAGCATTTGTTTTTTTTTTTTATTTGAGGTGCCATGTGATCCTATATCTGAAACTTTCTTCATGACATAACGTGCTTATGATTATTGATTGAGAAAAAAAATACATTGATTATCTGTTTCGTATTAGCAGCAAGTGCCTATCTATGGATGAGTTCATTCACCATAATGTGAAAATTCAGTATATCATGGTCGTTATAATTATTATTTAGCAATAGGGTTAATTTCAATTCACTCCCCATCAGAAGTTTAATTTAAAATTCAGCCCTTATCAGAAAAAAACTTTAGTTTAAAGGACCCATAAATTTCAGAGATAATGACCTAACTAAAAAAGTGATATAAAAGTTATATGAACTGGTATAGGATGATCTTTTGTGTTACAAACTTTTAAAGTATTGTTACTTCAGAACAATAAAGTGGTACTTCATAAATGAACTGGTATCGGATGATCCTTAAAATGGTACCGGATGATCGTTTGTGTTACAAAATTTCAACGTAATGCTATTTCAGAGCGGGTGGTACCGTAGAAATTGGGTCCTTAAAATTAATTTTTTTTTCTGAGAGGAACTGAATTCTAAATAAAAATTCTGACAAGGACATGAATGAAATTACCCCGTAAAATATACTTGGTCAAGGTCAAGGGAAAAAGCTCAGAGAAAAGAATATCTTTTCCATACAAATCCCTGACAAAAATCACATGTCGCATGACAGACATCTTTTAGACCCACCCAAGTGGCGAATAATGCCCATTCCCACATGGGAATGTGGGAAAAATATTAATGATTTAATAACTAATTTTATTAAGTAATAACTTCGTTTAAAAATATGATGTATTGACAACTTCAATTATGGGAGACCACATGGAATCATGGACCATACCAATAGACATACCTACGCTGTGCAGAAGCTCTTTCATTGAACAGCTAAACTAAACTACTAACCATTCTAGCACTTGTGGGCTGTCTTCCTTTTTGGCATTTATATCCCAAGATTGCATCTTTTTTTTTTTTTTTTTTTATTTCTGTCCTTCTTCTCAAGAGATTCTTGTAATGCATATGCATGTTTGTTCTTTTTCTATCTACCTTTGTGGACTTGTTCAAAACGTTTAGGTGAAGTTGTGCGTATTCGTTTGTTTTCTGTGGTTTGCTCTGAGAGAAAAAGTTTAAGAGCTATGCGTTAAGAGGAAAAAAAAAACTTCGATTTGTTCTTGGGTTTTTTTTTTTCTTTCTTCGCTGTAATAAAGTCTCCATATTCTGGCTAAGAAAGAAGCAGCGAAGAGATGGCGGCAAAGCTATTGCATTCTTTGACAGATGACAACTCAGATTTGCAGAAGCAAATAGGGTGTATGACCGGAATCTTCCAACTGTTTGACCGGCAGCTCGTCGTCGCCGGCGGCCGGCGCGTCGGCGGTCATAACCCTAAAAGGCTTCTTCCTCCTGGTAAACAAAGATTTAGTTCTTATGCTTTCTTTGTGGTCCTGCAATTATTACAGTTATGGGGCCATTCTTGGATGGACAGTGCTATGAATTTTTGGATCTATGTATAATTTCTGATTTTCTGAACCACAAAAACTGCTGTGTGTTTCTGTAATGATGATATGATTGCAACTGTATTGTCTGTATATCTTCGTTGCAAATGTGGAAAAACATATCCATTTTCTTGAAGTTTGCAGAGTTTTGCAAAACCTCCTAGCTTGTTAGAACATTACATTGTTCGAGATCCACAAAGTCGAAAACTCTCTTCTTATGCGCAGATAATTCTTCGAACGTCGGCTTGGGAAGAGAATTAAGGCCTTCGACAACAGCGGTAAGCCTTCGAAGAAATCTCACGTTTTTTCTCTCGCAAACTTCGTACTTTGATCTGCAAAATCTGATCGAAATCGAATCGACGTTTCGTATCCCAGGGAAAGAATCCTTACAAGGACATTCATCAAGAAAAGCAAAGGCCCACCAACGAATCGTCGAGGGCTTCCCTTTCATCGTCTCGTTCATCTTCTTTCTCGTCCCTCGACGGTAACAGAACTTCGCAGTTAGAACCCTCGTCGTTCGATAGGATGATATTCCCAGAAAATCCTTCATTCGAACCTTCGATGAGCGTACAGAGCTCGTCTCCACGTTTCAGCAGCAGGCAATCGCTCGACCTCCGTGATTTCGTCAAGGATTCCATGTACAGGGAAGTTCAGAGCTTGGCTGGTAAATCTAAGATCACCGAAGAGTCTAACGTAGATGAGATGAAGATGAAGAAGAAAACTCCCGCTGATATCAAAGAATCGCTCAGAGTTCTCAACGGTAAGCTCCAAGAATCATCTTCCAGGCGTCAGAATGAGCCTCGAGGACTTATGAGGTCGTCTTCTTACAATCATTCGAAGGATTTATCTCCCTTTTCAGCTTCGAGAGATGCCCCTCGATACTCTTACGATGGAAGAGAACTCAGCCGCGTTTCTTTCGATGGTTCAGACGTTTACAGATCTAACCATAAGCACAGAGAATTCTTGAAGCCTCCATCAGACATCGGCGAGTCCTCGGTAAGAAATTCGAATTCGTTCTTGAAGACGAAGCAAACTCCAAGCGTCGTGGCGAAGCTGATGGGCTTGGAAGCGTTGCCCGATAACTGTCCCGGGAAGAAGAGCAAGAACTGTGCTTACGAAGATGAAGCTGATAGTTCGAGGCTGTTCATGAACGAATCGAATGCTGTTCGAATTCCGAGCATCAACTCTAAGAGCTTCTGTAAGGAGCCGAGCTCGCCTAGCTGGAGAAGCAACGATTCTTCGAAGCATATTTCTCGAATTACAGTCGAACCAGCCCCGTGGAAGCAGATCGATCCATCGAAGAATTCGCTTAAACAAATCCCTAAAAGCCCAAGGACATCTCAAGCGAAGACTAGTTCTTCGACTCCTTACAATTCTGTTTACAGCGAGATAGAGAAGAGAATCAAAGACCTCGAATTCTCCGAGTCGGGGAAGGACCTTCGAGCGCTCAAGCAGATCCTCGACGCCATGCAGTCGAAGGGGTTCTTAGAGCCCGAAAAGGAAGAAGAAGCCCCAGCTTCCCACGAGGGAACATTCTCGGGAGATATGAGATCATCGAACGACCAAAGAACGAAGGCGTATAATCAAGAATTCGTTTTGACGAAGAGAAGGGCGGGATATCCACAGCGGGCCTATCAGTCTCCCATTGTTATAATGAAACCAGCGAAACTCATCGAAGAATTTCCCACTCCTTCTGCGTCTGTTATTTCGGTCGAAGGATTAGGCGATGGGAATAGAATAAGCAGTTTTCGAACGTCTAGAGAGCGCATTCGTGCCTCAATAACGGCACCGCCCGTGGCCAAAGAGGGCAGTTCGAGGGCCGGGAGAGGCGCTGAGCTGTCAACCAGCCCGAGGCTGCTACAGCAGAATAAGCCCGTTATTGAAAAAAAAGCCCGCCCGCCAACTCCTCCCAACGATTCACGAAAACCAAGGAGACAGTTAAAGCAGCAAATTGAGTCGAATTCTCCAGGCGGGAGAAGAAGAGTGAAGTATGCCAACGTTCGACAAAATGAGGAGATTTTAGATGAGATCGTCGCCGAAAATGATGCTTCAGTTCGGTTTCGGACTAACGAGACGAATCTGTGGAGCTCTAATGACTCTACGAAGGTTGGTATTATCTATTTCCATCCTAAACTTTTTCGCCGTTTCGAATTTTTTCGCCTGTATCTTATGATCGATCGCATGCTTCGTGTTTTAACTTAGGATTTGGTGGGAAAAGTGGCCGAAGAAGAGGCTACGGAGTTTGGCTTCGTTCCTCAAGAATTCTCTAGCCCAGTTTCTGTTCTTGACAATACGACGTATAGAGACGATTCCTCGCCTTCGCCCGTAAAGTTCATCAGTAAAACCATAAACAGTAAGTCATCGTCTTTTTCCAATATGTATAACGTTCTAGCAACGAACTAAAAAAAAACATTTATGTTTTTTACAGTCGATGCAGCGTCAGAAAGTTCGGCGGACTCTTCTTCCAAGTTCGAAACCAATCGAAAGAAGCTCGAAAACGTAGAGAACTTAGTTCAGAAACTTAGGAGGCTCAACTCAAAGCACGACGAAGAACGAACGGATTACATTGCTTCTCTGTGCGAAAATGCAGATCCCGATCATAGATACGTGTCTGAAATTCTGTTGGCCTCGGGCCTTCTCCTCATCAGAGAACTTACGAATTTTCATTTTCACCCCTCGGGCCATCCCATAAACCCCGAGCTTTTCCTTGTCTTGGAGCAGACGAAGAGTAGCAGCAGTTTATTACAAGATCTCGGCGAGGAGAAAACTCAGTCGAAGCTACACAGAAAGCTCATTTTCGATTCTGTTAATGAGATTCTTGCGAGGAAATTAACGCTGGCACGTTCTTCGCCCGAGCTTTGGTCGAGGAGGACAGCCAAGAAAACGGTGCAAGCGCAGAAGCTTCTAAGGGATTTGTGTTCTGAGATCGAAGTGCTCAAGGCGAAAAACGATCGATTTAGCTCTGACGAAGGGGAAGATGAGAGATGGAGGAAGATTCTTTGCTGGGACGTGATGAACGATTCGAAGGGATGGACGAATTCCGAGGAGCAAATCTCCGGTGCAGTTCTTGATATCGAACGTTCAATATTCAAAGATTTGGTCGACGAAATTGTGATCGGCGAGTCTTCTTTTGCGAGTTCGAATGCTGCAAGGCGAAGGAGATTGTCCAAGTAATTGTGGATTTTGCCGTGATCTCTTGTGTTCTTGAACCTCTTTTTTCTTTCTTTCTTTTCCATCTCAATTTTTTTTCCTGGGTTTTTATGTTTGTCTTTTTTTATTGTGGTATGAAGATTTCCACTTAGATTTGGTTTGTAATGGAATCCTTGATTTTACTTTATTGCATAAAACATCGTAGTAATAAACGTGTTCATACGGTTCACGGTCACAGTTTTGAGCTGCCAGTTTAAGTTTTGCGATCGGCTCGAAAAAACGGCGTGAAATCTTCTAATCGCACGAGAAATTCTTCAAAAGATGGCGTAATAATATTCTAATTAAGCGCACGAGGAAATAATCTAACTACACAACAACACATTGCGGTTGCATTCGATATTTGAAAAATCTTCGTATTTTTTTTTCGCCTAGTTAAAATCACCAACAAATTTTGCAACTACCGAAACAAGAAAGCCACCTGAACGCTGCCGCACCGCCGACGTCGTTCTTACTAACGTTATTATCTCCCGCAGGCGGACTCGGGTTACGACATTCCGACGCCGTCCCTTCACAGCTCGCCTTCGGCGAATCGTCGCATTCCATGTGGCGCGACCTCACAGAGCTCGCGGGCCTCGCCTTCTCGCCATCTCCCGCCATTCTGATACAAATAAATGCGCCGTTATAAATCAAAGTAACAATATGCGATGCATGGACTTATAGTTTGAGGCCTTTTTTACCCCTTTTTTTTTACTGCATGCAGTATTCCTCAACCAGCTATGGGCTTACGCGCACATTTCGGGGATGAAATTAGATCTTTAGGGGCTACGTAAACACGTCCCAAATTATCTCAACACGATAGTCATGGGATAATACCCCATGAGGTTTCCTGAAGAAATTGTGTGTGTGTGTGTGGGGGGGGGATTCGATCCCACGATATAAATCCACAAGTCCTTAAAGCCTCAAATTGGCTTTTATCCTCCATTTTTTTGAAACGTCGCTATTAGTCCCCTATGCTATCTATTTTCTGGCGTATGGGTCCGCCTATTAGTTAAACATTCAGTTTCAGCCCTTTTCAGGACCAGACAAAATTACGGCCCAACCCATAGATTCAGGGCTCACCCCGTAATTCTGTTCAAACTAACGCGAAAGATTAAAACAGCACAAAATCGACAGCATTAGGGACTGAAGCGACATCTCCGAACATGGAAGGACTAAAAACGCCCATATTTCAAACATTACAGACCAAAAAAAACATTCTCCCCCGGAAACTTACATGGAGAACGCAAAAGACTTGTTGCTCGCATTGCTCCCGTGGGAGCGACGTGGAGCTTGTTGCATTTTCCCGTCGTCCTTCCTCCTCCGAGAGCCGCCGTGGACCTCTTCGTTTTCTAGAATCACCTCTTTCATCGTTGCCTCGGCCATCACCAGTTCCTGGCTCCTCATGCACACCGAGTTCTTCGTCTCGCTATAGCTAAACATACGGCTCGAAGACATATTATTATTGTTATTGTTATTCGACGACCCGTCGAACTCTCCCGAGAATTTCCAAAAGGATTCGTTTCTCATATCCGATCCCGGGATGCTGAATAGGGACTCGTTCGACGCCGCGCTCCAATCCATCGGCGTATTGGATGAGTTTCTCTCAAAGACGTGGGGCGGGATTCGATATGGTTCGATATTAGGGTTAGGGTTGGGATTTTCGCGGGCATTTTCCATGGATTGGGTCGGAGGGGGCTTTAGGGTCGTTGGAGTTAGGGTTATGTGGTCGGAAGACGACGACGACGATGAAGATGATGAAGTGGATAATCTTTCTTCGCGAAAATGGTCGACGGCGTCCAAGGGCGTGTCGGCCGACGAAGAATGGCTCGACGAACTACGGCTTAGCGACGCTTTTTCGTTATTTTCGGAGATTTTATGGTTTTCGAGCGATTTGACGGATGGCGAAGGAGGTCGTATTAGTTCGACGTAGTCCGAGGATGACGATGATGATGAAGGTGACTCCATGCTGTGCTACGTCGTCAATGGATATCTAAGGGATTTTATGAGGTAAGAAACTGAAAATGGGTGATGTAAGAAATCTGAGGGAACGTAGGGAATTGATGAGATTATTTGCATGGAGATACGTAAGAAGAACATGGGAAGAGGATTTCGTTCGGCTCGCTTTTTTCCGGCCAACAAAAGGTAATATTGGCCCGGAAATTAATATGCGCAGCCTCTCTCCGCCGCCTCTTAGTCCGGCGTGAATATTAAGGAATAATATATGTGCAAATTATGTCGGAGGGAAAAAAAACATGATAATAAAGGATAGATGGATTGGGTGGTCTAACGTTTATTTAGCAGTTGTAAGAGATATATCTCCCGAATCATCCACAGGCACTGAAATTGTGGAATTCTTTTTAATTAAGTAATGCGAAAGAAAAAAATATTTAATGAAATTCGGTCGTTTTGAAACAATTAACAAAATAGGATAGTTCGCGGTTAATACCCGCAACTAGGGGTGTTCGTTCGGTACATACCGTATCGAACCGAAATTCGGTATTAGTAGATACCGAATACCGAACCGAATTTCTTGGTTCGGTATTCGGTTTTTACCGAATTTTTTTCGGTAAATTCAGTAACCGAAATTTAAATAATAATAATAAAAAATTCGGTAATAATTAAATTAATACGTATATTAATATAATTATAATTTTATTTTCGTTATTAATATAATAAAATATATTTTAATTTTTAAAATTTCGGTAATTCGGTATACCGAATTTACCGAAATTCAAAATCTGTGAACCGAATTCACCAATTTTTTTTTGTGAAGAACCGAATACCGAACCGAATTTGTCAGTTCGGTTCGGTTTTGTACCAAAATTTCGGTATTTCGGCTTGTTCGGTCGGTATACCGAACAACGAACACCCCTACCCGCGACGTCGCACCCATTAGGGGTGACATCGCGCCCATTAGATGCGATGCCCTCTTTAATTGTTTTTACATTTTTATTTGAGTCGCACCCATTAGGGGCGACATCCACTTTCTTATTTTTATTTTAAATTTATTTTATATTTATTAATTATATAATCCACCAAATCGTAAAATCGTCGTTATTTCATCTGATTTACATAATAAAAATTAATAAAGGCATCTAATTTATTGCTTGTTTTACGACGATTACAATGATATGCATATCTTACATTTTTCGATATTCGAATTTTTTTATTTTATACATTAAAAAATATTTAAATTGGAATAAATTTAAAAAATAATTAAAAAAATTTTCGAATATAAAAATATAATATATGCATATCAATCATCGTGAAACAAATCATAAATTAAATGCATTTATTAATTTTTATTATGTAAATCACATGAGCGTTGCCCCTCCTCATATTTCTATATGAGTGTCGCCCCTAATCGTTATTTCACACGATGTTAAATGAGCGTCGCCCCTCATCCTTATTTCACGCTCATGTGGTTAACATAATATTAATTAATAAACATATCTAATTTATTGTTTGTTACAAGATGATTAAAATGACATGCATATCTTATATTTTTCGAATATCAAAAATATTTATTTTATTCCAATTTTAGTATTTTTAATTTATAAAAATAAAAAAATTCGAATATCGAAAAATATAAGATATGCATATCATAATCGTCGTGAAACAAACAATAAATTAGATGCGTTTGTTGATTTTTATTATGTAAATCACATGAAATAACGATGATTTTATGATTTGATGGATAATAAACAAAAAATAAGTTTAAAAAAAAAAAGAACGACGCCCCTATTGAAGGACTCAAATAAAAAATGTAAAAAGAATTAAAGAGGGCATCGCACCTAATGGCCGCAACGTCGCCCCCAAGTGCCACGTCGCGGGTATTAGCCGCGAACTACCATTTTTTGTTAATTATTTAAAAAACGATTTCATTAAATATTATTTTTTCGGATTATTTAATTAAAAAAGCCCAAAAATTCACGTAGGGGCCTAAATCGTTGTGTCCCAAAGATAAATGCTGAATGGCTTAAGAGCTACTAAATCCAACGTGCTAACAAGAATAAATCAAAACCTGCTAAAAATATGATAAAACTAGTATCGTAAAAAAAAAAAAAAGACAGATCCAAGATTTCGAACTAACATAACTACAACAAATTTTCAACAATATTTTTCGCCCTAAAAAATTACCGGGAGAAAATTCGCCGGTGGTACAGAGCATGCATATTATTAAATCTACCCAAACCCTCTTTCTGTGTAGGCGTAGTGCAGTTCTTGCACAAAGAAGCGTAGTACTACGTCATAAAGCAAACATGAAGACTATACATAAAAACCCCAGGAGTTTCATTACCTTTGTCGGTCACTCACTCACTTGAACGAGGAAAAGAATTCGATGGTATCGATCAAAGAGCGTATAAACTCATCGACGTCCTCTTTCGTGTTGTAGAAATGTAGGCTCGCCCTCGCACTAGCATTTACTCCCAAGTAGCGATGAAGTGGCTGTGCGCAATGGTGGCCTGATCTAATAGCAACGCTATGCTGAAACAAAGAAAGAAAGAAAAAGCGCTGCGTTTGATGGGCTTGCAATACGTCTTAGCAGAATTCGTTTCAATTACCTGTTGATCGAGAAAGGTGGCAATATCAGTAGGATGAAGTTCTTGCACGTTGAAAGAACAAAGAGGCGCTCTACTTGCGATTGTTTGTGATGGTTTTGGGCCGTAGACACGGAGATTAGGTATTGCGGTCAAGCTTTCGTACAAGTAGTTTCCCAGCTCTACCTATGTAGCAAGAGAAACAAAGTGGATCGCAAATGCAAGAACGACTGTTTGAACGAAGAACATGAATAACATGTCGGCCATGAACCAATGGCTTCTCCTATAACATACATATAAATATTCAGAATGGGAATCATAGCTTACCTCATAGTCATGGATCCTTTGCATGCCGATGGTTGATAGGTAGTCGATTGCTGCGCCTAAACCAATGGCTTCTCCTATAGCAGGTGTGCCAGCTTCAAACCTAATCTCGTCGAAAAAGGCGAATTTGGGATATCTCCAATGTTAGATATAGCATAAACATAACGTTGCGATGCAATTTTCATCATAATCTTACAGCAAGTGTTTTATGAAAGCATTCAACTACTTTTTTAAACGCTAATTTAGGCCAACCATAATGTAAGAAGTTTAACCTGGAAGGAGGTTCAGCGTACGTTGAGTGATCCATATACACGTCTGATATCATTTCACCACCCCCTGAGAATGACATGTAAAAAAAATCACACATATTTATTTTACAGTAATGATCGATGAACAACGGGCTGAATGACCAGAAAAATTCAAAATAACCTCACCTAGGAAAGGAGGCATATCGTTCAGATGCTCGATTTTACCGTATAAGAACCCAATGCCTGTAGGCCCACACATCTGCAAGAAAACGTTTGCGAGCTTTACTTCACGTAATCGACAACAGATTGTTTTTCAGCACATGAAGAAACGTATTGACCTTATGAGAAGAGGCGACCAAGAAATCAGCATCAAGGCTCTGTACGTCGACCACCATGTGAGGAACGCTCTGGCAAGCATCTACGAGCACTTTGGCTCCAACTTCATGGGCAAAACCCACGATTTGATCCATTGGAAGAGAAGATGCTGGTAAGGAAAGAACACAACAATGTGCATTTTTAAGTCACAGCTATGCTAAAGCGTAGTCATCGAAAAGCGATGATTTCAACTCACCGAGCACATTCGATACGTGGTGAGTGACTAAAAGCTTCGTCTTTTCGGAAAGCATTTCCTTTAGCTTGTCCACGTCGGGAGCTTCATCTACTGTCAAGTCGACGTATTTCAAGATAGCTCCCGTCTTTTGAGAGACGATTTGCCATGGAACAATGGCACTGTGATGCTCGGCGACTGTAAGTACAATCTACGATTTGCATGTCATACGGAGCGTCTTAGTTATACAGTTATATATTTTATTTCTCGGGTGTTACTGAAACATCACGGTTACCATACGAGTAACATTAATGAATTCAGATACCTCATCCCCTTTCTTCAAATTAGTAAGGCCCCAACTATACGCCACCAAGTTAATAGCTTCAGAAGCATTCCTCGTAAACACAATTTCTCTACATTCTCGTGCATTTATAAACGCAGCAACCTTTTTCCTTGCTAATTCGTATTCATCCGTCGCCTTTGCGCTAACACATACAGAACAAATGAAAGCGGGATTAACCGAAGATAACCAAGAACATAGGCACACTCATTTACTCCTTCCAACTTCAAATTAACATGCAAATTAGACTACGAAAGTCGAAGCGACATTTCTACCTCAGATAATGAATCCCACGGTGGACATTCGCATTGTAACCTTCGTAATAGTCCCTCAAGGCGTTCAACACCGCCGTCGGCTTCTGCGACGTCGCGGCGTTGTCCAAGTACACCAACCTCCTACCATATACTTCCTAAAAGATAACGAATAGCTAAAAAAAGTCTACCTTCCCTACGCACAAACAAAATTGCGAGTAGGAGGCAAAATACCTGGTGCAGAATTGGGAAATCGGGTCGGACTACGTGGCCGAGTGACCCGTTGCCGAGTTTCCGGTCATCGGAGACGGAAGAAGGAGCAGTTGCTACGGTGCGCTTCGTCCGATTAGGACTGGGCTTCGCACTACGAGCCGAGCTCGGAAGCTTCAGTACGAAGCCTTCAATGGCCGACATCATTTGACCGATCGATAGCCTCTGTTGAGGAGGTGAGGGTGGCTTTTTTTTTTTTTTTTTTTTTCATTTTGTAATTTGTAATTTTTTAATTTCTTCTGTGGTAATGTGATAATGGGCCCGTCAAAAGCTATCATTCTATTTCAGGAAAGCCCAAATATAAGCTGTATTTTTGTTTATTAAAGCCCATTTAGTCTAAGAATTCTCAGTCAAACCAAAAAATATCTTATTCATGCCAATGAAAACAGACATACAAAGCCTGTCAATTTCTTCATCTATTTGGATCAAACAAAACTTCATCCCACTTATATTGACTAATTATATTAGGGGATTACTATTCACCGCCCCCTTTTTACTTGTTACCGCCCCCTAAAGGGCTGAAAAAAGACTATTTTGCCCTTATGTTATTTAAAATAATTTAAAAAGCTAAAATATAATAAAAAGATAGAATTTCTCTATTTAAAGTCCTTTACTTCGCAACACTTTTCAAATCACACATCCAAATCAAACAAAAAACAGAAAAATTTGCAAATCGCAATGGAACGGGGAAAGGGAAAGGGAAAGGGAAAGGGGGTGCTCTCACGATTGGTAAGAAAATTGTCGTAATATTCATTCGTATTTAGATAGATTGTCGAAAACGGATCGAAATAGGCCGGAAAACGGTTGATCGGACGCGAACTAGAGCAAAAACGGCACGACCGAAATCAGATTTCGGTCGGATACTTCACGACCGAAACATGATTTCGGTCGGCCGGGGTCACGACCGAAATCCGATTTCGGTCGCGACACCGGACGACCGAAATCATGTTTCGGTCGTGAAGTCTCCGACCGAAATAATTGTTCGGTTTGCCTAGTAATGACCGAAATCCGATTTCGGTCGGAAACTATTTTACCGAAATCCGATTTCGGTCGGCCGTACTGCGACCGAAATCCGATTTCGGTCGTTACTAGACCGACCGAAATTTGATTTCGGTCCAATTTTTTTTTTTTTTTTTTTTAAAATTATCTAATTGCAGGCGATGGGTGGGAAGTCCCTGCTCGGAGGGAGCAGCAGATCCCCCTCGTTGGAGGGATCTGGAGAGCGTCATACGAGGGCGCGCGGCGTTGATGCTTCCGTTCGTAGGGAACGGGAGGAGGCGAGGCGGCAGCGAGCGGGTGATTCGCATTCCGTGTATGCGGAATACGAACCGAACGTAGAGGAGGAGGCGCATGCGGATGAGGAGGTGCCATACGATGCGGCATCGTTTCAGTCATCCGACGACGAGCGGATACCGGTCTCCTCAGGTACATGCCTTCTTCATTATAAACTGACTTGCGACCAATGTCTTAACTATCGTAGCAAAAATTAGATTTATTTATGTGGTATTCCTAAAAAATAAAATAGGGAGCAAGCGCTCCAGGGTCGTAGATGACGATTCCTGGAGGGTGCAGGGGCCACAGCCAGGTGGTCCGCAAGATGGCTCGGTGATCCCTAGTTACTTGGGGCACATCGCGCCCCGCATCTGGATGGGTGACGAGGAGAGGCCCCTGCTGAAGTGCGAGGGGCGTGCGTTAGTGCTTCGGCAGCTTAAGCAGTGGTACTGCCAATTCCCGCCGGAGACACAGAGCGAGATCGATGGCACAGGTCTCTTACACCTCGCAGATGCCATGCTCGTACACTTGGATCAGCCTCTTCTGTGCGCTTTTGTGGAGCGCTGGCACCCCGACACGAACACCTTCCACATGCCGTGGGGGGAGATGACGATCATGCTCCACGACGTCGAGCACATTCTCCGTATCCCGATCGACGGGACGATGGTTTCGGGCACCCCGGACGCCGGCGACCAGCAGATCGCGGCGAGGGAGATTATGGGCGTCTCCGCTGACGCCCTGAGGGGATTTTGGAGAGCAGGGTCGGTTGCGTCGAAAGACGTGATGCAGAGGATGCGGGAGAGTCGGCCGGCGGGGTTCCAGGCCATCGCTTGGCTGTGGATTCTATTGGGGTCGACCCTGTTCGTCGACAAGAGCGGGAATCGGGTGAAGCCCGACATCATGCACGAGTTCTATCGCTCCCTGCCAGCTGCCAGTGGTTATTCGTGGGGTTCGGCCGCTCTTGCTTACCTCTATCGCCAGCTTGGGCTCGCAAGCCGAGCGGATGCAAGGGGTTTAGCTGGGTGTCTGTCGTTACTACAGGCGTGGATCTACGAGTACTTTCCATGCTTCCGCCCACACCGTCTACCCCATCATGTGGAGCCTGGCCAAGCACGATCAGGCATGTGGTCCGTATCTCAGGTCGAGCGGACGGGACACCGGTTAATTGAGATCCGCCGTCAGCTAGACATGATGACAGCGAGCGAGGTACTTTAATAATAATTATTCCATATTATGTGCGCTTATATAATACAAAATAAATTGTTATCAGGTAGCTTGGTTGCCGTACGGGCCCGATCCAGCGGCGCAGCACCTGAGGACTCTTTTCGTGGGCTGGGTTAGATATCGCGACATCGTGGAGCCCTACGTACCCTCTAGAGTGTTGCGCCAGCTGGGTTACGTGCAGCACATCCCGCCGCCGATGACACCGCCGCAGAGGGCTTATATGCCATCGGACCCGTCGAGGTATAAGGTGCACCATTCTGGCGATGCAGCAGAATTTGCTTGGCGGCAGTTCCCTTACGCGTACATCCTCAACCTGTCATACATCAGCCGGAGTACCTTAGAGTACCTTGGTGAGACCGTTGAAGGTTACATGGACTGGTACGAGCGGCATTCTCATCCTCGTCTGTTTTCGTCGGAATCAGGAGCCTCTTCGAGCGGCATCCCCCCACGCAGCCACGTCGACCATGTACGTAATTCAATGTGATTTGGGGTTTTGTTATTATGTTAACTCACTTTTTTATATGTATTATTTCTTTGTGCAGTGGTACAGCTCGATGTACGCCTTGAGTAGCGATATGTTAGCTACTATGCAGCTTGATGGATCGACGCATACGGAAAGGTACAGAGACAGGCTGGACGAGCTGAACGACCGTTGGCGCAATGCCCCATGACGGGCTTTTATTTTGTTTCTGCTTCGTTTATGTATCGGATGCGTACGTTATTATTAATGCACCATTCTATGCCTCTACTATTTATGTTTGGAATATTAATAGTACCAAATAATATTAAAAAAATAGATAATAATAACCAATTCATAAAGATAATAATACCAAATAATAACATCAAAAATAATAATAATAATAGAAATAATATAAATGACAAAGATGACGTACGGCCATGACTGGAACGACCCTGGCTGCTACGGCTAGTACTGCTGCGCCCTGCGCTGCGTCCCCCCCTTGGGAGTGCGTACTCCCAAGCACTTCGATCACGCTTCGTCGAGTCTCTTTTCTTTGGTCGGCCTTTTACAGATGTCTTAACAGCTGGCTCATTCCACTCTTGCGCCTCGGGATACAGATGTTCGTGAACTACACGATGGAGGCCACGCATAACGGCCGCATCGCGCGTTTCTGCCTCACGCACGAGGTCGTAAAAGCGCTCTTGCTCAGAAATATCTGGAACTACTGAGACTCCGATTGTCAGTGTTCTCCAGAAGTCGTGCAAGCATTCTAACGAGACTCCATAGTTATTGTCCACGCATTGCTGAAGCTCGCAAGCACACGGTAGTTGGTGCGTACGTCGTAATACACATCCGCACCTGGAGTAAACTTCATTCGACAACTCTTTCGCCCGTCGCAGCTCATGTCCCATAATTAATATTGCATGGTGTGAAACTCCGTATAATAATGTCAGGAATGGAAATACTGACATCGGAATAGGTCGCTTCGACCGGGACTTCTCAAGTGTCTGCATGCCCACAGCAACAAATTAGTAAAATAGGGAACACTAACACGTAATAATAATGTATTTACCTTTCTTATGCGAATCAACTGGTTCTGAATCTGCTCGTGCACCTTCACCCATACGGTGTCAAGGGATCCTGCTGGGCAATGACTACAAACGGACACCTGCACTTGTTAGACTTGGACATCCTCTCCAATTCATCCTCCTTGCCTCTATAACGTTCTCCGCGAGAACATCTAATCAATTTTTTTGTTCCACATTTCTTGTGCGACGAAATTATCAACTCGAAACCAAGACCAATAGCGACGCCCTTCGCCTAGTTAATGGCTTCCACGTCGGTCGAAAATCGTCCTCCTTCGCGGAAATGCTCACTGTAGTTTATCCCGTCACCCGTGGAATCCTCCGGGACAAGCTTCGAGTCTGGAAAAAAAAAAAATTAAAAAAAAAAAAATTATGACCGAAATCGGATTTCGGCTACCCCAAGTGGCGACCGAAATCCGATTTCGGTTACATCTACGCTTACCGGAATCCGATTTCTGTCATGACAGGCATGACCGAACAATAACTTCGGTCGTTATAAGAGGCGACCGGATAATAATTTCGGTCACCTCTTGGAATGACCGAACAATAATTTCGGTCGGTTTAAGAGGTGACCGAAGTTATTTTTCGGTCGCCTCTTATACCGACCGAAATTATTGTTCGGTCGGGCCGAATTTTCCGATCGAATCCCATGTAAGTTCGAGAATTCACGTCTATACGAACGAAATTTACGAGAATTTGCTTACCATCCGTGCCAGTAGACACTTTCTTTTGACCTTTAAATTTCGAAAATAGACGATTCATTGAAATGTTTTAATTTTTTGTTATGTTTGAATCTGATTTGGATGTATGATTGCGATATCAGATTAGTTGTAAGGAAAATGAATTTAAAAAGAAATTTAAATTACAAAGGGCAAAATAGTCTTTTTTTCAGCCCTTTAGGGGGCGGTGACTAGGAAAAAGGGGGCGGTGAATAGCAATCCAGATTATATTACTGACAAAATAAAAATCGTCTTGAGTCGAGACATTGCTGGAGAGAGCTATTAATTAAATTAGGTACCTTGACTATCTTTCGAAGTGTGTGCTAAAGAAAATTTTATTTTATAACTGCAGTCTCGGACAAGAATCATCGAGCAATTTAATATGACATTAAGTTTCTAAAATCTGGTCAAATCTAAAAAAAGTAATTATTAGCACAATCTGAGAAAATATAGGACGAAAAGGCACATAAAAGAGTCAAGCCTGTCCAAGAAGGAAAATGGGTAGATGCATTTGAAGGTTGAAAAAACGCTCGAAACAGATATGGTTATGGATTTGCGTGAGCTGCAAAGATTAAATAAAGACCATACAAATAAAAACTTCTTGATCTCAATAAGTCAATAACATGTGTCAAATTTAAGGGAGTTTTCAAGCAATTACCTACGTTATCTTAATCTCCACTTTGATGCAGATTCCTTCTCTGTCTTCATCACAATGGTCCCCTTAAAACGCGTCTCTCTCTCTCTCTCTCTCTCTCTCTCTCTCTCTCTCTCTCTCTCTGTGTGTGTGTGTGTGTGTGTGTGTGTGGAGTACTTGATTTTCCTATTTAAATCCTGAAGAAAAACAAGAGCATATGCAACTTTTCATCTAAACTCCAAAATAAGCCCTTCCCTAATCTTTTCGCCGACCCTTGAAAAATCATGGCTAAAGTTCGTAGCTTTTCATCAACCCATCACGTAGAAAATTGTGTGAAGATTCACTAATCTTACACAAAGGTGCCTGTGTGTCTTCTTTCTTCTCTTCTGCTTTGACCATTCAAATTGGGAGGCTGCAATAGAGTCAAGTCCCTGCTTTTTGGCAACAGTCCTTTATAACTAAAACGTACCTTTTTTTATGCTGCAGTCATTTGAAACTGCTAAGAATCAACTCTTCTTGATGTGCTCTGAATAATCAAGAAATTCAAGTTCATCTTCTTCATCGTCACCTCCATTTGGGCCTGTAAGAATATGATCAACTCATTACAGCGTACAAGCATGATAGGCGGGACAAATGAGCCAAACTCAGGGATCACTGAAGGACAAATGCATGTAATAACTGCAGCTCATCACCTGGTGAAGGCGCTTAGGTGCACCGACGTAATCCTCAGCAGCGAAACGAGGGCATTGCTCTCTGATCTCGACGTTCACTTGTCGTCGATAAAACTCGACGACGACTACCAAGAAAATCACAACATACAGATCGAGGGCAAACTCGTGTCAGCTCAGCAGGTCATCGCTAGCAGCCTCACCACGGTCTCAGAATACTTACAAGCAGTCGAAGATGTCCAGACAACAGCAGCAAGCCTTGAGAGAAGTATTAATAAGAGTAGAAAAACCAACTATCTCCTCGATATGGCTCGTGGCATTATGCAGATGGCCATGGACAGGCTCGAGAGAGAGCTTTCTGATATTCTTTCGCAGAATCAGCTTTGTTCGGGGGAAGAACAACAAGGGTCCTCTCCAATTTCAGAAGAGAGTCATCAGATTAACGAAGATGAATCAGTGGTGGAAGAGATTAATGCATCTCAAAGGGAGAGCAGTAGCACCGAGCAAGATGACTATGTAATGGACTTGATACATCCCGACATGATCCCTACTATCAAATCCATTGCAGATTTAATGATAGGCTCTGGCTATGACAAAGAATTTTTTCGGGTTTTCATAGGATTTTGGAGAAACGCACTGACCGAGCAGTTGACCGTTCTCCTCGACTTCGAACCCTTGGGCGTCGAAGATGTGCTTCAGATTGAGTGGAAATCCTTAAACTTCACGATCAAGAAGTGGCGGCGCGCGATAAGGAGCTTCGTCGCTGTCCACCTCGCCAGCGCGAAAAGGCTGTTCGATCAAGTTCTTGAAGACTCTCTCAGCTCGGCCTGCTTGTTAGAAGCTTCCAAGGCTTGTCTGATGAGCCTACTGAACTTCGGAGGAGCCATTTTGGTCAGAGCCAATAGGCCCGAATGGCTATTCTGTCTGCTCAACATGCACGAGGCTTTGTCCTCGGTGGTTCCCCTCGTCGATTCTCTTTGTGGAGAGGAGACCATTTCGATGGTCAAGATTGAATCCCACGAGCTTCTGAGAGGGCTCGAACGATCTGCCAAGGCCATCTTCTTGGACCTGGGAAAATGGATCACCCTTAGCTGTTCCAACACGCCCTTAGCCAACGGCGATGTCCACCCTCTGACCAAGTACGTGATGAACTACATCGTCTCCTTAGCAGATTACGAGGATATCCTCCTCGAATTCCTCCTCCTTGACGATCAGCATCCAATTTCCGAGGCTAGTTCAATCAGCCCACTCTCCATCCACCTCAAATCTCTGACTTCGACATTGGAAGCAAACCTCAGAGGAAGATCGAACCTCTACAAGGACCCAGCGCAGAAACACATCTTCATGATAAACAACACGCACTACATGGTCCGAAAGATCGAAGGTTCGGCGGCGGGGATCGGCCGCTACTTTGGGGACGATTGGATTAGGGTTTACGTGGGGAAGATCATGCACCACGCCATGTGCTACGAGCGAGCCACTTGGGGCTCGATCCTCGACCTCATACGCACCGACGCGAACGTCACCAGGGAGACGCTGAAGGTGAGGTGCCGAGCCTTCGCGGCGGCCTTCGAGGACGTCTATCGGACCCAGACCAGGTGGTCCGTCCCGAACCTGCAGCTCCGGGAAGAGCTGAGGATCTGTGCGTCGGAGGCTCTGATTCCGGCGTATAGAAGCTTCGTCGGAAAAATCACCGACGCCATTGGAGAGAAGCACATCAAGTATAAGGAATCTGACTTGGAGATTTACATCTTCGATCTCCTCGAGGGAAACCCCAAATCGCTGAATCATTCGTGGAAGCGGTGATTCTGTTTACGGGTCGGGTCGGGTCGGGTCGGGCTCTTCAGACGAACACTAGCACTCCTTAAGTTAGTTTAAGTAGCAAATAGGTCCCTACAGTTTTGAAGTATTGCAGAAATTACACATTTTCGAATGAATTTAATGATTTAGGCTCATTTCCTACTTGTAACTGAAATATGATTTGTATTCTTACCTGTATGTATTTTCAAAATTTTACAACTCTCATTTGATTTCAGAGGATTCACTAATTAATGACATCTTTACACAATCTTGTTAGATTTCCAGGTAGTAAAGATTCTGCAAATCACTTATTTCTACCTCTCTCCCTCTCCCTATATATTAGTGTTACTTTACTCTTCTACCAACAAAAAAAACATTCAGAAAATATAAAACGAAGAAGATGGAAGAAAATTGTGGCGCTCCACCGAAGAAGGAACGGCACGGTTCTAAGGGGCACAAAGATTCGCCAAAGTTCACGACAAATCAACAAGTCGAAGAGCACGACGAGATTCAAGCGCTTCTGTGGCCGTTTCTCAACAAGAATTACGCCACGACGCTTCGCGACGTAGGTTTCCCGACGCACGTTACGCCGGGAATGGCGCACGTTTACGCGTCGAAGTTTTGATTCGAGCGAAATTGAATTGTAATAACGAATTCTTAAGAGAATGGAATATTTACCATGAGGTACATTTGGGTGGCGAAAGCGATTGCGTTTCGTTAGAAATGGTAGATTTTTAAGGCGATATGTTATAATTATATAAACGACTTACATAGTAATGTACGACTTAAGAAGACTCGGGCTGTAAAAAAATGTAGCACAGCACAAACTGAACTGCAGAATTCATGAAGCATATCGATTTATTGTTGTGAACTCTTTCTAGGCACGCCTTTTTTTTGTAGCTTTCAGACAGAACTTAACTCAAATTCCCGAGGGGCCGATGAACTTTGGTTGGGTCATGGCTCGATGGTGAACAAAGGCTGCAATTTTTTTTCAGAGATTATTGTGCTACCATTTGAACTCATGAAGTCTTTAATCAATCTTAGTGACTGATATGAAATCGAAGTTTAACTGTAGTTAGAGAGCTTACCAAATCTAAGCTGACTGGTTTTCCATCTTCTGCGAGAATCTCAACAATTGTCCCCGATTGATCAGCCTGAAATACATGTACGAAATCATCATCAGCCAGCTATAATACAATGTTGATATTCTATGGATCCCTATCGTGTAGATGATTCAGTTTCAGACACGCTTAGATCAGAGCAGACATCAGTTATTACACATAAGCTTGGGAAGATAGATGTGGTACAGGTACATAAAAGGCTCACCTCGATTTCATTCATCAGTTTCATGGCCTCGATAATGCATATGACCTGTCCCTTTTGGACCTTAGCTCCCACCTTAGAGTAAGGAAAAAAACGATAACCTTTGATTTCATAGCACAATGATTTATATCTACTCACCTTCACAAAAGGTGGAGCGCCAGGGGCGGGCGAACGGTAGAAGGTCCCGGACATGGGGGATTTGAACGGTGGATGTGACGACTTTGGCTTTTGGGGAGTCGCCGGAGCTGACGGGGCGGCAGCCGCCGGAGGTGGCGGCGGTTGTGGTGGTGGAACGGCCATAGTCGGTGGAGCATAGCTCGCTGGAGCAGCAAAAGTGGGCTGCGGTAATAAAGCTTCCTTCTTCCTTATAACGATTTCGCACCCCGTCTGCTTCAGCTGCAACTCGGATATATCCCTCGAATCTACAAGCCTGTTTGAGTAACCTCGATTAGGCCAAACGAATTTCTTTCAACCTCGATTTGATGTAGTAAAGTGACAGTTTAATAAGAGCATACTTGGCAAGATCAGCCACTTGGGTCATTAGTGCTGAAATCGAAGAAGGGTCGGGGACTTTGTCTTCGAACGATTCAGATTTCTTGATCTGAAGCGGTTCGATGGCTGGAGAACCATTCGATGTTTTCTCAAGCGAAACCTTAGTCGAAGTAGAAACAACCGAATCACTTTAAGACTAGCATTACGATATGAAAGCAAAAGACTAATGCTTCCGTCTAGCATCATATGGTAAATATACCTCGTTCAGCTGAGCACACGTCTTAAAGGAATTCGATTGAACACGGCCGCACTGCTAGACAAGGAATCATTGCAAGAATAGGTTAAACTAAGGCAGTGACGCTTGAAAAGTTCTCAGTGTGATCAGAAGATGACATCTTATTACAACCAACGTGACGAGAACTCAATCAATACAGAAAAATGCACCGATTAACAGTGTAAAGGAAGGAGATATTCAAAGAGCTGACGCACCTGAAGCTGAGATCCACCGATTAAAGCAACACTGCGCCGTTTAGACAGCATATGGGAGGTCTTCGGACACGGTACGCTGAAAGAAGCCATAGCCGCGATCGGTTGGAATCAAAACGAAGCGAGATTTCGCTATAGGAGATACGATAAACGCACGAATTGGGAAGAGATTTGAAGAGGAATATGGACGATGAAAATGAAGCTAGATCGGCGGAAGAGTCCAAGAAAAAAGGGGGAAAGAAAAGGAGAGGCGATACGTACGAGGAAGAGATGGAACGGCGTCGTTTTTGTCGCTTGTGGTCTTTTCTTTGCCTCCATAAGTCCGTAGGGTTGGTTGTCCGATTCAACAACTAACCTCCGCGATTTTATGAGCGGCCAATTTATTAGGAATAAAATGCTGGTGAGGAAGGAAAGACTTCTATTTATTGGTTTTTATGAAATAGAGAGATGACGTAACTAATCATAAAAGAAAAATGAAGTTGAGGGCCTTTATATTTAAATAGAGCAATTTTAATCGAAATTAATTAAATAGGGTGATTACGCAGAAAATTAATAAAATTGAGCAAATCGAGTTTAATGGAAGCGACCCCGCGTTTAATTAAACGCATCGTTGCATCTCTAATAGATGCGACGGCCCAATAACTCGAGTCGTTCTTAAAAAAATTCATTGGGCCAATTGTTGGCCCAATAAACACGGGCGTTGCAGCTAATGGAAGCGAATCCGCGTCCAATGCATGAGATGACGACCCGACGAAGCCCGCTAATGATCGATGTGACAGCCCGTTACGTGTTGTCTGTAATAATTGTATAGCGTCGCGTCTTTACCCGCGGCGCCGCACCCATTACGTGCTACGTCACGTTTAGTAAGCGCGACTGTTTTCGCTATTTAAACGCTCAACGTCAGTGTTATATTTCATAAAACTTCGTACATATTCAATACGTTATCCAGAAAATTCAAATAATTGTAAATTTTGGCGGTGAAATCGTGCACGAATCAAACACCATTCGATATAGTCTTCAAACCATCGGTTATCGACGAATTTGTCGTGAAACCAATCGCGAAACACCATACGACACACTTCCGTCGACAGCATTTTTTTTTTCTCTTTAACCGTTCGGTGAAGAACGAATATTACCTAACACTCTCGGTTGTATCAGAAGCTCCTACGAATACTCTAATGACGTAGAGCTCGCATACTTCTTGGATCTCGACGCCAAACTTGATTATATCGAGGTCTTTGTTGAGGCAAATGAGAATGTTCAGTTCGATTGCAACGTAGGTGCTCCCGACGAGTACAAGAAGAGAAGTGAGGAGGAGGAAGAAGAAGTCGCACGGTTTATTAAACCCGAGTCGCGCCTATTGGATGCGACGTCGCCTCCATTAGGTGCGACACATGGGTTATTTGGCCTACATTTGGCCAAAAGAAGTTTTTGAAGGACTAGCCCGTTTAAAAACCTCGTCTCATCTATTAGACGCGACGTCGCGTTCATTAGACGCGACGCCACTACTATTACAGGCGATTCACTCGATTTTATTAATATTTCGCTAGTTTACCCTATCTTATTAATATTGAAACGAATTTTCACTATTTTAATAAAAAAGCCGAAGTTGAGAGAGTTCTCAGCAGTCAACACCACATATAACTAATTTTCAATCAATTTGGTGTGTCAGTTATAATTACAATTTTATCCATCATAGTTTAAATTTATTACAGTTACATCCCCAAATCAATTATATATATACACTTTTAATCATAATTTAAGTTTATTACATTTATATCCTCGTGCGATTTATATTTATATATCTACTTTAAATATGAAAAACAGGCAAAAGCCTGAAATGGTCCCCAATACCCTTTGGATCAATTTAGTCACCGATGTTTCGCGAGGATCAATTTAGTCCCCGATGTTATCCAGTTTGAACCAAATTGGTCCCCGCAGTTAGTAGCCCGTAATTTAGATGAAAAATTGACATATGTCGACATGCAATTGATTGGACTTAAAAATTCATAACTAAACATTAGAAAAGGGGAAAAAAATCCCAAAAAAGGAGAAAACTAAAAAAAGAAATAATAAATTAAAATAAAATAAAAATAAGAGAGAATTAAATTAATTTAAAAAAATAAATTCAATTAAATATAAAATGATAATGAAAACGTATTAAATAGAGAAAAAAATACAAAATTAAAATAAATTAAGTAAAAAATAAACAATAAGAGAGAGAGAGAAAATGATAAAACAAAAAAAATAATAAATAAGTAATAATCCAAAATAAAAAATATGTATTTATTAGAAACTAAACATAAGTGAAAAAATAAAATAGGATAGAAATGTCACTAAAAGTTGATAAGATTTATCGATCTCGTCTCTTTCCAGTTAACGGGGATGCAATAGCCCCGGTATATTTCTTAAAACAATTCGAGAACTGGGACTATTATATCCTCATAAACTTGGTAGGGACGGTCTTCGTAAAGCTTTTGGCATTTTATTCTTAATTTTGTTTTATTTTTTAGTTAGTTTAATTATTACATATATTTTATTTTTACCTTTTTTTTTTCAATTTTTTTTTTTTAATCTGCTCTCCCTATTTTTTTTCTTAAGTTTTTTCTTTGTTTAATTTATTATTTTTAATATATTTCATTTTCTCTTTCTTTTTATTATTATAATTTATTATTTTTAAATTTTATTTTTTATTCTTGATCTATTTTTATTTAATTTATTAAAAATGTTCTCTTTTCCATTTTCACTCTATTTTTTTTTTCTGTTTTTTCAGTTGTTTTCCATTTTTTTAATGTTAGTTTATGTTTTTTAAGTCTGACCAATTGTATGCCGACAAGTGTCAACTTCCATCCAAATTAACGGTTACCTAACGACGGGGACCAATTTGGTTCTCGATAACATTAGGGACTAAATTGGTTCCCGCGAAATATCGGAGACTAAATTGGTCCAAAGGGTAAACATTGGGGACCATTTAGGTTTTTGCCCATATAAAAACGATAATACTTCATGAAATAACTCTAAAACATAAAGCACTATGTAAATATTAATACATTGCACATGCATCGAATGTCCTTAAATACTAATACGAGTTAAACGGGAGAAATACTGCTACAAAGTTGAAGATAAAGAAAAACAAAACGGAACTTCACTCCAAATTGTTAAATTGAGGGTTCCAACCTAAAACCAATTGGTATTAGGTGGAGATGCCTCTTTGATTTATATACCGAGCTAGGTGAACATAAGTTCCCGATGTGGGACAGAATTCTCAACACGCCCCCTCACGTGTGGCACGATTCAAAGCCTAACACGTGGACATATGAAATCGGGTGACGGTGAGTGAAATATGCGCGATAACACGCAAATCGAACCTGCTCTGATACCATGTTAAATTGAGGGTTCCAACCTAAAACCAATTGGTATTAGGTGGAGATGCCTCTTTGATTTATATACCGAGCTAGGTGAACATAAGTTCCCGATGTGGGACAGAATTCTCAACACAAATATTGATATTAGAGATAAAAAAAATCCACAAAAAAGTCATAATGGAAGATTCTAAGTTGAATTATATGGTTAACGAACTGATTATCCTCATATGCCATGGTTCTCCTTGATAAACAAACAAAAGAAAAAAGATGATGATGATTATATATGATCTAGTGATTTTCTTTGAAATGCGGCGAATCTGCAATGAATTTAAACCTAAATAAGTGGTCAAATATTCCAAACGAATCACAAGACATAACTACTAAGCTAAAATGAGATAAAAGGCTGATATTTCGTTAACCGTTATCCGTTATTGTATGAGAACATTTTTCAAACACAAAACGGGAATTTAGTAATGTAAGGATTTGCTCTCGATTTATCACCGATAACAATGCTTTACATATCATAACTATGTATCAATTTAAGGATAAAGATTGCATCTTTTAGTGCAAGAAGCATGCAATAAATTCATAATCTTACTCATATTACCGTACATCGTTGAAAATAAAACACCGTACAAAATAACTCGTACTAGTACTATGAAATCTCGAGTTGACCTATCCATTTTATTGCTATTTGCTTACAATATAATGATCTAAAACAAAAATTGAACGAGATTCTCCTTCGACTAACTCACGATTTCCATAAATTCTCAACTACATAAACGACTCATTTGGCTCACCTCTCATCACACTCGCTCTTCAAATCACTCATCTTACAAAAAAATACACAAACATCGAACGTTAATGGAGTCTATTAGGGTTATTTCTCAATGGAAAACATTTGTAGTATTCTCCTTTTTCACCGTTCTAGCTCGAGCCTCATCGAATGTCTTCTCAATCGCAGACTTCGGCGCCATTGCCGATGGAAAAACAGACAACTTCATGGTAATAAGAAAGATTAAACACACGCATAAACATATAGATTTATCATACAAAAATGCAATTATTGTGCATCCTCCTTAAAGGCATTTTCAGAAGCATGGAAGAAGGCGTGCGGAACTGAAGGAGGAAGAATCGAAGTACCAAAAGGAAATTACTACTTGACGAAGGCAAAGTTCCAAGGGCCGTGCCAAGGAGAGACTTACTTTCAAGTAGATGGAAACGTCGTTGCTCCTTCTACGCCTTCGCCCAACGAAGCTCAGTGGATATTGATTTACACAGTCGAATGGTTGACGCTCTACGGCGAAGGTACATTCGATGGCAATGGTAGGTCGACTTGGCAAAGATGTAGTAAGGGACTGCCCGACTGTCCGGATCGTCCCGTCGTGAGTTATTTTCTTGAAAAAAATATTTCATTTCTTGCATTTTCTGAGTTTTGACAGTTCGACTAATCCTAGGTATGGAGGCCGTCACTTGTTTAGGGTTTTTTAGGGTTTGTTCGACTGGCTAATGTGATAACCAAAGTTCGCTCTATATGTATTTCCTAATTAGTCTCATACGACTAATAGGTATAGCGGTCGTCATTTCTTAGGGATTTTTAGGGTTTGTCCGACTAGCTAATGGGATCTCACGATCTCTATATAAATATATTTCCAAATTAGTCTCATGCTTCTTTCCTATGTATGGGATACCATTTTTTAGGTTTATGGTTTTTAGGGTTTAGACTGATTAATGTGATACCCAAAATCCGCGTATATTTTCAGATAAGTCTTATGTGTCCAATCCTAGGTATAGGGATCATCATTTTTTAGGGTTTTAGGGTTTTTGTTTGTCCGATTAACTAATGAAGCACAAAAAATCCAACTATGTATATTTTCGAATTAGTCTCATGCAATCGCCATGTTTAGGGTTTTTAGGATTTTCTCCGACCGGCTAATGGAATACTCAAAATCCGTCCATTTATATATGTATTTTTGTGCACATGACTAATTAGTCTAATGCAAACGCAATCGAACTAAACAGTCAATAAAGCTCGAAGCAGTGCGACACAGCACGGTCCGAGACGTTAAGTCCGTCAACAGCAAGATGTTCCACTTCCAAGTGAACGGCTGTCAAAACCTAACGATGAGCCATGTCAGCATCACGGCTCCCGAGGATAGCCCAAACACGGACGGGGTCCACGTTTCGAACTCCGACCAAATAACCATTGCAAACTCAGACATAGCCACGGGCGATGACTGCGTCTCCATGGGCGGAGGGTCCAAGAAGGTCAACGTCACGGGAGTCAACTGCGGGCCCGGTCACGGGATTAGCATCGGGAGCCTAGGGAAGTACGGGTCGGAGGCCGACGTCAGTGGGATTTCGGTGAGCAATTGCACCTTCTCGAGCACTACGAATGGGGTGAGGATTAAGACTTGGGCTTCCTCAGCGGCCTCAACCACTGTGTCCGACGTCATCTTTGCGGACATACAAATGAACGGCACGATGAATCCCGTCGTCATCGATCAGTATTATTGCCCTCATCGTCATTGCCAGAAGGTATATTTTTTCCGAATTTTTCACCCCGACGTATCATATTTATGTAGTTTATTACCAACAAGTCCGTCACGTCTATAGTACGTAGCCCTAGAAGTATAATTTTTTTTTTTAAAAGTGCCTTCTTGAGGATTCATAAGTACCAAATACTTTTATGACCCGTTGGCCTGATGTTATCACATCACTTAAAACTTAAGCTTAAAAGTACTGCATCATGTCTTTTAGTTACATTTATATTCCAATTCCTCTAGGCTGATTTACTTATTACCTAGCTCTAGACGTGCAATTTTCTTAAATGGATTGTCGTGATGATTCGTGCCCATGACCTTTTATGGTATTTGAGACCTGATTATATTATTATGAATGATCAATCATGTAAAAGCTTAAAATTTATATGTTTTACTGAAAATATTTCCATTTAAAACTTGAATTGCAGGGAGAGTCGACGGTGCAGATCGATGGGGTGAAGTACGTCGGCATGGGGGGAATTTCTGCGTCGGAGGTTGCGGTGAGCATCAAGTGTAGCGCGCTCAAACCTTGTCGTAATATTCAGTTCTCGGGGCTTAGCCTCGACTTGAAGGGAGGAAGTGGGACTACGGAGGCTCTTTGCGCGAATTCGGACTGTAAATTCCTCGAAAGCGGACAACGGCCGGGGAGATGTTCTTGATTATTGAGATGTTATTACAATGAGATTTTTATATATTTTCACTGTAGCTTAGGAGCTTATAGCTTTGTATGTGTGATAAGCAAAGATGATTATTAGATCTTTGCTTATTTAGCGTCCGTTCAAGCATTCAAATGAGACAAAATTTTAGACGTTGCCCGACTAATAATCAAATCACTTATTTTCTTCTTGTAAAGAGTATTTCATTCTCCAACTAAGATTAGTTTTAGGCAAATCTGAACTTTTGTTGGCTATCGAATGATATGCGAAACACGCCATTGATTTGAGATGCACGCTATATAACAGTCCGAAACGAGGAAGAACGAAAAAAATATGACCTTCAGTTCTGCATATGTACTAAAAAGAATAAATAAAACACAGTTGTTTACTTGGATTTTACGTCGTAAGGGCAGTTAAGTCGACGCCGCCTGTGCATATCCCGTTTAACACAATCTTTTTCCATTGGTTCGCTTCGCCCCACTTGCCGTCGCTCGATACAATGAATGACCTTCAAGATTCATTTTAAAAAAAAAACTCACAATTCGATGCCCAAGATTTAAATACGTACTCAAAATCTAGACAATCCACGCTCACTCGAATGGCGAATATCGAGCCGATCAACGTTTACCAAAGGAGTTAACATATCGTTCCTAATCTTCTTCACATTAGGGCTAGCCAATCCCCTATGCCTAAAACCGTATGTTGAGATTATAAAAAAAGTGGGTTTCGTCCCACATCGACTAATTCAAGCTCTAAGAGCCGCTATATATATATATATATATATATATATATAAGAGGCTTTCTCCTCCTATCACCAATTGGTTTTAGGAAGGACCCCTCGATTTCTAATATGGTATCAGAGCGAGCTTCCGCTCACCGTCACCCAATTCATATGTCCACGTGTTAGGCCAGTCATGCCACACGTGAGGGGCGTGTTGAGATTATAAAAAGTGGGTGTTGTCCCACATCGGATAATTCAAGCTCTTCGATCCAGTATAAATATAAGAGGCTTTCTCCTCCTATTACCAATTGGTTTTAGGAATGATCCATCGATTTCTAATATGGTATCAGAGCAATTCTTCCGCTCGCCGCCACCCGATTCATATGTCCACGTGTTAGACCAGTCATGCCACACGTGAGGGGGCGTATTGAGATTACAAAAAAAGTGGATTTTGTCCCACATCGACTAATTCAAGCTCTAAGAGCCGCTATTTATATAAGAGGCTTTCTCCTCCTATCACCAATTGGTTTTAGGTTGGAACCATCAATTTAACACCGTACAAGTCCAAGACTTGATTATCAACAAAAATGAAAGCCCTCTTCAAGCTCTTCAAGCACTTCTTCACCGAGTAATCCCCATAGCTCCAACAAGGCTTACACCCACGAAATGCGTCACGAAAGGCCATTTTCGTCCCCAAATCCCCGGCGATACTTTTCGATCATCTCCTCATATCGATCCTCCAAACCCTCCCAGAAATTGTGGAGATAGTACGAATTCACCACAAAACTTTCTTAGTCCATATTTCTTTATCCTTCAGCAGTAGGTATATCAGCGCAGACTGATCGTCAGCTAGACGTGGGCTTTGGGCCGGGCTGACCCAGAACCGGCCCAAAACCGGCCCGTTAGCCCGGCCCAAAACCGGAACCGGTACCGGTAACCGGCCCATTTAATTTGGGCTGGGCCGGTTTTTGGGCCGCGGAACCGCGGATTGCCGGTTCCGGTTCCCGGATCCTGATCCGCGGTTCCGGTTCCGGTTCCGAACCGGAACCGGAACCGGCCCAACGGCTATATAGCCGTTGGGCCAACGGCCATGTTGATTTTTTTTTAATTTTTAAACACTGGAAAATTACAGTTTTAACCCCAGACGAAAAATCTATAAATACCACCTCATTTTAACCATTTTAACTCACAATTACATCCAAATCTCTTCCAAACTCTCTCAAAAAGCTCTCAAAAAAATCATCCTATTAATATTTAATATTATTAACATTACTAAGTATTTTATTATTACTACACTACACTACTACCTACACATACTCACTTATTATTACCAATAATTGAATTATTATTTTACACTAATGGCGTCGTCATCGAGAAATCCTAACCCTCATGACGAAGATGTTTTTATGGTTTTAGGTCACGCCGACACATTTCGGGGAAATGGCGACACCGACGAGGAGACCGATATACCGGAACCGCAACAGACGAGAGCGACCGACGAGGGACCGAGCCAAGCTTCTACGGCGACGACAAAAAGGAAGCAACAACCGCGTGGTCGGCGGTCTAAGGTATGGAATTTTTTCGATTTAGAAATGGATAAAAATAATGCCGCTTCAGGTACCGCTTATTGCAAAATGTGCCGCCACCCCTACACAATTAAGACCTGACCGAATCAAGGTGGGACGGGCTCGATGAAAAAACACCTCCAGAGGGCGCATAACTTCGGGGATGATCTAGAGCCGGTAGGGACCGAACCCCGACAACAACAAATAAACGTAAGTACGGGTAAGAATTTTGTTATTACTAGGGAAATTTCTAAAAAAGCATTAGTTAAATTCGTAGTTATGTGTGAAGAACCCTTTTGCATTGCGGAAAGTGAAGGGTTTATCGAATTTACGAGTACGATACAACCCGGATTCCATAACGTGACCCGTAAAACCCTTAGGAAATATGTGTTAGAAACTTTTCAGGAATATCAAACTAGCTTAATTAGTCATTTAGCCAACATTACGTGTAGGATTAGTTTGACTACCGATATTTGGACTAATATTACGTCGCAATCTTATTTAGTCGTCACCGCCCATTGGATAGATGAAACATGGACCATGCAAAAACGTATTCTTTCCCTAGATCCCCTAGATTCGCAACATAATGCCACTACGATATCGAACTATGTGTTGAATGTCGTTAATAAATATTGTATTCAAGATAAGATTATGTCTATCACCTTAGATAATGCTAGCGCGAACAACGTAGCGATAGGGATCCTTCGTAGGCAACTTAGGTTACCCTTAGACGGCAAATTATTACATGCTAGGTGCGCTTGCCATATTATTAACTTGTGTGTGCAATGTGCTTTTGACGAAGTTTTGGGAGATATTGTAGAAAAGTTTAAGGTAATAGGTAAGTTACTTCGGGAACGCCGCATCGGAACGTCGTGGAAGCAAACCGTCCTTGCCGCCGGCCTCCCGTACAAGAAGTTTCCGTTGCCAGTCCCGACTAGGTGGAACTCGTTGTACCACCTCCTCAGCACCTTCATGCGTTACAAGGACTTGTTGACGCCTTTTTGGAACGAGGCCGCAGTCGGCACCACCTCCAGGTATGAATTACGACCACTTGATTGGGATATTGTAGGTTTGGTCGTGTCTATACTTGAAGTGTTCGCCGAGGCTACGGAGAAATTTTCCGGAGTTCACTACCCGACGTCCCCTTTATTCGTCCTGAACCTCTTCGCGATGTGCTACAAGTTCGTGGAGTTTCGCAACAATCCGTACTTGGGTGGTTTCATCCAAAATATGGAGCAGAAGTTCAAGAAGTATTGGGAAACCATCCCAATAGTACACGGTTTGTCGGCCATACTCGATCCTAGTTGCGGTGTTGATACATTTGATATTTTTTTCGAATATTATGCTCAGTTTCTTGGAAAGAAAGTGGACGACCAAAAGGCGTCAATTCACGCTTCTCTCCAAGAACTTTTTTCTTTTTATGCATCTGAGCAGGGACATAGCGTGGAGCAACCCGTACCAGCGAGCGAAGCCGGTTCGTCGGAAGGAGGCGGCGGCGCAATGGGACTACTACGAAGATTGAAGGCGCAAAAGACGAAGACCAAAATGCGTGCGTCGGGGTCGAACACGAATGAGATCCAGCTCTACCTGAGCCACAACTTCCAGACTCCCGAAGACTTCGACGTTTTGGCCTGGTGGAAGTCGAACGCGACTCTTTATCCGACCCTCTCCGCCGTCGCTCGAGACGTTTTAGCCGTGCAAGCGTCTAGCGTCGCCTCCGAGTCCGCATTCTCTACCTCCGGGCGAATTATCGGCGACAGACGCGCGAGCCTTAACCCGACTTCCCTCGCAATGTTAACATTATTGAAGGATTGGTATTTGGCCGAATCGAAGAACCGACGGGAGAACGCCATCGACGAGTTCCGTTCTTCCAGTTCGGACGAAGACGAAGAGGCCTCTAACATAGTTTTAATTAATAGTCAAGTCGAATAAATTGTATTTTTATTTCGAATATTTTTTCCTTTTTTGTATTTTGTAACTTGTAAGTTTTAGATTTATTTTTCTTTCTTTTATGTTTTTATTTGTATTTTTTAGGTAGTTTTTTTTTTATTTTTTTGTACTTTTCTTATCTTTTTTTTGTTTTTTTGGAATAAAATTTTTGGATATTTTCTAAAGAATTTTTTCATAGCAAAAAAAAAAATAAAAAAAAATAAAAAAAATTAAACGGGCCGGTTCCGGTTCTGGAACCGGAACCGGCCCAAAAGAGGCCCGGGGGTTCTTCTTATGGTTCTAGTCCGGTCCCTGGAAAATGGTTCCAGAACCGGACCCGGAACCGGAACCGGAACAGTGCCGGAACCGGTAGAACCGGAACCGGTAGAACCGGCCCGGAACCGGCCCAATCCGGCCCAAAGCCCAGGTCTATCGTCAGCTTCGAAGGCAGGCCTTCCCTTTAAGTTTGCAGTCAGAATCTTCCCTGCTTCTTCCCTGACTGGCCCCTTGGGACCCATCGATGCCCAAACGTCGAGCAAATCCAACGTCCACTAACAGTTTCTCAGCACGAAACTGCCCATGTTTAAGGCTATCCAAGATTTCTGCTCGTAGAAAAGGTCGGGGTAGCCATGGATGACCAATGTTATGGGCTCTGTACTTCGCCAATGGAAGCTCGAATGCCATGTCTATGAACAGAGATCGCTGTCCATCCGCCATACCCATTCTACCTCAGGGTGGGAAAGCATAGCCTAATCAATGGCGGTTTCGCCAAATAACCGACCAATTCGTTGTCGAGGTGAGCCATGTTGTAGACGATTTCGATCCCATGGATTCGACAGTAGTCGATCTTATTCTTCGCTGATTTTAGGAGGTAATGGTCGCCGATTGCATTGTCGCAAGGGTTTGGGGCGAGACGGTGATGGGCAATACCCTTGGCCCGTCGTTGGGCAACCGATTTGGGAAATTAGGGTTTTTATCGAGCCATACCTTGCGATCTTCGTCCCATCCCAGGTATGGATCCTCGGACCTAGGGAGAAGGTGTCGTTCAAGCCCATGAACTTCGGGTCGCCATCGGATCGGATCTCGGCGAGGATCCGATTCCGATTGTGCCGCGGAGGACGAGGATGGTGACGAACAAGCAGAGGATTGTGATTGATGTTGTTGAAGGTTTTGCAGATCTGATGGCCGTGGGGAAGGAGCGACGCCACCTGAGCTATAACTGAATGAATGCTGTCACTTGGGTAAAACTGAATAAGAAGGGCTCACTTGGTGACGCCGCAACACCGGATGAATCGCTCAAGTTACCAAATAAGCATTCATTCATTCCCTTGAAATCGTAGCCCTAGAAAACCCGTCTAACTCACTTCATGTTGAGAATTAGGCCAACCTAGATTCGTATTTGGACGTAGTTTCGTGTATGTGACTTTCAATATCGAGGGATTCGATATCAAGCTTGATCAAGATGAAGAACAGCAAAAAATATAAAATCTGAACACAAATCTTAACGTGGTTCGGCTACAACTTTAGCCTACGTCCACGGCCCGAACAGAGAACTTTTATTGATTCCACCGTTTGAGATTACAGGATCAGATCGTCCTCTCTAACTTTCGTGTTTACATCGAGCTCTCAAACTCTCTCGTTCGCAAGTTATTGGTCGTTTTTTTAACCTACACACTTGGCCACAAAACCAGTTTTTTTAGTGTGTTTAGTAGCTTCCCCAATCTCTGTAGAAACCGCTTGGGAGCAGTTTGATCGGTTATTTTCCACTAGATGGGTTGGGAGTTGATCCTCCAAGCTTCAATCTTGACCCTTGAAGCCTCAATCCTCGTCATCGAACGGATAAACATCGAACTAAAAGAGAAAAATTGCTTCAGACCAAGTCCCACGGCCACTGTCGTTGATCTCCACGGCCGTGGGAGTTACGGGCTCATCTCAGCCTCCCTCTGGCAGATCATCCACGGCCTTGGCAGCTATCACAAATCGCCCACGGCCACAAGCCATATACTCCACGGCCGTGGAAGTGGCGAGCTGCAATTTGTAGGGGTGTTCAAATTAACCGAAAAACCGAAAAAACCGACCGAACCGTAAAGAACCGAACCGAAAAAATCGGAACCGAAAAAAACCGAACCGAATAGTAAAAAACCGAACCGAACCAAATTAAAATGGTTCGGATATCGGATTAAGCATACGTAAAACCGAAAAAACCGAAAACCCCGAACTGAAATTATCATCTACATTAAAAATAGAAAATATCAAAAGTCATTTATTTTCCCCCCCATAACGTAAACAACACAGTAAATATAGTTTCATTGGTATATTTTTTTCATTTTTAGGTGAATGTTTTCCTCACCGATCAAAAACTATTTTTCTCCCAAATAATTTATAGTATCTTCAGATGAATGTTTTTTATATTTTTGTTAGATTTTGTTCCATTCTCATGTTATTTTTTGTTTTTCGGACCTTCTAATTATTTTGCTACATGTCGTGTTCCATAAATCTTCTTTATTTTTTAATAATCATAAATTGTTTTATGTATTTTCAGCTCATAATATTTTTTTGTTGATATTAAATTCCTAACCGAAAAACCGAACCGAAAAAACCGAACCGAATTATAAAAAACCGAACCGAACCAAATTAAAATGGTTCGGATATCGGATTAAGCATACGTAAAACACCGAAAAAACCGAACCGAAATTTGAAAAAACCGAACCGAACCGACCGATGAACACCCCTAGCAATTTGCACAGCTTCTGGCAGCTTCTCCACGGCCGTGGGCCTTGCTTCACGTGGCCGTGTAGCTGCTGTGATTCTCCGTTGCTTCGTTCTTTCGCATCCGAGCTCGTTTCGATCGATCCCGTCTTCGATTTCCCGAGATCACCCACACTCAACATAGACATTTTGTTAAATAGGATTAGTTTTGTGTGAAATTAAAAAAAAAAAAGAAGTCTAGGGTTTCTAATTTAAAAAAAGGGATTGGGTGTTGAAAAAATCGAAGCTTTGATTATCATTTCGATCCGCTCGACTGAAATTTCAAGTCGAAATGAGTTGTTAATCGATGGGTTCGTAATTATTAAACATATTAACCCCAAATCTGAGGGAATTTTCATGTTCTGAGCCTAAAATCGACGTTTTCGAAAAGAAATGTGTTTATTCGAGTTTTTATTCGAATTATTCGACCTCGAATTGAGTTACTCGAATAACATTCGGGTAGAAAATTCGAATTTATTCGGGTAAAAAAAATTGAATTGAAAATTCGAATAATTATTTTTTCATTCTAATTTTTTTTACTCGAATTACTTATTCGAATTAAAAAATAATTATTCGAATTTTTTTCAAAGCCAATTGGGATATTTTGGTAACTTTCAATCACTCCCTTTTATTTAATAAAAATAGGGGACGCCCCCTCCGTCAAAATAAGCCCACTCAACACTTCCTAAATACTATTACTCACTCCAAAAAAATAAAAAAAAAAATACTACATTAAAAGGCGCACAAGTAGAGACCTCAATAGATACAGCTCAAACGTAGAAATCAGATATCATAAGGAGAACTATACCGAGAGCGATTCTAGGTATGGGCTCGATACCTCCGCCGGAAGAATTGCAACGCTCCTCGGGTTGGTAGAGAAATCTGTGAACCTCAGCCATCTGAGCTGAAGATTTCTTGTCTCCCTTGCCGAACGACTTCGAGGAGGCCAATGGCGATCGGCCATGTTGGGTTGGGTAGTAATTGTAATAAGGCCGAAGGAGTTAAGGTTTGGGCTGATGGGCTGATTTACGGACAATATACGTATGAACCTATTTATATTCTGCTTATGAACCTATTAGAAAGAAATTATAAACTTCATTGGTTCCGATGTCTATTTACATACAAATAGCATGCAATATTCTGTGTAATATATTCAAATTATTATTTAATTTTATTTAATAGGTATGTAATTTTTTTCTATTCCGACGTTTTGAATTCAAAACATTTAAACTTCTGAAAAATTATTATTTTTGGATCAATACACAAAATTCCCAGTCCCGTGATTTAAAAATAGAGATACATATTGGGTATTCTCGTAATGGTTAAGTTGTAATCGGCGTTGCTTACTTTCGTAAATAGGACCAATTTAGGAAGGTAAGGATAATCATATGATATTTTCTAGAGCAATATGTGGAAGGACGCACGTAGTAAATATAGGTTGCAAGCCATTACTAGCAGCCTCCGTATATAATTAGGGGTGCCACTGCTACTATTGGAACCCCTTTGGGGTGAAAAAATATTGGAAATTATAAAATCTTTTAATACATGATTAAACGCAACCCATTTAATTTATTTTTAGAAACCATTTTATAAATATTTCATATAAACCGACATCTATGTAAATAAAAAAATAAAAATCAAGATTAATATCATATTTCGTTGAGTTTTAATCTTTTACATTTATTTAATTAATATGTGGAAAGATAATTAATTAATAATGTGACAATTTTATTGTGCATATCATGTTGTAGTGAGTTATATGTTTCTACACCCCATTATCTATATATCACGAGTGTCTTCCTCCTCATTTTTAGTAAATATAATGAAACGATCATGAAATTATACATGTACATATGATATTTTCTAGAGCAATATGTGAAAGGGCGCACGTAGTAAATATAGGTTGCAAGCCATTACTAGCATAGCAGCCTAAGTATATATTTTGGGGGTGCTACCGCTACTATTGGGACCCCATTTGGGGTGAAAAAATATTGGAAATTATAAAATCTTTTAATACATGATTAAACGCAACCCATTTAACTAGTTTTCACTATATCTAAGTCAAATCTATATTTTAACACTTAAAAATTAATAATCTATTAAAATTTTGTCATATTATTATTTAATTTATTCTTTTTATAAATATTTCATATAAACCGACATCTATGTAAACAAAAAAAATATAAAAACCAAGATTAATATCATATTTACTAACGGTGACTTATAATCTTATACATTTATTTAATAAATATGTAGAAATATAATTAAAAATAATGTGACAATTTAATTGTGTATATGAATAATTTAATTAATAGTTACTATCCCTCAAAATTATACAGTAAGTAATAGAGAAGAGTAATTAGGCGTAATAAATAACAATCAATAGTAATTAATTATGATTGGATGAAAAAGAACGGCCAATTGAGTCTTGAAAGCAGAAAATTGAACTTTTTGTAATAAATTTAGTGTTTAATTAGGGGGTTTATATAGTAATTTTGGAGGTGCACATAGAATTTCCCAATATTTAGATGGAACATAATGCGAATTGTTACGCGATATATAATGGAATGTGGATGGTAATACAATGACTTCGTTTGACTGAAGAATATACAATTTAAGGCATTGCATCGATTACAAAGTACGACAGTGGAAATTAGATAGCAAATGTAACCCTGATTATGTCATGATCCCACAACTTTACATGCCTGTTGTTGGTGGAATATGGATGGTAAAAATACAATGACTTTTTCTTCATGCAGATTGATCTGTTTGCTTCTGATAGTTCGGCATCGCCTGCTATTTCTTCGACCACAGACTTCTTTGTCATACCTGAACCGAACTCCCTAACTCAACGAAAATGGTGCTACTAGTAACATACGATCCATTTGCTTCAGTTCCACTGATTACATTTGATGAAGGTGTTCAGACCAATTAGGCAAGTTCGTTTCTCATACCGAGCCTTTGTCAAAGAATGAAACAAGCAAGCGTCTATGAGACCAAGTCTCCACAGAAGAAGGATGACGAGTTTCAGATCTGAATATAGGCAGGTGGGATAATCGACTTGAACATAAATGCAGATGATCAGTAGTCTTATTGAATGTCATGACTTGTTTTCTCACATCTCTGTAGCATGTGCTGATGCGGTCCGTATTCTTATGATGATCAGCTAGGAAAGTGTATCGACTAAGCATATGGCATTTGTTGGTGGGTTGGAACAGTATACATTCTTTGCCTCTTCGTTTTATATGGGGTGGTGGCGGATCTCTATATTCTAAGGACGAATATTTTTCTCACTTAGCAGAAGCCAATTTAAGAAACTATATGCATGCTTCAGAAGAAAGAATTGTTTAGGCTCGACAACCTTGTCTTTGTCTCCTCGTATTGCTGTAATGAGACCCCCCCGAGTTGTCTTCGTGTTGAGCAACTTGGAGCTGGCTGGCTTTCTTTTCCGGTAAACCTTTGCAAGCTGAATTCAAAAAGCTCCTTTGATGATAACGATGATGATATTCCACGTGTTTTCATGTGTGTGTGTGACTCTATATATAATGTGTTACGCATAAAGGAAGATTAAGACGCATAAACCTCCTCAACGTTTCATCCACTTATTTATAGTTAGATTAGCTAAGAATTGGGCTAATCTTAATGGGCTAAGAATTCCCGTTTAAGTAAATAACTAGTGGATCTTGTAATCTGGAAACAGGCCCAAAGACCAACTTCATTTCTTCTCTTCCACCTCTTTCGGCCTTCTTGCTGATCTCTCTCTCTTCGCAAAGTTCTTTCCTTCGCCTGCAAAGTGTCCTCCTTCCTCCTCAGAGTCACCTTCAACATTACCTAACCTCGTCGCTTTCCTTAGGATGTGACAGTTTCTTCATTATAACAATGTGTCAGTTCGTTTAAGCTTTTCAGTTTTTTTTGCTCCTTGTTTGTGTTTGTGTTTGAGGTAGAAGTTTCTGATAGGCTTTTCTGTCATTGGAGTGTGGTTAAGAAGGACCAAAAGCTTCAAAATATTTTCTTCTGAAGGCGCTCGTCTTGGGTATTGTGGGTAGCATAGTCGACGGGGTGATAGAGTATCGCAGTGTCCCGCATCACCCAATCGAACAACGCACGCACGTCGGCTATTACAAAGCTAGGACCGAGAGAGGGCTCCTCCCTTCTGTCCCGGTAATGCATCATTAGTAATGTCTTAATGCTATTTTTACCTTTTCGACGTACATTTTAGCATTTCGGCGTACTCGGAAGTAAGATACGTTGTTGTTGTTTAATTAATATAATCGCATGGTATTGTTAATTTTAATTGCAACTCCTTATTTTGCAGTCCGTGTGGAAAATGCACAGAGTTTGGCGCAGAAAGCCAATAACCTGACTGCGGAGGTGCAAGCGGCAAGGAACGCCGCACAGGGGTCTGTAGATGTAATACAGAACTTGGTGGGATAGCAGCTGGCATTGCAAGCGGCGCAGGATGTGCTGCAGGACACGAATCATCATGCGGATCTGGCAATGACTGCAACGAATGAAGTGGTGCAAGCGGGCCAAGCTGCGGAGAACGCTTTACAAAACGCGGCGAATTTAGAGCAAGACGTGGCAAATGCACGGCTAACTCTCTTGTAAAATATTGTGCTTGTGGGACGAAAGAAAAGGGCAGCGGGACGGGAGAAGAAGGCGGCTTTAAGGGCGGCTTCTCGAGCCGCTGCAGCAGCTCAGGCGGCGGCTGCGTCGGCAGTGATGGCGCCGACTACGCTACGGTGTAGCTTGTTATATAATTGTTCTCAGTTATGTTTCACTCCGTTTTCTTGGTAAATTTGAGGCAGTTCAGTTAATTTTGGGCAGAATTAGATGGATTTTATATCCGTGGTTGTAACATTCTCATAGATTGTAGCATTCAAGCATACTCGTTAAGAGTGGTCGGGCTTCAGCTATTAGTTCATGTCGAGAACGTCGTACCACTCTTTTTGTTGGACTGAGTGTACTATGTTTTTTTTAATTAATATAATCGTAAGGAATTGTTAATGGTAATGATAATCCTTTATTTGCTCTCTGCAGTTCGAATAAAATGGGCGAATAATTCGTCGCAGAATCCTGGATCTTGGTTGAGCTGGCGCAGGTGGTAAAAGATGCCACAACATAGTTTTATGAAGGTTATCTTGGCAAAATAAAACTAAAAATTTGTCATGACAAACATTTTGTAGTGTCTTGCGAATGCGATATATAATCATAATCACACAAAACGTGTATTGCAAAATGAGTAATAGTTGACGATAAACAAAATGTGTATCAGACAACTTCTAAGGTGCCGCCGGCGCCGACAGACTGCTTGCCGGAAACAGGTACGGCGATAGACGGTTCGTCGGAGATAGGTTAACCTATTCTTCCACCACGTTCTTTCGTATACTTTTGCACTTGAAGTGCTAAAACCATGACTGCCATTCCAAAACATTATGCCGACCCTGCAAAATTACTTCTACCAGCCATGTTAAAAATAAAAAAGCACAATGTTGCTTATTGCACAGTAAAGGGTAACGAAGGGCATAAAATTTTTTCCTTGAGCAGAATGACAACGAACATAGAGACAATGGTTTGATAAAGGAAGAGTTCTCTCGTATTTGTGATATTCTCCGACGAAATCAACAAGACACCCAACAAATCCAGTAACAACGCCCAGTAAGAAAAACACATCTCTAAACCGATGACCACTACCAGTCCTAAATGTCACTAGTCCTTCACAAACAAGAACTACGCACCGAACTTTACAAATCTAATTTCACATAAATTTCACTAGGTGAAGCCATTATTTCATCTTCTGCTTAATATTTAGGAACCATTTATAGTGAAATGATGCCTTGATGAGACAAAATCAACAACAGTTATGTCGTGAGAAAAAACAAACCAGGATAGTAAAAATTGCCATTTCAATGATAAGCAAGATCACCAGAAAAAAATCCAAAAAAAGTCTGATACACTTACCGCTGTGGCGACAATACTTGTGTGAGTGTCGTACTCGTTTTTTGGATTGATTGTACCCTTGACAATACTTCTGCAAGTGTCATACTCGTTTTTTTGGACTGGTTGAACCATCCAACTTCGGTAGTATTTCGAGAAGAAAAGTGGAGAATAATGAGCGACTGAGTTTTCAACTGAAGGCAGCGTTAACCTTGTTGGATAACATCAGATAAAGTCCAATTTATCTGTTCTAGTCTTGTTCAGTTTGTAGAACCTTCATATGTTTAAGACCCGCAATAAAACAAGGGCAAGTATTATAAACTCAAGATAATTTGTCCAATGGAGCTAGGCCAGATAAAAACACCCCATGCTATTAACTTTTAGATGACAAAAACACCACTGGATTTTAAAACCCTACCCGCTTAAAAAAGCCCATGAAATTGGGCATGTGGCAATTTCCAATGAAGCGTCAAACCCAAATGATTTATTAATGGTATTAGGACTAAAAAATGATCTCGACATGTTTGTTGGAATGATTATCGAGCTCGTTAGTTAGATCATTCTTTACTCATCCCTCGACTTACTGGTAATCAACATTATATCATTTTTCCTTTTAATTGTAGTTGTTATCATCCATATTAGATAAATCTTAATGTTACGCTCTCCATAGTTGTGTATCTAAAGGAGGGGAGAAATACTAGAAACTTTGCCATCTTGGTAAGTGATAGTATTAGTAAGCTATAATAATTAGTATTCAGTGATCAAGTCAAAAGAGAAAAGTCCATACCGACTTTACGTGGTCGCAATCTTTAAACTCTCTCCATCGGTCGACTTTTGGCTCCCAAATAATATCGAAATCAACTATCATCGATGCCTTAATGAATTCCTCAGTAATATGCCATCTGGATGATACGTGACCTCATAACCAAGCGTAGAATCAGATCGAAAGTCTCGGGCTCCATCATTCTCTTTTCCACGACATTATGCACAGCGAAATTCTTGCTTTCATGCTCACTAGTTTCTTGGCGATTCTCCAACTCCATGGGAAACATAGTATCCTCAAGAACTCCTGGAAAACTCGGTTCTGCTGGAACGAAATCAGTAGCCTATGCGGGTTGATCGGCTTTCTCTAACTCGATCTTATCGTTAGCTTCACTCGGTTCCAACACCGGTTCTTGTGTCATTTCACAATTAGATGGAATGGCTTCTATGTCTTCTGCTGGACTTAACTCAATGTGGCTCGAGACTGCTTCTTGTTCACGTTCAGACACTGCACATTTTAGCCTATCGGATTGGACCATCAGATTCTTCATCTCTGCTTTAAGACTCTGAAAACTCGTAGTAGTAGTCGGGCGACTATGGTCTTCTTGTATCACTGCCATCTTCTCGAGCGCTATCTCCCAAGCGGCTTTGTCCTTAAGGTGGAGTAATATGTTGTTGGGCATGTACTTGAATGAATGGTTGCTCATGTGTCACTGCCATATTCTCGAGTGCTATTTCCAAGCGGCTTTTTCTTTTTGAGGTGGAGTAAAGTAATCATATGAGAGAGAATGTGAATGATCGACGGTGTTTGAGTAGCAATTATCTCCTCGCCCATCATCCCACGATCGTGGAGGCTTGTAATGATTGTACTTGCATCCACTTGTGAAATGTCGGCATCCGCAAAAATCACACTCTAGTTTATCATCGCATGTCTCATAGGTCTCGGGAGAATATTGTGAGTATCGTTGCATCCCTTATCCTACAAAACACAAACGAGAAAGATGAGAGTTCCAACGTATATATAAAATAATAATAATAATAAAATATTAATAACTAAAAGGTCTAAACTAAAACAGAGAATAACTCCTAGAACTAATATACTGTTGTCCACGGCAACGGCGTCAAAAACTTGACACGCTCAAATGCTAGCAAGTGTACTAGGTCGTGCAAGTAGTAAAATAGACGACGTTCGAGTATCGATCCACGAAGATAGCTCGATTAGTTCTAAGATAATATACCTAATTCTAATTTGGACTAAAGGAATATAATAAATAAAAGCAAATAAAACAGATGAGGATAGAACAGTTGATAACGATGTAATAACACATGCTCGACACAAATTACTCATACGTCTTCACGCAATATAATCTTTCTAATCAACATGAATTGTAGTCAAGATAGAATTTCCTAACATACGTGATATTCGTTTGTCCCGCAGTAGCAACCCTACGTAAATAGAGAACCAATCAACTATAAGTTTGTATGACTGTAGTTCCTATACGTGCATTCGATCCTTATGAATTTTTTGGAGTTTGGACGCTTTCGAGGCCTAAATTATCAGAAACCACACATACGAAACCGAATTCCATATCTGGTTGATTTTACGTAGTGGTATTGTTTTGTTATAATTGGTCGAATAACTTAGTCCGTCTCATAAATCAATCAATAATCATACACATATAGGCCAATCACATGAATGCATATGAAGCTCAAACAAAGAATACATAACTTAACTCATATGATTAAATAAGATAATAATAGCACTAATACATAGTCATAATCCGGCCTCACACGGCCTCAATCACAAAAGAAATTAGCCTTGCATATTAATATATGGAAATGACAAAGAATCGGAAGAAAACATTGTCGAAAACGAAGATATATTAGAAGGTAAGAAATTTGCCCTTTTTCGGTGCTCGACTTGTCTCGCTCCTAGCCGTCTTGTATTTTCTCAACCCCATAATAATTTGCAGCCCTTGGCTCTCTTTACTTCGTCGTCCAAAGCTCCTTTATTTTCAGCCGTCGCCCAGCTCTCCTCTCGTTGGTTGCTTGCGTGCCTTTTTATAGTAGGAAATATATTCCACCTACTTAATGCAATCTCCTAAGATATCTCTTGGATTTAAAATCAAATATCCCCTTGATTCTCTTGCTCTCCACGTTAATAAGTTTTCCAAATTAGAATAAAGTGGTCAAATTGCATATTTTCCCCAAACACTTTCGAAAATTGCAAAAAGGGGGCCCGAAGTGCTAATGGCATGGCGGCGAGTGGTAATTCTTTGCCTGCTTGAGCTACTTGCTTGATGTATCATGGTGAACTCCATGATTTTCGATCTTGTCTTATTGGTCCGTTTTGCGTTCGAATCTTCCCATTCTTGATCTATTTGCTCGATATCTGCCAAATAAGAAATATGAACACAATCGTATGATTATCCAAGTATATTCGAATAATAACAATTGAAAATACGCTTTTAGGGGTATAAAATAATATAAATTCCTAACTTATCATCATGCCCGAGTTTTGAACATAAGCAAACAATTGAGGAAAAATAAATAGAGTTAATGGGTGTGACCGAATAGGATTAAGAATCAAACTGGGCTGAGTTTATTCATTAATATTTTCATATTTAAAGGCTTATGAGCCCATTTACTTGGTATACGTATCATACTATAAGTGCAATGTATCTGAGATCTATTTTTTATCAAGCAAAGATTAACCCTAAACTCTATCTTTCCCAATTCATCTTCTCACCTCCACGCATTTCTTTCACCTCCACGCATTTCTTCTACCTTCATAGTCTCATCTCAATCTCTAACTTCGATCGATATTTCTTCTCCAAGCTCTTTCTAACCATCATACAAACGTGATCCTATCAAGTTCTTGACAAGGAGGTAGAATTAGAGAGAATAATATACGTTACAGTGATACGGGGAACTGGGATTGCACTAGATATGTTAATAAAAGAAAGACTTTTTCATTGCTAACCTTAGCTAGCTAACATTATCATAAGAGCTTTATCTTCATTAGCTACACTAGGGTCCTTTTGGGTTTAGATAGTATTAGTTTTAGTTGGGTTTAAATAATGGAGGGTATCTCAGATGGATTTTGTAGATAATTTTAGATTTTGTAAGGTTAATTAAATTCAATTAGAAATTTATCCATAATTGGAATTGAATATATAATAAATAATAGTAATTTTGTCATAAATTCCCGGCATTAGCTAAAGGTAGGGTGAGATGTAACTTTAGTTAATATCTAATGGGGGTATTAAGGAGGTATTCACAAAATCTCACCTTTAAATAAACCTCCTACCAAATACTACATTTAAGCATAACCCCTCTAATCCTGAGAGAATTACGTAAATAGTGTTATTTTGAGAATCAAATTACAAAACTAGTTGAGTTTTTATGAGTATTACAAAACTAATCAAACTTCTTAAATTTGAACTATCATTATTTTCATTTCTACCACAAAAAATGTAAAACTACAAAATTTCTTTAATTTTATCTTAAACTAACATAAACTTGTCAATAATTATATTTTACCAAACTCATTTTTAATTTTTTCCAAATATATTATTTAAAGAAATAAATAAAATTAAGATTAAGTAAATGTAATCTAACTTACACTCCCAATGAGTAAATAAAATAATATTATTGTTAAAACATGCTCTTACTATTGTTTTGTTAGTTAATTAATTCAACGAAAACTAAAAAATTGAACAACATCACATTTACTTGGAAAACGAGTGTGTCTTGTTCATTGTAAATCATACCGTCCCCTCAAGTTAATCATGCCAGTCAGTATATAATTATTATTTATAATTGCTCTATTTTTTAGGTTTGCAAGTATTTGAAAGTTCATCCATGGTAATATGTTCCAAATGATTTTAAATTGAAATAATTGAGACAACGTATTCTTACCAGTTTAAAGTTTCATTAAACGATCGTGATGGAAGCTTCTTTTTCATTCAGTACACAATCTTTATTTATGTAAAAGACAAAAATTTGACGTAATCGAACATGATGATATTTCGATAAACTAGATATTCACAAGAAAAGTTCAAGGGTAATGTTGATAGTTGTCTAATCTTTTCAGAAAATTAATCTTTGTTAAATTACGATTATTTGAATATTTTGAGGATTAAAATTTTTTATTTTTAATTTATTTATGCGTTTATACTACTTTTCAAATATTAAAGAAAAATTACATTTATTATACTAATAATAATATAGTTTAGTTGAAAGTGAAATATTTTACTCATGTCGAAGTTTATTCTATACAGGTCTAATTTTTTGTCGTTAAAAAATGAATTGTGGTGAATTGTATAATTATCCTTAATTATGTTACTAACTCAAACTAATAACCGTGAAAATATTGTAATTTTAAAAAGTTTTGAGGTGAAAAATGAAGAGGATAGTAGTTAAAATTAAAACGTTTATTAGTTTTGTAATAGTTTTAAAAACTCAACTAGTTTTGTAATTAGATTATCAAAATAACATTATTTAAGTAATTCTCTCCTCTAATCCTCCCTAATACCCCAACCAAACAGACTCTGGTTTTAAAAGGCCAATCACATCGCATCTAAGTTTATTTTTTATATGTCGTAATTTTTTTTCGGAGGAATAATATTTACATGCGTAATTGAGTAATTCGCGAACAACGAAGCTATGATTACATTATTTTATGATTAACAAAGAACCCTTCTTAATTATTATAGATGAACGCACTATTTTCACAAACTCATAGCTAGGGGTGAAAGATGAGCCGAGCCGGCTCGTGAGCTCGACGAGCCGGCTCGATAAAAGCTCGGCTCAAGCTCGACAAAAATGAGCTCGAGCTCATTTATGTTGAGCTCGAGCTCATGTAAGTCGAGCTCGAGCTTGAGCCCAAACATAGTGGCTCGAATGCTCGCGAACAGGCTCGCGAGCTTTTTTTTTTTTTTACTTTTTTATATTTTTATATTTTAATAATAATTTATATTATTCTTTATTTTTTAAAAAAATCGATTTATTTAAAAATTTTATATTAATTTATATTATTTTTACTAATTCTTTATTACAAATTTTGATTTTTTAAAAGAAAAGTATTTTTTTGTATTTTTATATTAATTTATATTATTTTTAATAATTTAATATTTTTTTTTATTAATGAGCTCGAGCTCGAGCTCGATGAGCTTCGTGAGTCGAGCTCATCAGGCTGCAAATGAGCTCGAGCTCGAGCCCTACTCATAGCTATCATGCAACTAAAAGCTCAATAAAAACATACCCAATGCAACAACCATATCAAATAAAACGTAACTACAAATTGGATTAAGGATCATCATTCAAAACGTTTCAAAATATTCCAAGAAAACATAAAATAGAATCACTCAAAAGAATGGAGCCCTATGAGGCACTCCCTTCCTACTACTCTTGCGATAGCTAGCCACGGGAGCCCCATCTCTCGAACTCTTCACCTTCGCCGACCTCATCGCCTTCACCTAAATAAACCGTATGATTAGGATTCGTTTGGTTTCATTTATAAGCCCAGAAAAGCCCAAGTAATACGACTAACATGCCCTTATATATGGTGTTTGGTTAGTTATTTTTCATTATGATATCAATCAAAGCCCGCGTTTTAGACTAAGGACCCGATATTGAAATAAAACTAGAGCATGGGTCTTAGATAACTTATCATATGCCCTTACATGTAACCTTTAATTTCTTATCCTAGGCTCATACTAGCGTCAATAAAAAATGTAGCCTTCAAAGATCTATGGAGCACACTAGAGATACCTTACACTCGATCGAGCAGAATCGATACTGCTCGGGATCTGTAAGCTTACGCTTGCACACACTGCACGGCCCGTCGCCCTCGATGAGCAATCCCGAGCCGTTGTGGGGCAAAGGAGCCAACGAGACTACCCACTTCTTGTTGCACTTGTACGGCTGTATTGATCAGACTCAATAAATTTCAAAAATTCGATTCAAACGTCTACATGATATTTACTATTGTATAGAGAAAAGAATAACTTAAACTCTTCAAGGGCTTGACCGAGTGGTTGGGTCGAGATTTTTCCAGTTGGATTTGAACTCAAATTCACTTGAGACATTGACTATCATTGTTTGGCGGAATTGAAATATTTTCACCTGACTCAGGGTATTAGTCCTTAGGCAGAGCTACATTAGGCCTAGTGGAGTCAACGGACCCCAATGAAAACGATTGTTTATTAGTAATAAGTGTTGATTTTTCGAATAAGCTAAAATTGGACAAAAATAAAGTAAAAGGACCCCAATGATAATTTTAGAAAATATTGAAGCATGGGGTCCAATTAGACCGGACACCACTCTCGTGATTCTCTGACTCTGCCATTGGATTATTCACATATGAAGATAATAACTCGGAATAGGAGAAAAAAACTTGCCTGAAGTTTATCGCAGTCGAGGACGCTCTCCATTTCGCTAAGGGGCACGACGTCTTGGTAGACGTGCCTGTAGATGGTGAGCGTCTCGTGGGCCCCATGATGGTCGGCGACGCAGGACCTACATGCGGGCTTTTCACATGTTATGCAGTACCGATTAAGCTCGTTCTTCTGAGAGTCGTGTATGGGGCACTTGTCGAAGAACGTATGTTGTAGTAAGTTATCGATCCATATTGGGATAGCCTGTAAAAAATGGTTGGAAATTAACGGATTAATTAAAGTTAAAAAAAGTATCGACGCGTATTAACGAATTAAATAAAATTATAGAGGCCGTAATTTTATAATAACCTTGGCGGATGGGTTGCACATCTTTGTAACGAAACTCAAAAGCTTAAATGCGACGTTCGAAAGGATGCGAAAGCGCCTTTTTTATAGTGTTTTTCGGACAGCCGGCGAGAAATTGTGGTTCAATGGTATTTTCTCATTTGCAAAAATGGCATTTTTTTTTAAATCGTTGTACGTATTAATCATGAAATTATGAATAGGGTTTGCAAGAAAAATAAAGAGGAAAAGAAGGTTTAAGATTATTCTATCTGAACGTTGGATTTCAATATACATTCTATATCAGCTCTGATTTTCATTCAATCTTATAAATCAAAGAATAAGCTCGCAATAATTACAGTGAGATTTCGAAATAGTTGCATATAATGCTTATTGCGTTCTGAATTCAAATTTAATTACCAAAGGTTGCCGCAATATTTGTTTTTGCCATATTGTTGTATTCAATGAATTTAAATTCAACGTCGCTCTTCAAAATTATGGTAGATTTGAGTTCATAAAACTACATATTGTCAGAAGCCCTTCTACTTCTATTTGGTTATTATTTGGGCCCCCATTAATTTTATAAGAAAAACGAAAACAAAAAAGAAAACCAAAAAATATTTCAATGGCCCATACAGGTCTCGAACCTGTGACCTTCGCGTTATTAGCACGACGCTCTAACCAACTGAGCTAATAGGCCACGTTTGGTTTTTTGTATATTTTACTATATTACTAAGATTATTATCTAAATCTCCCAATTTCGACTTTTCAGCTTTAAAACCGTGACAGGGCAAAAGTATCTTCATTATTATTGCAAATAAATTCGTTGACCAGATCTATACAACGTTAGATTTTTCCTCTCCATTTTATCAAGAGACATTAACCCAGGGGTTTTTAATTAAATAATCAGAAAAAAAAAAACAAACATTAATAAAATAAACAAGAAATAAAAACCATTAATAAAATAAAGATTTTCGTATTCTGGGACTCGTAATCCCAGAATACGAGTTACTATCCTCGCTGGAGCGAGAGTCTTACGTGGTGTAATACCCCTAAATTTAATATGGGGATAGAATGTAATTAATCTGGTAAATTTCTGAATTAATGGAAATTAAAGTGTGAGAGCGAAAGTATAAGCTATATCAGTTTCGAATTATTTTCGAAACTTAATCAAATAATTGTCCGAAAATAATAAGTAATAGATGGACAAAAGTTTGGGCTATTTATTGTCTTACTTAAAACAAGACCCAATCATAAATAAAATATAATAAATTACTTAAACTTTAAGGAAAAATAAAATAGAAACAATTAAAACAAGGGACAATTACGTTTCAGACCCTAAAATAGTTTAAAGTTAGTGATCAGGCCCTGTCAGTAATTTCTTTAGTTTTAAGGACCTGTGTTTTGAAAAACTCAAAGGTAAAGACCCAAACTATGTTTTGACTAAAATACCCTTCATAAAGTGTTCTCTGAAAGGGTATTCGACGCTATATTTTTGTTACAAAGATGCGACGACTTGGTACTGTGATAACCATAAACGGTACTTTAAAATGATAATATGTTACTTCTCGATAGTAAAATGTTTTTAACAGATTTATATTTATTCGGCTAATCGAAACCTAGTTTTCACAATGAATCGAGCACAATCGACTGCCCCATCCACCAATTAATTTCGACGTGTGACGTAGGATTTATTCTGATATTGATGAAGTACGATGTAAGAATTTTAATGAATTTTTATATGGTTTCAAATTCGAGAAGAAACTGGCCAAATCGAACTAGATTTTCGTAGCATTTGCAGCTAATCTTTGTGTATTCGAGGTACCCATCGTTTGAGCGTTTCATAGGCTCTGTGAATTTTGAAACAATCGTCACCTCATCAGTTTTAAAACGTACGTTGTGTGAAGCTGTTCGTATGGAAGGCATCGATTCATCTGGAATAAATGTTACAAGTTTATGCATTCTTTGTTATTGATTTACGTCTTCTAGTTATAAATGTACCAAGAAACGTTACTTTTATACTCATAAATTATATTTTTGTCCGATCAAGTGTTATATTTTGACTTCGTTTTGTTTATAATAATTATAGATGTGGTATTTATTGTCCACCATATGATACCAGAAACAAAGTGGATCATGGTACAAATGGTAACTCATAATCTAATTGGTCGTCGATTAATTGGTATATTATGACCTAATTTGTTTTTTCAAAGTATTGATATGGTTTTTTTTTCACGGACCTGTTTTGATATTTTTTGCATCAAACTGTTACTACATGAAATAGAAGCTTTACTTGGATTGTCTAAAATGGTATATTATGACGTTTTTTTGTTTTAAGTATTGATGTGGTATTTTATTTTTCTTAGTAGAACTGTTACGATAATTTGGTGCATTTAATTATTACTACCTGAAACTTGGATATCCGAAGTGGTATATCCTGATCTTCTTTTGTTTTTCATAAGTATTTATATGGTATTTTTAGCAGGCTGTTTCGATAATTTGGCATGGAGCTGTTACTACGTGGAATCGAACCGTTACTTTTATTATCTGAAGTGTTATTTACGGCCTACTTTTGTTTTTCATAAGTATTGATGTGGTATGTTTTAGCAGATCGATTTATTTGACGTGAAACTGTTACTAAATAAAATAGAAGCGTTACTTGTTTTACCGAAAGTGTCACTAAAAGTATGGATGTAGTATTTTTAACAGACCTGTTTCGTTAATTTTTGGCACTGAATTGTTACTACCTGAAATTGAAGTGTTACTTGGTATATCTGAAGTGGTATATTATGTCCTGCTACTGTTTTTCATAAGTGATGATATGGTACTTTTTTAGCAGAACTGTTTCGATTTGGGCGGGATATTGGTTTTGGATGAGTTTAGATGGATTTATTATACTTGCTAAATTTTGGGCGGGATTTGTGGATTGTGTTAATTGGGCGGGATATTGGTTTTGGATGGGTTTGGATGGATTTACTATACTAGCTAAATTTTGGGCGGGATTTGTGGATTAATTGGGTTAATTGGGCGGGAGGTATGCCACGTTGGGATTTTGGGCGGGATTGCTAAATTAGTGCAAAAGTGTTACTAATAACTATTTAACTGTTACGCATTAGTTAAATATATTACTAGAAGTTCTTTATGTGTTACAAATTGCTGTAGTTGTCGCACCAAGATTTAGCTTATGTGTTTATGGAGATTAAGGTTTAAGGTTTTAGGGTTGCCCTTAAGGTTTCAGGATTTACGACATATAAACTGATATTTGTGGTTTAATTTTGAATTTTGATGGTGCTGAAATTCATATGTGATGTTTCAATGAACAAAGTAATAGTCTATGTTTTGAATAACTATTGACCTCGAACATTCACTATCCACCTCAATCGAACAATGTAGCTTTTAAAGGAATTTGGTGTGATAGATGCATCAGATCATACATTACAAGATATTAATCTTGCAAATCTCGAAAAATGTGCATTTATGAACGAAATTAATCGAGTTAGTAATGTGGTACTGGAAACCTATTATGTGGTATCATTATAAGTAAAAGTGTTATTCAGTAGGTCTGTATTGTTATTTTCTAGCGAACATATAGTATTACATGCGGGCAATCTGCTACTGTTAACGTTAACGAACCATCATGTTAATATTCCTTAACAAATAACTTCCGGAAAGTATCAAATACAGATTTACGACATATAAAATGATATTTGTGGTTTAATTTTGAACTTTGAACACGTTTGTGTTGGAACTCATAACGATTATGTCTTATTAAAAGAGATACTAGTTGTTGTGAAGGAAGAGCTATATGTTTGTATGATTTTTTATCTCAACTTTTCACATATTGATACCAACCTTCGCAAAACGTGTCTTTTAATGAACTTTTATGATTTAGCTTCATCATATCATCTATTTCCATGAATGTCAATCTTATACATACGAACGAAATTAATCGAAATAGTAATGTGACATTGATTAGCTATTTTGTGGTACTTGTAGCTACAAATGTGTTATAAGGTTTATCTATATTGTTATTTTTTATCAGGCATGTGGTATTATTTGCAGGCAATGTGTTATTGTACTGTTAATATATCTGACAATCTAGAAACTCCTAGAATGTTCTTAACGATGTGTTACCCAAAATGCATGAATTGTTACTCAAAATAAAGAAAGTGTTACCAACCAACTTTTTATTGACAAACGTTCCAATATTATGTCTCATCAAAATTCTTCGTTATCACATTATCAACATTATTAATCTCATTCAATTAAAATGACTCGTGATCAAACTTAGTCCAATCTACCTTATTAGTTCATTAAAGTCGAGATTCACCTGTTTTTTATGATATATTCCTCTTTGCCTTTACTTGGGTATTACACGTGTTATTTACGGGTAACGAGTCGTTATTAATTTCTCATTATATGTTCGTTTTGCGGATATATTTGTTATGAATATTTAGACATATGGTATTATTGTTCCACGAATGGTTACCCAGAAAGCATGAAGTGTTATTCAGTGACCATTTTAATTAGCAAACGTTTACCACTTAGATCTCATCAAAATTCTTCATTATTCCAGGACTAACATCAATAATTGTCGTTGATAACTAAGACCCATGATGAAATTGTGTCGAATTTACATTATTCGGTCATTAAAGTCGAGATTTCACCGTATTAAACGTATGTTTGGAGCATTTGTGCTTATGATTCTCGAAAATTCTCTTTGATTACGAATACCCATGAAAAATCGAAGCCAATACAATGTTTGCTGTTAGTAACGTCGAGATTGGGTCGAATTTGAACCATGAATTTTTCAGCTTATTAAACGTATGTTTTTTTCAGCTTAAAACCATTATTTTGGGGGGCACTAAATTGTTATTTTTCATTGCTTTGGCTAGGGTTAAATGTCTTATCGGAACTGGAAAATTTGTCATTCGTTGTGTTGGTACTGCTATTATAGATGACACACATGTACTAAATATACAAATTTTAGAACTAAGTACAAGACTTTTGTTATTAAACTGAAAGAAAATGTTTCCTATTAGCTTAAAAGTGTTATTTTGGTTTCGAAACTTGTTATCGCGTCATTCAGCTAGGTTCGCATTGTTATCACGTTATGATCTATTCATCTTTGCATTTACTTGGGTATTACATGTGTTATTTACGGGTGACGGGTCGTTATTATTTTCTCATTATATGTTCGTTATGTGGAAATATTTGTTATAAACATCAAGACATATGGTATATTGTTCCAAGAATTGTTACCCAAAAAGCATGGAGTGTTATTCAGTAACCATTTTAATTAGCAAACGTCCGCTTAGATCTCATCAAAATTCTTCGTTATTCCATTATTAACATCAATAATTATTGTCGATAACTAAACCCCATGATGAAATTGTGTCGAATTTACATTATCCGATCAGTAAAGTCGAGATTTCACCGTATTAAACGAAATTTCCGAATTGTGTTTGAAGCTTTCGTGCTTTATGAACTTCGAAAATTCTCTTTGAGTATGAAGACCCATTAAAAATTGAAGCCGATACAACTTTGTGCTGTTAGTAACGTCGAGATTGGATCGAATTTGGAACGTGAATTTCTTCTTTCGACCGATTGAGTGTAAGGAATGTGTTATTGCAGGAAGCGGTATTGTTTTTTAATGATGTGTTACTTTTGCAACATAATTTGTTATTTACTGAAAGAAACGTGGTATTTTCTGCTATACGGGATACATTTATTTTCTCACAATTAACATCACTAATATCTAAAACTTATCAACACTTATGATCAAATTAACGATAATTTCACCTTATATCATCACAATCGTGGAGATCTCTGTGGGTCTGTGAACGTGAAATCTCGTTTAGCTCGTGTCGCTTGTTGGGAGAGATCGATGCGAAACTGTTATTATTTTTTCGAAACTTGTTATCGCATCATTTAAGTATTTTTCGTCGATTTAGCATATGTAGGGTTAAATATGCATCACTTAGGTATTTTCCTCTGATTTTATTCGTTTTATTAGTATTGGTATTATAATTGATAAAGTTGTTACAAAATATATGCGATATTCTACTCAATACAGACAAATTGTTATCCAAATGAATGGAAGTGTTTTTTTCAGCCCAAAACTGTTATAATTATCTCGACAACTGTAACGGATCATTTAGGTATCCTGTGGTAAAATTCGCATATGTCAGGGATATTTATGTCTTTTTGCAGCTTTTAGGTAGTTTGCACTGAACTTTTCGAAAATTAGGTCCTTTAGCCTAAATCAAATTCAAGTGGGGCCTGAACTCAAACTTAAATATGTTATTAGGGCCTGATCTTTAATTAACCCTTAAAACAAATACTTGCTTAGTTTCAAGGGAATTCACGTAAGCTACTTACCATGTTATCCCCACACCCAAGACTAATATAATATATCACTTTTGTTTAATCAATGTTCACGTATACAGTTCCAAGCTTGTTTTTCTCATTGCTTTCGAAGCTTTAAGACCTATCCAACCTACCTCGGAAATTATTGGTTGATAATTTTACTTTGCATGAGAGAAAAATTCGAAATTAATTATTTAAGGGGAAAGTCGAAACCAAAAGTGATGACTTTTGAAATTGTGGTGAAGTTCAAAACACCTCAAGGAGAAATAAAAAAAAAAAAAGAAAAAACTCTTTGAGCAATAGTTTCGAAATTTCTAACAAGGGGTTTCGAAATCCTCAATCACACTTAATAAATATTAAGAAATGACTACACAAAGCTTAAAAGTGAATAGTTGGTAAGTGTCTATCGCTCAGAACTCACACGTTACTTAAGGGATGAGTACAAAGTTTTGACACCTAATTAAAGTTAAGATAGAAAGCAACATATAATATTAAACTAACAACACTAATTCAGCTGGATAACTACTAACTACGTGAGATTTATCTTGGTAAAGCTCATATGCGAACTATGTTAGAAAGAGGTAGAAAGGGAAGGGAGAAAACTCAGAATGATAGTTACGACTTAGCTTGGAAAGGGTATGATCCTTGACTATGATTTTTAAGTTCTTAAGTTTTGATTAAGTGTGTCTAGGTTTTAGAGAACACGAAATTATTAGATTCATGTTCAATAGAGGTTTTTAATTTTTGAAAGCTTTGAAAACGTTATGAAGTTCATACAAGATCTATTATGTTCTTGAGAAAAGTGATCTTGATCAAGCTTAAGAGATGTTCTAATGAAAACAAGAGTTGTGTATTTTCGAAATATTTAGTTTCGAACACGATGGGTTTTCTTTTGGAATAAAAATCCGTTTTCTTAGTTAAGTTTAGATTGTTATTGTAAGAATTTTTCAAAGCAAACGTGAGTTTTGTAAGGTTTAATGAGGTTTTTTTATGTTCTTGGAGAAAATAAGATTATAGTAGAAAAAAAATTGGTATTTAAAGGGTTTGATGTTTTTAGAGAGTACCATGTTTAAGATTAAGATAATTCTCTTTAGAGGGTCACGAGTTTGAAGTTAGTCACGAGTTTTCGATTTAGTGTAACTAATATTATGAATTTGCAGGCGATTTTGAAATCAAGTAGAATAAGCTTTCGATCGAAACTAGAGGTCTTATGAACTTTCGCCGTGTTGCATGTGACGCATAACCAATTATGAATCGATAGATTTAGAGTTAGCATATGTAAGCGGCGAATGTAGACTTCAACATGTTATATCAATTAGTGTAGTTTCGGTCGAAAGATTGAAGATTTAAAATCTAAGAATCGATCGATTGAAAGGACAGGAAAAAAAAACTCGGCGATTCTAACTTTCGATCGAATTTAGGTTGAATAAGGATCAAGCGAGCGAAACTTATTCCATGCATGGTACAAAAGGGCGATTGAAAGTTATAATTAACGTTCAGCGATAGTGAAGATTTCAATCAAGTGTTGATTTATCTTAGACATGAAATCGAGCGAGCGACTTAGAGTTCTATTAAATTAGTATAGTTGAAATAATCTATTTCGGTCTAGTCATTTAATTTAGATATGACACTGATATTAAAATATTTCTATTTAAGGGACGAAAAATAAAGATTATACAAGGCAGTAAGTGTACTTAGCTCGGATGACAGGTAAGTGGAAATCTCAACTACAATACATAAATTACATGTTTATATTCGAATTATGTGGTTATCTGCGTTGTATGATTTTACGTGACGTAAATTATGTGAAATACGTGATTATATGACAACATGTGTTGGTTGTTTACATGAGGGATTTCACGTGACGTGAATTATGTGAAATTATGTGGTTATGTGGCAACCTGTATTGGTTGTTTTACGTGAGGTGCTTACTGGCGATAATGAAATCGCAGGGTGAGCTATTATTTATGATTTTGCTATGACATGGAAACCAGTTGGTACACCATATCATAGTATATTATGTGCACGTTTGGATTTAATGTTATTTTGGGAAGGCGAACACGCATTGCATTTGTCGCCTGTGGGCGAGCATGGTATGTATGCATGGCATCATTCATACGGCATGAGCATGTGCACACACGGAATTATGTGAGGATTTGCATTTATGAGTATAATCATATGAGAACGAGTATTATAGCTACTTCTACAAAGGCACCACGACGGGATGTAAACCGTCTAATGTATTATGTGAGGCAGGAGGAGCGACCTGGGTAGGGGCGACCTAGGGAAACCTAGCGTAGGCCGCCCATTGTGGAGCAACTGTCCGACAGGAGGAGCGACCTGGGTAGGGGCGACCTAGGTAAAACTAGTGTGGGCCACCCGGTGTGTAGCCACTGTCATTGTCATTAGCGGACGAGGGTCACCTGGACGAGACACATGGCGTAAGCCAGAGTGCCAGGAAAGGCAACCGCTGTAGAAAAAGGACGATCGTCAGATAGAGGGGCGACCTGGTGAATAATAAAACTGGAGATAAACCCTAGTTTTATCCTAGCCAGAGTGGGCCACTATCGTATTTTTATCCGTAAAGGGTTTGAGCTCATGTTATGGTGGTGCGAGTAGTAAGTTAGCTATGGGCCCTGATATAAATGAAAAAGAAATGAGAAAGAAATAAGAATGATATGTGTATGTGAGTATTAGAAAGCACTGGCGCGGATGCCTTTGCTAGGTCGCACGTGCATACATGCATATTTCCACTTACTGAGCTTTATAGCTCATTCCACGTTTTATGTGTTGTAGGTACGAACGAGTCGGACGTTGAGACACGTCACGACTAAGGCAGGCTGATGGCGGTGACTCCAAGTACTTTTGAGGGCTGGGCGTACATGGATGCGACCTGAGGGGTGTTATCAGTGTGTTTTAAATATTTTAACATATTGGGCTATGGTCTTTTAGATTTTAATGTTTGCATAACAGGACGTGTGCGAAATAAATGTGTGCGAGTGTATAATATTAAATTATTAAATAAGAGTTTTTTTTAAAAAAATTGGGTCTTCCGCAGCTTACGTTGCGAAAAATCCGCCAAACTAGTTATAGGAAAAGTGGGGTGTGACACGTGGAGTAACTCGTAATCCCATAATACGAGTTACTCTTTTTTTATATATATTTTAACTTATTTTATATTTGTTAATTATATAATACACCAAATTATAAAATTAATGTTATCTCATGTGATTTACATAATAAAAAACAATAAATGCACCTAATTTATTGTTTGTTTCACGACGATTAAAATGATATGCATATCTTATATTTTTTGAATATCGGAAATATTTGATTATTTTTGTAAAGTTGGGAATTATTGTCGTTAAGGCAATATCAATCGAAAATGGGGTACATATCAAGTATGTATATATTGTCTTATCTTCTTTTTCTTTTCCAAGTTGTGTAGACGATGTGTTTCTCCATCTACCTGAAAAAGGGGTACACAATAAATATATTGTTCAATCAATTATATATACTTATATATAAGAATTCTCTAACTTTATAAAAATAATTAAATATTTTCGATATTCAAAAAATATAAGATATGCATATCATTTTAATCGTCGCGAAACAAACAATAAATTAGATGCGTTTATTGTTTTTTTTTTATGTAAATTACATGAGATAGCGATGATTTTATGATTTGGTGGATTATATAATTAATAAATATAAAATAAGTTAAAATATAAAGAAAGGAAAAAAAAGAGTAACTCGTATTATGGGATTACGAGTTACTCCTAGGGATGGCAGTGGGGCGGGGATTCCCCGTCCCCGTGGGGATCCGCCCCGAACGGGGCGGGGAATCCCCGAGTTTTTATCCCCGCGGGGCGGGGACGGGGAAGGGTTTTTCCCCGCGGGGATCCCCGCCCCGTTCCCCGCCCCGCCTTCTATATATGTATTATAATATATATATAATATTAAATTATAATTTAAATAATATTAAAATAATAATAAATATAGATTAAATAATATTAAATTAATAAAAATAATATATAAAACTATAATTTATATAATGTTTATAACGAAAATATAATTAAATTTATATATTATATTTAAAATGTTAATTTTTTTTTTAAAAATTGAATCCCAGCGGGGAATCCGATCCCCACGGGGATCCGGTGGGGACGGGGACGGGGACAATTTTGTCCCCGAAAGCCTCGCGGGGCGGGGACGGGGATTAGGTCCCCGCCCCCGCCCCGCCCCGTTGCCAACCCTAGTTACTCCACGTAAGACTTCCGCGCCAGCGAGGATAGTAACTCGTATTATGGAATTACGAGTTACGTAACTCGTAATCACAGAATACGAAAATCTTTATTTTATTAATGATTTTTATTTCTTGTTTATTTTATTAATGTTCGATTTTTTTGTTGATTATTTAATTAAAAAGTCTATTCATTACCTTAACATTCGAAAAACCATTGTATGTACTAAGAACAATAGAAGTGGAAGAAAAACAATGGATAAAGAGCAAACCATTGGACCCCACTTTCTTCTACACTTCAAGAACAACAAAGCCCATAACTTCCATGTTTCGATTCGCTTCATGCATCACATCTTTCTGTTTGAAGCAAGAAGAACTTGTTGGCGTGGCAACGGACCCGATCGAATAAAATAGCGGCTAATATTTGAGCAATTAAAGGTAAAAGTGGACACCGAGATTTTACGTGGAAAACCCCCAAGCAAATCGGGAATACAACCACGAGCAAGGAAGAAGAATCCACTATAGAGAAAATATATAGGAGTTACAACCTCTCAATCTATAAAGGAGAAACCCTCAACCTCTCTCTTTATAGTCGGAGAAAATACCCGACAAACTCTCTATTTTTATTTCTCACTATGTTCTCTTCACTCTGTGGGATTGTACATTTTGCACTGATCGATCGTAGCCTTTTTATAGGCAATCGATTTTGAGCAAATGAGGTAACTGCTTACCTCATTCAATAATGTGAAAGAATAGAAAAATCTTCAGCATGTCATTGAATAACGAGTTGCCCATGTCATGAAGTCCTTTTTGACTTGTCAAAACCGACAATATTCTGACAATCTCCCACTTGAAGATTTGATTGAGGATTAATCGGATCTTCACACCATTCTTTCTTCCTTGCCATTCAGGTTGCTTACGTCTCTGCTAGGCCACTTGAGGAACAACACCAAACGAACTTATCAGTGTTGAGTGCCTTCGTCAAAAAATCTGCTAGGTTGTCTTTCACATGAATCTTCAGCATATCTACCGTGCCCTCTTCCACTTTCTCACGAAAGAAGTGATATTGGACTCGTATGTGCTTTGACTTGGAATGAAAAACTGGATTCCTTGCGAGATGCAAGGCACTCTGACTGCCACAGAACAGAGGAATATTTTTCTGTTTGTGGCCAAGTTCCTTCACGATCATTTTCAACCATACCGCCTCTTTATTTGCCTGCATCGCTGCAACATATTCTGCTTCAGTTGTTGACGTCGCGACAACGGACTGAAGTTTCGATACCCAACTTATGGCTTCGCTAGTAAGCGTGAACACATATTCCGTGGTAAATTTGCTCTTGTCAAGATCACCTGCATAATCAGAGTCAACTTATCCTCTAACAATAAAGTCTGCTCCTCCATAACATAATGCAACATCTGAGGTTCCTTTGATATATCGTAGGACCCTCTTCACCGCGCTCCAATGCTCTTTGTTCGGATTCATCATGTACCGACTTACTACTCCCACTGCATGTGCAATGTCTGGTCGTGTACAAATCATCGCGAACATAAGACTTTCCACCGTTGATGCATACGGTACTTGAGACATCTCCATCCTCCATTCTTCACTGCTAGGACTCATACTTTAGGATAATTTGAAATTAACAAGAAGTGGGGTAGAAACTGGCTTACAATATTGCATATTGAAGCGTCGCAAGACCTTTTAGATAATTCTTCTGCGAAAGCTAAATCTTCATGTTATTTCTGTCTCGGTAAATTTGCATCCCTAGAATCTTGTTTGTCGGTCTCAAATCCTTCATTTTAAATTCTCTAGCCAACTGTGCCTTGAGTTCTTCAGCACGATCTTTGTTGGGGCCTGCTACCAACATGTCGTCAACATACAACAGTAATTGATAAAATCACTTTCACCAAACCTCTTGAAATATGCACAGGATCTGCATTTAACTGTTGTATCCAAGGCTCATGATGAAGGAATTAAATCTCTTATACCAACACATCGGCACCTGTTTGAGATCGTATAGAGATTTGTTCAACCTGCAAACTTCTTTGTCTTCAAAACCTTCCGGTTGGAGCATATAAATCTCTTCTTCAAGATCTCCATGAAGCAAAAAGTCGTCTTCACATCTAGTAGCTCTAGATGTAGATCGAATGTTGCACACATCGTCAGGAGTATCAGAACAGTCGTCAGTTGAACCACCGGTGGGAATATCTCATTGAAGTCAAATGCCTTCTTTCTGAGCGTAGCCTTTAACCATCAGTCGTGCACGAAACTGCTCTACTTGATCATCGTTGTTCTGCTTGATCTTAAAGACCCATTTATTGCCGATTGCCTTTCTTTCCTGCGGTAGTGGCACCAACTGACAAGTCTTATTTTTCGTAGAGCTTCCATTCTTCTTGCATTGCTGACAACCACTGATCTGCATCTGAACTGTTCAGTGATTCTTGAAGAGTTGATGGCTCTCCGTCATCAGTTAGAAGACAGTATGCAACGTTGCTGTCCATATCGTAATCTTCATGTCAGGATGGTCCGGCTCTTTTGCGTGTGCCCCTTCTAAGTTCTAGCTCTGAAGATTCGCTTGGCTCTTTCTCGTGCTCTGGTACTGCTTCAGAGCAATCTTGTTCGATTAACTTCCCTTTCACATGAATCGTCGTAGTTTTTGGGCTTTCCTTTGTAGTGTTATCATTTCCCCTGATTCTTTTATCTTCTAAGAAGATAACCTCCCTGCTGATGACAACCTTGTGGGCATTGTAGTTCGGATCCAGCTTTGTAGTTTCTTGGGCATTGTACATCACGTACACATGAATTCCAAATACATGGAGTTTGGAATAATCCGTTGCTTTTCCGGTCCACATCTCCATCGGTGTCTTCTGATCAATGGTCATTGAAGGCGATCGATTGATCACGTAGCAGTTGGTGTTGACTGCTTATGTCCAGTATGATTTATCCAGACCCGCAGCTCCCAACATGGCTCTTGTCCTCAGAGTCCTGTTCATCGCTCCTTCACTCTATTTTGTTGTGGAGTATACACCGTAGTGAAGTGCCTTTTGATGTCTTCCCTTTTGCAAAAGCTATCAAATTCCTTGCCAGTATATTCTCCTCCATTATCCATCCTTAAACATTTGATCTTCTTTCATGTATCAAGTTCGACTCGAGCCTTGAAATTTTTTATGGTAACGAATACATCTCCCTTACTCTTGATGATACACCCAACATCTCCTGGACTAATCGTCGATGAAAGACACGAAGTATTTTCCTCCTCCTCGGGATGAAACCGGCGATTGCCATACATCAGAGTGAACCAGTTCTAGAATATCGTTGCTTCTAGAATTTGATATGTTAAATTGTAGTCGATGCTGCTTGTTTGCTACGCTATGCTCACAGAATGGTACTGACACCTTCGTGAAACCCGGGAGTAGATTTTATCCGCAAGAGTTTCCATTCCTTGTTCCGACATATGCCCGAGCTTCTGATGCCATAGTATAGTAGATCTTTTAATCGAACCTCCTGAAGCCACAGATGCTTCGCCTCCTTGCACCGTCTCTCCCAACAGCATATACAAATTTGCAGCAATTTCATATCATTCTTCTTACTTTTTGATTTTCCCCTGCCTTGAGTGTTATTCCCATTTGAACCACGTTCCGTTGATCTCCCTCTCATCACCGTTAAAGCTTCGACTTGTTCCGAGCCTGCTTGCTGGTCCTCCTTGTTCTTACGCCGATTTTCTTCTTCGAGAATAGCAGTTGCTATTGAAGACCAGATCTTCCACATTGTTCGTCAAGTTGATGATTAGTTGATCATACGAATCTGGCAAACTTTTGAAGTAAAATTTCCGCACGTTCTTTAGCCTCCGTTTTATATCCCAACGATGTTAGCTGGGAAAACAGAGTATTCAAGGCGTTGAGATGCTCCATCGCCGAAGTAGATTCAGACATTCTCAAGGTGAACAATTTTCTCTTCAAGAAAATGTTGTTGTGTAATGACGTCGGCTCGTACAGATTTGTTTGATGGTCCAAAATCTCCTGTGTCGTTTTTTTTTTCGACGCTGGACAATACTCATCTGCTAGTGCCAGATGAAGATTTGCGACAGCACTCCCGTCCATCTCGAGTTTCTTTTCGTCTGTCACTGTAGCTGGTTTTCCATCGATAGCCTCCAGACAGCCGTACTTTCTCAAGATGGCCTTTATCTTTAATTTTCACAGTGAGAAATTTCTCCCGTTAACTTTTCGATATCGAATTTCACCGCCATAATTTGTGCTCAGTCGTGAGTGATTCCTCTGACGGGGTTGCAGCAGATATTTATTGAACTCGTACCGGCTTATCGTCACCGTTACAAAGGCAATAAAATATCTATTATTTTCTGATGCGAAGGGTCCACGTTAGTGGCAACCATAGAGGATACGATAAATAGATATTTAAAACCCAAGCTAGGCTCTGATACCAATTGGTGGCGTGCCAGCGGACCCGGTCGAATAAAATAGCGGCTAATATTTGAGCAATTAAAGATAAAAGTGGGCACCGAGATTTTACGTGGAAAACCCCCAAACAGACAGGGGTAAAAATCACGGACAAAGAAGAAGAATCCACTATAGAGGAAATATATATGAGTTACAACCTCTCAATGTATAAAGGAGAAAACCCTCAACCTCTCTCTTTATAGTCGAAGAAAATACCCGACAAACTCTCTATTTTTATTTCTCTTTTTTCTCATCACTCCGTGGGATTGCACATTTTGCACTGATCGATCGTAGCCTTTTTATAGGCAATCGATCTTGAGCAAATGAGGTAATTGCTTACCTCATTCAATAATGTGAAAGAATAGAAAAAGGGTATCTTCAGCATGTCATTGAATAACGAGTTGTCTATGTCATGAAATCCTTTTTGACTTGTCAAACCGACAATATTCTGACAGAACTGAGGGAAGAATGATTTTGAATAGGGGTGGGCATTCGGGGTCGGGTTTCGGGTAAAACCCGATACCCGAAAAACCAAGAGACAAGTCCGATCGGAGGTAAAAAAAGTCCGGTTTAATCGGGTATCAGGTAAACCCGATACCTGATTACTTATTCTGGATAGGGCGAACTACCCGATCGGGTACCCGCACAAAAGTCACGATAAATTAAAAAAAAAACCCCAAAGCCCACGAGTTGTAAGATTCAGAGCCGTAGGATGGATGAGCTCTTCGATTTGAGGCTGGGCTTGAAACTGGTAGAGAGGTGCAGACGATGATGAGTTTGGTCGGCGAGCCGGCGTTTAGATATTTGCAGCAAGAGGGAGAAATGAGCCTTCGATGCAAGAATTCTTGAGGGTTTTGTGAGGATTAATAAGGATCGTCGATTGGATAGAGGTTTCAAGAAGAAAACACATGATAAAGCTCAATGATCTCAGTTCGTTCTTACCTCTTCTTGAAGCCATACTTATTCCTCATAGAATAGAACAGATCGGTCTTGGTGCTGAGTGCAGTCCTTACAGTAGTAAGCGTCTGAATATTTTTATTGTTGAAAAGCTTATGTAATTGGAAAAAAAAAACAACAGAAACCCGACCGCAGTAACCGAAACCCGTCGGGTACGCGAAATTTGATCGGATCGGGATCGGGTTTGAAAATCAATACCCGATTTTGTCGGGTACCCGACCGAAAAACCCGATACCCGAGAAACCCGACCCGATCCCACCCCTAATTTTGAACAAGTCCACAAAGTCGCTGTTCCATTTATGAAAGGCGCGCGACATTTAAATAAGAGGATACTTACTAAACCGCAGGTGCTATCGACGTTTTATGCGAGGGAGTCGAAAGTTGGTTAAAACAGCTCATTTATAAATATGTACTGCAGCGCGGGAATTTTTTCTATGGTTGTTCTCCGCTTCTTGTAAAATCTCCAGATTTAGATCAATAAAAGATTTGAGTTTTCTGGTCGTGGATGTAGGCTTCGATTAGAATCTGAACCACGTTATATATTTGCGTTCAAATCAAACAATTCGTTACAAGAAATCTGTTACTTTCTTTAGTTTCTCTATTGATTCCTTGAAGGTATGATTCGCTAGAAATTTGAAGTCATGAAGGCAAATATAAGCCTTGTGGCTTTAAGGAAGTGTCAAAGATTCTTCTAACATTAAGTTTAAGGTAGCCATTCTTGATTTCAATAACGAAGGAAAAAAAGGGGGATTTTTCTTATGCACAATTTCATGGTATCTACTGCAGTTCAAGAAATTCAAAGATACACTGGCGGAATATGGGGAGCAACCCAAAAATTTCTCTCTTCTTACGGAAGCAAGTCGTAAAAAAATTGAATTATTTGATTAGCCAAAATTGGAAAAAAAAAATGCAAACTTTGCCTGCCTCAGAGGTAGTGACAATAGCAAAAGCCATCATGTATAATTTCTGGGAATACTTGCATGCATATTTGCAAATGCATCACTGGCAAAATAAGAAAAAAAAAAATAAGCAAAGCCATCTTAAAGGAGATCGAATTCTTGATGATAAATAAAGACCACATCCATCCATTACAGGTAAAGGGCATCAGTTTTAAAAAGCTCGGTTATAAAGCTTCACGTTTTAAAATAAGCATAACATCAAATATATATCTCATCATCTGCCTTTATATATCAAGAATGGATGAATCAAAAACAGAGAGTTGCCTATCAAGGTGAAAAGCTCAATCAGCAACAAACACCTGCAATGCAATAAGCATTACATGAAAATGAATATACAAATTCAGATAAGATAATGAAATTTGTGGCCTCAGCTGCGATGATTCATATGCATAATAATCACAGTAACTACTCATTCATGCAGTTTTATGCATCACTGGCCAATGTCCAAACGTATCATATGATGGGCGGAATAAGGAAGCAAGAATTATTGCAGGAAATCACTGTAAAAATGGTTTCTTGATTGCCTCAGATTCAATTCTTTTCACAGTGTTGAACTCAGAGTATATTTAAGACCATCATCGGCAAACTGAGTTAAATATCTTCATCGATTTCAAACAAAGATAAGCAATAATTAAAATGCATCAGAGAGATTCCCATTTAGACGGAGTCATCTTTTCTCCCATGAACAAGAAGTCTGATGTCCCTGTCTGCTTTATCATCATTTGCAAGCCAAAAAAAAAAAAAACAATCCATGTTCATCAAATCAATTCATCATTCATAGCATCAAAATGCCATAAGAAACGACCCGCGAAAAAAAAAATCCCTGCTAAAGGAGAAAACTTCTCAAGAGAAGTCGAATTTGACTTAGATTCATAATCTTTCCCCGGAATATTGAAGGGAAAACAGAAAAAGACGGCAACTTTGTTAATGGTGCTTGAAGGGGTCTCTGAAATTCGCTGTGATTAATCACATATATATGCAGTTCGCTGGGCAGCTAGGGCTTCTAGCCAAAACTGTTCTTGGGCTATCTATAGTCCGTACATAGGCATTAACTACTGTACATACTTAGGTAAGCCGCAAATTTATATAGCCCACTCAGTTCTTGGGCCTGAAGTTGAACTAATGTGTTGTAATAAAAGTGATTTTGCTATCTACAAACTACAAGATCCACCGAAAGAAGGAAAAAGTGTACGCTGTCTCAAAGACAAAAGAAAGCTCAGTTTAACCTATTCATCAGGCGATCTATAGCTTCGTTTAAGATCAGATCAAGTCACTGAAATCATAACCAAAACAGTCTGAGAATAAATCTTGAAAACACTCGTCTTCATCGACGACGTGGTGTCCAAGTCCAACCTCCATGGAAGCGTAGAAATCCATGGCATTCATACCTTCACTGATGAAACTGGCAGTGGTTGTCGTCGTCCCAAATCTTTCCAAAGGAGACAATGCATCAGCTGACGATGATTCAAGTGTCGTCGTCAATGATCCAACTAGCTTTCTCCTTTTGTAATTTGCTTTGAAGCATGCTTGCCTTAACCTCTTCGTCTTGTCTTCCAATTGCAAATCTGGGATTTCTTCCATCAGTTTCTTCTCTTGTTCCAAGACCATGATTGAATCTCTCAACTTCTCGTCAGCCTCATCTTTTCGAAGCTCCTTTATTGTATGAATATAAACGACAAAAAAAAAATTGTTACTTGGAAAGGGTGCACCCATAGAAAGGGTCTCACTCACACTAAAAATATACCTCTTACAACAATATACATCGAATCTTAAACCCTAACTATGTTTTCCCATATAAACGATATAAAAGGAACATATGTTAGAAAAAGGCAAGGGCTTGTAACAATGACGAACAATTTATTTATAGACATGAATGTCAACTTCATATATGGTTCCTTTAATTAGATGGATGTGTTATAAATATTGTTCATCCTCACAGTGAAGAACTAGACATGAATGATCAACATAAAAAAAAAAATTGTTCCTTTTTTAATTTAACTCAATAAATAGAGTGAGTAGTTATTACCTGGACATTCTTGATTAGGGTTTGTAGGCTAATAAGCTTTCGATGAGGCCATCGTCTAATTCCCAATTCCCTACACCTTTTCTTCAAAAGCGTCAAGCCCACATTGAGTTCCTTCGCAGCTTGTGTTATGGGCATGTAAAAGTACTTCGAAATCGTGTTTTTGGACAACAACTTGGAACTACTCGATGAGGGGTTGTTGTTACTTTTGATCACTACTGCTCTTCTTCTTTTAATGCTTCCTCGACCCTGACAAGTGTTTTCGTTGTAATAAACCGTAGGGGCTAATGCTAATCCTTCTTCACCCGAACCATTAATGTCTTCAAACAGAAACTTCGTCTGTTGATTGACGAAATCATAATTACTGAAGTCTGCACTTTGGTAGTCAATGATATTTTGATTAAAGGACATTGATGGGCTTTTCCCATAACTATGCGCATCTGTAGATTTCGCCAAGCATATATTAGTTTACTAGGAAAAAATAACAACCTTCGACAACCTCTGTCTGAATTTTCAAGAATGTGTGTTAGTGTACCTGGAATTAGGTTACCGAAATCGCGCACTACATCGAAATTAGATGGATAAATAAAGGGTTCAGTCAACAACATTTCAGACAGAGTGACATCTTCAGCCTCTGTCATTCCAAGCTCACCATGGAAATCAAGTCTACAAACAAAGTATTCAAGAAACTTTGAAAACCCTAATATGCTCGAATCTATCATATCTTATTCCTAACATATATACATAAATAATTCTTTATAAGTTTAACCTGAGACAGTCATCATCAATAGTAGGAGGCAACTGACTTGGGAAGGAGAAGACATCTTCAAGTCCTTCGTTGGGAACAACTGCGTCATATTTTGGCCATCCCATGTTGATTGCTCGAGTTTCCATCTGTTATTTAATTGAAGATTAAATATACTTTTTCTCAAGAACTTCCGTGTATTTTTGTGTTGTTTAAGCACAGCCCACAAATGATGAGTTAGGTTTTGGATCTCACTAAGGGTGTGGTGGATCAGAAATATCTATGAAGATAGATATATACACATGGGAAAATGAGAAGACGATTTGTATTGGAATATAATAAATGTTAAGTGAGGATAATTATGGCTATTTAATACCTTGAAGATCGTGAGCCGTCGCATGAATTAAACGCCCATGTAATCAATCATTTTCGTGCATGCATATGGATGTAATTTTGTGTGAATATATATAAAATATATTTATAGCATATTATATATAATTTTGTCGAACTTTTATCCATTTTATGTTCAACTCTCAATGTACTCTCTCTCTCTCTCTCTCTCTCTCTCTCTCTCTCTCTCTCTCTCTCTCTCTTTCTTAGTGCGCATATATTATTTGATTTGTAATCTTTTTTATTAAATGACTGCATATATTATAATTTAATATATTTTACTACTACATCATAGACATCCTTTGAGGAACTCGTCCCTTTTCTTAAGGTGAAGAGAAAAAGAGAGAAAGAAATCATGTTTTTTCTCCAAAACATATCCAACGAGGTGACATGAGTAATCATTTACCATCTCAGAAAATTTCTTGCTCTTACGTGAAGTTAAACATTTTAAAAATATTTTATTTATTCAACTAAACTAACGGACAAAATTGATAAAAAGCGTGTGAGCAACATACGAGGCTTGGCGTGACGAATACCACTGTAAATTAAATCATTATGTGAAAAAACGCAATAACCTATGTTGTTTTTACAACTGATCATAATAATGGAATCAGTTTAGGGAATGACGAAGCCAATCGGATAAGATTCACTTGACGATATTTATTTATATAATACTTTCACTATTTTGACAAAGTATGTGATTGTTATGAAATTAGATAGTTTTGCTTCCAAAAAATATAACGTAACGGACCGAGTTTAATGATTCAATGATAAAAAAAAAAAAAACCATCATGCAAGCATTTAACAACTATGATGGGATGTTACAAGACTTTAATAATATCATTATATTACTAAATAATCTTATGAACTGCGTTATGATCATACCATTTCTAGTAATAATATCTGTGTTTCGTGTCACAAATGGTAGTTAAGGACTCTAAGTTTATTGGTTATTATTGTTGAGCTCATAAGTGTTAGAAAAGATATCTTAAATTAAATTTCCGTTTCGGGGATTCATGTAATTATGAGTTAGTAAATGGACTACTCCATACTCTCCTTTTGGGATTTAATGTAATAAATCAAAAACCAAATCAAATGAAGGTTGTTTTAAAATTGAGAAGTAAGACACCATTTTTTCGATCTAAGAAGTAAGATACCATAGTAATTCTTGGAAATATTCAAATGGTATCATTACATATACCGGTCAGAAAATGTGTATACTGTAGTTTTATATTTGATTCGACCTGTTTGGGGTTTGTTTTCTCGATTAAAAATCAATTCTTTTGGGGCCTATAATTATATGAAGTTACAGTAACTATTTATGAGAGGAAAAAGCGAACGCATAATATGTACTCTACTGCAGAATCTGAGACGATGTCTCAAGGACAAAATCATATCACTTTAGCTTATATTATAGGAGTAGTATTGAGCACAATTAATAAGATACATATGGTGATGAAACTACTTGTTTATTTTATTGCTTAGTCAATTAGCTTTAGGACATCATTGTTCGTATGTCAGAATTGTACTCTACTACACATGAACCTGAATATATTTATGCGTTGTGTTTGTCCTAGTGAAGAACAAGCTGGACTTTTTGAAGGATTACAAAAAAGGCAAAAAAGTATTTTGATTGGAAAGCATGAGTTGTAATGTTGAGCATCTTGTCTCTTGGTTTTTTTTTTATTCATCACTGTCGCCTTATTTATATTTATTCGAACGAACGGTTCAGATTCAGATACATATGCAAGAGATTTCAATTTTCATTGAAGCTCAAACATATAATCATCTTCTACGGTGTTAAACTGATCTATCTATATGGTACGGACTTCACAAAGAAGCTAAGAACGGCGAGTGTTTAAAGCTGAAGTACTTTAGGTTAGAAACACTTTGAGCTCTTACAGCTTTGTGTGTTAGGCTTTCACTGATTATACCTTGTGAAAACTAAACAAACAGTGTTCGGAAATCCGAAAAAGCAAGGATCTTTGAATATATCACAATTTCAATAATAATAAAAAAACCATTACATGGAGATACTGACCTTGTGAACCAAGTGAAAAACGGGAAAAAAAAAAAAAAACCGAGTTTTTCTCACAGAAAGAAAACAATGGAAATCATAACATATGATATCCTCAAGAATTATATAATACTTTCAACTCTCATTGATTACTGAAGTCTTAAAATGGATTTATGATTATTCAAGAATATTGGAGAAGCTATCACAAACAACCTCCGCCCTCTCCACCTCTCTCCGGTGGAAACTCCGGTGACACCCACAGGCGGCACAACTCATGGCCGCCGCTGTTCCTTCTTCTCCGACGGCCATGAATTCCCGGCAACCGTCGACGGCGTACCCTCCGATATTAACCGCATGATTCTTCTGGCACACAGCGTACCTTACGCTTCGAACCCCATCCCTTCTTACATGCACCACTTGCCTCTTCTTCATGGTAGTACTATAAGGCAGTATAGCTAAAAACCCTAATTTAATTTTTCTTGATTTAAGGACATGTATTTAATGATGTAATGATGATATTGGGATGATACGAGGGGGGTTATTTAATGGGCTGCTGTTGGTGGAATCAGACAAAGAGTGCTTTAAGACAAAAGGAAAACTGCCAAAACACCTAATGAAAAACGTGTAACCAAGATCAACTTTAACCTAACCCTAGCGAAAAGGCTGGGCTGGGAATGGATTATATTATAGAATATAGACAAGTTTTTATATTCTTATTTTCTTCCCACTTTGAAAAGTAAATGGTGTCAACTCATAGTTGTCATCGATGGCGTTTTCTGTTGTTTATATATTATTTCATTCTCGGTGCTTTATTATCTACACATTTTAGGTATATTTTAAATTGTTGCCAGGAAATGAATCATAGTTTACCTTATCTAAATTGGAAATTTCACGCTCTGAGACTTAGAAAGGAGCGTGGGAGAATTGACTCCAACGAGCCGTTGGAAAAGATTTTCCAGTTGCCTCGAAGAAGATAAGAAAAAATATATTGAGAATAAATGTTCGCATACGTACTAGAAAAGTTAGACTTAAGAGTATGGTGTCTAAAAAGTGATTGATTATTTGCCCTAAGAAAGCATCTTAATATTTTTACAATATGGTTTTGTTTTGTGGGTCCCATATTATGTGTAAAGGCGAGATGAAGAACATGGCGCTTCAAATCGTGTCTTCTTTACTTTTACAAGAGTCCGAGATTTGTTCGTTCACCTAATTTCATGTGTCATAATTAATTAGCTTTTCGATATTATTCTTGTAAAAAAAAAGGCTACATAATAAAAGCTCATATTAACAATTAAGAAACGACTAATATTTTTCATAATACCAATTACTTAAGCTTTCCGTCAATTGTCCCAAATACATAAATGAAAACCCTACTCTACATAAGCTTGACGTTATTTTCCTAACACCATAGTATATTTAACTCAATCTGCAACTATATATACATGAAAAATTCTTATTATAGTACCATGTCACATTTAGCAAATAAACATACATAATTCGATCGAGAAATGAAAAAGAAAAAATCATCAATCTGATGCAAATCAAAATCCACACACACACGGATACATACATATATATATATATATATATATATATATATTATTGGCTCTTAGACATGTCGATTGAATTGAGGATACTTCGCCCCAAAATGAGTGCAATTTCTTCAGTATCTATTCATTCATTCACCGCACCCGACATGTTATTCCGACTTGTACTTTCGCGTACGATATTGCTCGTCAGAAATTATTACCACCTTTTCACGTGTGGTTTCTTCTCTTTTTCACTGCCTCAAAGTTCAGTAAACTTCAGAAATTAAGCAATTCTTCGAGCATCCCAATCATAGAGAGGAGTAATATAGTTAAGAAAGGCAAATAGGAATTGAAAGAAATCTGTGTATGTTCTGGCTATATAAGTCCAGGGTACAGACCCTTCTATTCAAAATGGAATCTTTGACTATAATTCTTTATATTTGAAAAAAAACAATTGTGTGACTCAATGTAAAGTTGAAGAAATCAAGTATTTCTACTGAAATTGCAAAATATAAAGCTGAATTGAAAATTGAGTATCATTTGCGAGCGAGTGAGGGAACTTTAAATACGTATTAATGAACTCAAAAACCCTAAATTACCTTTTTCTTTCGGATGACCCTAATACCGTGTTTGTGTTTGCGTTTGTAACATTTTTAACCATTTATTTGGTACATAAAATATCCTTTATTTTTTCTAGAAACGTTTGGATTCATAGATGATAGAATTTGTTAGGATATTATCGTCCACGATAATTTATTTGCCCGAAAAATGACGAAGATAAATAAAAGAGATGAAAATAAATTTTGGACAGTGAACACGATATTTACGTGGTTCGGTCAGAATGACCTACGTCCACGGACCGGAGGGTAGAACTTCTATATTATGTAAAGTGATTACAGACACGAACACTGACATGATACAAAAGCCAACAATATTAGAAGTAGGCTACACAAGAAAATAATCAGATGAGAAGATCTGCGTTGTGGTGGTGTGTTTTTCTTCTGCCTCGTATATGCATATTTATAGGCGAGTGTCTTTCTTATTATTCCATGTGAACAAGAGAAAAACTACGCAGCTTCTTTCTTTGAATATCAACTGCGCATGACATTGTTTTTCTTCGTTTGCTTTTTTTCTTTGTCCCACGTTCCCTTCTCAGCCGTATTTGTTGAATGGTCAAAGACCACTTTTGCCAAAGTTCACTTCAACAAATCTCCACATTGACCTATGGTTCCGTAAATAACTCCACCTTAATTAATAATATGTTGTCTCCTTCCAACCTTAGCCCCGACGGGCTAGTTCACCAACTTTAAACACCAATCAAGTTCAATCAATGCTTGAATATGGAAACTGGATGAGCCTTCGTAAACAAATCCGCTGGAGTATCCTTTGTGTTGATTTTCTTGATAAACACGTTCTTATCTGCAATGATATCATGGATGGAATGATACTTAACATCAATATGTTTAGTCCTTCCACTAACATCTGATCCTTAGTCAAATGAACCACACTTTTACTATCACGGAAAATAGTAATAACTCCCTAACTCTGAGTATATGCGCCAAATAACCCTGTCAACCATAATGCTTCCTTAATCGCGTCAGTAGTCGCCATGTATTCTGTTTCAGTAGTAGACAACACCACTACGTATTGTAGAGTAGCTTTCCAGCTAACTGCACAACCTCCAATAGAAAATACATAACCAGTAAGAGATCAACGTTTATCGAGATCACCTGCTTAGTCTAAATCGACGAAGCCAACGAGAGTATCACTATTTCTGCCAAACTCCAAACAAATGCTTAGAGTACCCTTCAAGTATCTGAGAATCCACTTCACTGCTTGTCAGTGTTATTTTCCCAGGGTAGTTGTATACCTGCTAACAACACTAACATCCTGTGAAATATCAGGACATATACATACCATTGCATACATAATACTGCCGACTGCACTTGAGCAAGGAACTCGTGCCATAGCAAGAGGAGTGATAACTGGTTTGGCATCGTTCATGCCAAATCTCTCCAAAACCTTTCTGAGATAACTTTCTTGGGTAAGGTGTAACTTACCAGCTCCTGTATCACATCTAATCATCATACCAAGAATCTTCTTTGCTGCTCCCAACTCCTTTATTTCAAATTTCAGCGTTCAATAAGGCCTTCAACTAGTGAATTTTTGCAAGATTCTTAGCCGCAATGAGCATGTCATCAACATATAACAATAGATAAATGAACGAACTGCATTTAAATTCCGAAAGTAAACACAACTATCATACTTGCTCCTGGAGAAACCATGACCCAACAAAAGAATTAAATCATTTATACCACTGTCTTGGAGACTACTTTAGTCCGTATAAGGATTTCTTCAACAAACAAACTTGGTCTTCTTTTCCTTCAGTATGAAGCCTTCAGGCTGCTTCATATAAATCTGTTCATCTAAATCGCCATGTAAGAACGCCATCTTGATGTCAAGCTGTTCTAACTCCAAATCATACATGGCAACGGATGCAAGTAATACACGAATAGCGCTATGTCTAACGACATGTGAGAATACTTCATTAAAATCAACACCTTGTACCTGACTAGAGCCTTTCGCGACTAGTGCCTTATACCTTGCATCGTCAGAACCAGATAAACATTTTTTCTTCTTGAAGACCCACTTATATCTGACTATTTTCTTTTTACTCGGCGGAGCGGTGGCACAAGAATCCAAGTACAATTCTTGTGCAGAGACTCCATTTCTTCATTCATCGCTACCAGCCACTTATCAAAATTACCATAGTTTATTGCCTATGAATAGGTAGAAGGTTCGCCGCCTCCACCTGTTTCATGTGCCACTGCTAAAGCGTATGAAACTAAATTCACGTACCGCTGTGTAGTCGAATCATGACTCTCCCTAGCTCTGGCTATAGAATAGTCATGCTCGGTGCTTTCATCTCAACAGGATCTGAATCAGATTCTGGCCCATCCTCTTGAACTGTTGAACTCGTAGCAGGATCATCTACAAATCCTTTTTGATCTGGAGATCCACCTCGTTCTGGGCACTCTCCTTCTTTTCTTGATTAGAAAGATTAGTAGACTCTTTTGAAGGATGTAACCAAGAAGACTCGTCTAACGGAACATCTCTGCTAATTATAAATTTGGGTGACTTGGGATCAGGATTATATAATCTATATCCTTTCACCCTTGAGGCGTAACCGAGAAAAATACACTTCTTAGCTCTAAGCCCTAACTTTCCCTCATTTACGTGCATATAAGTTGGGCACCCAAATATTATTGACTTGGAATAATCAGCAGGAGTACCAGACCATACTTCCTCAGGAGTCTTGAAATTTATCAGTGAACGGTCGACAATATAACATGCTGCGACCATAGCTTCAGTCCAAAAATCGTTTGTCAACCTAGTGTTGAAGATTATACATCGAGCTCTCTCTAAAAGCATCATGTGCATGTGCTCGACAACACCATTTTGTTGAGGCGTCAGGAGAACAGCGTGATGTCGAGCAATTCCTTTATTCTTGCAGAATTCGTTGAACTCGCTTCTGCAATATTTTAGCCATTATCTATCCGCAATCGCTTGATTGTTTTCCTGTCTGCTTTTCAATCAAAGCTTTCCATTGTTCAAATGTTAGGAAAACAACACTTTTCTGCTTAAGAAAATAGACCAAGACTTTCCTTGAAAAATCATCAATGAAAGTCAACATGTATCTTACACCACCTTTGGACGGAACACGAGAAGGACCCGTACATCAGAATGAATATAGTCCAAAGTACCGTTTGTCCTGTGGACAGCTGGTGAATTGAAGCTAACTTGTTTCTGCTTCAAAAAAATATAACTCCACACGTCAACCCAGGAGGTGAGGTCTCCCAACGCAGCCGATTGGATGTTCGCAAGAGTCCATCTTACTAGTACTTTGACCGCATATAGGCCCCGCTTACTTAATATCGTCAAGCCTTTTTCTTCCATGTGTCCAAGTCGCATATGCCATAATCAGCTTTGATGTGACATTTTTTCTTGCAAAAATTACAGGCTTTATTTCTGTACCTGAATTTTGAACTTCTTTAGATCTGCTACTTTCAGCATCTCTATGTTCTGGTCTTCCCCGTGCAAACAGGCCTCCTGTCTGGCTACCACTTGTTTCTTCCGTAATATCCCTGTCTATCCGTTCTTTCGACTGTAATGCAGACTTGACACTAGAATATGATATTGTGTCTTTCCCGTATATAATCGTGCACGTATGGCCTGATCTTCGTCCATCACTTTGACTTCTACGTTCGCCAAGTCAATAATGATTGAATCGAATTTATCGAGATGCGAGAGTATAGAAGTACATTCCGTCATTTTCATACTGTAAAGCTTCTGCTTTAAATAAAGCCGATTCTCCTTAGTCTTTTCATGCAGATAGCTTTTAATGCATCCCATTCCCACATACCCATGGCTGTCGTCTCTGTGGATTGTAAAACCTCGTAAGAGAGATTTAATATAATAGCCGACCTGACATTCATGTCCAATTCATTAAATTTATCATCTTTCGTTTCAGTTGGTTTCTTCTTTGCGCTTTCAAGCGCCACCTCACAATCGTCTTAAATGAGTATGGCCTCCATCTTGAGACTCCACATTGCAAAGTTGACATTTATGTCGAACTTTTCAATTGATATCTTTGTTATCGTCATGGTGGTTAAAAATAGGGGTGTTCGTAGTTCGGTATACCGATCGAACAAACCGAAATACCGAAATTTCGGTACGTACCGAACCGAACCGAAAAATTTCGGTTCGGTATTCGGTTTCTCAGATAAAAAAGTTCGGTATTTCGGTTCGGTAGCTGTTTTATTGTTCGGTATATTCGGTATACCGAAATACCGAATTTATAATAAAATATATTAAATATATTAGTTATTAAATTGATTAACAATAAAAGATATAGAAATACAGCTGTACACACACACGCTTGGAGACTTGGAATTAGTAAAATAACACTAAATTGGAATATGGAAACAAACAAAACAATCGATACCCCTTCCACAACCTAAATCGCATACCCCTTTTTTTTCCAGATCTTCGTTCGCTCCTAAACAAAACAAAAAATCCCAAATCACGCTGCTATCTCCCGTTGGTGAATTTCTCTCTTTGTCGGATTGAATTTGCGTTCGAAGGTGTTGAGTTAAACGGTAGGTGTTATGCAATTTTTGAAGGGTGTTTTTTTTTTTTGTTATTAATGCTCGATTTCAAACTTGTAGGACTATATTTTGCTCGATTTTAACTAGCTGTGACTGTGAGGTGGCTCGTTTATAATTTGCTCGCTTATCATTTGTAGGAATGGATAGTCAAGGAGGTGAGTCTTCGAACCCTTCGAACCCTTTGTCGGCACCCGATGCTGTTCAAAGCTCAAATATGCCAATTCCATCGTCAGGCTCGGGCGAACCAGTCACAGACCAAACTGAGGAAGATAGCCAACAAGCACGGAGTGGAAGACCAAAAAGAAAGGTAATGTGTAGGAGGTCTGAAGTTTGGAACCATGTTACTTTATACACCGATAAAGATGGAAGCCCGAGAGCTAAATGCAAGTATTGTGAGAAAAATTATGCGGCTGATTCATTAAGAAATGGAACTTCCGGAATGAAGAGTCATATAAAGGCTTGTAAGAATAATCCCCAAAATGTTGGAGTTATGCGGCCTATCCAAGTTTGTTGTCAAAGTGGAGTAGTTAGAGCATCGACTTCGAGCTGGAAATTTGATCAAGAAGCTATTAGAAAAGGCTTGGCTAGAATGATTATCGTTGACGAGCTACCATTCAAGTTCGTGGAAAATGAATGATTTCGAAATTTTGTAACGTTGTCTTGTCCTCAATTCTTTGTGCCATCAAGAACAACCATCACAAGAGATAGGTACGATAGGTATGCCCGATAGAAATGATTGGGTTGTTGTTGGTCGGTTGGTGAACGTATTGCAACATTTCTACGACCTCACTCTTCGCATTTCAGGTTTGTTGTTCATTAAACTCGACCACTTCTTTTTTTATGAGATTGTCGTTATTGACTAATTGTTACACTCTTTGAATTTCAGGGTCCTTATACGTTACGTCGAACACATTGTTTGATGAAATTGCGGAAATTGATGACTTGCTTGAAGAATGGAGTGTGAGTCATGATGATGCTTTAGTTGATATGGCGAGAGGTATACGGGCGAAGTTTAACAAGTATTGGGGAAGCATTGATAGAATTAATGTGTTGTTGTTTGTTGCCCTTTTACTTGATCCTCGACATAAGTTTGAGTACCTTCAATATGTACTCAAGAATATGTACGGGAATGAAAAAGGAGATGAGATGGCAACTAAGGCAAAGGAAGCCCTTTATGAAATGTTTGAGGAGTATAAAAAACTTAACTCTTCGGCGTCTCAAGGTAGTACAACCACAAACTCCAATCTAGAGATCGATACCGAGGTTGAAAGAAGGATAACAAAAGGTCATCGAAAGAGATTTTTACAAATGATGCATGAAAGTGGAGGCTTCGATCAATCCGAGGTGGATGTTTATCTAAGTGAACATATAGAGAAAGATGTTCAAGATTTTGATATCATGGAATGGTGGAAGATGCTTGCTCCGAGATTCCCTATTTTATCGAGGTTAACTCGTGATGTACTTGCGATGCCTATAACTACGGTGGCCTCCGAGTCTGCCTTTAGCACGGGGGGCCGAATTATTGATGACTTTAGAGCTTCTTTGACTCCTAAAATGGCACAAGCATTAATTTGTTGTCAAGATTGGCTTCGTAGGGCGCCATTCAAGGACGTGGGAGAAGACTATGAATCGCTCCAAAAAATTGAAAATGGTATATTTTTTGTTTCTTTTTTACTATGTTTATTATATAACGTCTAATATTGTGGTATTTTGTTTTACACGGTATGTGGATACAGATATGTCCTCCAACGTTGGCGTGGAATCGAACATCATCGGCCTTTGAGGATTTTCACTATCTCGGTCAAGAGTCTATTTGAAGAACTTTATGCCAAAAATTATTTTTTGGAACTGTTTTGGATGTAACTTAGTTGTTTTGGATGGTTAATGTTCTTAATCTGTTGGTATTTTTACAGCAATTTCGTTTTTTGGTATTTTACAGCAATTTCGGTTTTTTCAGTTAAATCGGTATTTTACCGAAATTAATTCGGTACAGACCGAATACCGAACCGATAATTCGGTTCGGTATTCGGTATGACCAATTTCAAACCGAATTTTCGGTTCGGTACGGTACGGTTCGTACCGAACGAATAGGCCTAGTTAAAAAATAAATCGGGTTGGCTCTAATACCAAGTTGTTAGGATATAGTGATTCCCGGTAATTTATTTACCCGAGAAATAACGATAACAAATAAAAGGGACGAAAATGAATTTTGGACAGTGACACGAGATTTACGTGGTCAGTCAGAATGACCTACGTCCACGGGCCGGAGGGTAGACTTCTTTATTATGTGGAGTGATTACAGACACGAACACGGACGTGATACAAAAGCAACTACAACAATATTAGGAATAGGCTACATAAGAAAATAATCAGAGGAGAAGATCTGCGTCGTGGAGGCGTGTTTTTCTTCTGCCTCGTATATGCCTATTTATATGCGAGTGTCTGCCTTATTATTCCATGTGAACAAGAGAAAAACAACGCAGCTTCTTTATTTGAATATCAACTGCGCCTGGCATTGTTTTTCTTTGTTTGCTTTTTTTCTTTGTCCCACGTTTCCCTTCTCAGCCGTATTTGTTGAATGGTCAAAGACACTTTTGCCAAAGGTCACTTCAACAAAATCAACGCATGTCATTTTTGGATTTCTAACCAATAATATAAGGTGAATCTATATAAATACCCAATTGTATAAAAAATTTGCATGTCACACTAGTACAGAAAGGCATCGGTTGTTTTACGTTATAGGAGTCGGTTTACAGACAACGCTAAACTCACCGATGCAGATAATGATCGTTATAGGCGTCGGTTGTTAATCGACGCGTATTAGCAGCTATTAGCACGATTGTTGATAAACCGGCGCCTATTATCAATTATTAGCATCGGTTTTTGGGAAACAGCCGACACCAATATCCAGTTATGGGTGACGGTTGTTCAAAACAACCAACGCCGATTAGCAGTTATTAGCGTCGGTTGTTGCGAAACAACCGACACCAATATCCAGTCATGGGCGACGGTTTTTGGAAACAACCGACACCAATTCTTGTATTTTATTTTTATATATTTATTTTCTTTTCTATATTCCATTAAACCTCTAATTTTTGGACCCAACAAAACAATCAAACATATTTCATTATTAATCTCAATCCAACAATTCAACAAATTTCAACTATTAAAAATACATCATCAAACAAACATCTATCACTAAAAACAATGAAGCCTTTTACTTCATCATTTTCTTGAACTAGCTTTCCATTGTCTGAATTAATTGAAAAAGGAGTGCCTCAACCCTCAACCTATGAATGATAGAAAAAACTATAGACATATTAAGATTGCAATAGAACAACGTTTCGATAAAAAGATAAAAAGTTGCAAAAGTAGACCAACTGAAGGTATACCTTCAACATCCCAATTCGACTCGGGGGTGACAACTCCTATGCTCGGCCGTACACAATACTTCTTCGTATTGGTTGTCTTCACCTGAAAGTTTGAAATTCAATTATCTAACGAAAAACATTGCTTCTTTTCAGCACTTTTCAGTATCTAGAGCAGAAATGGTCATCCCGCTATTGCAAAAAGCAGGAACAAAATAAAGATAGCATATAAATGTATCACTAATTCCTTAAACGCAACATAATCATCCATTCGTTAAATAGTGAAAGACGAAATCGGTTCCTTCAATTCGACTATACACCCAAAAAAATGCATGAATGACCATCAAAATCAAAAGCAAACATCTATAGCAAAACTGTCCACAGAAGTCCCACATCATATACGCCATTCACTTAGTACCCAAATTGACCAATGAAAAACAGAGAAGCACAACCGTAAAAAAAAATCATCGACATACAGGCGAACTGAAGTTTGAGAGGCTCGACATGAAGAAGCTTGTTGTTGCTCATTTTCCCTTCAAATTGGATTGTTCGCAGCCACACAACCAAGTCGATAGCACAAGAGCTACGACGAAACAACGGCATAGATATCCACGAGAAGAGGGATATAGCAAGCAAGCGTAGTCGATGAGAACGGGGGACGGGAGTGGCAACGAGCCACCTACCGATGATGAGCTTGCTTTCTTTATTGAGTCATTTCGTCGAATAGTTCACGACATAGTGCTTCACTGGTCAGATTTCTTAATTCATAAAGTTTATCGAACAATGAAGGGCGTTATTGGTAGGCTTCTTCTCCTGGAACTCCACGCTGAGAAATGAGAGAATATAGTATGAAGAAGTGACATGGTTGAAGAAAAGAAGAGCAAACGTCGATTCATAGAAAAAAGCATGCTTACCTCGATTTTTTAGGCGCCACTACGGACTCAATTGTTGAAGTCGATGACTCAATCGCTGCTAGAGTTTTGTACGTGACAGATGAAATCGTGGGCTGCAAAGTCGTCCTTAGGGTTTATGCATCGCCAACCGTGCTTGTGGGCTACGAAGTCAATCGAGATTTTTTGCGTCCTTGTGGCGCCCATCACTACCTTATTGTAACTGAGTTGTTGAGGTGGGAAGTCTTCCATTGGCTCACTGATGTTTTGAAGGGAAGGGACGGCATCGTTTCTTGTGAAATGAGGTATGTTCCAAAACCTAGTAACAACAGGTAGCGGTTGTTTAACAACCGATGCCTATAATAACATAGGTGTCGGTTGTTGTTTTAACCGGCGCCTATTTATGAACTATAGGCTCCAGTTGTTTTACAAAACAGTTGCCTATGAGATACTTAGATTATAGGCGACGGTTTCTTCGCAACAACCATCGCCTATAGTTAACAAAAAGTTAATATATTACGAAAAAGCCACCGTTTGCGATATAGGCGCCGGTTTTTTAGGAGCCGACGCCTATAGTGTCGCGCCTATACCATATTATGTACTAGTATCAGTACTCATGTCAGAAAAAATTTTATATAAGTACTTGTTCTACTGTCGTACCCATTTCCCATTCTTGACGTACATTTTTATGTGTGTATTGCGTACCACGTCACGCCTATAGTGCCGCGCCTATACCATATTATGTACCTTGCGACGGGTAGGTACAAATGTACAAAAAAGTTATTCTGACAGGTACCTGGATATAAAAAATACTAGCATGCTACTGACTTGCTAATGTTTTATATTAATAGGTATTTTTATCTAAAATCCCCCTAATATAACACTTCGAAAGAAAAATAAAGAGAGAGGTTTGAGTTGATGGTCATATGAGAAAAATTAGAGCATGAGTAAAAAATTACATAGAAATAAAATACAATTTTAAGTGCAATTAAAAGTTGAGAGACTCTCGTTGAGACAAACGTGATTGAGGGGCTTAGAGAAAACGATGACGGATTAGACATAATGTTTCTCACCAACCGCACATTATTACTCCAAATCAGATATAAGTCCATCTTTTAATAATTTCATCATGTAAGACATAAGTTATTTAAATTATCATATCTTTTATTGACCGTTGAGTCTTGGCTACAAAACAAATTCCTCCTAATTTTTTTTATTTGGGAAGTAAAGAAATCTATTTATCGCAAGTGTTTCTCACGTTACAAATCAGGTTACAAATTAGTCCATCCATTTTAGAATATTTCTATTCATTTCGTACCAACTTCTTTTAGGCTGCTAACACGTTTACTTCATTTTGATATGATTCATAATGATATCTAAAGAGCAATGTTGTAAAATTCGCTAGGCGCTAGTCGGGCGCCCGGAGGGGGCCTAGCGCCTAAACGGTCTAGGCGGGGCCTAGGCGGGACTTAGTCGGTATATCGATTTTTTATTATTATTTTCTTATATATCAAATATACCTATATTATAAATTTTTTCAAACATTCTAAATAAATAATGTCCATTCCTAACTAGGGCTGGGGAAATATACCGAAATACCGATATACCGTCCTTATCGTATCGTAACGTACCGAAAATATCGAAACTTTTGGTATACCGAAGTTTCTGGTAAGGTATGATACCGTACCGAAAATTTTCGGTACGGTAATGGTATGAAAAATTTAAAAGTTAGGTATACCGATTATACCGAAATACCGAAGTACTAAATTTTTTAATATTATATATATATATATACACACACCTATATATACTATATTATTTCAAAAAAAATATATAAAATAGTTAAAAATATTATAATTTATTTAGCGCATAAATTATTAACTATACCCTTTACGCTCACCATATTTTGTTAATCTTCACTAATGTTCTGTTAATCTTGATGCCATTAATTTTTTTTAATCTTCACTAATTTATTTAAATAACCATTTCATTTCAATTAATCTGTATATAACGTTGTATTTTGTGGTTATGTAAAGTTCTTTGTATTATTAAGGAGATTGACTAAAATATGTAAATCATTTAAGGTTATTTTAAGAATTAAAAATCTTTCTATTTTGGATAATGTGGTGTTAATAATCCATCTTATTGGAGCTAAGGTGTTTGAATTTACTAAAAATTCGAAAACAACGAATTAAAGAGTTACGAGACACGCATGGTAAAAAACCTTCCGTGTGAATGGTATGAAAGGTATAATACCGATACCATACCGAAATTTCGGTATGATACCGTGTCGAAATTTAAGGTATACCGAAATTTCGGTATGGTAATGGTATGATTTTTCCCGATACCGAAATTTCGGTACGGTACACGGTATCACAGTTTTGGTACGGTATACCGTACCGAACCACCCATATTCCTAACTTTGCAATAAAATAGAATAATAGAAAAATTACGGTTTAAGGATGATGATTAATAAAGTTAACCTATTTTTTATTTTAGTTTATATATTTCTATATTTCCTTCCTTAGTGTATGTGTAACGTAATATGCGTATTATGTGTATTTGACTCCTTGCTGACTGTTGTCCCACAAAAAAGCCTGAAACATCTCCTATATATATGCTAATATCCTCACAATTCATCATCCTCATGCAATAGTTGGTCCACGTTCTGTGAGCTTTCTGTTTAGTAAAATATTTGGGCTTTCTGGTGGGCTTTTGGTTGGTAAAAATAATTTGCTGACCAATCTGCCGATTAGTCCGACTAGTTGGCGATTAATTTTCGACTAGGCGGTCGATCAATCGTTTTGGCGCCCGATTAATTGCTTGGCCGCGGAATTGGCCGTTCAAGCTATTTTCGCTACGGTGGCTGGCCGACTAGCGACTAGCCGGCGCCTAGAGCGATTTTTACAACAATGCTAAAGAGAGAAAAGAAAAGGACTTTTTATCCAAAAATTAGAAAATATGGAGAAATCAAATCAAATTAGTAATAAAAAATGATTTATTGGGCCGAAAGGTTATTATTAATAATCATACCGACTTTATGGGCAGACAAATAACGACGTTGCATCCGTGGGCTTACCCGATGGACCATGGTTCATATCCTTTGTAATAAATACAAGATTTTTAATTTTGCATGATTTATTTTATCGAATGTAGTTATATCTTGGTATAGTGGACCAGTGACTATTCTTATAATTGAGTTTCATCATTTATTGAGAGGTGTCTATTCTTATAATTGTCCTCATTTTTTTCTACACTTTCAACTCATTGGAGCGACATCGTCAACACATTTGCTTTAAAAGTATGACCGAGAGGGCTAAAAAAATGATCATATCAATTTTGACCATTCTTTTTTTTTTTTTTTTTTTGTTTTACAACTTTTTTTGCCTATTACAGCAATCTAAAACTCAAATTTTGGTTCCCGTTACCATTCCCAAGAACACATTGATAAAAAAAATCAAATTTTGATCCCAAAACAGAATTGAGATAGAACATAACATTTTATTCCTATCCACTGATCACATACATTTCAAATAGTCACAAAGACCAAGTTACCATTGTACACTTCTCATTTACACATCATTCATACTTCATAAATCATATAGTTTCCAAACCTAAAACAAACTTTGAAGAAAAAAAGGTATTTAACAATAAAAATAAAAATAAACAAAAAACTGCTTCAGAACAAATCAGCAGTCGACACCTCCAACGCCTCCATGTCCATGAAATCCCCATACTGCCCCTGCGCAACAACACTATCTTCAAGCAGCCACTTCTCCAGCAACCCAAACGGCGGCATCTCCGCCACCGCTGCCGCCGACCGACCCTTTCCCTCCTCCTCCTCCTCCTCCTCAGCCTCCGCATTCGTGCTCGTCGCCGCCGCCCCCTCACTAGCGCTCGAGCTCGAACCCGCCGGCGATTTCTTCGTCCAATTTTCGAGGAGGCGAGCTATGTTCTCGGCGCTCGACGCGTACGACGCCGAAGTCGACGGCTGTTTTACGGCGGCGGAGGTGGAAGTGTTGTTCGATCCGTGCAAGGAAAGAGCTTCGGTTAGGGCTTGTTTGGCCGTCTTGATATCTGTCTGAAGCCTTCTCTCCCACCGACCCTTCAAGGCTGATTTTGATGACGGCGTAATTATTTCATCTTTGCTGAATAGCCCTAATAATTTCTGATGATCATTGTGATCGCCGCCATGGTTGGGTTTGTTGAGCTTTTGGATGAGTTTCTTCTTCAAATGAGTGTTCCAATAGTTCTTGATGTCGTTGTCTGTTCTCTGAGGGAGGTATGAAGCTATTGCAGCCCACCTTCAGACATAAATTATTAACTAACAGTTATTCGTTGTTATGTTTTCTGGATAATGCAAGAACAATATTTTGATACGCTCATTTTTAGTTTACAATGTTATCGAATTTGCCGGTTTTTTTTCGTCCCTCGATTAGTTTCACCTTTTAGTTGGACGGAATTTAATACGCGAGAGCACGCGATCTAATTTTAGTCGATTGAAACCCGAATAAGTCGTCGTTTTCTTCAGCTTAAATGCATACGAGCATCATTACGCAACACATTTAGCTCAAAGAAGAAAGACAAAGTTTTATACTGACCCAAAGGAGATCACGAGCCCAACACATTTAAGTCAAAGAAGAAGACGGGTTATGAAGTTTTAAATTGACCAAAAGAAGATCAAGTGCCCAGCCCATTTAACTCAAAGAAGAAGACAAGTTATGGAGTTTTAAATCGACCAAAAGAAGAATGTGTTTCCATCACATTTAAATCGAAGAAGAAGACGAGTTATGAAATTTTAAACTGACCAAAAGGAGACCGTGTGCCCTCGTGTTTTTAGTTCCGTCTGATTAAACGACTGACCGAAACGGCCCAGAATCAGTAACTTTGGGGATTGAATGTGGCATATCGAAATATGAAAGATGAAAAAACGCTCATACCCCAAACACTGGGAGTAAAGTACCGTTTGCCCCAAGAACATGTTGATAAGAAATATTTCCTTGGGTTTTTTCAACATATATTTATTACCTATTACCGAGAAGGGCTTGGAGGTGGATAATCATCTTCTCCTCGTGCTCGGAAAAGCCGCCGCGTTTGATGCCTGGGCGGAGATAATTAGTCCACCGTAGTCTACAGCTTTTGCTGCACCTAAGCAAACCTTTGAAAACATACACATATTCAGGTATTAAATATAATAAGCATTAAATGATCACAACTACTAACCCTAGAAGAAAATCAAGAAAAAGATAATCGTTTCGTTCCCAATAATGTATATATTTCACCTGTTTTGGAAGGTACGGCCTTCCAATTTCCTGGGCCATTTTCTTGAATGTAAGACACAAGAATGATGTCTTCTTCAGGCGTCCATGGGCCTTTTTTCACGCCATTTTTTTCGCAGCAAGGTGGTCTTCCCATCGATTATAATTATACAAGAACTATATGTATGTATATTTATTTCTAATCCTAGCTAGACAAACACGAAATTTGTGTGTGTATATATATATATGTCTGTGTGGTGCTACAATATCAAGATCATAAGGGTCTTTTCTTGCAAGGCTTTCACTTTGCTTCTCCCAGGAAGAAATACATATGCATCTTTGTCTTAAAGTGAGTAGCGTCAATTTAAAGGGGTATGATTTGTCTTATACACACACTTAACACATTTATTTATAATATATATATATACATATATATGCATATATCTATATAGAGAGAGAGAGAGAGAGAGAGAGAGAGAGATTTTTGCTGACTTGAGGAGAAAATTAAACAAAAGGGAGTAAAAAAGGAGGACCTTCTTATAATTCTTATAATATCATCATGTGAAAGAGTCAAATGCGTACAGCAAATTCAATCTCTTCCTACGAAGTCGGCTGTCCTAGTTCTTAGTTGCTCTTCTTCTGTTTTGTTTTTTTTTTTTTGTTTTTATATTATTTTAAATTTAATCCTTTTTTATGGAACTCTTGGATTTTCTTCACCAAGAGTTGTTTAATCCCCCTTTTATGCATTTGATTGGATTAATTTACGGTTGGTGCCGATTAATTGCAATTTGCAACCATATCTATTCTAGTGAGGGAGTATAAATTGTCCCTTGATCGGTCAATTGCACAAAAAATTTATAAGTAACTTAAAAAAATTACTCACTATCTTTTAAGTACTATTTTTAGTTAATTCTATACATTTAATTGTATAATATATATATATATATACATATATACGTAATTTTATTTAAATTGTAATTTTAATTAACTATTTTAAATTAAAATAAATTTAATATTTTGATATATGTATATATAATAGCACATGCATCTGAGTGTGCAAAATACTAATTACTAGTATTAGTGATGAGGGGTGAGTATAAACTGTCATTTGGTCTGTCAAATAGTTAAGTTTTTTTACAATTTACCCGTAATAATTTACTTTATTACAATTTAAACCTTAGTTTAAATTTTTATTTAAAAATAATTTAATTAATAATATAAAATATATAATAACTTATAAATTTGCATATACATAGGATGTGCTAAATATACTATTTTATATATATATATATATATATGTCTTCTAATATGTTTGCATTATTATGACGAAATTGCAATGGCAATTAAGTTTGATAGTATTGTCGAATGTCGATTACCATATGACTGCAGACAATGTGTGTGTGGGTCGAATAATCCGATGTCATAACTTAGATGCTTACGATCTTGTCGTTATATACGAAATATGTTATTAATAATATATAATTGAGGAGTTATAGTTTAACCGATTATATATGGTCGTATGAGAAGGAGATGGACCACGAGAAATAATTAAGGGCTGGAAAAAAATGGTACTAAGCTCAAACGAATTAATTAATATCTCACTCATGTTATGTGTCGACTGTCGACTAATAAAAAGTCGCAATCGTTCCATGCATCAATTCTGCATTAAGGGTTGATGGAACCACTTTAAATGGACTAATATAGTTAGTTGCGAATACACAACATATAAAAAGAAAATATCATCGTAAGCAATAAAAGCACTTAATTTTTCTTGAAAAAAAAAATTACTGGTGAGAAAGAAAACATGATGTTTGACAACGGAATAGTATAGAATAGGTATTAAAGGTCAATCGGGACATATGCTTGTATGCAACTCAATCAACATCAAGATTTCTATATTTGTTAATTAAATAAATAGACTTGTTTCTATCGCAATTAATATGGGACACTGTAGGGGGGGAATCTAAGATATAATAATCTGTAGATGTTATCCCTAAGTTATTCTTTTTTTATATGAATTATATATTTAGGAAACCATCTAGCTACCCTCTTAAAAAGCAATTAACTTCTTCTGAAATTAGGGAGGGACTAAAATTTTAATTTTATGTGAAGAAAAATAATGATTGGTCTTGCTAGTTTCTATTCAGCTCAATGATATAACGAACTATATACATCATAACTAAAAAAGAAAAAAGAAAAAAAAAAAGTCTTTGAAAAAGGTCAACACAATAGGCTTTGGCGTTGGAATGAAATAAATAAAGATTTGGAAATATGTTACTAAGTTTTTTTTTAAAGAAGGATTTCATTCATAAATCCAAATGGATACAAAGATACAATAAAGCAATAACAAAAAATTACATCATAATTGACTATTTCTATTGCGTAGATAACAGATGATAGCACAATATCCGTTCTCAAAGCCCCAAAGAAGGGAAAATGACCCGAAAGGGGACTCCCACGAGGGGAGAGATAGGCTCCCACGAGGGAAACGCTCCCACAAAGGAAGAACGGGCTCCCACAAAGGGGAGAAAACTCCAGAAAGGAGAGAACTCCCCCGAGGAGAACACGCACGACCGAAAACGGTCGAGCGGAAGAACGGGACTGCTACCCTCTCGCCATACTGCGGCCGAGAATCTGCCAGATCCGCTCCCACCGGACCTGCCGCCACAACAAAATGCCACCATCGACTTCAATCGCCAGATCCGCCACAACAAACCTTCCGCCGCTAGAAACAACACCACCGGACCACAAAACTCCACAGGATCTGGAATCGGAGGTCGATGCGGAAGCTCCGCCCCCAAACTGACGTCATCACCGACAGATCTGTCCTCGACATAGCTCACCAACGCAACACCCCTCCTCTCGCAGCTGTCGAGACCTTCCGTCGCTTTTGAGCTCTTTTTTGTGGGTGGGTGGTCGAGCTCCCCGTGGCAGCCAAGCTCCGGGCTCAAGCTGGTGATGGCGGCGGACTTGGCTTAAAGAAGCCCCTTAATCGAACGGTGGAGGAGCTGGCGAGCCAAAGATGGTGGTGCCGACGCACCCCGGTGGACGGTGGTGGTGACAACCCCGTTTTTTATTAAAATACGAGACACAAAATTGAAAATAAAAGAGATGGGGCTCCCTCACCTCCGCTAAGGGAGGATGGGGAGGAAGAAGCTGAAATTTTATAGTGGAGGCGGTTGGCTTGAGAGTAGGGTTTCGAAAAATTGATTTTCGCAAATTAAAATATGTTACAAGTTCAAGACATATAATTGCTAAAAGTAACATATAATTCACTTATCTTCCCTATAATGAAGTCACACCATGATTTAATGTGCCAACGAATATAAATCTTATAATTAGGTTGTGTTCTATTGTGCCATTTATTTTCTAAATTAATCAAAAAAAAAAAAAACCAGGCCTTAGGACCATCGCGTTATCTGGCTGCTGACACGTGGACAATACGACAAAAACAATTGGGCTTTAATATGTCAATTGAGCTCACAAACCTCACTCGACAACTTGGGCCCAGAGGCCACAAGCCCAATAACGCTGTCCTAATATATGACACGTAAGTATTTAAAATGTACGTGTATATTGTATGTTTTTATTGTGTATATGATTGTATCTTTATTATTACTAGTTCTCCTTATTACTAATACTACTACTATTATCAGTCTTAGGATTAGAAAAATAATACTAATATTATACCCCAAAATCCGCAACCCGACAAAACATTTAATCATTGTTGACTTTAGGACTCGGCAGCCTATTGTTAACTTTGATTTATTATTTTAAAATAAATATTATGAATTAAAAGTCAATTTTTTTTTTTTTACAATTTCTCCCCGTTTTTTATTCTATGGTGACATTATTGATACGATACGTCCTCTTTAAAGAGTTCGGTGCCAATCAAATATAATCATGTAGCCGATGTTACATCATATTAATGATGAGCAATCAATCTTACCCATAAAATAATTGGAGTATGGGTTATATTTTTATATAACTTCATTCCATCAGGGCCATACAGGTGTCCGTACATATTTAATGACATACTAGTATGATGTGTAGTGATCGTATATAATATTATATATATATATATATCAATTTATTGATATTCCTATTTAAATTATTCATTTATTACTTCATAACGGTTTAGTGGTATATATTCAAACTAAACCTCAAGTTTTTTTCAATAAAATATCCCTAGTCCATACATAATCGTACTAAAAAATTGGTGGATATAGTCAAAATATTACATTCCTCCATTTCCTTAGAGCATCTCCAACCCACTGCCAAACTGATCGGCGCCCACAATGCCCCGCGATCTGTAACGGGGCACTGTTCGCCCGCTATCTGTTTTATTCTTATTTTGTACTTTTTTGTATTTTTGTTAAATAGTACAGATGAAGAACGAAGAAGGCGATGGATTTGGGAAAATGACGATGACGAGGATCTTATTTTGTTTTGTATGTATTTACATTTTTTGTTTTTCTTTTACCTTTATTAACTTTCTGATATTATTTATTTAGGTTTTCCTAATGTGCATTTCAGTTTTATTATATTTATTCATTTTCGTTGTTTTTTTAAATACCAAAAATTAGTACTGTTAAATATCATACAAAAATTAATGAATAAGTATTTATTGAATGTCATATATTTCTTGCAAATTGAATAGTTTTTCCAATATCATTGTTTTCAAATTACATCTTAAAAAATGAAGTCATAAAAAAACTTCAAAAATTTTCTAAATACAGACAACATTGTTCAAAAATTAAATACGTAATTAAAGAAGTAATCTTATGAAATAATATATGACAATTTTTTCAACTTCAAAATAAATTGAATGCATAATTTTCCTATATTTTTACGCACTGATAATCTAATTTTATTTACTTCAGATTCTATAAGTATATTAAATTTCATAAATTAAACATTTGTATTCTTAAGTTTTAATTTTCAACAATTTACTTAATTAAGGAACAAGAAATATTATATATAGAAGAAAATATAGAGAATATGGTTGGAGTTTAACTGTATTGTTAAAATGTAAATATGGGGGAATCGTACTGTTTCAACTTTATAGATAGAGGAATGGTTGGAGATGGCGTTATATAGCATCTTGCTAGCGCAATTCTATATTTATTAATTTTATCACTTTTCAATCTGAATTTATCTAATTAATCAGACAAAAGATTGATGTTTCTGAATTGAATCATGTAGCACTAGCTAGCAGTATTAAATAATAATTGAAAAATGAAAGAAAATAATAATTGTCAAGAGTGGAATTTGAACCCACGCCCTTTCGGACCAGTACCTGTTAATTTATTCGATTATCGAATTATAATAGGCATTCTATCTCAAGTTTCAAGACTATTCAAACGCAAACCTATAAGAAGAAAGAGCATAAAGCTTTTTGCATCAACAAGATATTCTTACATAGATGGATCGAATCTTTAAGACCAGAAAATGCGTGTAGTTACATAGTAAGAATGTCTTAATAATGGATCGAAGGCCCATCATAAAAAAGATATTATTTCGTCGGGGAAACAATAATGGACTATTATATATAGCCTAAGGTGAAAATAAACGCAGCATATGAAGAAGCCCAGTGGGGATTTCAGAACAAAGAAAATGATTTTATTTTTGAATTTTTTTTGTTAGAGAAGGTGGAGAAAGAATTTGTAAGGGAGGGATTTCATCTCTTAAATTAAACATTCTCCCCAACATGTTGACAGTATCTTGAATATTGACAGCTTTCTCTCAACAAACTCCATATGTATTATTAATATTCATGTAAGAACCGAAGAAGGTGAAGAAAATGATAGTTTCCAACTGATTTTCCGAGTAATTTCATAGCCATTTTTGGAGCGTGTAAGTTGGGTGGGTGTTAGTCAATTATAAATATTATAGACTTCCACATTGGAAAATAAAACATGTGTTATATAGTTTTTATTTTCAAATTCAAGGAAATGATTTTCAAATCGATCTGCAAATGCTTAAGAAAGAAATAAAAGTTCTATTGTTAAATATGTATATTATTATGATACACACATATCATTACAACTACAGCCTTGCTTTTCACGGTTCCATCATTGTTACAGAAAAACAAAGTAGCGAAACAAACACGAAAAATCAAAAAAGCATTAAAAGGAAATTAAAAAAATAAAATAAAACCAAGAATAATTAAATAAATGAAAAAAAAAATAAAAATGAGGGACACGGACAGCGAAATTAACATACGTATTCATATGACTAATTAGCTTGGCCTTTGTTTCAGTGCATAAACCCAGACCTTGATTTCTCAAATTCAAGTGATAGATTATATTTTCGTGGGTTGTCCTCTGATTTGGGTGAGTAATCTGTCCTAGCTCTGATTTCGTGCTCATGTGTGAACGTTATACAGTTTTTGTCAAAATTTCTTGTGTGAATCTTTTTTTTTCTTTTGTTTCATCTGCTTGATTTTGTTTTTTCGTTAGAGTTTCGACAGGGTTTTCTATTTTCCCTATTTATTTGGGCATTAAAATCGCAAGAAAGCTTTGCTGGGTATGGTAAAGACTTCTCTTTTGCTCTTGCTAAGTGTACTTTAAATGTTGTCGAATTCGCAGTTGTTTCATCGCAATACTAAAATGATATATTTGTTTTCTCTTTTTTCTTTTCTGATTTGTGTAATAACTGGAGCTTATGAAGATTGATATGGAGAATGGGGAAGGAAATTTAGAAGGTGAATTTGGAAGGTTAGGTTTAGGTGATCCAATTGTCAGCGCAAATGGGAACGATGGATTGTTTCAGGTCATGAAAGCCGTCGAAGCTGCTGAAGCCACGATCAAACAGCAGGTTTCACTCCCAGTGTGTGTTTGTGTGTGTGTTTTCTGTTTCTTTATTTATTCTATTATTGACTGCCTTGGAAATCACTAGAAACTGTTGCTTGTGCATTGTTTGATATGGTCTAAGTTATAACTGCTGAGCAGATGCCCTTTTAGGGAAGTTTAGAAGTTTGAATACTTGGATAATGGTGTCAGTTCAAAATCCATATTGGAAATTTTGAAGTCCTTTTCAAAGTTTAGGCATTGGTTGACATGTGTTTACTGATGGGAACCGAAGGGACGATGCTTGTTGATTAAGCCAGCTTATGTGCTACAAACGGATTCAGGCTATTTGCTTACATTCGTTAGTTTGCTTTTGTTGTCATAATGCATCTATTTCCTCGATATATGTGACACGAGTAAATACTCATGCACCATGTTACTTAACTAGATGCTTTTCAACAGCGGTATTACATATTTCGTAATTATTAAGACCAATCATTCTGCAATATCAATAGAAACATCAATTTCTCATGATTCTCTCCGACTCTAAAACGACCCACTTGACAGATTCGTTCTTGTGGTTGCAGGTGGAGGAGAATAATCGTTTGAGATTTGAACTTCAGAAAAGAAATGAAGAACTCGAGAGATATGTAAGAGCTTATTCATCATATGTTTTCATTGTATGTGCTGATATCATTAAAAAAAAGGTTATTCATGCTTTCTGGTTCACCATCGCCTTCTTCCCTAATGGTACCTTAAATTTGGAATTTCGCTATCTGACTAGTAAGGAAATTCTTCTGCTTTAATATTAAAGATTCAGTGGAATTGCGAAACAATCTCCTATCATTTGTTAAAACCCAAAACTCTCTGTTGTTCAGTGTTCTCAAATTTATCGTTGATCTTACAGAAATCAGATAACGAGAGACTTGAATCAGGGCATCGTTGGGAAGATCGTGTCAGTGATCCTCGTCAATCTGATATAATGGTTGAAGGTATAGCGAATCAGATGGGTGGGGTTAGAAACTCGGACCACAATTATGGGCGTGACATGTCGAATTCAATCGTTCTCAAGAGAGATACGCTGCGAAACAATGCAGATGGCACGCAAACTCAAACTCAAACAGATAAACTTTACGATGGTAGGAAGTTCCAACCACTGAAAGTTGTTTCAAGTGGTCTGTTTTCATCTGAGAATTCAGGATTCTCCCAGTTTGCATCACCATCTATTACGTCATTATCTCCAAATAGGTATGTGGAATGCTATTATGCTAAAACAATACCAGATTTTGTGCTATAATGGTTATAGATATGCATCTCCATTTGTAAGGTAGCATGTAAATGTCTTTGTTACATTCACTCTACTGTAGATATGCATTGGAGGACAATCTTAATTCACAACTAAACATATCTGGACGAACTTTGACGGATGGTGCTGAAGTTAATGGTCCTACTAGTCCAAAACAGGTACTATGTTTTCTTTTTAGGATCCTCTTCTTGGGCTAGAACTAGTTTAATTCTTTCATACAGAGGATCCTCTGAGGAAGAGTGATGCATTGTATTAGCATCAAATTTTTGAACACTCCGTTGTTAGGATCTTGTGAAAGTTCAAGAACACGATGAGGAGATAATGCAGCTTAGGAAGCATCTTGCAGAATACTCGATGAAGGTGGGGTTTTCTTCTAAAGATTATTAATGGCCCTAATGTTAGAACAAACTAATATGTGTAGTTTCTGACATATCCTACGATTTTCATTTTGTTTGGCAGGAAGCACAAATTAGCAATGAGAAATATGCCCTGGAGAAGCGCATATCTTATATGCGAATGGTCGGTGGAATTTTCTGTTTCTGCTCTTTAGAAACTGCCCACTAGCTTATTCTGAAAAGTGATGAATGTTTTGCACATATTTGTTTTGTTCGAAGGCCTTTGATCAGCAACAGCAAGATTTAGTTGATGCTGCCTCTAAAGCAATCACGTACAGACAAGAGATAATGGAGGAGAATGTGCGTCTTACTTATGCATTGCAGGTACATATTCTTCCATGTGAGCCTTTTTAATGACTTAAGCTAATCAATATCATTGTTTGATTTAATCATTCAGCTTTTTGTACATGTCCACTCTAGGCTGCTCAACAAGAAAGATCGACTTATGTATCTTCTTTGATGCCTCTTCTTGCGGAGTATTCACTTCAGCCACCTGTTGCAGATGCCCAATCCATTGTCAGTAATGTCAAGGTTAGTTGCAACTTGAGTTAAACGACTATGTGAATGTGTTTCATCGAGGCATTTTAGTTTCATGTTAAAGTGCATCTGATTCTAACATTTCTGATTACAGGTTTTGTTCAGACATTTGCAGGAGCAACTTCTCCTTACTGAGGTCCATGTTTTAGCTTTATTTTTTTAACAAATATTCCTTGCAACAATCTTTTTAGGTGGTTCTCTTTTGCTGCGCTGTACTGTAGCTTTAAGTGAGGTTGTTTTTCCTTGTTTTATCCATTGCAGTCAAAGCTGAAGGAATCCCACTATTTGCTGGCACCTTGGCGTTCTGATGCACAGCCATCAAATTCTGGTCAATCACCATTGCATGCTTTTGAGGTTGGGTTGAGATTCCAGTATTTCCCAGTATTTATATGATACTTTCTTCTACCGATATTTGCTGCGTAATTTTCTAATGGATTGGGAAGACAATATTGCCACTTCGTTCTCCTTAAGCATCTGGCTTACTCTTAGCATAAAGTCTGATTAGTGGATTCAACATTTGAGTCGAAACTATGAACTTCTGTGAAAATGAAATCTCCGTCGAGCTGCTCCAAACATGCCTTTCAACCGAGACGTAATGTAAAATTCCTATCTATGTCTGCCTTGGCAGCTAAAAAATGGGCTTGAATTAGTGCCACAGCCCTCATATATGGATGGGAAGATACAATCGTCAGATACTCAGATAACCAGCACTGTAGATCTGCTTGGTCGTCCTCAGAGCGGCATGGAAAATTCAGAGCATGATTACCCAGAGTCGAACAATCCACCTCTTGCAAGCAGGTGAATTTTGTGTATTTCCCAACTGCTTTAATTACAGAAATTATGCTCATGGCCTTTTAATGGGTTAATTATTTTTCGGTCCTGTAATTTAGGAGGGTGGCATTGTAGGGACGTGGCATTATACGGACAATAACTTTTGAAGTTAAGCAATTTAGTTACATTATACACGGAACCCTAGATTTTGTCCCAAATTTGCTTAATGTTGAAATTTCTTGTCCATATAATGCCACCGTTTAAATTTGTCGGAACACTAGATTATACGACGGAACCCCTAGATTTTGGGACAATATTTCCGGCTTATAATATCCGCAAATTGCTTAATTTAGTTATTGTCCTTATAATGCCACCCCTAAGTTCGTTCTCCCTATATTGGTGTCCCCTAATTACATGAGTGAAAAAATTACCCCCTATTAATCTCTATTTCATTCCTGGTGTAAAATGAAATGATCAGGCTTTTTTAGCGCTTCCTTCAAGCATGTTGAAAAGGTTCCTATTCATTTTCTGATGCTGACCATCGAATTATTTGGTTATTTTCTAAACTGACCAGCTTTGGTATATATTCTTCCATTAATTAACTTGATATCCTCCCAGGCCAAAACAGTTTCTTTCGTTCACTATTAACATCAATGTCTTCATCAGGACCACGCCTTCCTGGGCAGAAACTCATACTGTACGTAACACTGAAGAAACTGCCAGCAAGAAAGTCACTTTCGGCGATCTTGTCAGAAGTAACGATGAGGATGAACCTGACGCTATGGCACAGCAAAGTGATAGAGAGGTTTCTGGCAATTTGGCATCGAAAGCTTCGACATATCCAATAAATTCGGAGGATCCCAATTCCTCTTATTCTCCTTTCTTACCTCCCGTTCTTGAGGAGCCCTCTTCTTCTTTCTCCGAGGGTTAGGATTTTGAATTTTCGTATTTTTATCTTTCATATGGTTCTAGTGGTTGACTGTTCTAATATTGGGAAAACAATATGAGCAGCTGCAGATGATGATCCTTTGCCTGCAATCGATGGTCTCCAAATAACTGGCGAAGCTTTTCCTGGAAGGCAGCTTCAAGCTTGTGGATACTCTATACATGGAACGACTAGTTGTAATTTCGAGGTAGCCCTATTCATCTTTTATTTTTTGATTACATGTTTATGATTTTTTTTGGAGTCAACTTTTGTATTTGGAGAAGTATCATATTCTTTCATCATTTTCATGCTCTGCTTCCCTTGATTCTTCAGTGGGTCAGGCATTTGGAAGATGGGTCTTTTAATTATATAGAAGGTTGGACTTTTTTTTGGGTCATATTTTCTTTTTGTAGTCATATACGCTCACTTTGATATCTTCTTACATGATATTCTGATCGCAGGAGCGAAACAGCCGAACTATCTTGTTACAGCAGATGATGTTGACACTTATCTTGCCATTGAAGTTCAACCTCTTGACGATAGGAAGAGGAAGGTATTTTAGCCTGTACGTCTCTGAGTGCCTTCTTTTGTACTTGGAACACATTAATTGCTAATATATTTTAAATCTTGAAGAACTACTAAAATTGTCTATAATTCATGTAAGCAATCATCTGCGTTGTATCTGTTTTGCAGTTAAATTCTTGATGATTTGCTTCTTACATATGAAAGAAGTCATTTGACTTCTTACACATGCATGTGACGTATGACCATTCTTTTATGATAACATTGTCTTCCTCGTTTTCCAGGGCGAACTGGTGAAGGTTTTTGCAAACGAGCATAATAAAATTACATGCGGTAATAAAAGTTTTACAGTTGCTCTTTTCGCTTTTGTTGGCGTGTATCGTTTGTGATGTGATTTTCTTTCTTGTATTTCTTCTCTTCAGATCCTGAAATGCAGAGCAGCATCGAAAAGACTCTATACAGTGGCCATGCTTCATACAAGCTCTCTTTATCGGTATGAATTAGATACTTTTTTTTTTCAGTCTCAAATTGGTTTAGCTTATAATTTTTCATTTGATCTACGCTATTTTCCGGGTAAAAAAAAGAGTGGATTTCTCGATATATGGGAGCAAGCGACCCTATCCATTAAAAGAGACGGCTATAGCATTAAGTGTAGTGGGCCAAGTGGAGTCGTCGTTACAGAGAAATTTTCTCCATCCACAATAGTATGTCTTTTCTTTACATATAGAAATTTTTTCTGTTTACACATACGAAGCATAAGACAATCCTCAAATTTTCTGAGGTCAATTTGTGAGAGAAGTATGAATAAGATCTTAATAAGACCTTCCATTTGTTTACTCACTATCTTGTAATAAATGCTACGTTATGGACACTTTTTCTAGGTATCAATTCCATTTGGGAGCCTTACAGATTTCTGCATAATCGATTCGCTGGGGATCGAACGAATGCTTCGAGTAGATGACAGCACATCAGATACGAGCAGGTACGTTACAACTAAATAAAATTCTTTTAGGAATTTAGATTTTACATAAATACGTTGGCGTTAGAATATTTACGCCGTGCCAATGCTCTCTTACTCTGCAGCGAAAGAGACACGATCGTTCTTACGCTGAGGCTCTTCATTATAAAGGTACGGTTTTTTTTTTTGATGTATAGATAGCACGCGAATTGTCGAGCATTTCTCTTACAGTCTTTTTGTTCAGGCAAGTGAAAAGAGAAAGGGGAAGAAGAGAGGTCTGTTCTTCAAGTGAAAGGATGGGGATCAGTTTTTTTTATATATAATTTCCACCCCCTACTTATTTTTTGGCTCTCTATATATATCTTGATTGGCTGGAGTATATTGGTTATGTATATCGTATATTATTTTACAGAATTATTTCAGATTTTCTTTTTCTTGCAAGGGTTTCTTTGTGATCATCAGCTTGAAATATAGAGCACATATGCAGTATGCTCATAGTTTTAAAAAATATAGGCTTAATTATATTTTTAGTCCGTGTAGTCAAAGGAGGCTTTTTTTACAGGAAAGATAGCAATTTTTGACTTATAGGTATATCAAAAGTGAAGTAATTTAACAACTTTTAACTTAATTAGTAATTCTTCACACATTCTATGCGTGTGTTCAGAATATAATTATATTATGCGATACTCTTAATTTTGAAATTTATTATTTTTAATGTCTGATAGATGAAATATAACTGTTAGCTATATAAGAGAAAAAAAAATAATGTTTAATATAAGTGTTAGCTATACTATACAAGAGAAAAAATAATGTTTAGAGACGTAAGTATATAAATAAAAAATGTAAAAGTTAATTGAAAATTATTAAAGTAAGTAAATAAAAAATAAATAGACCAAATTGCATATAAATGAAATAAAAAATGTGGCAGTTTGTAGCCACTTCACACCCTTTATATAATAAAATAGATTATGTTCACAACTGAAGCAATTTCAGAACAGTTAATACAAAAATCTAATTTCCGTCCGAATTTACGCATGTGACGTAGAAAAATTCCTCGGGTTTCAAACCTTTTTCGATTGTGTAGATTATTAGCATGTAAGAGTAGATTATCCTCAGAATAATTGCGGATTCATTACACTAAGCTATAATACAGAAATCGAAGTCCGACTATTACGACGGTACAACATCGTTATTCATAATCTTATTTTCTTCCGTATCTCATTTCGGAGACAGGCGATACATCTTAACCCCGTGAGAAGGCACGCTCGCCGATATTTCCCCCTGCACGGACCTTCTCGTCGAGTGCTGCACTCATCACATGCGTTCGTTACGGTCTTACAACGTCTTAGTTTTTTTATAGTCAGGAGCGCAATAAAGCGTTCTTAGATTATCTTTACCTCCCACAAATCTCTTACGTCCATTGCGGCTGACGAGTCGAGCCCGAGATCGGACCAGTGAGCAGTAATGGTCGACTCCGACGATCCTCTATTCCATAGGACTACGGCGTATCTGTTTCCATGGAGCGGTCCTCCCCATACCTTTTGTAATAAGAAAGGTACGTTTAGTGTGTGTGTAAACTTTTCGATGCAGATTATGTATATAGGGTTTTTTGTGTTGACCTCTAGGGTTCCGTCGCTTTTAAGCTTCTTTCCCTGAACACCGAGTTTATCTGCATTTTGAAAGGCTCGTCGGGAAAGAATTCAAAAAAGGGTATCCTAAGGTTTAATTTTTTTAGTTGTCCCCATGGGATTGGCCTAAATGTTGTGGGAGTGATAATTTCATCCCTAATGTCACGGTCACGTGTTCAGACCCCATGACTAGCGTATTATGTGAATTTGTAACATATTTACATGATACTGGATATTAATTCGATTCTCGGAGTATGTGGCGTAAGCAAATAGCAGATTGAGTGGGGATACTACAAGGTCACAAGAACATTAAATAAATAAATAATTTAGCTCACCTTGGTTCACCGCGATGACTTCTTGATTGCTCAGTATCGAAAGGGTCGAGCTGTCGACCGAACGAAGGTCACACCCTATGAGCAGTGGCGCCTGAAAACTCAACCGCAAAAATCCAAAGATCGTTAGGGTTAAGGGGCCCAAGAAAAAAGAGAAAAAGGTCTCATTTGATTTCGACTTACTTTCGCTAGAGCCCATATGCTGAAATGGGCTCTGTATTCCTCAAAGTTCATCCCTCCATTGCCCACTTCCAACATGTCCGGATCTAATCGACGAGCGATCGAATATCAGGGAAAAAAACGATTCGCATGCGTAAGTTGTGATTAGTTCAATCTCATACCGTTCCATCCTCCGGGCCCCGCGTAAGCGGCCCATTTGTCATTCTCGTCGGCCCGAGAAGTCATGCTGAAGCACAAGCTCGATAAATTAAATCAGGGTAAATTGCTGCTCTTATAACTATTTAAATTTTAGTCGATTAATTTAAAAATTACCTTCCCCAGTCATCACTGATGTCGCCCGTCGTTCTCCAACTATTCCCAGTGTACTTTCCCCACGTCGCCGGGTCCTCTTCTCCCCTGCATTTTTTTCGGACATACATCGTTATTACAACATGCGCCTTACACTGAGTTCATTAAATGCATCGTGGGCGCTGACGAATAGATCGTTTGAAAATGATCAATCGCTCGCTCGCATTAATTACGATGATATCATTCGCATTACGTCGAGCGAGTAATTAGATCATAAATGCAAATAAAGTGCCTCCTTACCATTCGCACATCGAGTAGAATATATCCCGCCCCGAGTTCTGCAGAGCCTTTCCCATCTTTACGTACCTATTTTTTTTGAAATTTAATTGAAAAACCCCGAAAAGAAAAAGTATATCATTTTTAATATACCTATCCTTGGGGCTGATATTATTGTTGAAGCAATTGTCATACTTCAAGTAATCAACTTCCTGCGTTGTAGTAAAGGAAAAATCGAGCGCGTTTCGGCGAATAAGAGCAAAAATAAAAAATGAAAAAGCGCAAGCTTTTCGTCGTACCCACGAAGCAAATGTTTTTGCGTCTTGTTCTTCGTGGTCGAGCGATCCCGGCATTTGCTTGCTACACGTCTGAACTCTGTTGGAATTTTCAGACGTCGATAAAAATGCATATACGAAAAGACAGAATTATTGTACGCTTTTAGCTGTATTAAGAAAGTGTACAAATTGAGGCGAAAAAAGTATAACCCGGCGTCGGAGTATATTCCGAGCTTCAATCCTTTTCCATGGACATAATCAGATAGAGATTTGATTCCTGAAGGAAATGTTGAGTACTTTCCCACCAAATTCCCCTGTAAAATTATACACACAATACACATGTATGTGTGGGTGTATGTTCTTGAATATATCAACACATATATTTATATATATATATGCTATATATGGACAATGAATTGATCATCTGACAACCTGAGAATCTCTATTCTGTTCCGCCCAGCAATCATCTGAAGGAAAACACCAAATATGGAAAACATCTTTTCATTACATATTCAAACATTTCTCATGAAAATAATACTAGAATAATAAATTCTTACATACCAAGATTGACATACTGATAGCCGAGCGAAGCCAGCCCAGTCGATACCATAGCATCAGCTGCAATTAAAGAGGCAACACTATAATATTACAACCTCTTCCTTAAATCAAGAACTTCGGTCCAAAACCATCGAAGAATTTAAATAATACAATAGAAAATCACCCGTTTGCTTTATCAGACTCTCATCAATACTACACTGAAAATGGTTCCAACTATTCCACCTGAAATCATGCAGCAACCCACAATTAAAAATCCCATCTTTTTCTTTTTCAATTATTGAAACCCTAGCATAGCATATACATATGTAATGAATAAGAAATATTTAAAAATAAAATCTTTGATTCTATTACCCCATTGCTGGAGCGTGGCCTAAACCATTTTCGACTAGCTTCGAGCGAAACATTCGTTCTCCGCCGTAACTCTCATTCGTTCTCAAAATATTGCATTTTACGGTGTGCCCATTGAATAGAATGCACCAAAGAGACAAAATTATCAGCCAAGCTCTCTTACAACCCATAATTGTCTTTAAATTAATTATGATATTTGAATATATATGGCTAGAGGTTGGGTGATTTTATAATGGGACAGTACAGTATTAAATGAAAATGAGTACGTGTATATAAAATATATCTTTGTATGTTGTGTATATAGTATAGTGTATTGTTCAAGCTTGGATGGTTTGAGAGGTAGACGTGTATACTAATTAAGGTGAATGGGAACGTACGTATATATAGTGGAGGACAAGGGGCCAATTCATAATATTGGGTAATTATAGGACCTGTTAGTTAATTGTTATATATCAAAATATAAACATGCATGCATGCATGAATACGAAGTCTTCGTGATGAAGTCGGATTCTTATCATGTTGTGCTTACATTTGTTATTTAGTGTGTGTGTGTCTGTGTGTGTGTGTGTGTGTGTGTGTGTGAGAGAGAGAGAGAGAGAGAGAGAGAGAGAGAGAGAGAGAGAGAGAGAGAGAGAGAGAGAGAGAGAGAGAGAGAGAGAGAGAGAGAGAGAGAGAGAGAGAGAGAGAGAAAACAATCTACACTAGTGAATATTTCTGTGGCTCGTATTTTAAATTTTTTTATGCCAATTCATAGCTAAGAAAAATGTAAGTGGAACAACTTTTCACATAAAAATGCCATTTAGATGACATTTGCATTGACGACTTTACGCAGAAGTTATTAATATCACGATTGAATTGAATCATCATGAGGAAATTATAAGTATTATGAATTTTTGTTTTTGACGTGTATTCGATTTGAAGAAGTGATGTATATAGTACAGAAACGTGCGTATTGCTAGTAAATTCTCAGGTAGGTGAGGGAATAAAAAGTTATAGAATCTTGGAGAAAATTAAATGAGTGGTTGCAATTAAATAAAAGTAGGGTTTGTCACCAATCACTATATGTTTCGAAGTCTTCACTATTACCCACCATATGTTTGTAATTATTTGTCTAGTTCAACTCAAAAATCGAATGATTATAGTAGTTTCCACATTTCGACTAAATCTTCATGGTCTATTGTGTACCGTCCAAAGTCAACACAACCTGCACTTTTCAATTTGTCCAAGTGAGATTTGATATTATTGTCCTAAGTTCATAGAAAGAGTCCAAATAGAATCGAATTGTTGAATGATACAAAGGATATAATTAAATGTGCCACGTCACTGCCACATTATGACATATGCTCTTTTCCTATTATTAGTCTAATAACAATATTGCCTACTACGTAAATTAAATAGTCTATTTTGAGTAATGTTGAACTAATAATAGTGATCAAGTCTTTCTTTTTCTCTATCCTATCTCTAAATACTAACTGCTCATCACATTTTATTCAATCCTCGCCTCGTCATTGTTCTATCTTTTTAATTCCATAGGACCGATAGCATTCATTCGTCTTTTTTCCCCACGTTACAATGTATGACATTCATCCGTAATTTAATGTGCATTTATCATCATATTAATTATATCAATTTTAAATGGTTCCGTGCAGCAATTACTTGCTACATTTCATCATCCTCTACGACTACATATGCAAAGAAGATATTTTATAATTTCTGACATGAAGTAGCTATGATCAAGGCAAAGTTGGAAATGAAGACTTCTATTTTAAACAGTTCATAACATACTAATATTATTATAATAATAACAATAATAATAACAATCGACGATGATGACGACCAAGAATTTAAACACAAAAGTTGCTTAAATGAACCATATGATCAAACTATTGAGGGCTACAGAGTACAGACCCATACAATGGGTGAGCAAAAATATCCGCATTCCGATCCAGTATCCGGTTTTCAAAACCCAAAAAACGGATATCCGGTTTTAAAAACCGGATCGGATATCCGATCCGATTTATTTTTAACTAAACCGGATCGGATACGGATAGTGGTTGTCTAAAATCCGGATATCCGGTATCCGGTTTTATATTTAAAAAAATAAAAAAATAGTCCAAAAAGAAAAATGATGGTCCAAAAGGGAAAAAAAATCATCAAGTAGAATATTTAATTTTATATTATTTATTTATTGCAAAAAACTTTGTTAGAGAATTGAGAAAAAAAACATAAAAACATCGAGATGCAAGTTAAAAAATTAATGTGAATTTGTGGTATTATGTTTATTATTTATTATGTAATTTTGAATCATAAATTCACATATTGAGTGAACTACTATGCGTAGAAATTCTTAGATTAAAAAATATTTTTTTTTATTGTGATAAGAAATAAAAAAATATGATTTTCAAAAGAAAATAATAAAAAATATAATAAAAAAATTTAAAAGCCGGATATGGATATCCGATGTAAATATCCGAATAAACCGGATATCCGATTTTCGGGTATCCGATTAAAACCGGATCGGATACGGATAGCATTTTTCGATATCCGAAAATTCGGATATCCGAATTCCGGATATCCGAAAAACCGGATATCCATTTTTGCTCACCTCTACCATACATGATATGACTTGGATTATTTTTTATCGGCCCAAATAGAAAACCTTTTCACAATTGGGCCTTGTTTGATAGGCCCGAGCCCAGTTATATCTCGAGTACGAGATTTTAGGTCGTAATTTCAAACAACTTTTTTAAAATTCAAAAAATATTATCGTTATTCAATGCCATCTTTCTATTATACCAAGACTCAAGAGAGGGCACTTTAGAATAACTTCTCTCAAATTGATTTGTTATGTCAATCATACTGTTTTACCCTTAATTTTTAAGTATATTCCAACTATATCATCTAAAGTCAATTTTTTATATAATTATAAATACAAAAAAATTAAACTTCAAATCCACATATTAAGAGTAATTTAAGATATATGTTACTCCATCTGTTCCAATATAAAAGTCGTTCTACATAAATTTTTCCTTAAAGAATGTCGTTTTGGGTTTTTTCAAAAAAGGATTATTTGTAGATTTCCATTGCCCCTCATATTAAATACCAACACAAAGTTCTATACAAGAAAACTACACCAATGTATATTCCAACTTCTTCTGTAAACACCTCTCTTAAAAAAAAAACTCTAAACACCTCTCTTATAAACAACATGTTTTTGCAATGTCAATCTCACCAAGTTCCAGTATCTCTTAAATTTTCCACAACTCCCATTTAAATATCTATAAAAACATGGTCAAAAAATCTGTAAACACCTCATAACTAATTCTTTGCAATTGTAGAAGAAAATCTCTTGAATGGAAGATAGAAAGAAAAAGCAACCCATTTTAAAAGCTTCGTATCCTTTCCAATTCAAGTCAAACAAGAGATTGAGGAGGACATAGTATCTCCCAAAGTTGAATCCGAAGATCATGAAGTGATTGCCAAAGTTAAACATGATTTTTATTTGAACAAGTTCTACATCGATGAAGGAGCATCTAAGAGATTCAACAAGAGATGATAACAATGTTGAAAATTTATCTTCCAAAATATTTTTAAATTACTTGCACTTATAAAAATGCTGTAAGTGATTTTGTTCCTACGCATTGTTCCTGCCTAAAAGGAAGAAACTATGTAAGTTTTGGCACATATATACGTTCAATATTTGTTTTTCTTTTTGTTTATAGAAACCCTTAAAAACCCTTAAGAATTTATATTCGTAAGAAAACATATGTAATAAAAATAACGATGAAATGCTAGAGAAATGACCTAAGATGCCAATGCATTTACTACATTTTCTACTAGACTCGGATCACAAGCTATTTGTGTAGGAAGGCGATCTTCTCTTTCCAACGTACCCTTTTTCAAATGCGGAATTTTGTACCTATTCGATCCGCCGACTTTCATATTTCTTGCATGCAAGATTGAAGAGTAAAAAAGATCCGATTTATCATCTTTGAGGGGTATTCGTCAAAAGCTTTCTCAACCGCATGAGTAAGTTGTTGTACGGTTTTAGGACCCCCCTTGTGTTGTAGAGCTTGAACTGCAGTAAAAAAATCCAAGATCAAGAACGTTTAAATCCGGTGAATTTGGTGGTTGGATCGACATGGGTCCTTGCGTTATCTTGTTGAATGAATATAGTCTTTTCGAAATCCTGTCGTGGCCATCTTTCTTGAATTTTGGTATCACTTCCTCAATCAAACACTTCTTTATAGTTTCTCTATTAACAGATGTGATCGGTTTCATCTCTAGAGTCCCAGCTTCTCTATTTCTACTCGTTTTTTGCTGGTTGTATAGTGACAAATGGAAAAACTCCAATTTTTCCCGAAAACACTTCATCTCCATCTTCGTCAAATCTTGCGTGTACCTTTGCAACTAAGAACATTTCCAATGTAATTCTTACTTTGGCAAGTACGCAATGGATCCTCTTGGGTTGGAAGCAAATAGTAGTTCTCAGTCTTCTTGGTCATGTATAACCATTTTCATCAATATGCACAATATTGTATATGTATTGAAATTTTGGTTCATGAGGCAGACTATTAGTATCTAACAGAGATACACAAAATCCGAGCTCTCATAGTTTCTTCTTTAAGATGTGGTTTGAGGCATTGTTGTGACGTCGCAGGAGACCTTTTTTCACATGCATGAACAATGTTGTACGGCTAACACGCAAAGCTTCGGCAAGCGACCTCAATGTTGTCCGCCGGTGTAATGGAATATCTCGAACTCGACCAAGATCAACTTGAACTCTTTTACGACCACAATGTTTTGTTTTATTGTGGGACACATCGACAACGTGATTGTTAGAAGTAAGGCTTGCTTCCATATTCTTTTGAGAATATTCACTGAAAATAAATAAGATACCTCCCTTGTTGTACTTTTCTTCAATTTTTCATTAAAACTTCTCTCCAATGGAGCATTATAAATTGCCCATCTTTGATCATTCGTCAAGTCCTTTCTTATTGTCCCGACCGTTTGTTCGTTTTGAGCTGCATATAGAATAGATCGTAGTCCACATGCAAAGTTAACCTAGTCACACAAATAAAATATTCTTACGCTCTTTGCTCTACATAAGTTGCACACATTATTAAAGCAGTATGTTAACCTGAATCTGCTTATTGACACGTAATTAAAAAAATACGTAAAGCAGCATATTAATAAGCCAAATGACGTTTCATTCACTGCAAATTATTTCTGGAAATCTTAGAACAATCTTTATATTATAATCTATACACAAATAAAGAAAACAATGTACGCAAAGCATCATGTTGACACGCATTAAGAATGGAAACACTGTAAAGTATTTATGGGTATAGGAATCTAGAACAGAAACTAAACCCTACATAAACTAAAAAAAGTTACGTAAAAAACGTTTACATGGATCTGCATCCCCATTATTTTCATCTTCTTCTCTTAACTCATGGACATTTAGTTCCAAGGATGGAGAATGAAACTCCTCTTTTGGATTCGTATTTAGATCGAATAAAACCGTACCCGCCGATGATGATCTAACGATCACTGATATCGTTTCTTCCATGGTTCTGAAACCGAGTTTTCGAACCGGACCGAAAATTTTAGTGGTTTAAGGTTTAGTGGTTTAAAACTGGAATCAAACCGGAGTCAAACCGGTATATTTAAATATATTTAATATACATTTTGTGATTGAATCAACCAAATAATATAGGTTATATGGATGTTTATTTAGTAACTTTTTTCTATACTAGAGTTTTATAAAATTGAGGGTCAAAATTAAATAAAGTAAATTTTATTGGTAGTTGATATTAATTATACCAAGGGCTACAGAAATTAAAGGGTCTTTTTAAAAAATAGCCTTTGACTCGGTCAACTTTAAAAAAATAGCCCCGTCGATTCTACCTTTTGAAAAATAGCCTTCAATTTAAGGGTATTTTCGTCTTTTTACAGTGTTTGTAAAAACCATTATGTTAAATTGGGGCCGCACTAGGGTGGGTGGGTGTGGTGTAGTCCAGTGGTTGTGTAGTCAAACGTTCAAGTAGTAGGTCGTGGGTTCAAATCCCCAACACATATTTTTTATTATATATATATGGCTGCCCAAATGCATTGGGCGGGACCTCTGCTAGCATGGGCGGGGCCCCTGCTATATAGCACGGGTCCCCTGCCCAGCATGGGCGGGGTCCCGTGCTGTGTTGTGCCTACTGCAGCACGGGACAGCACGGGACCCCGCCCATGCTGGGCAGGGGACCCGTGCTATATAGCAGGGCCCCCGCCCATGCTAGCAGGAGACCCGCCCCTGCTGTGCAGCAAATGGGCGGGACCTCTGCTAGCATGGGCGGGGCCCCTGCTATATAGCACGGGTCCCCTGCCCAGCATGGGCGGGGTCCCGTGCTGCAGTAGGCACAACACAGCATTGGGCGTGGGTTCAAATCCCCAACACATATTTTTTATTATATATATATGGCTGCCCAAATGCATTGGGCGGGACCTCTGCTAGCATGGGCGGGGCCCCTGCTATATAGCACGGGTCCCCTGCCCAGCATGGGCGGGGTCCCGTGCTGTGTTGTGCCTACTGCAGCACGGGACAGCACGGGACCCCGCCCATGCTGGGCAGGGGACCCGTGCTATATAGCAGGGCCCCCGCCCCTGCTGTGCAGCAAATGGGCGGGACCTCTGCTAGCATGGGCGGGGCCCCTGCTATATAGCACGGGTCCCCTGCCAAGCATGGGCGGGGTCCCGTGCTGTGTTGTGCCTACTGCAGCACGGGACCCCGCCCATGCTGGGCAGGGGACCCGTGCTATATAGCAGGGGCCCCGCCCATGCTAGCAGAGGTCCCGCCATTTGCTGCACAGCAGGGGCGGGCTCCCTGCTTAGGGGACCCGTGCTATGTAACAAGGGACCCCGCATTTTCTGGGAGCCGATTAGTAAGGGTGTTAAAGTCATTTTACATTTGGAGGCTATTTTTTTAACGTTGACCACGTCAAAGGCCATTTACTTAAAAATCCCGAAATTAAACTATAAAATTTGGGGTCAAAGTAAATAAAAATAAGAAACATGGTCCATTAATTAATTTTAAAACAAAAATACACGAGGATTATAAGATTCAAACCCATCCCACTTGTATAAAAGCCCAAGACTCTACCACTAGACCACATTGAACGATCTATAACCTTATTCCTTTACTATACTTATACTATAATTCTCGTTGTTACTTTTTTTTGAATAAGTTCAACCGGACCGCAATCGGACCGGATTTCCGGCTGGTCGCCGGTTTTCGGCCGGAACCGGCTGGTCCGATCTAGTTTTTAAAACCTTGGTTTCTTCCTAATTGTTGCTTCTTTCTGGAGTTGCGTTCAAATCAAAGGTATATTCACATAGATCATCTATTACTGGAATATTTAGATCAATACTTAATTCATGAAGTTTTTGGTTTTTCTTGTGTTTGGTGCGATCATAATATAGTCATTTGAATTGAAATAAGTTTGTTTACCCTCCCTTTCTACGTCTTAAATTTCAGATCAGATAAGTTGAATAATTTTTGGCTCCAAGATTTATTTTTATGGTGAAAAAAATTGATGAGAATATGATGATGAAGAGTCTTCTTCTTTCTCGCTCCAAGATATATTTTTTCTGGTAAAAGAGGACTTGAAAGTGCACAGGCACCACTAAGTGGAATAGTGATGTGGCAAATGATTAATGAGGGTATAAGGGACATTTTAATCCATTTGTTAATATTTGTGATAATTCTTAATCATATTAGAACAGAGGGAGTAATATAATATATTTATGAAGGCACGCACATCATATGCAGAAAAATACTAGTCTGAAATATGGAAGAAATGAAGATCATTTAAGATTGTTTCTTATTTAGTATATATCAACTGTCCGAATAATGTTCCACTTAGTTACCAAACACCAAGGCATATTTATTTTATTATATTAAGGGTGAGAGACTAGGATAAACCGCCATTTGGTCTGTATCAATTGACCAATCATAGTTTTTTACACATATTAAAAATAAAAAGACTTATTGAACCACGTACCTTCCATAACCTCATAATAACTACTAAATTCTATTTTTATTATTAAAACAATTTAATAATAATTAATTTTATTTTGCTGCACGAATGTGCCAGAAATACTATATAACATTTAACATGCACAATTATGAATTGCATATCTAATCGATGAAACATTGAAAATTGAAATTATATGGGCCTAACGGTCGACCCATTCGAAGCCCATATAACAATTTTCAACAAAAGAACCTCAGTTTCCCTCCTAGAAGTGCGAATCGATTGAGTGGAGAGGAAAGTAATCCCATCTTTTCTTCATCAAGCGATTGTCTCAAGATCTAAGCGAGTTCATCCCAGAAGAGAGGTAATCATAATCATTAGGATCTTCCTTTGTTCTATCTAAGCTGCATCTCGTCTTTTGTTTCTTGATTTGATCAAGATTTTGGTTGGGGTCGTAGTTCTTTAAGTTTCTTTTCGATTCTTCAGGGGTGTATTGTTCGGCTAGGTGATTAGGAAAGAAGAACGAAAAAATTTAGAGAAGAATCATGGGAGAAACGAAGGTGAGCTTTTCGACTCCGACCCCCTTAAAAACGAAAGAGCCATTACGGGTCAGGAACACTGAAGAGCTAGGCGATCTTCCTGAAAGGTAACGTGTATAGTAGCATAACCATTTTTGTGTCTCAATATTGAATATCAGAGCTCAGCAAACCCTAGCACTGAGATGTAACATTATTGGTTTAATTTTCAGCCACAGAGTGTTGTTGGATTTCTTTAATGCCATGACTAGTTCGCTGAGGTTGCTCAAGTTGCGGAAGAAGATTGCGACCTTTGAAAACATAAGTCGCCAGGTTGAAAAACTGACTGGAAGGTAATGTAATTTGTTGTCCGTTAGATTAAGGTGAATGAATCTCATCAGTGCATACTTTGCTACTGTGATTATACGAGGACCAATTAGGTGATTTGTTGAATTTCAGTTTCTTGATTAACGACGGCGTGTTCACTGGTCAAACTTTCTTGATTGTGCTTCGTGTACCATTCCCTATTGTAGTACCGCCGTGAATACTAACGTTTAGTATCATTGTAAGCTGACAGTTGTTGAAGCGACTTTGTCGTATCGATGGCCACTAGATTTATTGATTTCTGTAATAAGAGATTTTCTCGTATCGATTGTCATTATGATTTTATTGACTTCCTTAAATCATATCTTGTGGAACGACTGGGATATGCAGTACGAATATGCATTTTCAAGTGTACTTGATGGAGATTACTTGAGCAAAAACAAGTAAAATAGCACCACAAAAGTTTTACAGATGGTTAACTGCATTCTGATCTGGTTATTCTTAATTGAATTCTACAGAAGATTCCTTTTGACCAATCTTCGGCAGATAAAATATATACTTCCTGAAGCAGTTGTCGTCGACACAACTCTGGTACGCGACGAGAAAACCAAGTGCATGAAGCAACATTTGAAGATAGAATTGGTCTTCGATGTTGTGAAAGGTCTAAATGAAGCATCTGTGTTTTTGGCACTCAGCGACCTGTTCTCTTCCAGGCTGAGAGATTTCTACATCAACAATCCTGAGGTAGATTTCGATTTCTGAATGGCTATGTTTTAGAATCATTTCAATGAATCTTTTCCACAAAAAGGCGAGACAATTGCTTTTTTAATTGTCGTATAACTGACATGCCCCGGATTTTTGGACCTTTTTTTTCCCTCTTTAACAATGTTTCTCTGTCATGTCGACTCAGGTTTATGATGTCCCTGAAGCCACACTACCTAACCAGTTCAACCAAGAAACCAACGAGATACCAAAATACCCATTATCCAAAGACTCGCCAACATCAAGTGATGGTGCAGAAACATTGAATCCATCTCTTCTACCTCCGACCTTTAGGACACGCTTCTGTCAGAATCCCACTTCAGAAATCAACGCAACCAATCCTCCATCACTTATTCGATCACCTATCAAAGCAGTATCTGTGGTTAATGAGGAGGTTAAAGGACAAAGCTCAGTTCTTGCTCCCTCAAACCGTCTCACCACAACTACTCCGTCCAAGGCTGTGTCAACAGAAACAAAAATCATGGTCGCAACGCCCGTTCAGTTAACACCAATAAGACCTATTTCTCCGAGCAGATCGGCGCTGACTTGTGAAGATGAGAGCAAGAAAGCCGTAAGCCAATCCTTGGAGCTTCCTTCGTCAAGTGCCAAGAAATCCCTAAATTTCAATTACAAGGAGAGCGAAGAGGATGCTGATGTCGTTTCTCGCGAGCATATCTTTGCACGCCTGACTGGCCTTGTTATTCTGATTCACAAGATATTTCAATCCGTGGGCTTCTGCCCCATTACTAAGGAAGAACTCATTCACAAGATCATAATGAACGATTTCGATTTTGAAGACAACAGTAAGTCTTTAGAAGCTAAGTTTTCTCCTTCCTTTGCTATGATATGCTTTCTCACTTTGGTTTCTATTTTAGGCGAGGTTGAAACCATGGTGGGACGCATTGAGAAGCTCGTTCCCGACTGGCTGTGGAAGAAATTCGAGCCCAGCGGCGACCTTTTGTATAAGTAAGTTTGCTTTGCTGTGCAAAAATTGTTGTGTTTTTTTGGGGGCTAATTCTTTTGCTCTGTCTTCAGCGTGAATAAAGTTTCAGACGTAAACACTGTTTGTGAGAGAGTCAAAGCTGTATCAGCATTAGGTTTGTGATCTTCTTTTCATCACCATGTGATTCATCTTTCTTGCTAACATAATAATCTCATCTTCGCAGGATAGAAAAACAAGAGATTTATCGTCAGAGTCTTCAGAGCGTCTTTCTTCTCTCTCGCCATTGCATAGAAGCTTCTGTGATTTGTTTAAGGATATTCTTATTGCACGTTGGTGTTTTGATGCGTTGTTTTGATGCGTTACTTAATGGTTGTGTTTTCTTTTGTTTTTCAACGATGATGATCATTGCCTGGAAAGGCATATGTAATGGACTAAGAACTGTTGAAATTAAATCCATGTTAGTGAAACCAGCTGCTAATTTTGAGATCACTTTCAAGGGCTGAGAGCCTATTTTGTATTTTACCATTAATACAATGAGGTATTGAGGTTTGAGTTGGGGTGGTAAAACGGTCGGGTTGGTCATATTCAGGTTTAACCCGTTTAATAAACGGGTTGATAATTTCAACTTGATTTGTTTACTTAAAAAAGTTGAAATATCGAACCTAAATCTGATTCACTAACCAGCTAACGCGTCTAAAATTAAAAAAATACCGGTAAGAAAATAACTAAACAAATAGAGTTATAAATCCAAATTAAACAAAATATATATAGAGACAAAACAATTGTTTTTCTGAAGGTCACATAAAGAAATAATTAAAGTTTCAAATAATAAAAATCTTACAAAGCATACTTAAATATCAAGGAATTTCATAGTCATCAATATATTTTTCCTTTTACTAAAAATTTTAACAAATTATATTATTCGATGGGTTGATAACGGGTTGATTTCGGGTTGATTCCATGTTGAAATTTCGAACACTAATCTGATGCATTTAATATTTAGGTTGGGTTCGGCATCTATTTACTTAAATGTTGAAAATTCTAACCCACACCTGCTATTTTCGGGTGCGTTCCGTGTCGGGTTGACGGGCCGGGTTCGTTTTTAGTAGCCTTAGGTTTGAGGGGCTGTTTTGTTAAGGAATTAATAAAATTGGGGCCTATTTATAATAATGTAAAGCTAATGGACTTGGAAAACGTTTTCATCAAGCGGCCAGACACGTGCTTTTTGTATCAATCCATTCCTTGCTTCACAGCTCGAGACAGACAAGCCTTTCCTTTTTTACTCAATAGAGAAAAAAGGCAATTGATTTTGTGTTGTGTTGCTATTTACCGGAAAATATAGCAGACCGCCGGCGGATTTCCCAAACCTCTCAAATTTGCGAAAAACCCTCGGCTACGCCGTCGATGGTAGTCCGCATTCTTGCGTTTCTCATCCACAGATGTCGCGTCGGATATAGATGAAATGTAGCTGTTAATTTACATGGCGAATATTCACACATTGGTGGCTAGTGTAAATAATGCTTACGCGCGCGGCGAGAGTAGTGGCAGGCTTCACTGTCTTGACCAGGCTGGCGTTTGGAGTAAACGGAGGAGTGAGAGGAGGTGCTTTAATTGCGGCTGCAGTCCTACTTTAGGAGCTAGGGTTTCTACGCTTGGTCAGTCGTGGAGGTTATGTGCTGTTGTTCAGAACTCGTTTGGGAGCGTCAGTAGTGATCCTAATGCGGGTTTGAGCACTGAAATCCCGGTCACGTGTTATCAGGTGGAGTTGATTTTTTATTTGTTTTTTTTCGGCGTGTTGATCCCATGGTTTTTCAATTCTGTTCATGATTTGATCTTGTGGATGTTTGATTCTGGTTTTTGGCGGTTCTTGTGGTGCTGACCCGTAACAGTCTAATTTAAGTCGTGGTTTATGGTCAATGAATGGCTTGGAAGATGGAGTTCTCAGATATATGTCATGTGGGTGGGTTTTCATTGATAGGATACGTGGGAAGTGATTTGAAAGTCCTTTTGAAATATTTAGTTCAAGTTATAAAAGTATCCATGTCTTCGTTGTCTATGTGATGATCCGATCTATACATTCTAGCTAAGAAGTTACTAGATTTGTGTTTGACTTCAGACGTTGCGTTTTTAAGTCCACATGCTGGTTTAAAGAGCAGAGCATAAATGAGTTAACTTATGGAGTGACTGTGCGCGCATGGTCATTTGTGGATATGGATGTAGTCAGTTAATTAATTGTGCTGAATGGTTGAGTCTGTTTTTCTTTTCCTTGTGTGACTCTTTCAGTGCAAGGAGTGTGAATCTATTTTCACTGAGAGAACCATTAGGCTGAAATGAATGTGATACGTAAATACTGTAATATTGTCGATGTACAATATCTGTCTTGACCTTTACTCCACAATGCTCCACATAAGCAAATAACACTGGTGCATGATGTATGGTCATGATGACGCATAGTGTCTCTGACATTACTTGTGGTCAATATTCGATTTTAAGACTTTTGTTTAGCCATAGCAGCATTTACCAATGTTCTTATTCTCGGCTCTAAGGTCCAGTCTTAGGCTCATCTTAATCTTCTATTCTCATAATTTATTCATTTGACATTCTTTAAACGCCATTAGAGATCGCTTGTGTGGAATTAATCCTAAAGATGGTACATATTTCCTTTTGATGTTAATATAGTATCTTGAAGATTGATATCTCCATGTGTGGTGTTATGCCTTTGCCTCATTCTTGTTCTTCAGTAGTAGCCCCTTCCATAGTTGTTATCTATAAAATAATTCTTCAAAATCCACTATTCATCATTTCAGATGACATTATTTCAGATTATTGGTGTCCATTACAAAGCAGAGAAAGACGAAATAGTTAAAACGGTGAATGATCTTCTGAATGCGGAGGTTGAAGAGGGTTACACTAAAGATGCCATTGTATCTCGCCAGGTTCACTAAACTATAAACATTTGTGGTCCTGTTACTTGGTTTCGGAAGTTGTTCAGAGGCAATTTTATTGTACTCTAATATCCCTTGTAAGCTCTCTTGTCATTTCTATTTCGCATGATTCCATTCAGGGTGTCCTGATGGATGTAAGAGATAAACTTCTGTTCGATCCAGAATATGCTGGCAATTTCAAAGATAATCAGCTCCCTAGGGCTTCACTTAAAATTCGTTGGTCGTGGTTGCCAGGGGCTTTATGCATTCTTCAAGAAGTATGCCACAGCAATCCACTCGTGAATTCTCAATATAGTTGTGGCATTAAAAATAGATGTGGGATCTTGCTTCCCAGACATTTTTTGACATTTTCTTTGCTTCGCCCATTTTCATGTTCTGTTGCGAGGCATACCTACTATGTTATTTTCTTTTTCGATGCAACACATATATGGATTGTATCCTTTTCCATTGACGCCCATATCCTGGAGTGCAGTTGACACAGCTTGAAATTTAATGATTTAGGTAGGAGAAGATACGCTTGTTCTACAAATTGGGCAAAGGGCCCTGCAATTTTCTGAGTCAAAGCCATATGTCCATGATGTACTTCTGTCTATGGCACTTGCAGAGGTAATTGAAAAAATTGGTGTTTGTGGCTCAAATCTGTTATCCTTGCAAATATATCTGCATTCCTTGACATAGGTTCTTTCTTGAAGTGTGCTATTGCAAAAGTTGGTTTGGAGAAGAACAATATTTCTCAAGGATTTGAAGCTCTTGCCCGTGCTCAATGTCTCCTAAGGAGCAAAATATCTCTTGGAAAGATGATGTTGTTGTCTCAGGTAACCATCATTAGCAGTTACCGTACGCACGTTTTTAGGAGCTTATTATACATCCGGGTTTGGATCTCTGAGGATCGCAGTGTCAAATGCTAATCTTTTCTAGCTTATTTGCATTATTTTGTGTTGTTTTTGATTGATACAATGGCTTAATGAAAATATTGAGGCTAATTGATTTAGATAGAAGAGTCTTTGGAAGAACTTGCTCCAGCTTGCACGTTGGATCTCTTAGGCATGCCTCGTACACCTGAGAATGCTGAACGAAGACTTGGAGCAATAGCTGCCTTGCGAGAATTACTGAGACAGGGCCTGGATGTTGAAGCATCATGCCAAATCCAGGATTGGCCTTGCTTCCTCAATCAAGCGCTTAATAAGCTTATGGCCACAGAAATCGTGGAACTCATTCCTTGGGATAATTTAGCTCTAACCAGGAAGAATAGAAAGTCGCTTGAGTCTCAGAATCAAAGAGTTGTCGTTGATTTCAACTGCTTCTACATGGTTTTCTTAGCTCATATTGCCATTGGATTTTCTAGCAAGCAACCCGATCTGGTAACTATGAAGCCTTCATTAACTTATCATATTTGGTTCTACAGTAGAAAAGTTTTTGTCTGTCAACATGCTAGAATATAGTTCATAAATGCTTGCGGGAGCAAAATCTGCATCACACGAGGTTTCTTAACAACTATTAAATGTCAACAATTTACAATACAATTAGTTATGTTGGTGTAGCACAAAGAAGGAGGTTCCCACCTAATATATTCATTAGATTTGCCGGAGAATGAGTGGCACGTTAGACTTCTTGAGACATTGATGAAATTGTGTGCATAACTACCAAATATGGTAGTTTATTTATGTTCTAACGGTTTCTTAGTGCTGTTTTGATATCGATGAAAAACCTCCTCAGAGTACAGTAAACTCATTGATTACCCACTATTTTAGATGAGGTCGCCACTGTTATGACGTCTAGGCTGATCGAAGACGCTGTTTTATTCCCCTTGCCACCCCTTTAAGGAATGAGTTTCCAAATCTGTCTTCAGAGTGATGTTGGTGCAATGATGCATTTAAGATTATCATGTTAATGTAAACAGCAGATCTCCATATCAGTTTAAATTTGTAGATGATATTGTCATTTAGTTAGCATCATAGCTACTTCTGAACGCAAGTTGGCATTCATGTCACTATTCGAACATAATATTTTTCGTACTTCCTTTAGTAATTCGATCATCCTAAGTATCATTGACACTTATGATTCTTTATCTTTAATTTGTTTAAATATATATTTTGTTTCTTTGTATGTTATATACATCGTTGAGATGTTTTCTCAAGTTCTATATCATGCTTCATGGATAAAGGCGAAAACCATCTGTAAATGCCATAAAGCAGAAATCCATAAAACAGAACTCGCTTCAGCTTCACTTGTTCGTCCAATTCTTTGCAGATCGACAAGGCTAAAACCATTTGTGAATGCCTTATAACTTCAGAAGGCGTGGACCTAAAGTTTGAGGAGGCCTTCTGTTCTTTCATTCTTGGCCAGGTACTTCATCTTATTTCTGTATTGTCTCCTCATTTTCTGCTTGGTTTTCAAATGTGAGTGAAATTATATCCAGGGCGACGAAGCTACTGCCGTTGAAAGATTGAGGCTGCTTGAATCAAATTCTAACCCTAGTTCACAAAAAATTCTGCAAATGAAAGAAACCGGAAAAACTTCAAGTGCAAAGAACCCATTGGTTGGTATTTCCTTTAATCGATATATCTTAGCGTCATTAATATTTTATGTTAAAGATTATCATGTTTTAGTGAATTTCATGGCGTTTTTGTCTCTTACTCGTGCGAATAGTGGGAATATCAGTTGATGTTGCCACTTACCAGTAAGTTTTCTCTTTTTCTTTAAATTGGATTGTTCTCAGACTACCCTTTGCATTTATAGGAAACATGGTTGAAAGAAGCTATTCTCGACTTGTTCCCAGATACCAGAGATTGTTCCTCGTCCCTGGTAATGTTTCCGATGGTGGTTTCCATAGACACAGACGCCTTTTTTAGGGCCTTTATTTCTCAAGTTTTGAAGCTTTAATTATACATTTATTAGGCTGATTTCTTCGCGGGCGAAAAGAGAGCTTACAGAAACAAACAGAATAAAAGACCTTCACCAGCCATATCCAACATAAGACAAAGACCTATTTCCGCCCTTCCACTAGATCAAAGAGAAGAGCCCGTTTCATCAACCGATTCCTCTCGTCATCTTGGGCCTGCCGTCAAGCCTCTTGCTCCTCCCAATCTTCTAAGTCCACTACTAGAGGCCAAAGTCATTCCCGGGAGCAATGCTGGTTCACCACCAATCCAATTGAAAAGAACTTTAGGTGCAAAGCATGGTGAAGTATGGAAAATGTGTTTGGGATTCAGTCACGTGCTTGGTCGAATAATCTATGCCACAGCTTTAGGCTGCGTTTTTGCGTATCTCTTTAAGTTGATCAATTTTCAAGTCTGGCGACCTGGGAATGGATCTAAATGGAGGATGGATAACCAAAGAATTGATGCAACCTTATCTGCTGATTCTAGCTCGGGTTTTAATTATAGGTCCATGAATGCGAAGCAAAATAGCATTGCGAAAAGGTTGAAGGAAGTCATGTCTCTCCTCAAACTGCAGAGGACTTTAGACCATTCGGAATCTGTTGATTTGCAGACTGCTTCGCTCTCTTCTGGTCTTTCTTCTTCTTCTTCTTCTTCATCCATGGCATTGACTCAAAGGCAGCCAATGCCCATTGAAGATGCTGAGACCCTTGTCAAGAGATGGCAAGAAATTAAAGCAGTTGCGCTTGGCGCTACGCATGATATTCGTGGGCTCTTTGAAATCCTTGAAGGATCAATGCTTGTTCAGGTGACATTCATTTTTCTCGACTGTTCAGCGATTTTCATCATGCATTACTCTAGCTCATCGCCCTGTTACAATACTTTTGTATCTCGAACATCGTAGTTTTCAACATTATCATATGGATTTCTAACAACACCGGTGCCTATATTGTTGCCAACTTTGATGTATTGCAGTGGCAAGCACTGGCAGATGCTGCAAAAGAGAGATCGTGTTTCTGGAGATTTGTTCTTCTGCAACTGACCGTAGTGAATGCAGATATCTTGAAAGACGGTATGGGGAGGGAAATGGCAGAAATAGAAGTCGTCTTAGAGGAAGCAGCTGAACTCGTGGACGAATCACAGCCGAAAAATCCCACTTACTACAGGTTATATCTGAAACCTTTCGCCATATTCTGTCTTCCAATTGTGCTTGGACATCAGCCTATGCTCAATTACAAGTTACTAAAACACGGGATTAACGAAAAAGGAGCAACTCTAATGAATTGACACGTAAGATTAGGCTCGGTTTCAGTTTTTTCTAACGGAACCCATTTGCATGCTTTCGTTGGTGATCGGTTATTCTTGACATGAACTAATTGGTTGCAGCCCTTACAAGATACGTTACCGTCTAAAGAGGCAGGAAGATGGTTCCTGGAAGTTCTGCGAAGGTGAGATTCTCAATCCTTCATGACCAACAAAGAAAGTCCGACAGTTTTTAGATAAAAGATCGATCGATCTGTTCGGATCGGGCGCTCCGATGATGTTGACTCCTGAGAAAATGTCATCGGCGAAGCAACTGTGTAATGTTTTCATTTATTCTTTTTCATCTCCTCTCTCACTTTTTTCTTTATGTAGTAGTTTTAGAATTTATTTTCAATTGTAGCTTCTCATTTAACGTCGTTCGTATTTTTGAGTTCTACTTCCTCGTTCTCGAGAGGAACAAACATAAAATAAACAAAACCAAAAGAGAATAAAATTCAAAATCTCGACCAAAAGAGACAAGTTAGTCTAAAATTTTGGGCCGGAGCCGCGAGCCGACGAACCCGCCCGGCCCGGCAGAACGGGCTTTTGGTCCAATAATGAACTTTTTCCATCAGGGATGAGCCCAAACAAGGCCCAATAATGAACAACGAAGAGAGTAGGGGAGCAATTTTTTTCCCAAGTCCCTATTTTCGTTTTACAAAGAAAACTACAATTACACATACCAACGGTAACAATCGATCAACTCACCGAAATCTTCGTAGTGAAAAAGAAAAAGGGAGGGCGCGAACGATCAATAACTCTTGATAACGCGGGAAACCCTCCCGAAGAAGACGCGGCACATTCTCGTGCTGAAGAGAATCGTTTCCGTCATGAACGCCGGCGCCACTCTTTTCAACGTGCCCAGAGAAATCACATTGTACAGCAGTTCGCCTTCTCCTTGCGAGTTATTCATCCACGTCAGGCTGAAGGAATAACCTGCATTCGTTCGTATTGGCCCGACCCCAGACAATGTTACGATCTCAGAAAAAGAAATAAATCCCATGAATCCATATTTGGGACACGAGAGGTCCGACGGCGGAAGAGGTGATCGAAAATTACCAGTTGACTTGTGATGGGCGACGAAGGAAGGCTCATTGCTCTGAGTTACAGAGGTGAATTTCATGCCAACTAAGAGCTCGGCGAGATGTTGGAACATGCAGTTGGCAGAGCTCGTGTCAGTAGCGTCAGTACCTACAGTCCGAAACGGCGTAGTCGAACTTCTGTTTGAGGAAGAAATACGTTCTTACTTTGATATGCGTACCTGAAACTTGGATCCTGGCTTGGCAACAAGTAGGCTGATTCACGACACACTACAGAAGTCAGGCCAAGGTGTAAAATCTAAGCAACGATGAACTCAAAGCAAGGGCGAGGGAAGTACCTGTTGAATGGCTGAAGGCTGACCACTACCTCGATCAACATGAGTATTATTAGATGGAAGGTGAAGAACCTCATTGTTCGGTTCAGTTGTTGAAACTTCACTGTTATGCATGAGTTTGCGTATTTTCGGCGACCTCTCGGCAGTAATGTTTTCAACTGGAGAATGTCCATCCACCTCGGCAACAGTTGCATCAAGTCCACTACCTTGAGAACAAGTTCTGTCTTTGAGCTTTTCAAGCCTCGCAATTTCTCCGGATAATTCCTTAGCTACAACATTGTCAGCGAAAGGAATATTTTTTCGACTACAAAATTGCATAATACGAATTGATGAACTTAAGAAATGTATGATAGCAAAGGCACTGTGATAGCTAGGGTGTAATTTACAGACCATGATACACAAAATCATCAGAAGTCCTACACCAATCAAGTGGCAAGTTGTAAAGCGAAATACCATTTGAGAAATATTTTACTAAAGCTTAGACAGATGAGTGAAATTCACACACACACAAACTTCTTATGTTGGATTGGCCTAATATGACTGAAACGTTATCGGCATCAGACTGCCATTGACAAAGTAGTAGTTGTGCACTAATTCCTTACACTTGCGCTTCTCTTCCATCAGAAGCTTTTGGTCATGTGTATGCTGTTCATCGCTTGAAGATCTGCAGATAAAGAAGAATCCTCGAGTTAAATTCTGATGAACCCAATATCAAAATCGACAGGAAGAAGAAAATGTCAATTCGTGCCTTAAAGATGTCAGTTCACTTTTCAGTTCTTGAACTTGTCGATAGAGGCTGTCATTCTCACTTTTCAAGTATTGTATCATTTCATCAGCAGCTGCAACATAATAATAAGCTCACTGAAACATGCAAGATTCTCCACAGAGCAATACCAGCAAAATTTCAATTGGAAGAGTCGCCATAATCAATAATTGCAACAAAAAACGGGCGTAATTTACCAAAACAGTCAGCGAGCGCAAAGAACATCCACAAAAACATCGGTACCTTCGAAATAAGCTTCAACAAAGGATGAAATTGAAAATTACCAATTGCGTAGTTCATGAATTTCACCTCCTGTTCCTTATTCAGCTCATCGAACTTCGATTCCTTATCCTTCTGCGAACAAAAAGAAAAGAAATCGTAAAAAATGAGAATAGAACCCAAGCCCCATAGCAGCATCCGCAAAAAGCAAGCGTAGAGAACCACCTTGAGCTTGGCATACTCGTCGTAAAGCTTAGCATAGAGTGCCTCCATCTCAAAATCCTTGGTCAAAGGACGATCACAAAACAAACGAACCAAACTCAAAAATAATCTGATTGTACGTAAATACGAATTCTTTCTGGATCTCCACGCGAAATGGGGTTTTAGCGGGGCCGTAAATTTATTTTTGTTTTGAATTTCGAAAAACATCGTGGCGTCATAATTGCTATCAGATAATGCCCTGCTCAATTACAATATTGCCCCCTCTAAATTAAATATTTACAGTAACACCCCAATAGTTTTCAAAACACACCTCATATAAGAATCTGTTAACCCACATAGCAATAGCATAGCCATGGACAAAAAAAGGTCTCTTTCAAAGCAACTCAATACAAAAACATGCCAATGGGAAAAGCTTTTCTCTAATCTTTCTTCCCTTTCTATATTCATACGAAATTCGACCCTCGGCGTAAATCTCCAGGATTTCGACGCCTCCCCTCTCGCAATAAAAAGCCGTGGGCACACCAGTCAATTGCACTTCAACAAGATTCAAACCAAATCTTCCATAAAATCCGCGCCCTTCATCGAAGGAACCAACTCATCCCGCAAAAAACCGTAAATACCCTCAACCTCGGGATGACACCTGTCGCCCACGAAAAACACGTGGGCCCTACCGTCCACGTCGACCCGACTATACCCAGGCACTTTCCTCACCTCCCTTTCCTTCATCTCCTTCCTCACCCTCGAAAACTTCTCCCACTTCCCAAACGAGGCGAAAACATTAGCCAGCATGACATACCCGCCCGACCCACACGGGTCGAGCCCCAACAGCTCCTCGCCGACCCGACCCGCCAGCTCATCACCGCCCCCGTCGACCATACGCATCAGCCTAAACGCACTGAGCAGAGCTCCAAGAACAGCACCGTCGACTTTATCCCTTGGCATTTCGCGCACCACTCCTACAGCCTCGTCGACCAGCCCGGCCCGTCCTAAGATGTCGACTAGGCAAGTGTAGTGCTCGGCCGAGGGTTCGAACCCATAAGCTCTCTTCATCGAGTCGAAGAGCTTTCGCCCTTTCTTGACCAGCCCGCCATGGCTGCAAGCAGATAAGATCCCGACGAAGGTGACTTCGTCTGGGACGTGTTTTAGCCTCAGCATCCTCGCGAACGACTGCAGTGCTTCTAACCCATAACCGTGGTTAGAGAAGGCTGATATCATCGCGGTCCACGTCACTGAATCCTTCGCTTCGAGGTCGTCGAATGTAACGACAGCTGAGGTTATGTCGCCGTTTCTGTAGTAAGTGGTTATCAAGGTGTTTGCGAGGGGAGTTTCTGACTCGAACCCTAGGCGTACGATGAGCCCGTGGGCTTGCAGAAGGCTCGTTGTGCTTTCGCAAGAGGTTAAGAGACCAGTGAGGCTCGTTTCGTTAGGGTTTGTGCCACTTCGAAGCATCGAGGCGAACGCAGTGAAGGCTTCGTATTCGAGCCCAGCTTTGGCGTAACCGTTGATCATAGCATTCCACGTCACGGTATTTCTGTGTGGCGTCGAGTGGAAGATTTCGCCGGCCTGATTTATCATACCTTCGTTGACGTAGGCTGTGATCATCGCGTTCCAAGCAGAGATGTCCTTATTTGGCATCGAATCGAAGTAATGTCTTGCCGATTCGATAAGCCCATTTCTAGAAAGGCCAGTCACCATAGTTGTCCATGAGACTACGTTTTTCTGAGGCATTGAATCGAACATTTCGATGGCCTTTTCTACGCAGTTCTGATCTAAGAACCCACCGATCATAATGTTCCATGAATACACGTTGTGCTGAGGCATTGAAGAGAAGGTGCTGAAAGCCTCTTCCACCAGCCCGTTATCGATGTAAGCCTTCACCATGGATGTCCATGCCACCGTGTTCTTGACGGGCATTCGATCGAATGCTTTCTTAGCCTCTTCGATCATCCCATTTCGAGCGAATCCGTTGATCGCATTAGTCCATGTAACCTCGTTCTTGTATCTCTCGGGCATCTGCGTTAAAACCTCGACTGCATCGTCGACCATCCCGAGCGTAAAATACCCTGAAATCAAACTACTCCAAGAAAACGCGTTTCTCTCGGGCATTTCGTCGAACACAGCCCTAGCGCTATCTATTAGACCTGCCTTAGCATATCCATGGACCATCGCTGAATCGGTCACTATGCTTCTCATACCCTTGGGAATATCAGAATAAAGCCTCTCAGCCTTGTGGAACTCGTTGTGCTTGATGTAGATGCTAATCATGGAAGCGTAGGACACAGAGTCCCTCTGAGACATATCGTCGAACAGTTTACGAGCTTCATGAACGCACCCTCGTCGGCCCAATTCGCTCATGCGTGCATTGTTGTCGTAAGTTGAGCCGATGCTGCAAGCGCCGGCGGAATTATAAGAACAGAAACGCCGGCGGTGCTTGGACGAAAAGAGGCTTTGCCGTTTGAATGTGTTGCCGGCGGTTCTGCTTAGTACCCATGAAGCTCTGATTCCGATCATCGCCGGTGGGAACACAGAAACGGCATTACCATAGCAACATCCGTAGGAGTTCCATCGCCTTCGAACTTAACTGTTACTGACGACGACGACGACGATCGCTGCTTCTTATGATAAGGTGAGCTTGATGAGCAAACGTAATATTTTGCTTTCTGAAATTTCAGGTCTATGAATTTGACGTTTCTTCACCATACCTGACTACCTTGGAAACAACACACGATTTCTCGACAAAAGTTTAAATTTTTACTTTCAACTACAACTTGAATTAGATTTTGATCAATCACAGAGAGAAGGTTGTTTCTTTCTCCCTCCAATGTGCGGCAACAGTAAAAAAAAGCTCATCTCATCTGATTCTTTTGTTGCTCAAATATTCTCGGAGCTCTTGTTTGTCTCCCACTAATGGTGTGTTTTCTTCCTCGAATTTCTCAATTTATGGAGTTTTCATTTTATATCTAGAATTGATTTTAGGGGAATTCCACTTCTTACCCTCAAGTGGTGGCCAAACTTTTTTCCATTACCATCTGGTACCCCCGAGGTATCATGAAATATAGCTCCGTAACCTTGAAAGACTAAAATCGGAATTTTATGTATAATGGTTGTTAGTTGCTAACGGGGTACTCGAAAAAGACCAAAATGTCCTCGTTAGACAACTTATAGAGAAACAAAAAACAACATAAATAAAGAGGAGAAATAAACAACGAATGTGTTCATCCGTGGAAAGGGCTCACTTCGGTGAATTTGAGGTAAAATCATTGCTTGATGTTTTGTTGAAACTAGGTGAATTTGAGGTCGAAAATATGGTTTGAATTTCTAAGAAAGAAACCACTCAACGAATTAACTGAAGAGTTTTCTCAGTGTGTGAATATTTTTCGGGCAATTGAAGTGTTCCGTTTGAGCGATTGAGGTGATGTTGAAGCTTGAATACTTCCTCTATGGGTGATTGAATTTTCACTCCCGAATGGTGTCATTATTTTTGTTAGTTTATCAAGAATTGTGATTTTCTGCAGGAGATGGAAGAGTAAGCTTTCGGTTCTCCATTCTACAGAAAATCAAAAATTCTAAATAAATTGAAAATACATGTCATGCCAATAGCATATGTACGAACATCGAGCAGAAATGAGAATTCAAGAAGATTTACCTAAATAGTTCATCGAAAGTGCAAGCTGATTTTCAACTCCGAGCTGAATGGGGATTCGCGGTGAATAAAATCTATCTTCGATGGATTTGTAAGAGATGGAGTGTAGTGTTTCAAAAGGGGATCTTGAGAATAATAGGTCTCTGCAGTGAATCGTTGCCCTTATTTGTATTTGTTCCCTTTTATTTTTATTTCATATCCCTTTCGATGTTTACTATTATGTTTTTTATTTCTTTTATAAATTGTCTAACGAGTGCATTTTGGTCTTTTTGAGTAGCCCGTTAGCAACAAACGGTCATTATACCTAAAAAATCCGATTTTAGTCTTTCAAGGTTACAGAATTATATTTCATGATACCTCAGGGGTAACAGATGGAAATGGAAAAAAGTTTGGACAATAACTGAAAATGACATAAATTCGAGGGTACTAACTGAAATTCCCCTTGATTTTATTTCTTATTTTGGTTTACTTTATAACTTCGGCGCATCAGAATAGTTTCATGATCAATTTTTCTTTCCTAAGGTTTATATCACCTCCAAGGTTTATTCTATGGCTTGTTAAGTCGTTAGTAGAAAGATCTTACTATTTAACTTTAAACCTTGTAATCTGACATTTCAAAATGAAACATTGCGTTATCATTACTAAAAAAAACTACGATTTCAACTTTCAAGCTTTGCAAGAGTTGCAACATTCATGCAAAGTCCATCCAAGGAAGAACGAAACCAGAAAGCAAAAGGTAACAAACAACATAGTAGATATAATATAGCCCACACAGAAATAAACAATAAAATTATCCCAAACAAAGGCAAAATGCCATCATCATCACAAAGCATCCATCAGTTCGGAAAAAAACAAAAACCATTCAACATCATCAACCAAAGCAGAAAAGACAATCCAAAAAAACATTAGAGTTCAACCAAACCAACACAAACCATAGTTCAACGAAAGAAACACAAATAACTTAATAATAATAATAATAGATAGATAGATAGATAGATAGATAGATAGATAGATAGATAGATAGATAGATAGATAGATAGATAGATAGATAGAAGGAAAAGGTCCCCCCACTGCTGCTTTCGCTAGCAGTAGAACATAACCTTCTTTACATTCTCCTTCAACGGCGGCAAAGGCCTAACCGCAGCACCAGCACCAGGGACCCTCATACCACGAGCCGTCGAGCCACTGTCCGAACCCTCGGGCTCCATATAGAACCGAGCTCGAAACGCAGCCAAGTGAGCATAGTACGCCGGCGGCACTGGCGTAAAAAAATTAAAAATCAGATTCACACAAGTAAAACTTATCGAACAATTTATCTCGAACTAAAATTTCAAGGTTAGAACGTACCAACGGACACAGACCTCGTGCACCTCGCATATCTGCCAAGGAAAGACAAATGTAACAAAAGACCGAAAAACTAACTCATTAATGGATAGAATTCGCGGGTTGTTTAGTTAGAGGAGACTCACGTATAGCATAAGTCATTCGTCAGCGTCTGAAGCCCATCGGCGGTAAAATTGTTCTCGTCCCAAAGGACGTGATAGTGTGCGGGGCGACTAGTCCCCTGCAAAGAAACAACGTAAATCTATCTATCTATCCATGTATATATTATATATATATATATATAATATCAATTAAGCATCAATTTTAGTAGAAAATTACCTGTATCCCTGCATGACTGCAGAGGTAGAAATCAAATTCAGTAGGATGGCATATCCTGGTGTCCACAACAGTACCTGTAAGGCCATTCGAGCATTTTGAGACACCGTATATAATGGAAGAGAAGAAGAGTTTAATTCGAGGAAGATACTAAAGAAATGGCATAATACCAGGCAGTATATTTCCGCTCCTATCCACTGAACGGTTATCTCCGTGCCTATTTGCGAATAAGCGAGTGTGGTGGCGTTTCTGAACCACGACGAAGGTGACCGTGGGCTGGTAGTTTGGCTCCAAAGAAGCGCACGCCTTTGGTAGAAACCGAGAAAAGTTTAAGTAAAGAATTTCAACGAATCGGTTACGCAAGTGGGAAGGCAATTGATTACCTTTCGTATGGCATCGAGCTCATGAAGTAGCACTTGGTGAAACTGGCCTTCGCTCACCCCATCTCTGCAAAATGCAAAACGGCATCCATAAAAATTGAATGAGAAAGTGCCGAAACTGAGGCGTAAAAGATGAAATGCTACTGCAGAAATTAGTGGGGTTCGTTCGAAACCTGATAGTCTAAACAAATCTTAACGAGTGGTACAACAACTCAATGCATTTACCTGTAGAAGATGATCCTCTCGGGCTTCATGTTAGTTGCCCTGCGAAACGAAATGAGCAGATCCCTGCATGATACAGAACATTATCCCCGTGGAGTTAGTTCACTTTTTCCACATCGGTCGTTCTCTAATAAAGTTCTACAGCGAAAGAAAAATAAAAATTGAGTGAATAACGAACGCCATCTTACTTGATCATGCCTGAAGCCGCCCCATTGGCGGGATTCGTCGTGAACAAGTCTTGGATGATCTCCTGCCTATGAGCTTGGGCGGAAACCAATCCAGCGTATTTCGTAACGTAGGGCCAATCTTGGGAGGCAACGACCTGAAAATAGAAAAGATTTGACCAAAACATGTAACAAATTAGCCTGTTCATCCAATAGATTCATGCACATAAAATGTATAGTGTCTACTACATAACATAAAGCTTAGCTATATTATAAGAACTCACCGCTGCAATCGACGGGCTCGCGTCTTCACCAGGACTTGGGTGAGTCACATCAGCACCGAAAATGATGGTTGGCTTATCAGTAACGAGTGGTATGCGCCTATCAAACGCATCGACAAGCACAGAATTACTCCCTCCGACTTTGACGTTAATCTTGAGGGCCACGTTTGCCAAGTACATCCTATTAGCCTTAAAGGCGTGCTTTTGGAGGCAGCACTGGGAGACTATCCCCAGTTCAGTCTCACAGATCCTCTTTATGTTTCCTAGAGAGTTGAAAAAGTGGAATCCAATAAAACTTCAAAATGTTCTAACAGTAAGAAGAAGACTATAGACTATTTGTTCGAGTAGAGATGCCTTACCATAAAGAGGGCCATTGTTCTCAGGGAGAATAACAAGGAGTATGTCAAGTTCCTTGTTATTGGGCTTAAGAATCCTCAGTGCTTCAGCGTACTTGGCTTTCAACGTTCTCTCGACGTAGTCAGGTCGAGCACTCGATATAGAGAGGGGTTGGGGATTGAACGCCTGCAAGAAAGAGGACAATTTAAATAAAAGGATACTGATCGATGGAACCAAAGAGAGAAAGACGAAATAAAACTCATCCCTACCATGCCAGACGTATTACACATGTCGACAAGCCCGTGAAAAAATCCTGCTGCAACGTTGTCTGGTATGCGTGCGAAGTTGATACCAATCCAATTTTCAACCTTTCCACCGTTAACCATCCTCTGTGCAAACGAAATCAAATGAGTAAGGTTGATACAATTTCCCGACTTGGGTAACAACACCTCAACATGTCAAAACAATCTTTTTCAGAGCAGTAATATAATATGATGACTTCATAGGGAGTTAGTTACCTTGTTTGCCATATTCCACTGACCAACTTGTGGTTGGCAGACTTTCTCCTTACCAGAATCATGATATTTTAGCTGTAAAAAGCAGAAACAAAAAACTAGATGATAAAGAAACAACACCTATCAAGAATAGTTGTAAATAGATCTTTATATTACCCTAGGTGCTGGAAGAACACGAGCTTCTACTTGCGCCATCTGATTGTTTATACTTATCCCAAACTCTCTAGCATATTCATCGTTCTGATATGCGTTCTTCTTAACAGTCTGAATCACAAAACAATGACGTAAAGTCAACTGCAAAAATGGGATCAGAAATCCACATGCAACAGAATGATAGATCAACAGATCAAAGTCAGATTAGATCAGTCATAGCAACCTCGAGTATGCTGTTCTCCCTATCCAGTGGACGCTGGCAAGTGACTTTCAAGAGTGCTGTTACTTGTTTCTCGTTTAATTTCTTGGTATAGCGTTGGCCAGCCACAACCTTACAAACCTACACATTCTCAAAGAGCATTTAAAATAACCCTGAGTTGACATGTAAGAAAGTAAGCTTCCAGACACAGTGAACAAACCTCCATAGGAAGATAGTTAGGCCTCTGCGCGTTCCCAACTTGAAGACAAGGCCACTTCGTGTTCTTGATAACAAATCCATAAGTCTCTTGGAAATATTGGACCACATGCTTCGTTGTTCCCTGTTCGTCAACCGGGAATCTGGCAAAGCAAAAACCAGTGCAAAAATATGAATCGCATATACTCAATAATCAAAAGCCAGGGTTAGCCTGAGAAACTCAACAGTGCCATTAAACAGTAGTTGGTTCTGCAACTAATCTCCTCACAATTATCAGGCAAAATGAAGCAGCTATCTTATGCTAGTAACCCTAAGTATTAGAGAACTGACTGGTTATATACTACAGTTAGGCTCTTACGTAAGGTCCTGTGTCCTTTGTGCTGTAAGGCCCGCGATGCGATACTTTCTTCGCATATTTCCTCTGTGAGTAACCTCAACCCTCACGCCCCTCAGTGCTTTCCTGACCTGTGAAATCCATTCGAAAAAATATAAGAATGTCAACGGATGTAAGCCCAATCAAGAACGAAAGAACACATGGACGCTTGGCTGACCGACAAGAAATTTCAGCACCAACGTACTTTCTATTCTACTAAAACAGAAAGAGCCATACGTTCGAAAATTACAGAATGTTCACCTACCAGATCCAATATCAGAATTAGAAGCAGCCAAAGAATGGCTACAGACAATTACAGACAACTAAGGTAAAACAGATCAGCCACCACCAAACATGAAAAACGAAAACACAGAAAGAAAATCAAACCTTCACTCGATCAGCATCACTCCATTCTCTACCCGTAAGATCCCTATTAAGAATCTGGGTGACATAGTCTACCAAAGGGATAGGTTCAATAAACGCCGTCGATGACATATCTGAGTCCATCAGAATAAGACAATAAATGGAAGTGATTAGCAACTACTCACCTCCTTAATGGATATTCATAAAAAAAAATTAAGCAAAATACAGTATAAGAGAACACATTTCATAAATGGAAGAAACAGTTCACATAACCACTAAAGATCGTTTACCAATGTTCAGAGACAGCCCCATCTGAGTGGGGCGAATACTCTGATAGAAACCACGCCAACTCTCAAGTCCATCTCCCAAAGGTTGCGTTCTGCCCAACTCAGGGGAGAAGAAAGAGCGGCCAATAGAACAGTACCTAAGCAACAAACAGAATGAGCACAATAGACCGCATACAAAGCAATAATACAGCAAGAAAAATTAAGAACACATACTGTCTAGTTGGAAGTTCACGCAATACTATGTCCAAAACCTGCAACGCCTCTTGAGGGGCATCCGCCGTTCGACCCTGTAAGAACATACCCAGGTGCTGCAAGTCAGCCCTCGAAGCAAACTTGATCACAACCTTAAATTCCCGAGCTCGCCTGCACCGAAATGTCAGGAAACATAAACTCAACCGAAAACTATGTCAACAATACGACAGAAAAAGGAAATCGAGACAGCCATACTCTTCTTCAGTTAATGTGATCTTAAACTCCTTCGACGAGAATGGAAGAGGACCAGCCGTGTACAGACTCTTCCTTCCATCGTAGGCAGGAAGCAGACTTCCTAGCTCAGATTGTCGATAGAGATCGACCAACTGCTTGATAACTGCGCGGTTAACCGTCCTAGAAGTCACCTCAGGCGTAATCGTCACCTACTCCAAAAAGAAACGTAAAGCAAAAAGAGCAAAACAAAGACTCAAAGCCATAGAAAATAGAGCAACATAGGATATCTAGCTCGGTGGAAAAAAACATACATCGTAGTGATGCAAGTTTTTCTGGGGGAGCTTGGCAAAAAAGTGATTCGCCTTCACAATGCACTTGGCGCCAGCATTTCCCTTTCCGGGCCTAAGGGGAAACCTAATCGCCTTGCTGGATGCAGACTGCGTTCCTTGGCTTGGATTCGTCTGAATCGAAAGCTCTTGAATCTTATCAGCCACCTCAAATGGAGTGGGCTCGGGCACCTGAGATGATGAGCTGGCGACTGAACGAGCCTCCGACGAACCCTGGCCGGGAAGCTGCTGCCCTGTTCCTGCATGCAGCGGATAACTTGCTTGGTGCAGCTCGAGAGGAGCTCTTTGCCCTCCGTGACCACCACCAAAAGGTGCACCTCCACGGCTGCCACCGCGGGGCTGAGGCGTCGGCCCACGGCCACCACCGCCGCCTCGGCCGCCGCCGCCGGCTCCTCTGCCACCACCGCGTTGTTGTGGGCCCCAGCCTCTTGCAGCACCTTGGTATCCTCCACGTTGAGCCATTGGATAGCGTAGTTAAAATAAACTGAAAGACGAAAAAGGAAAATACAAGACCATTAATGCTTCGAAATCATCACAGATAACTCCTCCCACCTCAGACGAAACAATGCAAAAGGGATAAACACAAATGGCATGCCCATCTTCTCAAATCACACACACGCACACACACACGCATATAAGTTGATGAAAATAGACCATCACCAACAGAAAAATTGAAAAACAAAGGACAGATGACGCATCGATAGAACAGCGTCGAACCACATAAGGAACCAAATCTCAGGGTTAACGAGAGAGAGATAGAAACAAGGCAAATATGGTGCAGTTTTAGCAAGATCTGTACGCAGAAATAAGCATACAAATCACAAGCGTAAGCCTAGCTCAAGAAAGCAGCCCAGCAAACGCTTCTTCACCACACAAAAACCTTATTCGAAAACCCTCACCTTAAAACGCCTCAAGACAAACAAACGAATGAAACCCTAATCCTCTCGCGTGAGCACTGACGGTACGAGGAAGAAGGCCGTATATATAGAGGAAATTGTTACAGAAACGGAAATACGTGCGAGGATTTCTAATACTACAGACTCTTTAGTTTTCAAATTTGCATATTCCCCTCCCACCTAGGGGGTGCAAAAAGAAGTTTTAAAATAATCTAAGTCAAAATTTGGACTAAAATATAATTAATTAAAAGTTTTGGCCTCAATTAACTTTTATTGTGATGGATAAGTGCAATTTAATATAATAAGACATTATGTGTAATCACTGAAAGGATAGGGACTGCCATCAATTTCATATAGATATTAAATTTAATTGACTAACAACATCAATGGATTTTTCCTTAAAGTTTATATAGGCAAAAGTTAATTGAAATATCAAATTTGGCTTATAAATTAATGAATTTCCAATGGACTCATTGGAGAAGGATTTCGTAATTAAATTTACCGAAGGAAATTACATAGTCATGATTGTTGTATTAATTATTACTAAATACCATTAATTGAAGGAAATCATAAGGTCACAAATTTATCAGAGGAAATTACATCGTCATGATTGTGGTATTTATATGGATGTATTATTAAATGCACATCATTAATATTTGCATTAATGACTTAATATATCATTAATGACTAATAATAATTCCAATATTTCTCATTATTGAAATCTCATCATCAAGGATTTCAATGGAATATGTTTCCTCTACTGATTTATGGCATATGGGTTTCAAAAGATTAATGTGACCAATTAGACAATATGACTAAATTAATTGTGAATCTCAAAACAAATATTGATGTAACTATATCTTCAGAAAACGTTGTTTGTGATAGCGTTTCCCGAATAAGCATATTAAAAAATTATAAAGGGATTGGTGCCGAACTCATGTAAATTTATGTTTATAAAGATAAAAAAGTTTATATTTTAAAACGTCTAACGAAAACCCTATCCTAAATAATATGAAAATAAGAAAAAAAAAACACATTTCGCGCCAGCCAACCTCAACAGTCGAATGCTTTCAATCTTTCTTTTTAGAAAAGAAAAACGATATTTTAAAATTTCAACGGATACCCAAACACAAATAACTGAAAATAAATAACAGAAAATACCTCTATTTCGTTCCACCCTCGGTGGAACATCATGATCGTCCCAAGTCACCACCTCATCCACCTAGAAATAGATCCGAGCAAACACCTTGCACCGCCCTTGGCATCCTTAACAGCATAAAACAGAATAAAAGTTTAGGGAGGATGAAGAGGAGAGAGAGAGAGAGAGAGAGAGAGAGAGAGAGAGAGAGAGAGAGAGAGAGAGGGAGAGAGCCTACCACGAAAATGTCTATTAACCCGGATCTATAATACTCTTCACTTTCTTCAGTTTTTGACTTCAAGAATCTCGTCTTCTTCGTACTCCGATAAAGAGAGAAAAAAGAACTCCTACAAGAGGAGACAAAACTCCCAACAAAGGAGACTAGACAACAACGAAATCAAAAAGAGAAAAAGAGAAGAGAAAAACTAGAGGAGCTCCTCCCCCAACCTCCATTAATGGAGGAAGGGGGAGAAATAAGTTTTTTTTTTTAAGCTAGGGCTTTTAGAGAGGAGGAGAAAAGAAAGAAGAGAGAGAAGGAATACTTCACAATGAGCCGTGTATTGAAAAGATTGACCTATATATCCAAGCAACCAATTCTCAAACGTGTGCACGCATCTCAATCACTTTTAGGGATATGCCCTCCAAGTGTCATATAGAATATAGAGTATATTTGTAAATGTATAATCGGATTCTAAATGGATATTGGCATATTGTATTCAGTTTTTATGTAGTGGAATACAAATTTTATTTGGTTTTTAATTTATTTTTGGTCCAATGGGGCATAAAGGAGATATTATTTTCGAATAGCTTAGGCTTGATGGGTGATGTGATTGTGTCAATCATTCACTTGAAAAAATGAGAGATCGTGACATTGACTTAAATAAAAATAAAAATTTATTTAAAACTTAAATAACATTACCAACTGATTGAATTTCCATCACCAAAAACTTACTTTTAGTAAGAAATAAAAATATAAATTGTATTTTACGATGAAACTACCGCCGCTGGTTTTCCCTCGGAGTTTTCTGTGACAGAAATTCCGCCGAAATTATCGTCAGTGGGATTCCCGCGAAAATTCCTCTTTGGAATTTAATCTGATTTTGGTGAATCGAATATGGTCGTTATCAGCAATGTGTCAATCCCCGACTTATAACAAGACTAATCTTTCTCATATCCACGCATACATACATCAATAACCAATTAGGGTCATGCATCTCGACACCACGACACCTCAATAACGTTAATTAGATTAAAAAAAAAAAGTAAAATTTAAAAAAAAGGGATTTTTATATTATCTTTTTATATTTTATTATGGGGGAGCAATTTGGAGTAATTGCTCTCAAATTGAGTGGTAGGTATGAAAATCATTTACTATTTACCCTTAAGTTTGAATATATTCCAATTATATCATTTAAAATTATGTTTTGCATACTTAAAAATAATTTAAATTAAACTCAATACCCTTAAAAGTTACTTAAAATTCCATGTCGGGCATGCAGGAAAATACTAGTTCTATTTATTTTATGGAGGCGTTTTTTACTACCAAAAATAAATGCACAAAGTGAAATAGATCCATTTTATTACAAAGACCACATAGAGGCACACAAAGACAAATAGCTATACAGACTTAAAGAAAAGTAATCCCATCCAAAGTTACATAAAAAAGATCAGCATTTCCAATAACCCATTGGAAGATAATCTCACACACACTCCACTTGAAAAAAAAAGTTCATCAACAATATTCAATCATCAAAACATTTCTAAATTCATATTATAATTTAGTTCAAGAAAGTCGTCGCCATTTGGTCGTCCTCGGGCCCAATAAAGCCCGTGCTAGACTCGTAGCACCATCCATCGTCGTCCGTGATGAACTGCATCCACGAATCGTCTTTCTCGTGATAGAGACGATCTTCTTCTTCTTCGACGCCTCCACCCGCCGAGCTCGGGAAGTTATTGGAAATAGTTTCGACAACCTCGGCGGAGGACATTATTCCTCCTTGCGCAGCGTTGGTGCAATAATCGAGCGTTAAATCCGTCGAGTTATTGTTGCTCGACTGTCCGATTTGCTCTTCGGCCTCTGAGCACATTCCGTTTTTCTTGAACACGCGGCAAAGTGCGTACGATTCCTGCGACAATTTTTGTTTTCTAATTTTTGTTTTTTTTTTCAACGATAACGCATGTCGCATTCCACAGAAGATAAATTACCATAGATTAAACAATGCACAAGCTCAGTTAAGAATATCTCATAAGACAACTAAAGTAGGGTTTCCATGCATTGTCATAGGTCAATAATTGGGGCTGAGTAATGAGTAAAGACATTGAAAAATCTCATAAAAAGTGATCTTGAAAGAAAAAGCATCCAAGTATATATCTAGAGATATCTTTTTATTCTTTTCTCCCATCACATATGATATATACTCCTCTAACCTTATAAGTTTAGTGATAAAAAAGAGATTCACTTCTAATACTATACAAGAATCAGCTCATACATTGGGGGAAATGTTGTTAACTAAAATATGATAAAATATTCTTCAAGCTTTAGTCGGGTTTGGTGTGATTTCTAGCTTGCTATTGATAGGTTTGGGGGAATAAAGTGTAAAGAAGCCGACACCTTAGTCGAGAAAGAAAGTGATGAAGACTTAACAGAAATGAAATAAGCGAAAAAAGACATGATAGTGAAATAAAGAACCTTCGATACTATATATATCACAAACACATGATGTCATGACTATGATAAAAACATTATTGGATAGAGATTATATTCAGGAATCGTTCTTTTGTCTTCACTATTACAGCACAAGACAAAAAAAAAAGTGAAACTACTCACTCGACTCACTCAAGATATCTTCGCAGACCAGCATGTGCAAGAAAAGAATATAGCATCGGATCAATCAAGGGTTTTTTTGTTCTTTTTGTCTCCTTTATGTTAATTTATTATAATGTAGAGATCACCGAAGAATCTTAGTGTGTTCATCTCTCTCTCTCTCTCTCTCTCTCTCTCTCTCTCTCTCTCTCTCTCTCTCTCTCTCTCTCTGTGTGTGTGTGTGTATATATATATATATATGTGTGTGTGTGTGTGTGATAAAGAAAATCATGGTTAAAGTTGTATCATTTAAATGTGACAAAAGTAAGGACTTTGCCCATGCAAGCCATGCAGTTCACGCTCAACATGGGCTTATGCAATGAGAAAAAGTACTTTCAGATTCAATCAAGAACTTTGTAAATTATATGAAATAATAGTTGAAGTCCCCTAAACCTCATCGCACTGCGTTTCATCCATCCCATCAACAAGATTTAAAAGTGATGGCGACGAAATATTTGTATTTTTCGGTTAATCTTGGCAAGTATAAAGAAGACTATGATCTATCATTGAAAAGCATAAAGAGAAAAGGACAGCTAGATCAAAGGGAGTGGCAAAAAGAATTACTATGATATTCCCCCCCTAAAATTTCTCATGTCATCATTAACATATTATCACTAATGCATCCCACTAAGATCAAAGCTAGCCAAAAATCGATCTACATATATGCATAAATCTAAGCAAAAAAGGTGAAATAAAAAAAATCGGTAATTATACTCGCTACCTGAATCCCATGATCCTCGGAGGGATCACTGTCGTCGAGCCTATACTCATGCATGACCCAATCGGTTCGTATTCCCTGTGGGGCCCGCCCTCGATAGTAGACCAACGTCTTCTTCATCCCAATGGCCCGAGCCTGGCTAGTCACCCTCCTATCCTTCCCGGTCGACTTCCAATACCCAGCCCGAGTGGCTCGGTTCGTCCTGAACCCATTGGGGTACTTTCGGTCCCTCGGGCCAAAGAAGTACCACTCTGGGTCCCTACTCGGCAAAAAAGACTTCTCTGCAAGAAGCAAATAAAAGAGATCAATATTCTTACGGTGTTTTCAACCTTAAAACATATGTATCTGTCATGTGTTTGTTGGTAATAAAATCTCCCTTTAGCCCAAACAAAGAATCCCATGTGTGGTTTCACTATAGAACCCATTGGCAAATAGAGAGAGTCGCACACAATTAAGTTTATAAGCTGGTCAAAATTATTCTTATATTATCCGATGTGAGACTTGGGTTTGCTATGCTGCCCAGCAGTGCTCTTACGTCAAACCCTAATGACCGAAAACCATGTTTCTAAGAAGATTCATCAATATACGTACACGCATTACGTAGATACGAAGAAAATAAAGATTTATGGATTTTCATGACGAAGAACAACCTGCTAATTCCCAAGGCTCGCATTTGTAAAGATCGACTTCTGGGATAATGTCGAGCTCGATTTCTTGGCCATGGATCTTCCTCTTGAGGTAATAGTTGACCAATTCTTCGTCGGTGGGATGAAATCTGAAGCCCGGCGGTAATCCAACTGGGGCCATATATCTAATTAAATTATTTGATCAATAACTAAAATTCACTTTCACCGCCGGTGAGGCGCCGGCGATGGATGTGATATGATATTTTTCGATAGTAGTCACTCTTTTCTTTTGTAAGATGTGTGTTAGCCTATTGTGATGTTTTCCATGCGTTTATATAAGGCAACGAAAAGGGTTTTCTCCTTGACGGGGATGTGTGAGCCACTCTTCGCTTTAGTTTTTATTTATTTAATTGTCTATAATTTTTTGCTTTTGTAGATTCTTAGAAAACGTTTCTTGCAAGCCCCTTTTTCCCTTCATCTCATGATCATCGTTAAGTGTAAGTGTAACTAAATCTCTTTAATGACACGTGGTTATGTTCTTATATAGGATGTTAGTGTTTTTATTACGAGCTTAATGGCTTTTTCCTCGTGATGGAAGTGCTTAAAGCAAAGATATTTGTTGGATAAGATGGTCCATGTTGGGCGTATAGTGTGTGTTGAAGTAATGATGAAAACCTTTTCGCTCTACCACTTTATATGTTTGGGATTTTACATAAAAATACCCATTAATATAAAAAATTAGCAAGTCAGTACCCTTATCAGTATTTTTTTATATACAGGTACCTGTCAGAATAAATTTTTTGCACATTGGTACATCCCCACCGCAAGGTACATCATGTCACACTTTTAGGTACCATAGAGAAACGTATTGTGGTACATAATATATGTAGGAAATGGTACCATCATATAGTCAGCCACGAGGTACCATATGGATAATGGAACGTATATAGGTACCATATATGAGTACCATATAAATGCGTAATGTGGTACGCAATACACATTTAAAAGGTACGTCAAGAACGGGAAAATGGTACGCACAATCGAACGGATACTTATATTAAAAAATTTCTGACATGGGTACTGACTGGCAAATTTTTAATACAATTGGGTAGTTTTCTAAAGATTCTTATAGTTTTAATAAATATATTATTTATTGTTTGTTGGAAATAAATTATACAATATTTAGAATTCATATCCTTAGGTGGTTAATGGGCCTTAATCCATCGGATCATTAAATTTCTAAAGCCCAGATTGTGCGGCCCATTAGCTTTCGACCCATAAAAATGAGATCTTAATTACACTTGAATTTCAGAAAAAGCTCGACTAATTAATAGATAATTAATAGATAGCCGTCTTTCTCCGTTTTCTTGTCCGTCAAGAAAATCTCGATGTTTAAGATACTTCAAGTCCGCCGCATAATATAGCAGTCGCAAATTACACTTTTTTTTGGAAGATTTAAGGAAGAAGAAGCTATCTAACTCGTTGAGGTCTCCAATTGAAGAGCTCGTTTGATATCACCGCGGAGTTTAACGATGGTAATTTCTTTTTCTAATTCTTCCCACGCTTTTGGTGAACTTTAGGGTTTGAGTTTCTTTCGATGTTGATTGCTTAGGGGGTTTGTTGTTGTTAAGGTGGGAAGGCATCGAATTAAATCGAATTTTACTGTAATTAGGACTTCAATCATATGTTTGAGCCAAAGCAGAAAGCACGGATGAACTCTTTTTTCACTTTGCAGAACCCAGCTATTCCATATACTGTTATATGCTCTAGAGTCTAGACGATACTCTGTTTCATGAAAGCTGCTACGAAATACAAGTGTTTAGGATTTCATAATTGCGGTGATGTTACATAACCTAATGTTTGTCTTCTCACATTGTTTGTCCCCATTCAGACAACCCCATTAATCGTAGGCGCTGCTGTGGGCACAGCTGCGTTGAGCGCTCGTTATTTGATTACGGCTTGGGGATCGTTCATAGCTCGGCCCACGACTCGAAGGTTTTATCCCGGCGGCTTTGAGAAGGTGATGACGAGGCGTGAGGCTGCAAAGATTCTCGGAGTCAGGTTAATCCTTCTTTCCCCTCGTTCTCCGGTTATTTAGTGAAGATGAATATGATTACTGTTTTGTGTAATGAAGATGTGGTGGTTGCTCTAAATGTTCAGGGAATACGCCGAGTTGGAGAAGATCAAAGAGGCTCACAGGAGAGTAATGGTAGCTAACCATCCCGACGCTGGTGGCAGCCATTACCTCGCTTCGAAGATCAACGAAGCCAAGGATATAATGTTGAAGAAGAACAAGTCGGCGGACTCAGCGTTCTAACCGCGAGGCAAGCACATCGTTCGTACGTTTTTGTTGTTTTTGGATCCAATCTATGAATTGAATATGAGGAGAAGAGTAGCAATATGAGGAGAAGAGTAGCAATTGGTGGCCTTTTGTATCGTGATTGAGAATAGTTCAGTTCGATTGAGGGAGATAGAAACTTACAGAAGTTTTGGAGTTTGAAATTGCCGAAAATGTATTAATTGTGCTTTTTCTTACACGTTCAATTTTGTGGGATTCCCTTCCGTATGATCAGAGAAGACAGATGGGTGATGCACTTACAATTACAACATTGGACAAATTATTGTCGACAAATTATTCACGGCGATCAAGAATAACCTTAAAATGTCGATTCTTGTCATATTTCAATTACATCTTTCTATTTATCAAGGCTCGGGGCCTACCAGTATAACCTTCTTTACTTGTCTTATTTTAGTTATATTAGTATTCTTTCTTCTCCACTTAAATAAGGTAATTTAAATATAAATAAATAATAAAAATATTATAAAAAACTACCAGTACGAAAGTTGAGTAAACTGTTATAAAAATATTACTGTGATTAATATTTATATTATGATAATATAATAGAGAGAATATTTAGAGAGGGGAAGTATGAATAATTTCAATACTTGGTGTGTTTTTACAATACAACTCAATATGTCTATTTATAGGCAAATTTCTCAAATTACAATCACAAAATAAAATATTACTTTCTCATAAAATAATCACAACTAATTCATAATCTCATCTATCCCATTCTAATTTAACTACTCCATATACATCCAACTCCAACATTTCATAATACTCCCCCTTGGATGTATATTCAGGAATATGCCTCGTTAAAACCTTACTAGGAAAAACCCAGTGGGATAAAAACTTAGTGAAGGAAAAAGAGTACATAATCCTTTATTATGCTTTCATGTGTTGCCTCATTAAAAACCTTTACTGGAAAAACCACAACGAAGGGAAAAAGAGTGCAACGCGTATTTGCTCCCCCTGATGATATTATTTATTCAAATCTCGAAGTCTTCGAATGCCAATTGAATATATCATTTTTCTAAAAATTATTGGGGGAAGCGCTTTCGAAAACAAATCTGCAAGATTTTCGCTAGATCGCACTTGTTGTACATCAATATCGCCATTTTTCTCCAACTCGTGTGTAAAGAAAAATTTTGGAGAAATATGCTTTGTTCTATCACCTTTAATATATCCTTCCTTTAATTGTGCAATACATGCCGCATTATCTTCATATAATATCGTCGGAAGTAACTTTTAAGATAAAAGCCCACAAGTTTGTTGTACATGCATAATTATCGATCGCAACCAAATGCATTCTCGGCTAGCTTCATGAATTGCTAATATTTCAGCGTGATTAGATGAAGTAGCCGTTAAACGTTGTTTAACTGATCGCCATGAAATGGCAGTTCCTCCATACGTAAATAAATAACCAGTTTGCAATCGAGCATTATGTGGGTCAGATAAGAATCCAGCATCCGCATACCCAATTAAATTTGCTTTCATCTCATTAGAGTAGAACAATCCCATATTAGTTGTTCCTTGAAGGTATCGAAATATTCGTTTAACTCCGTTCCAATGTCTACGAGTCGGCGAAGAATTGTATCTTGCCAATAAATTTACAGCAAATGCTATACCAGGTCGCGTATGACTCGTAAGATACATTAGCGCTCCAATAGCACTAAGATATGGTACTTCAGGACCAAGTAGCTCTTATTCATTTTCACGTGGTATAAACATATCTTTATTCACGTCTAACGATCGGACAATCATCGGAGTATCCAATGGATGAGCTTTGTCCATGTAAAACCTTTTCAATACCTTTTTTTTGTATAAGTTTCTTGATGCACAAATATTCACTTCTTTAAATATTCAATTTGCAGTCCGAGACAAAATTTCGTTTTTCCAAGATCTTTCATTTCGAACTCTTTTTTCAAACAATCAACAGATTTTGATAACTCTCCAGGAGTTCCAATTATGTTGATATCATCAACGTAAACTGCTATAATGACAAACTCATTTTTAGATCTTTTCATGAATATACAAGGGTAAGTTTGATCATTTTTTATACCTTATTTCACTAAAAATTCCTTTAGGCGATTATACCACATACGCCCAGATTGCTTTAATCCATAAAGCGATTTTAATTGAGTACTCATTTCGTGGACCTGAATTTTCAGGTAATTTGAATCCCTCGGGAAGCTTCATATATATATATCACTGTCAAGCGATCCATATAAATAAGCAGTGACAACATCCATAAGATGCATATCGAGTCCTTCTCGTACTGCCAAACTAATTAGATAACGAAAAGTAGTTGCGTCCACCACAAGAGAATACGTCTCCTCATAATCAATACCAGGTCTTTGCAAAAAACCTTGTGCAACAAGTCGTGCTTTGTATCTCGTAATTTCACCGTTTTCATTTCTCTTTCTAACGAAAACCCATTTATAGCCAACTGGCTTTACATTTTCTGGTATGCGGACTACAGGTCCGAAAACTTTTCGTTTCTCAAGTGACTCTAATTCTGCCTCGATTGCATCTTTCCATTTTGGCCAATAATTTCTTTGTCTGCATTCTTGTATAGACCTTGGTTCATGATACTCATTCTCATTAATCTCATTCATTTCATCTAGCGCTACGTTAAATGAGAACAGATCGTCAACGTTGACTTCGTCTCGGTTTCATTTAATTCCATTCTGGTCATAGTTTATCGAGATCTCTTCATTATCATTATTTTCAAAATTTGCAGAATTTTCAGGTACCTGAGTTTTATTTGCATCAACATTTATGCCCGCCGACTCTTCTTTGTTTCTTTTCTCCCCCTAGTGTTGGAAAATTCGATTCATCAAGTTGACAATCGGCAAATCTAGCCGTAAATAAATCTCCCGTTAAAGGTTCTAAATATTTTATAATAGATGGAGATTCAAATCCGACATCTATTCCCAACCTCCTTTGAGGTCCCATCTTTGTGCGTTGTGGTGGCGCAATTGGAACATATACCGCACATCCAAATATTCGTAGATGGGAAATATCTGGTTCCTGATCATAAACCATTTGTAACGGGGAGATATCATGATAACTTGTTGGCGTAATGCGAATTAATGTCGCTGCATGTAATATAGCATGTCCCCAACATGACGAGGGAAGCTTCGACTTCATCAATAATGGCCTTGCAATTAATTGCAGGCGTTTAATCAACCATTCTGCAAGACCGTTTTGCGTATGAACATGTGGCACATGATGCTCAACATCAATACCGATAGACATGCAATAATCATTAAATGCCTTGGAAGTAAATTCACCAGCATTATCAAGGCGTATTTTCTTTGTCGAATCAACTAGGCAAGTAATCTCGCAAATGCTACGTTCCTTGTAGATAATAAACATACATGTGACCATATACTTGATGAGTCAATTAATACCATAAAATATTTAAATGGTCCACATGATGGGTGTATCGTCCCACAAATATCACCATGTATACGTTCCAAAAATACAATAGATTCATTCTTTACTTTCATTGGTGATGGCCGAATAATTAACTTCCCTTTAGAGCAAGCGACACAAGATAATTCATTAGATTGAAGAATCATCTGATTCTTTATCAAATGCCCACGTGAATTATCAATTATCTTTCGCATCATAATTGAACCGGGATGGCCCAACCCGTCATGCCAAATATTAAATATACTGTTATCGGCAAACTTCTGGTTTGTAACAGCATATGATTCAACTGTTCTTAGATATGTATAATATAATCCAGAGTCAAATGAAGGTAACATTTCCACGACTCTTTTTCATTCGAAATCACTTTTGTCATGTTCAAATATCCTACGTCTCCCTTTTCTGCTGTCTCAACATGATATCCGTTATTTCGAATCGCTTTAAAGCTCAATAAATTTCTTTGAGACTTAGGAGAATATAAGGCATTTTCAATTATCAGCCTTGTCTCTTTAGGCAGTAAAACGCTAGCTCTTCCGGAGCCTTCAATTATATTTGTACTATATGATATAGTAATAACGCTTTCTTCTGTCATATCAAGATGATCGAAATATTTCTTATTTCTTAAAATCGTATGAGTCGTTGCACAGTCTGCAAGACATAATTCTCCATTGCACATGCTCGTATCGATTGTATAAATATCCTTAATAAATATAAAATATTATATCATTAATGACTAAATAACACAAGAAAATTGCATGTATGAGTAGCAAGACATAAACATTAGTATATATAAAATATTTGCATACATAAAATTTCATCTCCAATGATAATTTCTTCCATAATATTCGAATAAAAGTTTGATAAATATTAGCTATGATACCGATTTTCTGATCCGCAATTTTGAGCAACGTCTTGTTTCGAAATTTCTTCACCTTGAATTATAATGATCTACAGGATCTTTTGGTGCGAATAATGATTCAATAGTCGCGACAATAATATTATTCTCGATAGCGGTCTTTTACTCAACATTTTATTCTCGTTTATTTATCACATTTTTCGCTTCGGGGAAAATCTTTTGAACATTCACAACGATAAACATATACAACCATTCGTATTATATGCGGATACATTCATAACATTTCATTCTCATTTATTTATTACTTTGTCCGCTTCGGGGGGGAATCTCTTTTTTTCACAACACATACACAACCATCCTTTCACTTATGGGAATGTCGTATATTCACTTCGGGATGTCGTAATCATTCAATCAAAATATCAACCACAATTGACCTTTTATTTTCACGTTTCAGATTTCAAGCCAACATATCACAATATCGAAAACAAATTCTAAGCTCGCCAAAATTCGACATTATACTATCATAAGATCAAAAATATGTTAACAATAAATCATATAATATAACTAATCAAAATTATAAGATCCAAAAGTATATGTAACAACAATAACATAAACAAACAAAATAAATCTTTTATTATTCGTTTGTTTAATGTAAGGTCCGATAAGGTAATAAATATATCGAAAATCCGTGTCTGTTGTCCAAAGTCCATGTTCAAGTCCGAAATCGTGTCCATAGTCCAAAATATATGTCGATTGTCGATAGTCCATAGTCCGTACAACAGGTAATTAATTTAAAGTGGTTTAATAATTTAATCAAATATTGTTTTAATTTTTGTTATTCTTAAAAAAAAACCCACACGCCACCAAGTGGATTCGAAATCTGGACCTCTCACCACAAATGACGATATTCCGCGATACCACTCGGCTAGAGGCATTTTGTTGTATATTTTACTTTTTTTTTTAAATATCTATGTAGTGTACGATTATGTAAATAAAATTACCGTACATAAAAATAAAATACCTCACTCGTGAAATAATCTTGACGGACGTTGATCGTTGCCGGAGACCGCTTGTGCTCACTCGTTAAATTATCTCGACGAAGGTTGATCGTTGCCGGAGAGCGCTCGTGCTGATAGCGTGTCATAAAAATATTACTGTGATTAATATTTATTTTATGATAATATAATTATAGAGAGAATATTTAGAGAGAGGAAGTATGAATAATTTCAATACTTGGTGTGTTTTTACAATACAACTCAAGGTGCCTATTTATAGGCAAATTTCTCAAATTACAACCACAAAATAAAATATTACATTCTCATAAAATAATCACAACTAATTCGTAATCTCATCTATCCCATTCTAATTTAACTACTCCATATACATCAACTCCAATATTTCAAATTACTCCAATATTTCATAATATAAACTATTTTTTCTTCACAATTATATTGCACACTCTGTGCAAAAGTTATTGTTTTATTCACTCTCCATTATGTCTTCTCTTCTTTAGTCTAGATTTCGTTTTTTATAGGAGTGATTGGTGAATCCTTGCCCATGGCCTCATAGCGTGAACATACCATGTTAGGTTATCACTTCAACTAAAAAATTAGCTTGTGAGTGTATCATATTTTAATTTTTATATTTTTTCTAAAAAATATTTGTATATATATGTATGTATGTATGCTTTTATTGGGCGATTATAGTTAGTTCAATGCAATTTTCACGACCACCTTATATATTATGTAGAGTGATTTCTTGAGATCATGCACACATCTTAAATTGTAGTAGTACAAAAGAAACCACCGCATTTATGTCTCACGAACAATAAGTCAACACTAAGCATGTGTTTGGATCGAAGGAAAACGGTGGGAAAAGGAAAAAGAAACTAGAAAAAAATTCTATGGTTTTTGCTTCAAACTTAACTCAAGTTTTCTCACAATTTGGTGAATAAAACGATATTCCATGGTTTTTGCTTCAAACTTAACTCAAGTTTTCTTTTCTTTTCTTTTCCTCGTCTGTTTCTCTCTAATCAAAACACAAAAGTGTTTTCCTTTTTTCATTTCTTTTCCTTTCCTCACTAAATTCCTTGACTAAACACAACCCCAATGAGATACATTTCCACACTTACATTGGAGAGGGTTCACTTGCACTCATAGGCTATAGAAACAACCTTTATTCTAGGCTAAAATCAGGGTTTTCTTCACCTTCTTGCACTCACCTTCATGACCCTCTAAAACCAACCTTTTTTTTATCTTATTAGCCGACAGAAGATAGAACTAATTATTCCAACGATCATATTACTCTCATAGCAGGCCATTATCCACCTACTACACAACACATCCTCTCAAGAAATTCATCAAAGCATTATCACCTTCAATAGCAGCCAACCTACGTTTCAGTCGCCTATTCTCATCTTCAAGCTCTAACTGCTTTCCCTTCCTCTCTCCAATCTCCCACTCGAGCCTCTCAATTCGCTCGTTTTGCTCTTCCAAAGAACGCTCCATTTCTTCGTTGATCATCTTCGTATGTCCAATCGATTCTCTAACCCTTTTGCTGGCCCTTTTACGGTTAAACCAGCTAGAGATCTGCTCAACGTCGAGGCCCGTGGACTTAACCAATTCCACCTTTTGTTCCTTTGTTAAGTGCTTGGACTCTTTGAACGCTGACTTTAGAGCATCGATTTGCTCTTTGTTGAACCTTTTTGCAGCCATATATGTATTATGTATATGTTATTAGTTGCTTCTCTTCTCTCTTTTTAGGGTTTTGTATGTACATATATATATATATAGAGAGAGAGCCACGACGCTCGAATAGGAACAAATAATTTCAGATACTTATTTGTACTTATTTGTCGAATTGAGTTACTTTAATTTGTTACAAATAAACAATTCATAGCCGTTTTCTTGTTCTTGGATCGCATATAGTTTCAGCCGGCGAAGGAATGAAAGAATCCTAAGACACTATACGTTACTACGTACTACATTTACCGATACTTTCGAGCTTTAGGGTTTAATATTTTACGTGATCGTTTTGACTTCGGTCGGAGAAGGAGGAAGTTCTTGGGAAAACGGTATTTGTACGGTGCGAAACTTATACTATGTGTCTCGTAGTATATATAGTTAATGATATAATGTTGCTTTTTCGAGACATAATCTCGTTGGATCCAACGTAAAGAGTACCATGACAGCTAGCTATAGGTGATATGTAATAATAATTAAAACTAACGTTAGGACAAAGGGTTAAGATAAATACAAAGCTGCGAGTCAGGGTTTTTAGCTGTCTCGAGCCAAGCACGTTGCAATCGAGAATATATAATATCAATGCTATTGTCTAATTTTATTTTTTGATGACTTATTGTGGGGTAAGCAGTTACATATATGTTGGGCGGAATGTCAAAAAATCACGAAAGGTCAGTCCCAAGTTTTTGTTGAGTGTTCTAAGCTGTCTGATAATGGAAGTTTAATTGTTTATATTAAGATAATATTGTCAGGGAGCAAAGTAGATGATGAGGTTGCTGCTTTAATGGGGGAACGGAAATGAATCCGTCTTCTCGGTGAGGACCAAGACGAACCCCAATCGCGGGAATGCCCGTCGACGAGCTCATCGAGAAGGCCCCATGGCTTTATCGGAGTTTTTCGTTTGCGTAGTTGGACTGTTTTGTTTTGTTGATTTTATGCAGTGGACTATTGTTTTTTAATATATATCAGTGGCGTTTTAAATATTCGGTACTATCAGTTTTATTTATTTTTATTTTTATTGACTAATTAATATAATTACCAAATACAATAAAATATAAGAATTAAGAAAAAGAAAAAATTGACCTTAGCGACTACAAATATAGTCTGTAAGCAGTCGGCATATATATTAGCGACTACACTATTGTAGTCGCTAAACTCCGACTAAATGCCGACTACGAAAATTTTGAAGAAATCATCACCGACGTTTAGAACCGACTTCAATAAACCGACTATAATCCTATATAAATATGTAGTGTGTGTGCGTATTGTCATATAAGAGGGTCTACCATGCATATTAGAAACAAAATAGTGTGATATAATAATAAAAGTGGTTGTTGAGTGGCATACTAAGTTGTCAAGCATAACACTAATTGAGTGCTCTTCGATAATAAAACATATATTGTTATAATTATCCTTGTCCCACTAAAATAAATCAACAAGTGGTATCAGAGCCACGCCGGATTCACGCCGGAGCCACGTCGTAAAGTTCGAGTGACAGCGGGAATATCGCGTGTTCATCTGTTGTCGCCGATAAAGAAAATAGAGTCGGAGGCATCGTGCACAATAAAATAAATAAATTGTGAAGCGCGTGAGGCTTGCTTAGTTACGAGGAGGTAATCCAAGTCACGATGGCGGACCTACAGTCGGTAGGTGGAATGGAGAAACTCAACAATCAAAATTACGCGACGTGGCAGACCTGCATGGAGTCATATCTTCAAGGGCAAAATATATGGGAGGTAGTCGGCGGAGACGAGGTCGCACAACTACAAGAAGCTGGAGTTTTACGGAAATAGAAAATTAAGGCGGGAAAGGCCATGTACGCACTCAAGACCACAATCAACAAAGAGTTGCTGGAACACATACGATGCAAGCACTCCAAAAGAAGTATGGGACACACTGGCGGCAGTATTTTCGAAGAAAAATGAATTCAAGCTGCAACTTTTCGAGAACGAGCTACTGTCAATCAGACAAGGGGAAATGTCGATACGCGAATATTTTAATAAGGTACGATCTCTTTGTCGTGAAATCTCTGAGTTGGACCCGACTGATAAAGTTTCAGACCCTAAAATAAGAAGAACTATTATTCACGGTCTAAGAGCCAGAATTTAGTGGAATTATAGCCGCCATACAAGGTTGGAAAGAGCAGCCTTCTTTGGTCAATCTTGAAAATATTTTAGCTGACCAAGAAGCGCTGACCAGACAAATGGCGGAGGTCTCATTAAAGAAAGATGATGAAGTTTTATTAAGTTATAAAACTAATGGGAGACCTCAGCAGCAAAACAGACGAAATAAGAAAGAGTTTGTTAAAAGGGAAGAAATAAGCTCTGAAACAAAGGGATTCCAACAAGGTCGTTATAACAAAAATCAGAAGCTCAAGGGAACTAAAAAAGGTCCATGCTATGTTTGTGGTAAACCAAATCACTTTGCTAGAGATTGCTGACATAGGAAAAAGACTGCTGAAGGTAATACAGTAATTTCCAACAGTCACGAGACTAAGAACAGCGAGGATGAGTGGGATGTAGAGGCATCTGCTGCGATAGCCGAAGATGTAAAGGAGGAATCATGCTTACTCGAAGAATTGGCATTGGCCGTCATCATCCTTGGAAAAGTAAACTACGAAGATGATTGGATCGTTGATTCGGGTTGCTCCAATCATATGACTGGAGACAAGGAGAAGCTGCAAAATACAACTGAGTACAAGGGAGGACAGATGGTGGTTACTGCAAATAATTCAAGGTTGCCAATAGCTCATATTGGCAAAACGATCATCACCCCAAGATTCAGTCCTGGTCAAGTACAGCTACACGATGTTTACCATGTCTCAGGTATGAAGAAAAATCTCTGTGTCGCAACTAACGACTTCGGGAAACTGGTACACCGATCATGGAGGGTAGAAAATTCGAGTCTATCTATGTAATGTCAGCTGAGTCTGCTTACGTGGATAAGACCCGAAAGAATGAAAGAGCTGAGTTGTGGCACGCAAGGCTGAGACATGTGAGTTATCACAAGCTTGAAGTGATGGTGAAGAAATCAATGTTGAAAGGTCTTCCTCAACTAGATATAAAGGATAACACAGTCTGCGCTGGTTGTCAATACGGAAAAGCACATCAACTGCCGTTTGCAGATTCGAGCTACAGAGTAAAGAAAACCTTTGGAGACAATCTTCGGGCCAGTCAAACAACATTCAGTCAGCGGTATGCGCTATATGGTAACATTCATTGACGACTTCTCAAGGTAAGTTTGGGTTTTTTTTTATAAAAGAAAAATCAGAGGTTATTTGAAATTTAAAGAATTGAAAGAAACTGTTGAAAGAGAAGTCGGAGATAAGGTCTGATGCCTTCGCACGGATAACAGGGGAGAATACACGGCAAAGGAATTCTCCCACTTACTGAAGGAGCACAAAATACATCATCAATTGACGTGTCCAAACACACCTCAACAGAATGGTGTTGCAGAGAGAAAAAATCGATGGCTGAAACTTATCGAAGTATGATACATGCGAAGAATGGATCACCAAGATTTTGGGCTGAATGTATGAAGACAGTAGCGCACGTAATAAATAGGCTACCACAAGCGAAGCTGGGATTCATATCACCAGTAGAGAAGTTGTGGAAAATCAAACCAACCGTTGGTCACTTCAGAGTTTTCGGATGCGTCTGTTATGTTTTCGTACCAAGTCATTTACGAACCAAATTTGACCGAAATGCGATCAAGTGTATATTTGTCGGGTACGACAACCAAAGAAAAGGGTGGAGATTTTGTGATCCAACTACCGGACGGTGTTATACATCTCGCCATGTAGTATTTGACGAAGCATCCTCCTGGTGGACACCACAAAATCGGAGCTACCCGATTCAAAAGAAACTGAGGAACAGTTCGACAAAATAGTGAAACTCTCAAAAGAACATCCAACATTGCAGGAGCCGGAAGAGGACGTAGAATCTCCAAGAACACCTTAAAGCCCCTGGCGAACGGGTGTGCACCAAAGAACTCCAGAAGTTTCAAGGCCAAGTCAACTTGAGGAGACCGAGCCAAGAGGGGAGGAACATGATGAAGTATCACCAAGTCCACCGCAACTACGAAGATCCTCCAGGCAAAGAAGGCCAAATCCCAGGCACGCCAATATAGCATTAGAAGAAGAAAATACAAAAGAGCCTGAAAATTTTGAGGAAGCTGTAAAACATACTGAATGGAGAAAAGCTATGAGCGAGGAAATTTTAGCTCTAAAACAAAATGAAATATGGGACTTAGTAATGATGGAGTTAAACCCAATCTTGTAATGGGTTTATAAAATTAAAAGGCGGCCTGATGGATCTATTGAAAGATATAAGGCTCGACTAGTAGCACGAGGATTTTCACGGCAGTATGGGCTGGACTACGATGAGATGTTTAGTCCAGTAGCAAAAATTACTACTGTTTGAGTACTAATCGCAGTAGCAGCTAGCAAGTCTTGGAGGTTGTGGCAAATGGACGTGAAGAACGCATTTTTGCATGGAGAGCTTGACAAATATACATGACCCAACCTGCAGGATTCGAAGATAAGAATAATCCAAGCTACGTGTGCAAATTAAAGAAGGCCTTATAGGGGTTAAAACAGGCACCTCAAGCATGGTATGATAAGATTGTTGAATTCTTAGTTCAATGCGAGTATTCAGTAGCACCAGCGGACTCGAGTCTCTTCGTCAAGGCAACATGAGAAAAACTAGCAATAATGCTAGTATATGTCGATGATATTATTATCACAGGAGACGACGAAGAACAGATTCATCAAACAAGGAGGAACTTATCAGTGAGATTCCAAATGAAAGAACTTGGAGAACTTAAACATTTTCTAGGGCTCGAGCTCAAAGAGACATGTGATGGATTATTACCAGTTAAAATATGAAAAGATCTGCTTAGAAAATTCGGCATGATTGGCTGCAAGCCAATATCAACCCCAATTGAAGCAAACGTGAAGTTATGTGCAGAAGACGGAAAAGACTTGGAGAACGCAACTATGTACATGCAGCTCGTCGGGAGTCTGATTTACTTAACGTTGACAAGACCAGATATCTCATATGCAATGGGGGGCGAGTCAACTTATGGAGAAGCCAAAGAAGCCACATCTTGAGCTAGTTCGTCGCATACTAAGGTACATAAAAGGATCGATAAACTATGGAATATTTTATGAATAAAGATGCCAAAGTTGTTGGCTATTGCGACGCGGACTATGCTGGATGTCGCGATACTAGAAGATCCACTATTGGGTACGTATTTAAGTTTGGATCAGCTGCAATATCATGGTGTAGCAAGAGACAGCCTACGGTATGTTTGTCAACCGCGGAAGCGGAGTATCGAGCAACAACGATGGCAGCTCAAGAAAGCACCTGGCTTATGCAGTTATTGAACGACTTACATCAGCCGACTAGTGATACGGTGCAGATATTTTGCAATAATCAATCCACTATGCGCATAGCAGAGAATCTCGTGTGCCATGCAAGAACAAAACATGTTGAAGTGCATTACCACTTCGTACGCGAAAAGGTGCTCAAAGGGGAGATTGAGCTGAAGCACATCGGTACGGAAGATCAAGTAGCCGACGTGTTGACAAAGGACTCACAATCTCAAAATTTGACGAATTCCGAACACGTCTAGGAATGGCTCAAGCATAAAATACAATACGAGATGATGTCGGTGCTGAAGGGGAGAATTGAAGAAATCATCAGCGACATTTAGAACCGACTTTAATAAACCGACTATAATCCTACATAAATATGTAGTGTGTGTATTGTCATATAAGACGGTCTACCATGCATAGTAGAAACAAAATAGTATATAATAATAAAAGTGGTTGTGAGTGACATACGTGAGTTGTCAAACATAACAATAATTGAGTGCTCTTCGATAATAAAACATATATTGTTATAATCATCCTTGTCCCACTAAAATAAATCAACAAAGTTTAGCGACAAGCCAAATGGCAACTACATCCTCTACTCGCAAATGTAGTCGCTAATGTCATTTAGCGACTAATACAAAGTTCAGCGAATAATAAATGCAGTCGCTAAAAGCCCTTTTTTGTAGTATTGTTTTAATAAGACGTGATATGTAATTTGAATCAAATTTAAGACCAATCAAATGTGTAATTAACCTCTTATTTATTACTGTTTCCAAAAAATGCTTACAAGGTAGGTGGCACTCTGTTTTTTAGGTTTTTCTTTTCTTCATTAGTTGGCTTCACATTGTTTTTTCTTACACTTTGAACAACCTTATTGTTCCATATAGTAAAAGTAAACATTGTTCCTTAGGTGAGTATATCATCGCACAAAGAAATGGTACTCTTTTTATGACAAAGAAATAATGGTAACACAAGTTGAATCATGAATGAATTTCATTCAAAACTGCGATTTGCTGCAGTACAGTATAAGAAGTCCCAAAAAAAAAAACAACGATATAATTCATATATATCTATCTCAATTAACGCCCATGCCCATTCTTTGTTTTCTCTGCTCATGTGCTTTTATACATTTCTTGGGCAGCCTTTCTCCTCGTAATAAGTCCTCCATCGCACCATGCACCGAGCATTACATCGGAAAGGGTTAAAAAAACCCGAAAGAAATCTTCACCCCTACTGATCTTCCTTAATAAAGAATCTCGATTTCTTTGAAGCTATTACCGTCCCTTCGAAGGTCGACGGTCAACATACCATTTTCGTAATCGTAGATAAACTCCTCGACCCTCTTGTCCACCTTGCAAGAGCTCGGCCTCGTGCTCGAATACGCTCCAAATATTCCCGAGCCTCTCGCCTTGATTGCAACTACCGATTCATCGAAGCGACAATCTTCCACTGCTCCGCCCGAGTTGTACATTTCGATGAGCCCGATGGGCGCGAAGCGAACGTCGTCCTTGAATACCTGTCGATGATTAGTGAGTCCATATTAGTGGCATTTTAAGGATATCTGACAATTGCAGGACCAGTAAGTTTCAAAATTGAAAAATAATTTATGGACGCTTAAATATTGAAACATTTACGAATTTAACATTAAAGCGGCTGTAAATTTCGAATAGAGTCATTTCGCTGCGGGGTTAATTCTGACGTTAATTGTACTCAAATTGCTTCATTATTATATCATCCATTATCTAATTGCTTCAAATTTGAGGATTATTTCCCTATAAAATACCAACCCCTAATATATCGGACAGAACATAATTGAGCCAAGCAAAAATGTCTTAAGTAATTTGATTCTTACGTTTATTGGGGCAACGGTAAATATCTCGCATTGCAAGGTGCTTAACGACACTTGGATCCCTTTGTTCTTGTGTGCCTTAGAAAGGGTTCCTATATCCACAGGAAAAAAAAAGTCAGCTATCTATATGATATGATACCTGAATTTCAGTGTAAAAAAAGTATGCTTATTAGCTAATTTATGAGATTTTATTACCTGAATTGAATGCATATACAGCACATTCTCCATCCCAAAATTCGTCTGTCATTTCCTGCGAAAACTCGACGTCATTAGGGCGTACGCGTCCCGAGATAGGCTTTCCCGAGCCCTTCGGGTTGGGTTCCTTCATCGGCCAGCTTCCCGCCCCTTGGCAGTTGAAAACACCGACTACGCCGTTTAACTTGTTCAGGTTCCATATCTTCAATAAACTGTTCGAAAATTTCGACGACGAGTTAGGAAAAAAATAATCGATACTTCACAACAAAAAAAAGCGTCTGTTAAATTTGAATCGCTGTACCTTTTACCGTCCATGACTGGGTCGGTGAACAGGCAATCTTTAGTTGGTCGGCCTGCGTGTCGAGCCCTTAGGATCGAACCGTCGGGCAAGACGAGCTTCTTCAGGATATTGAAATCGTGTTTTCCCGGTTTGTCACTATCGAACGAAAAATTACAAAAAAAATGATTTAGTTATGTGTTATCCCAATCACTCCGAGGTATTTTCCACTAAAGTTGCTGGCTATGAGTTTACGCCACACACTACGAGGATGAGACTGATACTAATGCTAAGTGTGAGGTGAAAATGTCCACCCATTGATTATCTTTAGCCCATTTTTTTTACCTTACGTAGACGGGGCATCCACCTATGGCTCTCGCCGCACCGTGGAACTCGGCCGTGCTATGATCGCTCTACATTCGAGAAAACAAATTTAATTTGTGTCTAGTTCCATCTCATTACGTGAATGTAAGAAAGACGCGGAGTGTTTCCTTACATGGAACATGTCCCAGTCTGGCACGACGACTTCCCCCAACAGAAGACTGTTGAACGAAACCGTCGCAATGTGAAGCGTCTGAAACGTCGGCTCGTTCGGCATGAAGTCCTCCGACGCCCTAGCCGTTGCGCTCCTCTTCGAACTATAAACCGAAAAATTAAGAACATCAATTTACGACAATTTCCGAAAATAACTAACTAACTAACTAGCAAACAAACTACCCACCTGAAGATCAGATCGGAATTGTGGCACATGCAGCAAATCAAGTTATTATCCCCGAAATTCTTCTCGACGGAATCGTCGAGCGCTTCGTAGTACTTCTTCGTGAGGGCGACCCTCCCTCCATTTCCCGAGCCCAGCGTCTCGATGAGGTTCTGAACGTCGACCTTTACGCCGTCCACGCCGCTATTCGCAAGATAGCTATGCATGTCGTCGTAGAAATCGTAGATTTTCTCTGGGTCGACGACTCCCACTCCGTACTTTTCCAAGCAATCCATCGCCACGTCCCTTATGTTCCCAATATTCCCGGGAGACAGCGTTGGATAGGCGAGCTTAGGGTTGTACTTTTTTAGGGTTTCGTTCGATGGGTGGACCCCGCCCCAGTATCCCGCCAGGGCGTGCCACATGTACACGTACTTCAAATCGTACGTCGATTTTATGTCGTGGATGAGCTCTTTGAGGCTCGAGCCGTCGGACGAGGACTTGAATTTTTCGTTCTCTTTTATGCCGGCCAATCTCGTCGCGAATCTATCATTAGCATGCGAACTAATTAACGAATTGATATCAGGGTGGTTTCGATTCGTTCGAAAAATGTTATGTTGCTTACTGAGTGCCTTCGATGAGCGGTTCGCCTTCCTTTTGAAACTCGTTTTCGACTTCTTGCCATCCGTCGTCTATGATGAGGAATTTCGGGGAAATTCCGCCTTCTTTGAAGCTGCATTGGGGCGCAAAAGTTGTTCGTAAGTAGTCATTGCAAGTGATTTTCTAACACAGGAGTACGAGATTTGATTTTCGTCGAACCTTTGAAGGCCGTCTTTGATGCCTTTGGGACTAACGTCCGTGTAAAAAGCGTCCCAAGTGCACCACCCGAACCAGTCTAAGTGAGCCGGAATCTGATTGATGAAAAAGCCGTCGAAGATTGAGTAAATTTTCTCCATCGTAACGAAAATTCTCTAAGTCGCTTTTTCTTACCTTTTTTTTCTCCTGGTGACTGAAGGTTCCCTTTAGCTTGGCCAATATCCTGTAATAAAAATCGGCATTTCGAAACCCGTTAAACCTACCACGCGATTCGGAAATAATACGACGAGTGAGCGAACACATTACTTGATCGAATCTCTTATGAGTTCGTAAGGATTGTCGCCCGAATTCACGAAAACGCCTCTCAATGCTTCAGAAGTCTCGACCTCCGAATCCCCTTCGCGCCAAGAAACAGAACAAAACAAAACCTCAACAAAACTGAAGACATAAAAAACACATCTATCAAGGCTGCGTTTGGTACGAGGTACATCAGTCGAAAGCGCAAAGCATCACTGTTCGATGCGCTAACTGATTTTTTCGCATGCCAAACACAGCCTTAAATTTCCCGAAAAAAAGAAACCAACCGCTTTCATAGCAGAACTGAAGCTCGTTGTTCGCCTTATTCCCCTGAAGGCTCGTCCTGAACGCCCCGTCGAGGACGGGCAGTACGAGGACGTAAATCTTATTCCCGTCCCCTTCTTCGTCCTCCTCCTCGTCGCCCGCCAAACGAAGCGCAGATTCCTCTCCGACTTCCAAAAGGAGGAACTGCGTCTCCATAGGAATTTCGCCGCCCGACGTTCCCACCCGAGGTATCATCTACCACACCTTGGCTATGAATAAGCACATAAACTTGCAGTTTCTGCATATATAATTGAAATTTCGCCGTCGTCACGACCTTGAGAAAAAAATCCCATGTTTCAAGGTTTCGTTCGGTCTGCGGAATTCGATGCGGAAAATAAAAGAAAGCTTGACGCGTCGCGCCATTGCGCTTTTCCTTATCTTTTCCACGTCAAAATCCGCGAACCGAACTGAGCCTGAAAGAAGGGGAAGAAAAGAAATAAAAGATCTTACTCGAGGATTCCGAGGTCGAAGACGTGTCGGGCTTTCGGTTCGTCCGAGCGGGCCCCGACGAAGGCCGAGCCCGAGCCCGTCGCCGAGGTTACGACGACATTTTCGGGGACTTTGGTTAGGACGGTTTTGCCCCTTACCATGAGAGAGCCGTCTTGAATAACTGGCGCCGCCGTGATTGTCATCTCTGATGATTTTTTTCCTTAATATTTTTTTTCTGAGGAAAGAAAGAAAGCTGAGAATTCAAGAAAAGAAAGGCAAAAAGAGACGACAAAGCTCACGCAACGTAGGCTTCGTACCTAACTGCTAATGTTGTAAGAAATAATCACAAAGAAGTGAGGAGCTAAGGTTTGCGAAACCTGAGTTTATATAGTGGGAGTTGGGTGAGAAAAATTCCAAATTGGACATCTAGTGGAAAACTATTGGACGACATTGGCAGATCAGATACGAATTAAATTATTTGTTTTTTCGTGCATTCCCGGTAAAGATTATCTAGTTTGTTGTTCAAATTTATTTTGGACTCTTTGATTATCGTATTTTGTGTAGATTTAAGACGATATACACAGTACATCGAATTATTCACGCTGAAAGTTGGAATCATTACGTAACTGACAATAAGGTTCGAGCTGTATTAAGATTGAATACGTTCATTGTATATACATGGAAAAAATTACTAGGCAGGGAAGGTAGGTGGAAACAAGGGGACCATCGTCTATGTAAGATTGACATGGAGATGAGTCATCATTTGCGGATATTAATATAAAAGGTGCATTATTATCTATGATTATATGAACAAGGACAACCTGACCACAGCTTAATTAACGCTATGTCATGCCCAAGTGGACCATGTTTGATTGCATACCAAACAAAAATATTTAAATATATATGATACACACACATATAAATATACCGACAAGGTGGAAGGCACTTGGTTTTGCATTATTTCAAGGTAAATGGCATGTTGATTGCGTAAATATACACATATTATATGTATTCTGTATAAGAGATCTCTATAGATGGTGGCGTAGCAATTTGATGGGCGATTAAAGTAATATATTTTGTGGAGTCTTAATTCAATAATCTTAATTTGACCAGCCACCGTAATGAAGTCTATTGACTATAAATCTGCTGGTAAGCGGTCATATATAACGTCTCATGCCTAAAGATAATTTACTGACATGATATTTATCTCCTTTAATTACAGTATATGATAATATATTGTACGACTCGTGAGTTGTGACATCCCATTTCCACCGACGTGCAAATTACACGGTTTGAACTTTGTGAAGTCAAATGGTGAATATTAATGATTTTATAATCTTCTTTAGTAAGAGTCGTGAATAAGAAAACGGGAGGTTTAGCAAGTGGGAGAGAAAATTATTATCCCTTTGAAGTTTGATGCATTGTTTTTTCATCGATTCAATCTATGTTGTAAGATTAGTACCTCAACCATACAAGATTTACCATATATATGTACATTGATTAGCCCGCCACAATAAGCAGTTATAGTGCACCATATGTGTGTGCAATAAAATAAAGTCAATTATTATTAAATAATTTTAATAAGTAATACACTAAAAATAGCATTTAGTAGTTATTATAAGGTTATGAAACGTGATGTAATAAGTTTTTTTTAATAGATTCGAAAAAAATTTGATTGGTCGATTGAATAAACCAATTTTGATGGTTTATCCCAACCTTCGCCCTTAATATAATAGAATAGACTTATCATTATTATTATTATTATTATTATTTTATTTCATACATATAAACTCAACTTGGTTGTAAATATGCGAGTCGGTTAATCAGATATGGCAGTGTGGCAGTTTGATTGTTCTATTAATTTAGTAAAAAAATGTTACCATAATTCATATAATAAAAATACGAACACGTAATTAGTTTTCTTTTGTCTCGGTTCATTGGGAACAAAGAGAGTTTGGGATCTTGATTCAATTCATCGCACCTTACAAAGTCAAAATTAGCATTTCAATTTCATTTATTAGGGGCCAATAAGTCAACGCAAAACGGCCAAAAGATCTCAGATAAATATACTTTTTCTTCACCTTCACTTTTCCTTCATCATTCATTCCGCAGAATACATCTTCCAAGAAAAAAACAGACGCAAAGGTAAATAAATCCATACATATTACATATATTAATCGTTCTTGAAATGAAATAAACAGATAATCTTTGATTTGCTTCTTCTCTCCGTCAACAAAAGAAGACGACCAAGATGCAGCGATCATCTAGCTATTACAGCTCCACAGGCGCCGCCGGCAGCAGAGACGATTTCAAGGTCAACTTTCCGGCGGAAGCGTTGACCGGCTGGAATTCCGACGAAGATCTGAAGCCCGATAATAACTTCGAAGACGATCTTCCCATCTATTCGAAGAAAAACGACGCCGTTTCATCGAAGATCTCAACACTGTTATCAGATGAGAATGCTATTCATCTGCTGCCGTTGGTGATTCTCCTTTGTTTCTTGATACTTTGGTCCTTTTCCAAGTATTGACTTTTTATGAAGGAAGAAATATTCAATCTCTTTCTTTTTTCTTTTATGCTTTAATCGAGGTATACAGTATACACAGATGTCCTGATTTGATTTTTCAGTTTGATATGTAACGCGCAATTTGATGTATGTAGAAGCATATTATTGACTTGATTCGTTTTCTATTCGAATATCTTAAATCTTTTTATGTCGGTTTTATGAAGTTTTGGGGTGGAATATTGTATTAAAAAAGATTCAATTGTTTTGCAAGAAATATTCAATGGTATTAGATTTTTTTTTTTAATTTTTTGCTTAAATTCTGGATTTTGTTTCCTTCTTAATTGTCTTTATGTTTGTTTATTCCATTTTTGTAAACGTGATAAACATATTTTCTAACTTAACAGGACCTATCATTAAGTTGAAAACCATATATTCAAGAAAAAAAAAAAAAAAAACGCCAGGCCTTGCAGAGACTCCTCGAGTCTCGGCCAACAGGTGGTGTGTGCTTGCTGAGCACGGCGCGGCAGGGCTGGCCTGGCGAAAGCTGCCGTGGCCGGACGGAGATCCCGGCCGCATGGGGTCGGCGCCACACTGGCGGCCGGCCGCGCGCGCGGGGCCAGCCCTGCCGCGCCGGGGGTCAACGGTCAACGCCCGTCAATGCTTTGACAATCCTCCCCCGGTTAAGCTGTCGACGCCCTCGTCGACTTCGGGACAAGTCGGCCGCCGTGTCGGCCGAACACTCGTAGGGGGCCAGCTTTGTCAGCTCCGTCAGGTCGTGGTTAACTCACAAGTGAACTACTAGACACACACAATACCACTCATACCCGAAAATGAGCCAAAGGAGGCCGGCGCCGCCGTGACCGGCGGCACTCCCTCTCGACAAGTGCGCACGCGGCCCGCCCTTCGCCAGAGCCTCGCCGGAGACTTCGCCGGAGCTCGCCGATGTCCCTCGCACTGGCCGGCGCTGCCCCGCGCCAGCCTGCCAGCGCGCGCGAGTGGCCGGCCACCGTTGACCCCCGGTCAACGGTCAACGCCCGTCAATGCCTTGACTTGGCCAATGGGCGGACTGTCGCGCCGCGCGGCCTGGCCAGTATCGCATTTCGTTAAAAAAAATAAAAATAAAAAAATTGGCGATCATTAGTCGGGCCATCACAGTTTATATGGTAAACGAATTTTGTTAATTTTCAAAAATTTGAACAATTTCGAGAGAAATCGAATGTTATAATGCGACACAAGCAAGATTAATTCTTTTATGCTACCACTAATGCCGTCGAAGATGACCTACCGTGCGAGTTGGCTAGCGAGCTTCTTCTCGCCTTTACTTCGCCGTGAATCTCGCTCGAAAACGGGGTGGGGGGTTGTTTGCCTTCTTGCCTAGGTCAAGAGGGTGATTTCCATTTTTCAGGGGTGAGATAGCATAAGGTGTAAAAATGGTGTGAGTGACGAAAAAATGCTCATGTAGGTAGTAAAAAATGGCAGAGTAACGGTGTGAATATGTGAAATTAGTTGCGTACCTTAGGAGTTTCTCGTTTTATTATATCATACCCGGTGTAGGCGGTTCCTGGCGGTTTTACCCACGCCCCGTGCTTTTCGGGCTTGGGTTTCCTTGTCCTCCCCGATCCCACGTCCTTCTGGATTATTCGGGCATCTGCGGTTTCTTCCCCATGTTCTACTAATGGTGGCGTGGTGGGATCATGGCGGTTTTGTGCCAGGGGATGTTGAAACATAATCATGATAATGGGTGATTTTCTTATGTTGTTGTTTTGCCTCTACTTCAGTTTTTTATTCTTCAGGTTTTATTTGGTCTGATGCTTCAGGAAACAACGCGGGCTCTGTTTTAAATAAGAAGCGTGACACACTTATAGAAGTGTGGCTACACTTACACTTATGAAGTAGCAAGCGTGTTTCTCACTTACAAAGTAGTTAGCGCATTTTTAATTGTTTAAGTAGTTTTCCCTCCATCACTGTTACGTTTAAGTGTAATTCATCTTTGTTCTTCTCTTTTTTTTCTTCTCTGCGTCAATTGCGTAAACAGTGTGTGTACATTAGCACTGTAACTTTGATCTCAAAAGAGTAGTGAGACTTGATTTTCGTGGATGTAGGATATTCAAATCCGAATCACGTTATATCGCTGTTAACACAACAAATAACACGCACACAAACAATATCGATTTGATTCAATATGGTATCAGGGAGCACTGATTTTGAGCTGCGCATTCTTTTTTCCAATCACATTTGATCTTTCGATTTTTGAGCTATGTCTGAGGTTGTGCCACCGAATTCGCCGCCCTTCCACCGCCCAATCAGCCAAATCAACCGATCATCACCAATCTGGGAACGAACGATCCCCTACTACTTAGGAACCAATGACAATTCTGGCCAATTACTGGTCCGCGAGCTCCTTAATGGAGACAATTACTCCACGTGGAGTCGTGCGATGATGATCGCCTTGATAGGGAGGAATAAAGAGGGCTTCATTAATGGTGATCTTGTTCCACCAATTGCTAACCCACAGAATCTTGAGACTACTAGGATTCAACAGGCCATATGGAAGCGCAACAATAACGTAGTTATTTTTCGGATAATTAATTCCGTCACCAAGGATATTTCGGCCAACATTCTCTACAATTCTAGTGCAAGGGAGGTGTGGCTGAACCGGGAAAAGAGGTTTGGGCAGAGCAACAGGCCAATAATTTACCAGCTGAGAAAGGATATGATGAACCTCACGCAAGGGTCATCAAACATTGCTACCTATTTCACCAAGTTGAAGTCCTTATGGGATGAGTTGGATAATTACAGGCCAAGAATTGCCTGCAATTGTCCGGGTATAGCAGAGGTGAAGACCTTCCATGATGAGGAATATGTCATGACCTTCCTAATGGGTTTAAATGACTCCTTTGCTCACACAAGAGGCCAGATTCTACTGATGGAACCTCTGCCAAGTATCAACAAGGTCTTTGCCCTGTTGGTGCACGAAGAGACAAAGGTCCATGCTCTGTGGCTATGCTAAGGGCAGTGAGGATCTTAACAACAGTATGGCTATGATGGCTGCAAAAGGGAACACAGCACATGCCAAGAAGGTATTCTAGCCACAGAAGAAGGATGGACTGAAGCCCATTCGCACCCACTGTAACAAGAAAGGCCACACCATATACACTTGCTACCAACTACATGGCTTTCCACCGGGTTACAAGCAGACCTTGAAGTATAAGGGAGCAAGGACCAACCTGTTCTCAGTGGATCAAATCAAGAAGCGAGGACAATCAACCAGTCAAGGGAGTTACAGCTTAGGATGCACTGTAGATAATCTGGTCCAAGTGCAAGTGACCCCACAACACCTGCTAAGCCTTCAGATGCTGATCAACCAGTCAGTGACCACGATGCCTCAAGAAGGTGCAGAATTGGCACAACCTGGTGAGAAAGTACCAAGTACTGTTTATTTTTTAAACAACCTAGGTCTATGCAGTCCAATCTTTGGATTTTTGACTCAGGAACCACTAGGCATGTTTGTGGGAATTATAATCTATTATATGAATTACATGAGGTAGAAGAGTCAAGTTTCATCTTGTCTGATAAGACAGTGATTAGAGTGAATAGGGCAGGAACTGTCTTTCTGAACCAATACGTTACTCTGACAGAAGTTTTATGGGTACCTGAGTTTCACTTTAACCTTGTGTCTGTCAGCTCTTTGGCTAAGCCTAACAAGTGCAGGTTTGTCTTTGAGGCTGACATGTTTGTGATACATGACTATTTCCAACAAATGATTGGCAATGGTAGTGAAATTGGAGGACTTTATATGCTTGAGGCCGAGTCCTGTCATGTGGCAGCTTGTAAGAGTAGTCATGCTTACTTGAATAAAGTGCCTTTAGATGTATGACATAGTAGACCACGACATCCTTCTACTAAAGTTCTAGATGTACTGAAATCTACTCTGAGACATGATAATAGTGTTACACATGACCTTTGTAAAATCTGCCCCATTGCTAAGCAAAGAAGGACACCTTTTCCTCGTGATAACAAACTGGCCTGCAAGCTTTTGATTTGATTCATTGTGATGTTTGGGGGCCCTTCCATGTGCCCTAACATAAAGGACATCAATACTTTGTTACAATTGTGGATGATCATACACGTTTCACTTGGCTTTTCATGATAAAGTATAAATCTGAAGTTGAGTCTGTGCTTATTTTTTTCTTGGCATTAGTTGATACACAATTCAAGAATAATGTTAAGACTGCTAGGACATAATGCCAAAGAGTTCAGTCTGGTTGAGCTCTTTAGGAAACATGGCATCATACACCATTTATCTTGTGTGCAAATCCCACAGTGTTACTAAGAAATAAAAGCCCATATCAGCTTCTCTACCACAAACTAGTTGATTACAGTTTGCTTAGAGTTCTTGGCTCACTCTGTTTTTGCTCCTCTTTAGCAGCAGGAGAAGAAAGTTTGATCAAAGGGGTCGAGACTGTGTCTTTTTAGGATATCCTAATGGCATAAAGGGGTATAAAGTTCTTGATTTAGAAACTAGGGAAGTTTTTATGCTAAGAGATGTACAATTTAAGGAATGTGATATAGCTTTTTAAGAGGCAAAGCCACCCTGATTTATGATCCTTTCTCCAGGCATGTTCTCCATGCATTGATGATTCTTGGCCTCATCATAGCCATCCTAATCTGCCTGAAACCTTAGAGCAAGTGGACAATGCTGAGACCTTCCCAATTCAGAATCCAGTCAGTAGCAACGAGCTGAGTGCTGAGGGTACCTGAATGACCAACCTAATTCAGGGAGGCCTAGAAGACAACTGAAGAAACCTTCCTATTTAAGAGACTATCATTGTAATGGTATTCTAGCAAAGAAAGTCTTCCATCTTATCTCACAGGTCATGTCCTATAAGAACCTCTCAGACCATTAACAAAACTACCTCTGTAAAATATCATTAGCCCATGAGCCTAGGAATTTTGCTCAAGGTTCTAAATTTGAGGAATGGATGGAAGCTATGACTGAAGAGTTTAGATCCTTAGAATTGAATAACACCTGGACTGTCATGCCTCTACCAGAAGGGAAGAAGTCTATAGGTTGTAGATGGATCTATAAAGTAAAACTTAACTCACTTGGTGAGGTAGAGAAGTATAAGGCACCTTTAGTAGCAAAAGGGCATGACCAAAGGGAAGGGGTATATTACATAGAAACCTTTGCCCCTGTGGCTAAACCCAACACCATTAAGATTCTCCTATCCTTAGCTGCCAAACTTGGAACAAGTAGATGTAAATAATGCTTTCCTAAATGGTGATTTACATGAGGAAGTATATATGGATTTGCCCCAAGGTGTCTATGGTAGGCAGCAAACTCATAGTTCAGGCAGATTGGTGTGCAGGCTGCAAAAATCCCTCAACAGCCTACAACAGGCATCTAGGCAATGGAATAGGAAGTTCTCTAAGTCAATTCAAGCCTTTGGTTTCCATCAAGCTCAGTCTGACCATACACTTTTTGTTAAAGGGACTGGTAATATCTTGGTAGTCTTACTAGTTTATGTGGATGATATAATATGTGGGGGTCCATCAATGGTGGTGGTGAAACATAATCATGATAATGGGTGATTTTCTTATGTAGCTGTTTTGCCTCTCCTTCAGTTTTTTATTCTTCAGGTTTTATTTGGTCTGCTGCTTCAGGAAACAACACGAGCTCTATTTTAAATAAGAAGCGTGACACACTAGAAGCGTGACTACACATATGAAGTAGCTTCTCACTTACAAAGTAGTTAGCGCGTCTTTTAATTGTTTAAGAGGTTTTCCCTCCATCACCGTTACGTTGCTGTAATTCATCTTTGTTCTTGTCTTTTTTTCTTCTCTGCGTCAATTGCGTAAACAGCGTGTGTACATTAGCATTGTAACTTTGATATCAAAAGAGTAGTGAGACTTGATTTCTGTGGATGTAGGATATTCAAATCCGAACCACGTTACATCGCTGTTAACACAACAAGTCACACGCCCATAAGCAATTTCAATTTGATTCAACAGGGGATCAGATTTCCCTAGGGAAGGTTGGCATCGGGCTACGCCCCCGAGGGGTTTGCGTTCCCTTTCTCCCGGGGATGATTTTGTAAGGCGCCTCAGGGACGCGTGATCTCGGGTAATCTACCCGAGGGTTTTTCTGAAGCCGTAAGGAGCATAGCTTCCGGGGATTTCCCTGGAGTTCCTGAGGTGTTCTGCCGCGGATCACCCCTTGATGGGCTCATGGCCTTTTCCGAGGGGTTGTTCCCATGGGCCCAAACCCTGGCTGAGGGCGGGGGTCGTTCTTTAGGCAAAATAGTTAAGTTAGTTGCGGCGGGTCGGTTATTATTGCCTTGTGGTCAGTGAAATCCGAGTAACAACCACAATATATCGACTCACTTTCTTGCATATGTCAACGACCTTTTAGTGATGAAATCCCATGAACTGAACAAACTACTAGCTTCAGCCACCATTAATACCTTCCACAAAGTACTCACTAACATTTAAATAAAAAAACTTAAAAATCTCACGGTACATATAAAATTATATATATATATATATATTTAAATTCCATCCCTATTTCGAAGCAGCCTTCGCCTTTCTCTTCTCAAGGAGGAAAAATCCAAACAAAGAAACGACAGAAAACACTGAGAAGCAAATCGACGCAATATCGAGGGAGGCGTGCCGGCCGGAGATTGCCTCGACGCCGAACAAATTGGGGCCCACGCCGTCGGAAGTCTGGCCGTAGCCGACGTACTCGCCGGCGGCGTCGAAGGCGTATGCGCGGACGAAGTACGTGGCCGTCGGCACGTCCCTCTGTACGGTCCAGGTGAAGCTCGACGCCTTAGAAGTAGAAGCGCCGCCGCCGTACGGCCGGGCGAAGATGGTCTTCTGACAAGTCTTGTCCTTCTTAAGTTCGTCCACCTTCTTCCTCCACGCGCGGTCCTTTTGGCTGATTTTAGCGTAGCATAGCTTGACTTTGACCGTCCTGTAGGCGACGTCTGCGCCGGCCGGCGCGTCGCCGGCGAGAGACCACGTCACCGTGACATTGTCGACGCCAGCTTTTAAAACTGAGAGAGAGACCCAAAAAAAACAAATTAACGAAAAATAAGGAAAAAATAAACACACTCCATATTTTATTACACCATTAATCAACATATAATATAATACCTTGTCCTTGCAAAGGAGAGGCTGAGACGAAGAGGGTTTTCTGCAGAGAAGAGAAAGTGGTGACGCCATGGCAAGTAGCTGAGAAGCTTGAAAGGAAGATCAAAGCAAAGAGAAAGAAGCTTTGACTAATAGCCATGGAGTTTTTTTGCTTCGTTGTTTTATTGATGAATGTAAGAATCTTGGATAGAATCTTAAATGTGAGATTGATGAAGATGCGTAAAGGTTGGGGGGATTCGATATATATTTATAAGGCTTTACTTTCACCTTAGGAATCCATAAAGGGTTGTGAAATTGAAAAAGTCAAAGCATACAAATACAAGTAGACAGAGACGACTAGTGACTAGTGAGCCCTTTTTTTTGTATTTATGAGATATTTAATTCGTGGGGATAGCCCAAAAGCATGTCCAGGAGGCAAGCGCATTGATTTTTATAGAGTTGACTTAGTACTTGGAAATTATATATTTATCTTTGTATAGTTTTCTTTGTGACGTGGGATTTTATTTCATACGATGTGACAACATTCAAGTTAAGAGAAGTATAGCTGATTTACAATTACAGTTTAAATCATTTTACCAACCTTAACCTTGCCCTCAATTCAAAAGCCACTTACTTGAGATGTAGCAGCTCGATTATATTCCGATCAAAATATCAAAGAAAAAAAGAAAAAGGAAATACTTTGATAAGTAATTATTTTGCTCAAAAGTCCAAGTTTGCAGGTCGCTGAGCTTGTTGAACCAAATATAATATCTTAGCCCAAACCCTAGTAATTTTATTATTTATTTTATATTTTAGTTGCCAAAATAACATGGGCTAGTGTGTTAATTTTTTTAACAAATTAATAATTTTTTTGTAACATTAAATTGAGTAAGACAAGTCCAATTTTTTTAGTGGGAAGCCAGAATATTAATTTAACTAAAAATGGACAATAAACTAAGGGTATAATAGTCTATAAAATTAAAATTGACATACCCTGACAGTTTTTTTTGTAAGAGACTGAGCGTAGAAACTAAAGATGAGGTTCACATTTGATTCGTATGGAACCTAGTCAGTGAATATCCTAGTTTGTAGATATTCACCATATTTAGTCAGAGTGTGAAATTCAGTAACAATATGCGAAGATTTCTTCCTATTGCGCACATAGTGGTAATTAATAAATAGCAAGAGATGACTATCAGGTACATAAGTAGGGTTTCGAAAGAAATCGAATGACAATGTTCAATTATCCTGTCGAATATATTCGATCGATATTCGAATTCGACTTCAAAGAGCATTCTTACGAACCTTTGACGGCGATTCATTAAAAGGGCTTAGAAAACGTTACATTTCTTCCGCTTAGTACACATTGTACATTGCCTTATTTACAAACTGCTCCCTCACATAGACAAAAGAAGTATCTTCCTTAATTTTCTTGTTCAAGATGAAAAGATAGTTGACAGAAGAAGCTCTTGCATGAATTTCGCTCGCTGCTTCTTTTCCCCGCAATCGTCATCTTTGGCTCTATTGATGCTGCAAGAAAAACGAAAAAAATGTTACATTTATTTCAAAGTGGGACACACATTAAACATAGGCTGTCATTTCTTGGACACAAGCAGCAGATTAGGATAAGGTCGAGTTAGATTTTTCTTCTTCTTTTTTTTTTTTTTTCTCACTGCTAACTCTCAATCATTTGAGCTTGAAGATTCTCGAGGATATATCAAAACAAATGATTTGCAATGAGATAAACATTGAAAAAGAAAAAGCTCACCTCTCTTCATCACCATCGCCATCATATTTCTCAGGAAGCCTCAAGGAAGCATCTTCTTTCTGACTTTTTTCAGACAAATCTTTCGAACGAATCGCGGCGGAGATGAAAGGGGACAGAATAGGATCTGGGCCGGGTTCGTTTTTCGATTTCCCGACCAAATTATTATTATTTGTATTATTATTATTACCGCCGCCAAGAAATGAGCTTAGCTCTCGAAAATCAGCAGCTGATATGTTGCTCCAAAACCCTGGCTTCTGAGGGCTTCTCCTCCTCTGCAGCACCACAATTTAAACAAATATAAAGAAAAAAAAATACAATTTTTTATTTTGATGATGATTCTTTCAGAAGACATTTATAGATAGATAGATTTAGATTACCTTAATTGAATGAGGATGCTGCAGTGTAAAATGATCAAGTGCTTCCTTTCCTAAATTAGCAGCACAAATAGGACAAACCTACAGCAGAAAAGAAGCACAAATCTCAGACACAAAATTCACAAGAAGAAGCAGAGAGAAGAGAGGCATTCATCATCAAAGACTTGATTTTCTTACAGCATTCTTGGGATCGAAGCAGTGTTCTTCTTGCATATGCATACAGAGAAGTGGAAGTTCAATCTCCAATAAACAGAAGGGACAGGGAAACCAAGATTTTACCTTGTCCCTTTCTTCGTCTTCCATGGTTATGTAATTTCCTAATTTTCAGTGAGACAATTAAACAAACACCTGCTGCTCGTGGATATTGTGCGATCAAAAGTACAAGAATACACAGATTATTACCAGGATTGTCGGCCCTAGCAGCAGATATGTGCTTCGATGAGTGAAAACCTGCAGCCCAGAAGCTAATGTCCATATTTCCAACCCACAAATTTCTTGAAAAAAGAACTGATAAAATTATATGCGATCTGTTTGATGAAAAATATAACAAGCAGGGAAAATATTTCCAGGCCAAGCTCAACGATTTCTTCTGCCAATTGGTTATGGTGTTCGTACTACAAAGACTTGATGAGCCGTGTTTTCTTCTTTCTTGAATCTATCATGTTTAGTTCGAGGGGATATCTTATTCAAACAGATATAAAATCAGCTAATGGAAAACTGCCACGTGTCATTTAGGACAATAAAAACTCTTGAACTTTAGTAGCATGGAGTTTTAGTACTCTTTTTTTTTGCTCTATTCACTAAAATATCACACGGTTTTATACAGGAAATAAATCAATCTTTTTCGAACTTTCAGTTTTACTTAATTACTTGTTATATAAATTGATTAATGGATTATATTGGGTTGTCTACACCAAGAAATAATCGCAATGTGTGCGCTTAAAATATAATTATATTGAAATTACTTTAAATTTTGAAATCATAATTTCTGGTGCTTAAGATGAAATATAATTTTTAAATATATAAAAAGAAACTTAGTTGTAGGGCATAAGCATAGTAAATAAAAAAATTAGGAGTGATATGCAAATTACTTAATTTAAATTACAAATGAGGGAGTAAATTGCAAATAACTTACACACCATATTGTGGCAGTTTATATCTATCCAAACAAATTATGTAATATACTGGCATTTATCTCACACTTCATACGTGTGCTTAAAAATATAATTATATTTATGTTACTTTAATTTTGATTAGTATAATCTGTATTATTTAATCGATGAAATATACTTTTAAATATATAAAATGAAAATGAATACTGGTTTAATTACAATAACTAAAAAAATTAGAGGTGAAATGATAAATTAATTAAATTATAAATAACGGGACTAAATTGTAAATAAAATGACAGACCAAATGACAGTTTTTATCCACCCTACCTTTATATAGTACTAGTATACCGGTGCGTGTCAGTTTTTTAAATATCTTTTATTTGAGAAAAAAATAGAACGTGATGTGGCATTGGTGAACGTGGTTTGAGTTGTTTTTTAATTAAAATTAATTCAGAAATTGACACACCAAATTGGTAAGTGACGGTTACTATAAGGGGAAGGGGCTTAATAAAATAGAAAGATAATAGATATAGTATAGATAAGCTCGATAAGCAAATAGATTTGTACAACCTTATTATGACCTAACTTTTAGATAAGAATATGAGCAGAGACACGTTGGACCAGCTATTAGTTTATTGTCAATTTGCAGCGACTAAGAATTTCTAGAATATGTTAAGTGGACCATAGTTTTTGGTGCAATAATATGCGTAGAGGAAAGGACGGAGCCAAAGTTCAATAGATAATGAAGCAAGTCACCTTTTTTGTGAGAAATAAATTAATAGTGATCATAGTAATATTAATTATTACAACAGTGGAGTAGATAATATCAATTGTTTCACATTCCCTTAAATAATATGAATTTCGTGGATTAAATATACCCATTTGGTTTCCGTAATATGAATTAGTGTTTTTAACAGATCATAGTGTGTGCACTAAAATAAAGTTGATTGGTAACGAGTCGTTTTGTTTCAATAATAATTTTAATATTTGTTAAAAAAAAGCAAACATCATAAATAAGAAATAGGGAGTTTTTATCAGTCTAAAACTAGATTATGGCGCAATTTTTTTTTTAATATTTTATTAATGTAAAATTGACATTTTCGATTGAGTTAATGACGATTTTTATGTGGATCTCTAGTACAATAATAATAATAATTTGTTTTGGTTTCTTTAATGTCCACCTGATATTAATAAATTGGCCCAGGTCTAATATAAATAAATTGACCTAGAGGACACAATACAAGTTTTTTTGAACACTCAAATGAGTGTGGTATATAATATATAAATGTTTCATAGTAATTGTAATTAATATTAACTAAAAATAGAGGTGTAAAATTGAGTATAAAAAATGTCATGAGTGAATGGTTTTTTTTTTAATTTAATCTTATTATTATTAATTACTCTTAATTGGCCGACCAAATTCCGACGGTTTATACCAGGCCTTGAGACGTAGACTATCTCCAACCCAAAAACTCATCTCAAACTCAAAATCATTCTCAAACTAAAAATGCAATAATTATTCTCCATCCGGCAAACCAATCTCAATTTCAAATGACATTAGTGTAATATTCTATTCTACTCGATTTTTTAATATTACACATGTTATTTATAACTTTACAAATTAGATCACACTATTATCTTAAATTCGATTGAAGAATAATTTTCACAAAATTAATTCTAAATTCAATATTTTCTTATTTAAAACACGTAAAAAGCTATTGATAACACAAGTCAGTCCTTTTATATATTTTTGTCTATTTTATTTTTTGTGTATAGTATTTTAAATAATTAAGACAGAAAAGGGTTTAAATTGTAAATTTTATAACATTAAACTCAAATTTGGGATATCTCATTCCCAAATGCATATATGCGTTAAAACGGGACATAAAGATGAAAAATTCATTTTGAGTTTGTTTTGTGTACGATTGAAAACTTTTAGTATAATAATGGATTTGAAAATCGATTAAAAATGCTCTTAGACCATACCGATAAACATATTCTCAAACTCAAACTCGAAGTCATTCTCAATCTAAAAATGCATTAATTATTCTCTAACCATTAAACTCATTTTCAATTCAAAATTCTGTTTTCGTTTCACTTTTCACACAAACTTTTACAACTTTGCAGTACTACCTGCATATGTTGTAATTTACAAAATTAAAATTTTAATTACATCTAAATAAATAAAAATAAATAAATAGTACGGTATAAAAAGATATTGCGAGTAAATTCTACATGTAAAACAACTAGCCAGTTAGTTTTTATATTTTTTATTGAACCTTTATTTTTTAGGCCTTTTTAATTAAATAATGCGAAAAAATAACATTTGATGAAATAGGGTCGTTTTTTTAATAATTAACAAAATAAGGTAGTTCGGGGTTAATACCCACGACGTCGCACCCATTAGGGGCGTTCAGTTGCTAGGGTTCAAAAGAATGGGACGTCGCACCCATTAGGCGCGACTCCCTCTTTAATTTGTTTTACATTTTTCATTTGAGTCGCCCCTAACATCCACTTTTTTTTCAAAACTTATTTTATATTTATTAATTATATAATCCACCAAAATAAAATCGTCGTTATTTCATCTGATTTACATAATAAAAATCAACAAACGCATCTATTTCATTAAATATTATCTTTTTCGCATTATTCAATTAAAAAAGCCTTTTTAGGAATTCTTTAATTATTAAAAACATATATGACTTTTATATGCATTTTTTAATTGTAAAACTCATTTTATGAGTTAAAATCCATATATACATTTTATTGACGAGATAGAAACTAATAAACATATTTTGGGTTTGATTTTTGAGTTCGGCTGGAAATAATTTAGCATAATTTTTAAGTTTTGCACCTCCATAGGAGAACGATCTTTAAAAAAAAACGTTTAGATATTATAGTGAATTTATGTTGGGTAAATAAATTCCAATTGAGGTTATAATCAAATGGCGCTCATTAGAATAAGAATACGTTGCTCAATCCTCGCCATAAATTACAAAAAAAAAAAAAAAAAAATCATATATGTGAACCTCATCACCATAGAAGAGATGGCTAAGCTAAGCATGGGGTTCATATTCATATCAAATCGAACGAGCCCAAGAAAAAACAACAATGGCTGATGCTCACAACAACACACCACCCAACTGACAAAAAAAAAAAGAATTAAAAAAACCCCATGAAGAAACATCACAAGCACGACGACGACCAAGAACAAACTGAGATTCTCAAAGCCGTGGCTCAAGCGTGGCACGGCCACCACCATTGCAGCAGAATCAGATCTAAGAATAACTCGAAAACAACAGAAGACGATGATAATACCTCGTATGAGTTCGATGCAAGGAGGCGATACTTCAAGGCCAAGCCCAGTCGATTCAAGCTCGAAGCGATGACGACGATGACGGTGAAGGTGAGAATCGATAAGGAAGAAGAAGAAGAAGATCATCAGATTTGGGATTTCGGAGAGTCTCTTTGGGATTCGTATGAAATTGTCGCTGTTTCCAGGAGATTAGAGACGGGATTGGGCGTGGAAAGCCCAGGGCTTGCAATTGATATTGAGATTGAGAAGAAGAAGAAGAACAGCGTTGAGAAGAGGGAGAGTAAGAATAGCTTGAGGAATTTGTTCAGCAAAACATCTTTCACAAGATTTGGAGAAGAAGATTAGTGTTCGCTGGGTTTCTTATTCTAATTGTGTAGATTCAATTTAATTCAATTTTCAGTATGTCAATTCAATTCAATTATTGCAGTAAAATTTACAAACACTACAGGGATTTTAAACCACGAAAACACAATTTAGAGTAACATCTTTTACAATTAGAAATGGAGGCTCCCATGACATCCAAAAATTTGCATGTCGAAACACTTCCAAAATTAACCAATTTTAAAACTGTGTTAGAAACTAATCATGTATAGAGCTGTCAAAACGGGCTTGGGTCCGCGGGCTCTGAAATTTTAAGCCCGCCTGGGCGGGCAAACCCGCGGCGGGTGCGAGATTTGGCGGGGCGGGCTAGCCCGCGGGTAGCCCGCCAGATAAGTTAAAAAATATATATTATTTATAATATAATATTGTAAATATAAAATAATTATTGGTACTAATTAACATATATTAATATTAAAAAAGTTTATTAAATTAAATATATTTTCGTTCATGTTTCTTATTTTTACTATTTTTATATTATTTTTTCTATTTTTTATTATTTTTTCCTTTTTTTAATAATTTTTTAATATTTTATTTTTATTTTAACCTGGCGGGCTTCCGCGCCCGCCGGCAGGGCGGTTATGCATTACTTAGACCCGCCAGATGGCGGGCTTTGGCGGTTACGGACCGGCCCGTTTTGACAGTTCTTGTCGCTAAATTAATTCAATTTAAAAAAAAATCAGTGTCCATAAATCTCCTCCAACTGTCGCGTAAAATTTTTCCTCAAAGAAGTAACTCCGATACCAACGTACAAATTTTATTCCCAAATTATTTGGCATGAGATATGGATCAAAATCTCGAGAAAGAATTTGATTTACATATGTCCTTATGTTAGCTTCAATTTTTCAGCGATCCACGTCCCAAAAGTGCCCACTCATAGACGAGAAGTAAATAAGCATAATTTATAAATAATCTCTTTTTATATCAAAAACCCAAACCGTGAAACAACCATATGCAAAAGTAGCAGAAGAAGCTGAGCACAGGACCAAGAAAGCCGAAAAACCACAATGTAATGATAGGGCAAGTTCGAACGTCTTGCGTTTATTTTAGCAGTAAATATAAGCAAAGCATATGCGAAAATAGGCGGCGTTTACTTGTCATCGTTTAGACCAGAAGCAATGAGGTCCATCACCACACGCTTTATGCTCCCGTCGTTCTTCTTCAGAAGCTCCTTGTTCATCTCAGCGTCATGGAAACCCTGCAATTAGGGCAAGAATCGAATACATCGATAACGTTAGTACATAGACAGAGCAAAAAAAAAAAAAATCAAATCGAAATCGAACCCCACCATTTCTTGCAGCTCCTCGAGAATTGGGTCCCACTCAGAGTGCCCGCAAAGCTCTTCCATCGCTCGGTCGAGGTCATACTCAGTCTTCCTCAGAACCTCCCTGTTAAGTTCGATGTTGTCGAATCCCATTTCCACGAGCTCCCATAGAAGCTTCTCCTCATCGTCAGCATTACCTGCTACAGCCTCGAAGATGGGTTTTTGAAGAGATGCATCATTCGTCGAAGAAGGCAAATAGGGGTCAGTTTGGACGATTGGATTATCAGTGGCAAGATTAGATGGCCCAGAATTGATTTGATTTTCGAGCTCAATGGTTGGCTGTGAAAGTGATGCCTCGGGCGTATAAGCAGATTCCAATGGATCATCAGTGGCCAGTGCGGTTTGGGGGAGTTTGATTTCTTGGTCATTTTCTTGAGAAACCATGGTTTCTATTGATTCAACTATTCCCACGTAACAATCGGGCTCAGTGTAGCCACCTTCAGGGAGCTTCTCAGCTTCAGCACTTGGACCGTTAGTGGTGACCGGTGGTAAGTTCAAGTTCAATGATTGAAAAGCATTATCGGGTCCTAATCCTTGAACAGATGCATCGACCTGTAAGAAATTTGTCGAAAAAGAACAGTTAATAGGTTAGGAGATTAGTAAGAATGATAAGGTACGGATTAACTAAGCAGAGGGCCACCCGAGAATTTGCAGACCTGAATGAGTACCCAAACACGTTGGCCAAACTTTTGGCCCGAGGGGGAAACTAATCTCCAGTACGATACATAGCGGCCTGGGAGCTCAGGTGCAGTGAAATCGACCGAAACATGAAGCTCATGATCTACAGGCAAACCGCCCGCGGGGACCTTTAATGGTGCGAAACACAACGTTGGAAATCATTCGAACGATGAGAAGGGTAAAGCTGACAAATCGGGAACTGAGAGGGGTAGAAAGTAGAATCATGGAGATTTGACAACGTACCGCAACTTCAACAGAAGCTTGGTTGCTCAACTTATCCCCTCCAATCCAAAGAAGGAAAGTCCCCTCAGGCCACACAGTTGTCCCGTTGTTCTTCATTTTCCATATCTTGGTAAAGGGAGTCAAAGGTGCCATCAGAGTGCCATCCATTATGTTCACGTCTGCAATGAAGCGGCTATCCAGCTTGGATCCAGATGATTTGGCCTTAAAATTCCTGCCCGACAGCTGCAAAACAACGTGAAATTTAAAAAATACTACATACCAAAAAACAGAAATATCTGCTGCTGAAGTGAGCAAGAAACATGCATGCGAAGGGAAGATTCTTACTGAATCAGACATCTGCTTAAACGGCGCAAGGTGTGGGTAAACTGCAGGGAGGTCCATTTTGACATAGTCACTTTCATTACCAATTTGCTCGAAGCAGAACGTACACAAGTCATAGTCCATTCTCCTGCAGAATAAGAAGCCGTTAGGAGATAAGGCGTAGAGAAATAACAGAAAAAGTAAAAGGATTAAAGAAGGTTAATGGCTTCAGGGTAGAAAGTCCTTACACTTTTGACTTGTACCTAGGACCAATTATAGGGTGGACACCACAGCCATCGCACCGAACACCACGGTGGAAATTAAGTCCAATGCCATCACCTTTGCCATAGCTTCTCTTGGGTTGATTCCCTGGGGATGGGAACTGTGACGAAGCCCATGCACTCCCAAGAGGTAACCCAGAAAATGGGCACTCAGACATGGGGTTAGAAGTAGACCCATTGAGATCGATAGGCTGATGGGACCAAAATGAGCCAGGATAACCGTATAATCCAAAAGGGGACACATATCCCCTCCTTCCACCACTGTGGCCCTCCTTCACAGGATTATTATAAGGCTTACCAATATTAGCACTCTCCATGTCAGGCCGAGTCTCATTTGGCGTATTAAGGTCAGATGGCAGAACGGTATATGAGCCAGCACGTTTCCTCACATGCATATGAGGCTTCTTGAATTTCTTCAGCTTTTCCTTCTTAGAGCCATATTTTCTGCAGTCGAGGAGAGATGGCGGAGCAGCAGTGGATTCAGGTGCCTTTGATGACGAAGTACCCTCAGTTTCAGTGACAATTTTCGCCTTGTCTTTTACCTTTGTTGCCTCGATTGGAACATTCGGCAAGTTCCCACCCTTTCCCACTGTTGAGCTGTCATTCTTCTCTGCAACTTGAGAGCCCAAAGGCTGTCGAGAGGATACGCCCAGTTTGGCAGGAGGAGCAACTCCCGACGTTGCAGGTGTACGGAAAGAATTCAGAACAACTTTCAGTTTTTCGTGTCTTTTGTCAATGATCGCATCGATCAGATTCTGAAGAGGCTTTTTCTTTGGAGATGATGGCGTGTGAGTGGGAGAAGTTGCATTTGAACCCTTATTGATCTGTGAATCTTCCTCAGATTTCACTTTCAGAGAGATCCTAATGGGATTCAATCTCTGTCTCACCACGTCGCGAAGATCATCATCATCAACAAGAGACACAACATCTCCATCCTCATCGATGTATGTCAGCATCAGCTCAGCATTATTAGCAAAACCGAAGAGGAGACTGATCTTCTTCCTCAGCCCATCCATACCGAGATCAATTCCACCATCAACGACCCTAGCATTGAATCGCCTGAGAACATCCCCATAACCGACCTGCAAAATTTTGCAAGCATAGCCACACAGATCATCGAGAATCAGTATTTTATAAATACAGTAGCTCCCAATGCAGAGACGGCAAAAAGGGGGAAAGAAGGACCATTATGGATGCAAAATCGAAACCCTAAAAATAAAAAACAAGCAGCAACAGAAGCCTTTTTACCAAACCCAAAATTCACAACAGCATATATAAACATCAAACCGCCGAATTGGGCAATAAATTAGAAACAAAAGCATATGAAGCCGAGAAAAAAAGGGTAACAACACATTACGTTACGTACCTTGAACACAACATTAGAAGAAGCGTCCATAGCTACAGACTGAAATTCACGTCCCTCGTAAGCCGCTGAGCACAAAAACCCTCTTTTAGGTTAAAGAAAAGCCAATTGAACCCAATAATCGAAACCGTACAGAAATAGAAAAGGAAAAGAACATGTCAATCAATTTTTAGCCAAGAAATCGCAACAGATTCTTAGTGTTCCATGATTAATGTTACTAATCACAAAAAATAAAGAAAAAGGAAGAACAATTCTACCGAAATCTTAGCAGAGATATATACACGATCCGCGCGTATCCGTAAGCCGCGTTAATCTCTCAGCAAAACTGAGTTTTTGATAGAACTCAAAGTGATATGATATGTACTAACTTATATACTATATTATATTTTCATAATATCGTGCGTTTTTGTTTCTTACTCAAAAAGAAACCTATTGGGCTAAGTATAACCGAAAAGTCAATTTGATCATTAATACGTTCACACCATTTTGATGTGTGTACGTGTACAAGTAAATTAAATAGATAGTTTGTTAATTTATTTTTTAATTCATGTATTTTAAGATATTACTACATTAAAATCTCTATAAACTAATAACATTTGGACCATGAACCTTTATTACTTTAAATAATATCGATAAATTAGTATTTTATTAATTAATAGAGAGATTCTTTAAATTCAACAAATTTAGAATGTATTAACGATGAATGAATTCAAATATGTTTCGTTAATTATATTCATGTACTCAAAACGATTTATAAGTGTGAATTTTTCGCAGTATAGTTCAACCAACTTTCAGAAGGGTGGGGATATTAAGCGACACAAAATGGCAACAACAACCCTTCACAATTTTTTTTTGTTGCAGCTAAAGAACTCGACATCGGAATTATTGACTGCATTTAAGAAAATTAGGGATGCCAATTAGATTAAAATTTAAGAAAATCTAGTAATAAATAGATTCTTACTTTAGCACATTACCATAATTTATAATTGTAATGAATTATTAATTTAGAGTTTTAATGGGACCTAATATTTATAAAGGGGTTCTTCGAAAAATTAATATATTATTATCTTATCGAATTTGATGATTTTTTTACAAAGACTCAAGTCGGGACTGGAAGATTTTATTATCTTAGAGAGTTCATTAATATATAGAGGTTTTACTGTATTTAATACCGGTAGAGATCAAACTGTAATTCCCATAATATAAGAAAGCTCATCTAGACACAAGATTTTAATCTTGAAAAACAAACAAAAGATTTCTAAGGATAATAAAATCTTTTAGAGTTTCATATTGTATTTATTAAAAAATATAAAAAACAATGTTAATCCTAAAATAAACCGACTCGTGAAACCTTATTTTCAATAATAGATCATTGTTGATCATAATAGATCAATACTAGAAGAAAATTAATATTAGAAAATAGCATGGTCGCTAGATTTTCAACAGTTTTTATTTAGAATATTTAGTTATTGTCGCTAGATTTTCAACAGTTCTCATTTAGCATATTTAGTTATTGTTGGATATTTCGTTGTTACTTGTCCATCTCCAATGTGTACTCTATTTTTTAAATGAGAATATGTCTTTACTCCAATGAAACTCGATATTTAGCACTATATAGTATCGAAAACAATGATAACTTATACTCATTTTTAGTAAACACTATTTTCAGCTTGTGTTTTAACTTTATTTTCATTTATAATACTTATTTTAATTATTTTGAATAATTTTATTACAGTATCAGCTCCGAAACGTCCATTGTCATTCCTATTTCTTGTCAGTGGGAGATTCGGCATCCAAGCTACCTTTGTTTTTTAACAATATAACATTAGAATAACAATACTAATAATATTATAACTATACGATATAAAGAAAATGAGGTTATATCCATCTATCAATTATAGAATTATTTGATACTTGTTTCTTTTTTTTTTTTGTTTAAGACATATTGTGAAGATAGATTTTAATACAGTGGAAGGAGTTGGAACGAAGTTGTTAATAATAAATTACTTAAAGAAATAGGTAAAAGAAATATCCATCCAAGATGTAATAGTTGGTCAATTACCTTAGAGAAACTGATTTTTAATTGATTGGCTATCAACTTCCCCTTGATCTGCCAATTCACAAAAACATAATAATAAAATTTAAAAATCAGACCGTTAACTACTCTTTAGTTAATTACTCCCCCCGATTCTAAATAGATGTCGTTTAAAGATTTTTCATAGATATTAAGAAATAGAATGGAATGTCCCATTTACCCTTAATGAATTGTTTCCTTCTACTTAATTAGTGGAATGGCTCATCATATATGAATATTGAAAATCACATACAAATGGTAAATTGGAATATGGTAAATATTTGTATTGAAATCCGTAAACGACTTCTAATTATAAACAAAATTAGAGATGTAAAACGACCTCTAATTAGAATCAGAAAGAGTACTACTTTTGGTTAATGGAATTCTATACCTTTAATTTTATAATTTAAATTAACTATTTTAAGTTAAAATAATTTAGCATTATGTATTGAAATTAAAATATATATTTTATATATAGTTAAATATACCTTTAAAGCTCCGCCCCTCTACTTTTAGCCTTTGGTTATTTCACAAAAGACCCTAGAGAATTCATGCGCTGTCCAAAAAATCTCCAAGCAAATTGATTTTGGCCATTTTTAATTTCATCCATTTCTTCAACTCAATTACATTAAAACTAACGCAATTGGGCTGATTAAAGAAAAACAGTTTCGGCCAAATCTGACTACCAAATATGCCTATTTTTAATACATCCCTACATTTTAAATACCTACCAATTGAGTGCATAAACTTTTAATCTTTAACAATACAACTGCTCGTCAGATTCATCACTAAATAGTCGCGCGAAGACCATGATCAAGCCCCTTGTTGATTCAAACAAAGATGGATCATAAAAGCCAAAACGTTCGCCAGCAATTAGGGATGGCAATGGACCGGGCCTAGACCTGGACCCGCTTGGACCCGACCCTAATGGGCCGGGTATTTTCATAATAAGTGGGTTATGGGTCGGGTAATGGAATTTAATTCCTCTACCCGGCCGGGTCTAGGTCGGGTCGCGGGTTTAATGGGACCCGACCCGAGACCCGACCCGGGACCCGACTTGGATATATTAGTAATTAAACTTTTATATATAATAGATACATCTAATTAGGGTTTGACACTTGAGTATTTTGGTTCGTTGCTACAGTTCTACCTTCACGAGCTTCACGAGTGTGGCCGCATCCCACACCACCGGCGACCACCTAAGTTACCACCGGCGACCACCTAAGCCACCACCTGCGACCACCACGTGGGACCAGCCACCACCTGCGACGACCACCGCCAGCGAACATCACCTGCGACCAGCGACGAGACACCACCTGCGACCAGCGAACATCACCTACGACGAGACACCACCTGCGACCACCACCTGCAACCAGCAACGACCACCACCACCTGCGACCACCACCTGCGACCACCACCTGCGACCACCTCACACCATATCTTGCGACTGGACAAGTAAGCGAATTGGATTTTAATTGTTTGGGCATTTGATAATTGTCTGGGCATTTGTAAATTTTGTAGATCTATGTTAATTGTAAGCGATTTGGTATGTTAATTGTAAGCGATTTGGTAGATCTACAGTGTTGCTTTGTCTCTTTAATTTTTAATTTTCTCGGCATTTGTTAATTTTATAGATCTGTTTTTCTTGATGGGTTTGTTCGTACAAAATAAAATATGTTATTTTCTTTTATAGATGGAAGCCGAAGGAGGAGATAATTCTCGATCTCAACCGTCCGTTAATCTACCGGACAGTAATCAGACCTTGAAAGCAATTCAGAGACGAATAATTCGGAAAATAATAAAGATAATATCAGTGGCAAGAGAAAGCGCACATCATCGGCATGGGAACACTTTGTAGAATCAAAGTTAAGGATATGTGGTGGGCGGTGCAAATATTGCAAATCCCGTCTCAAAGCTCCAAGTGACTATGGAACGAATAATTTACTTAAGCACTACGATAGAACATGCAAAAAGCGACCGAGGAAGATGGACATTGGTCAATGTCTGATGACCGCAAATAACAAGTTAAGTGGAGCTCAAGAACTCTCAACGCATATTTTCAGTCAGGAAAAGTCGAGACGTGAGCTAGCTATGGTTATTTTGCATGATTATCCACTAAGTATGGTAGAGCATCTTGGGTTTCGAAGATTTGCCGCAAGCCTCCAACCATGTTTTAAGAATATAACTAGGAACACGCTCAAAATGGACATCCTAAAGATTTATGGAGAAGAGAGGACCAAGTGTTACCAAACATTGGAAAAGCTTAAATGTCGTGTTGCTAGTACAACTGACATGTGGACATCAAGCAACAAGAAAAGAGGCTTTATGGCAATCACTGCTCATTACATTGATGTCTCGTGGACACTACGGAGTTGCATTTTGAGGTATTTCATTGATTTTCTTAAGTTCGATTTATTTGCTAAACGGAATATTCTAATTATCTAATAAATGTGTAGGTTTTTGTACGTTCCCGCTCCACACACAGCTCATGAGCTCTCGGAGCAACTTGTTAAGGCGTTAATGGATTGGAATATTGACCGAAAAGTATCTACTATTACTGTAGATAATTGTTCGACCAATGACGCCATGCTTCAACTCCTTCAAGACAAGCTCCCAAGAAACGACTTACCACTGCATGGGAAGGTACTTCATATGCGTTGTTGCGCTCATATTTTGAATTTGATTGTGAAAGATGGCCTAGAGTTGATTAATGGAGCAATTGAGAGAATACGTGATAGTGTTGTCTTTTGGACTGCTTCGCCTGGTAGAGTTGAATGTTTTGAAGAAGTGGCTCGTCAGTTGGACGTTAATTGTTCGAAGGAGTTAACTCTGGATTGTCCCACTCGTTGGAATTCGACGTATTTGATCTTGGAGGTTTCTATATCATATAGAGACGTGTTCTCACGAGCTCAATATCGAGAGAAGAAATACAAGAATGTACCGACGAAATTACGAATCTTTTACCAAGTGACTGAGATGTTTTCAGGTGCGCTCTATCCCACATCTAATGTTTATTTTCCAAATATAGAATGAAATTGGATGAGTGGATAAAGAGTCCAAGTGTGATGATTCGTGATATGGCCGAAAAGATGTTGAAATATGAGAAGTATTGGGATTCTTGCCATGTGATGATGGGTGTAGCCGCTGTGTTGGATCCACGATATAAATTGAAGTTGGTTAAGTTTTATTACCCATCGATTTATGGTGTAAGAGCAAGATTGAAAATAGATGAGATTCGCCAAAATTGCTATGATTTGTTGATTGATTACCAATCTAATTCGAAAGGAAGTGGCTCAAGTAGTGGAGGTGCATCGTCTTCTAGTGTTTATAGTTTCAATGCATTTGAGAGTGATACTCTGAAATTATATGACCAATATGTTGCGAGCTCAAGCAATGAAGTTAGACAATCATTGACATCGGAAATGGATATGTATTTAGAAGAAAGTGTTTTGCCAAGAACGGAAAACTTTGATGTGTTGAGTTGGTGGAAGACTAATGGGGTCAAGTATCCTATTCTACAAAATATGGCGAGGGACATATTAGCAATTCCAGTATCAACCGTTACTTCTGAATCTGCATTTAGTATTAGTGGCAGATTGCTTAGCCCTCATCGTAGTAGACTCCAGCCGGACACATTGGAAGCATTGATGTGCACTCGTCGTTGGTTGTTGCACGAGGTGAATGGTAAGTGAATGATATTTTATTTTTACTATAATTTTGAGACAATAATTTATCAAATTAATATATCTAATATTTGTTTTTTTCAGGCATTTCTCATAAAGATGCTAATTTGAAGTGCCACGTTGTATTGGATGAAGTGATATTGAAGAAGAAAGTGCTAGTGAGACTACGGTCTAGTTGTACTTCGTTTGGTTGATATTAATCGTTGCTATTTTGAAGACCTTGAATTATCTATTTTGTCAATGTTTTGAGTTTGATGTTGATGATGAATGGTTTTGTCAATTACTTGTTTTTTGTTATCTATTTGAAGTGGGCAAAAAAATTGTTTGAAAGGTCTATTTAGGCGGGTCTGGCGGGTAAGGCGGGTCTTACCCGGTTATTTCGGGTCTCGGGCCGGGGCGGGTCTGAGCCGGGTCGGGTCTAACTAAAAATAAATGGGCCGGGTCTCGGGTCCTGCCAGACCCGACCCATTGCCATCCCTACCAGCAATGTGCTCTTACCAATGATGACAAAAAATGAAGTAGCAAAATGATGTGTGTTACATCATCTAATACTGTTGTAGAGAAATCTATTGCTGCAATAAGAAGAAAAAAAATATTGATGGCCCTCCTGGGAACCATTGCTAGCTATTGAAGGATATGGATGACAGAGAACTTGCAAACGAGAAAGATGCTTAGGAAGAATGTAAGTCATTTCTTTACTCTATCATGGCTTTCGTTTGTTTTTTTTTATTTTCTTCTTCGTTCGTTGTTATCTTGTTTTTATCAGCAACGGGACATAAAGTTGTAGCTTGAGGGGCCGAAAAATGTTTAAACAAAATAATATGAAAGATTAGATTCGTGGTAAAATCGCGAAGATATTTTATATACGTTTTACATACATGAGAATAAATTGCAAATTGTAATAAATGAAGGAACAATAACTATAGCTTGGAGATCAAAGTATACACTGGAATTATAAGAAACGTCTAGTTTTTCGTATATCGTTAAAATGTGTATATACATTTTTAGCATATTTATTACATATTGTTATCAGTGACAAAATGATATATTGTAATTTAGGAATCGAAGAATAAATTTAAAATGGTGATTGATGCTGGTTATGTGGATCCTGCCGCATTTTCACGAGGAATTCGTGAGACTCGTGAAAGAAGGAAACATGAACAACATGTCCAGTGTGTTCGAAAGAATCCATATTTTCACCTCCCGAGACTCATCCTACATCCCAATATGCCTAATTTTAACACATCCCTACATTTTAAAATATATAGCAATTCAGTACAAAAACTTCTAATTTAAAAAAAGAACTACAACGCATGCCAAGTACAACAGTATTTCACATTTTCATCTATAAATAGTCGCGAAACCATGATCAGCTCCTTCTTGATTCGAACGTAGATGGATCATGTTCACCAGCAACGTGCTCTTACTAATGACGACAGAAAAAAGAGAAATAAAGTAGCAAAATGCGTGGCGCACCTATTACTGCATATAAGAAGAAAAAAAAGGTTGATGGCCCTCCTGGGAATCGTTTCTAGCTACTGAGGCATATGGGATGGAGAACTTGCAAACGAAGAAGATGATTAGGAAAGAAAGCAAGTCATTTTCTTTATCTACGATATCATGGAGTTCACTTGTTTTCTTGATTTTCTTCTCCATTTTCCTACTTTGTTGGTTTTCTCAGCGACGGATCCAAAAGTTGTAATTTTGGGTTCGGAAAATGTTTAAACAAATTAATACGAAAGATTAGGTCTGTGGGAAAATCATGAAGATATCTTATATACGTTAAATAACATGTTTATTACATACCTGAGAATAAAGTGCATATTATAATTAATGAAGGAACAATAAATTGTAGATTCGAGATCAAAGTATACATTGAAACCATAAGAAACGTCTAGTTCTTCGTATAATCATTAACATATTTTTATACATTTTTAGCATATTTATTACACATTGTATTAATGACAAAATGATACTATTGTAACTTAGAAATCGAAGAATAAATTTAAAAACAATAGTAAGAACGTCTACTCTGTGGTAAAATCGTAAAAATGTCTTATATGTGTTTTGCATAATGTTTATTTTCAAAGATGAAATTAATTCCATAAACTTCAGCGATAAATAAAACGTTTAAACAAATGACATCAATCACACGGTTCGTTCGTATTTCGCACAAGCTAATAGGCTTAGCGATGTAAAAATATCCCATCGAATGGCAAAAGTGCGTTTAATAAGTAGTGATCAAGAGCTTTTATGTGGCGGTGGTGGTGGTGGTTATTGTTGAGATTATAAAAAAGTGGGTGTTGTCCCACATCGGATAATTCAATCTCTTCGATCCAGTATATGTATAAGAGGCTTTATCCTCCTATCACCAATTGGTTTTAGGAAGGACCCATCGATTTCTAATATGGTATCAGAGCGAGCTTTCGCTCACTGTCACCCAATTCATATGTCCACATGTTAGGCCAGTAATGCCACACGTGAGGGGCGTGTTGAGATTATAAAAAAGTGGGCCTTGTCCCACATTGGATAATTCAAGCTCTTCGATCCAATATATATATATAAGAGGCTTTCTCCTCCTATCACCAATTGGTTTTAAGAAGGACCCTCGATTTCTAATAGTTATGGTATTGGAGGAGAAGGTGTTAATCGGTTAGATCTATGCCGTCAGAGTATTGGGAATCGAACGTTGTTCTTGGGATCGGCTGGTACGAGTTCGATGATCATTTCAAGGCCAATGAAATGTATAAATGCAAATAGCGTCTATTTGGTCGTCGATGATTATGTTGGCTATTTTGAAGACGAAGAAAAGTATGTAATTCATGAGTACGACATTTGTTGCCTCAAAACCAAGCAGATGAAGGAGAATATTTTAAGACTATGCGGCAGTTTGCACCAAGTAAAGTTGGATGGTTCGAGCCAAGTTATTACTAAGATAAATAGATAAACTGTTTAACGTTTGAGTTTTTTCTTTTCTAGATATGTCAATTGTCCAGATTGTGTTGTAACTTTCTATGTTGCAATGTGTGTGAGAAGCATATGAACAACAATGACTTTCGTATTAAAATCACAACTCTGGCATATATGAAAACAAATGGCAGCGTTTTTTTTGAACACTCAAACGCATTGTAAAAGTTAAGCATCATACTGAAATTAGTCGAAAGTGTGAGAACTACGGTTCGACGAACAAAATAATAAAATGGAAAAAAAAATATAAATCATTTGTCAATATCCTAGTCTAAGTTGGGGCTCAATACATTAAATATTCATAGGATAGCATACTAGTTTTATTTCCTATATATAGGAGAAGGTAAAGATGATATCTTTATTATGTAATATAGAATATCTTAAAGGATCTCACTAGATTCCGATTGAAATCGAATTAGGATTTGAAGTTGACTCATTAGACTAAAAAGGATCATATCATATAGCTAGTTAAACACGTATTAACCTAATATTTGAAGAAAAACATTACAACTCTATGGTCTCGGCTTAGTGCTCGAGCATGAGCCTTAGAGATCTTTAGGGAATCACAAAGATTGATTTCTTTCTATCTAATATTTTAAGTGACTCCGTCACATGTGCATTGTCTTGTCTCATAGGCCAAAATTTATATTTTATATATGTGTGTGTTCACGACTATTTTACTATGCTAAAGGTCACATTCAAGGATCAAATTCATGAATCATCATCCATCCCACATTATAACATCAGCATATTTTCTCATCACCAAATATATGGCCACATATACATACGCTTTAAATCATCTGTCCCACAAACATGTCCCCTCTATGTCCCAAAATGTTCAGATCCGTTAAAGTTTAAATCCGACTGTTCACAAAATTTGTTTTCATTTATTAATTCTTTTAATCCTATGGTCCACCAAATCATAAAATCGTCGTTATTTCATGAAATTTATATGATAAAAATAAATAAACGCATCCAATTTATTCCCTTGTTTTATGATGATCGATTTGATATCCATATCATATATTTTTCGATAATTATAAAAATCAATTTTAAGGGAGTGAGACAAGAAATGAGACACGGATTATGGGACAGAGGATTTCAACCGATATACATATACTAGACTTGCCCAATCGCCGGTTAACCGTAACCGGCGGTTGGTAACCAGCGGTTGGCTGTTAGTCCATTGGACTAACAGCCGTCTAACCGGCCGGGGGCGGTTGCCGGTTAGCCGCCCCCGGTTGACGGTTAGACCAACCGTCGGTTGACAAACCGCCGGTTACGGTTAACCGGCGGTTGTAACCGGCGGTTATTTATTTTTTTTAAATATCTTATTCTTTGAATAAAGTTTTATATATTATTTGGTCGAATCGAATTATGTATCGAAATCTACTATATAATTTGCAAGACACTTAAAAAAAATTACATTTTACATTTTACAAAGAACTTGTATTACAAAATTTTAATTAACCAATTACAATACTACATAAACATAAATGTAAATTAAACAGTCTTCGTCCGGGAGGACTTCGTCCGAGAAAGGCTACAACAAGTCCAGGCGCCGAACTCCCAAGCGAAAGTTACCTAATGCGCCCGACGCCTGAACTTGTTGAAGCCCATCACGGGCGAAGCCACAATTCTTCGTAATCTTCTTCCCTATAAAAAATGCGTAATTTATAAGTTAAATTTTAAAAGAAGAACAAGAAGCAATTATAGAACTATTTACTTATCTATTTTCGGGCTTCGTCGTAACTCGTCGCAATAGGCTTGTCCAAATCAATTAGTACCTGAAAATAACAATTCATTAGTTAGCCATATAAACATAATAAATATTTGTACGCAAAAAAAAATATAAGTTGGATACTTATCTTTTTCGGGCTTCGTCGTCGTAATAGGCTTGTTTAAATAAATTAGTACTTAAAAATAACAATTCATTAGTTAGCAATGTAAGCATAATAAATATTTGTACGCAAAAAAAATATAAGAGTTCGATACTTATCTTTTTTCGGGCTTGTTTGTTGATGTTGAGTCCACGCCTCGCCGAATGCCTCTAATAATCCTCGTCGTCGCCGCCGCCGCTTGTCTCCGTGCCGGTGGTGTCCTCGAAAAGGTTGTCGGGCTAGTCGCTGGCACGCTCATCTTGGGTGCGATACTTGGCTTGAGTCCAATCGTCGAGAAGACATTGGTACTCGAGGTTGTCGACACTCAAGGTCAAACCGCCCATGCTAAAAGCATGCTCCACTGCGACGGTCGAGACCGGGACGGCAAGGATCTCCCGAGCGATCCTCGCCAACGTTGGATACGTTGGCGACACCCTCGACCACCATCTAAGGACGTTGAACTCATCTTCGTCCTCGAACTCGAAAGTCGTCGACATAAAGTTATCGACTTCTATGTAGGGGTTTTGGGAGGACCTTGGACGCTTGTTTGCGTTGAGGATGTCGTAGTAGTCAGCTAATCATGAAGATCGACTACTAGTAGAACTAGATTGACCGCGCCCCGATCCCGATCGAGACGAGTCGTGGCCAAAATCGGGCTTATACTCTTTAAAGAGCTCCTTCAAAGAGTCATGCGCTCGATCGAGTACGCTCTGCCAATAAATGCTATCGACTACCCTGCCCGACGATACCTTCGTATAGTAGCATTCTAGTAGTCTATCCGTACCATCTAAACGCCATCTCGGATCCAATATATTTGCTATAAGAAAGATATCATGTAACTCAAAAAAATATTTGAGCCACTTGGTAGTCATGTTGCCAACGGCCTCGCCGACTACTGGATCAAACCGAAGCCCGTCGATATAATTGCGACTTTACCGCAATGATCTAACGCAAGTATGGAAGTCGGGTAATATGAACCCGACATCGCCTCGGTGACGTCGTGAAATACTTGAAGTATCTCACATAAACTGTTGCACGGGTCCCACATCTCTGGAACTAAATGTACGGTGATAAACGTATTTTAATACGTTTATTGTTATGTTTATTTGGGTTATAATAGGAAAGTTTTGATCATTCTATGCATTTATTGGCTCTATTTACACCCATTTAAATATTGTAGGACCTTCGAATGATTATCGAGCGAAAAGGAACGAAAACGAGGCGAAAACGACACGAAAATGGCGAAGTTTGAAGCTGCCAGATATACGTCACGGCCGTGAACAGTCTTAACAGAGCCGTGAATCATGGCAGAGAGCTTAAGGAGCAAGTCACGGCCGTGAATCCTACTGCACGAAGCCGTGAAATCGGGCAGTGGGTCGATTATCGAGAGTCACGGCCGTGAACTGCTATGCACGAGGCCGTGAACCTGGGCAGTGAGCATGAGAGACATAAGCTTACAGTGTCACGGCCGTGAACATCGTTGTACGAAGCCGTGAATCTAGGCAGAGACTTCACTCTACCTTGTCACGGGCGTGACTCCTCAGCAAGAAGCCGTGAACGGTGGCAGAGAGCTTGATGAAGAAAATTCCTTTAAGTCACGGCCGTGACTTCAGATGCAACAAACCGTGACTCTTGCCAGAAAGTCAAGTTTGAGGGTTTAAGCCGCCTTCACGGCCGTGACACCTCATGCAAGAGGCCGTGACTCATGCCAGAAAGTCAAGAAATAGGGTTTTTAGCCGCCGTCACGGCCGTGAAGGCCCGTTATGAAGCCGTGAACGTGCCAAATTTCAAGGTTTTGGCCCATTTTCGAAGGATAAAAGGGGAACCCTCCTTAGAACTCAATAACAACTGGAGAGGGACGAAAAACTGAGAGCAAGGAAGAGAAGGAAGAACACTAGAAGCAGTCCCGTGATTCGGAGAAGCTCAAGGGACGATCCGACGACGAAGCTACGCTCATACGATTGAGGAACGAGAGCTCCACCTCGGAAACGCCATATTCACTTCTTAGGGAAGTCTTTATGAGTTCTCTATCCTCGTTACATTTAAATCTCGTTGTTGTGACGTTCAATATGAGTAGCTAAACCCTCTTGTGTGTTTGGGAATAGATGAACGTTGGGTTATGTTGTAGTTAAGGCGTAGGATAATCGTGAACACGTGTATTCGACAATTTATCGTTCTATGATATTGTTTCTTTGTATCAATATGTCTATGTGTTGATATGAATGTGTGGTATATCGTTTAGGGCGACAGCTAAATAACGATCAGGCCGTTCGTAGACGTTAGGATTCGAGTATAGGGCGACAGCAAATACTCGATCCTCGCCATCTAGTAATCGCTAAACTTAGATTCCCACGAACGTTTAGGGCGACAGCAAATCCGTGAGTGGGTAGGAATTTACTGCGATTTAGTCGATTTTCACGTAGGAACGATATTCCGTAGCCTTAGCCGACAGCACCTAGCGGGATTCGAATCCCGAACACATATTTGTCATCTTAAGTCACTCTTACTATTTCTAGTTGTGCCTCCTTGTCTTCCAATACTTTAAGTTGCTTTGTTAAATTAGTTCATAGTATAAACAAATCCTGTTATTTTATTTAGGTTAAATATCGAATCGATAGGTCAATACTAGTAATCAATTTATTCCTCGTGTTCGATACTCGGATATTCACTATAGCTATATTACAAACGATAGGTACACTGCCTATCGCGCGTGATTCTAGTTATAATATATTCGTTTTAATTATTACTTGACGTACTCGCACAAACATTTATTTAAACATACACGCACGCGATCAAGTTTTTGGCGCCGTTGCCGGGGAATAGATTGATATTAGGAACACCCTAGTTCGGTAATTTAGCCATTTTATTTTACATTTTCTCAATTTTTCGTTAATTGCGTTATTTGTTTCCTACATTATTAGTCCGTCACCTTTTCAACATATTTATCTAGATCTTCGCTAATTTTCAGTTTCGCTCATTGAAGGTACTGTTTGATAGTGGATGACCCGAAGCCACCCTTCAGGTCCCATTGTTGAGGAAGATCCAGATTTCGAGCGAAAGTTACGAAGGCAGCTCAGATACAATTCAGAAGGTACGGCTAGTAATTATCAGGAAGCGCTGGTTAGCTACTCGGAGGACAACTCTCAGGAGTCGGCAGACAATTCTCGAACAGAGACGTCCAAAGACAATCGAGAGACAGAAATCGATATGGCTGAACGCAGAGTACCGGTCCACCAGGACCAAGAAGAGGAACAATCCCTACAGGACCTACTCAAGAGCGCCTCCCTCGGCGGAACTGAATCGGCAATCGTTATTCCACCGATCGAGAATAATAATTTCGAGCTGAAGCATGCTTGGCTTCAGATGATCTTTCAGACGGCTCAATTTGAGAGGAACCCTGATGATGATCCGTACTCTCACCTGAAGGCATTCCTGACAGTAACAGACACCATCAAGATCAATGGGGTCCCGAGTGACGCGATTAAGCTAATGTTGTTTCCATTTTCACTCAAGTACAGGGCGAAGGACTGGTTGGAGATGCTACCGCCCAGATCAATCACTACTTGGGAAGAACTGAGAGCAGCATTCATCGGCCATTACTTCCCACTGTCAAAGGTATTGCGACTGAAGACGGAAATATCTCTTTCATCAGAAGGATTCGGAGAATCTTTACGAGGTGTGGGAGCGATACAAGGCGCTACTGAAGAGGTGCCCGCAGCACGGGATGTCGAAGGCAGCCCAGATAAACCGATTTCATGAGGGGCTCAACGATCAGACTGTCCACATGTTAGACGGAGCCGCAGGAGGAGGGCTCGTGAAGCTCAATGCGACCGAGGCTTGGAACCTGATCGAGGATTACTCAAGAAACAGCTTCATGAGGGGTAACACGAGGATCAAGACACCAGGCGTGTTCGGAGTTAGCGAGGAGACGGCCACGAATGCCAAATTCGAAGCGCTCCAGCAACAAATTGCTGCAACAAACTCTCAGTTGCAGACAGTCATTGGCGCACTCCTACCGAAATCCGGGCAGACACAGCCCGTGAACGCTGTGGCGACCACCGCACCGACGCAGCATACGCCATACATACCCTTGTGCGGGATTTGTGGAGCAGCCCACGAGACATCAGAATGCCAACTTGGGCAGCCGCTGGAGCACGTGGACTATATGGGCAATTACCAAGGTGGCCAGCGAAACTTCCAACCTCGAGCACATCCAAACTTGGCGTATGGGAATCAAAACCACCAGGGGCAAGGACCGCCAGGATTTCAGCCTAGACCATCCGGTTTCCAAAACGGGGCGCCACGTCAATATCAGAATGCACCCGCCGGAGGATCTGAGGATATGAGGGAAATGAAGGATATGATGAAGACACTCCTCACCAATTTCAGCCAAACCACCGCAGCCCATGAGAGCCGAATGACGAAGATGGAGGAGTACATGGAGGCGAACGACGTGCGTGCCCAGAACACGGACGCCTCACTCAAGAAGTTGGAGCAACAGGTGGGGCAGATGGCGAAGCAATTGGCGGGGCGTCCTCAGGGCTCACTCCCAAGCTACACTGAACCGAATCCAAAGGAGTATTGCAAGGCGGTGACTCTTAGGAATGGACGAGAACTGCAAGAAGTGCCCGCCAAGAAGAAGACCAAGGAGAACGCCAACTTCGAGAGCCACGATGAGCCCGAAGTGGAGGAGATCAGAGGCGATGATATCGAAAAGGCCGAAGCTGAGAAGGAAAAGGTCGAGCCTGAGAAAGAAAAGGCGAAGGAGATCGAGCGGCCGCCGGTGAAGCCATACCAGCCGAAGATTCCTTACCCGGCTCGACTGAAGAAGGACAAAGACGAGGCACAATTTGGTAAATTTATGGGTATGTGTAAGGAATTGCATATTAACCTACCTTTTGTTGAAGCCATTACGCAGATGCCCAGCTTCGCCAAATTCTTGAAGGACCTATTGACGAACAGGAGGAAACTCGAACATGTTTCCACGGTGTGCTTACGAGGGGAATGCTCGGCGATACTCCAAAATAAGATGCCGAAGAAGCTCAAAGACCCAGGGAGTTTTACGATTCCCTGTCTTATAGGAGACTTAGTTGTTGAACGCGCTTTAGCTGATCTAGGAGCTAGCATAAATTTAATGCCGTATTCCATGTTTAAGCGCTTAGGACTAGGTGAACCACGACCCACTAGGATGAGTCTTCAATTAGCTGATCGTTCGTTAAAATACCCTAGGGGTGTCATTGAGGATGTCCTAGTAAAGGTAGGTAAATTTGTGATTCCCGCTGACTTTGTTATCTTAGATATGGAGGAGGATGAGAACGTTCCATTGATTCTAGGTAGACCATTTTTAGCTACCGGTGAAACTATGATAGATGTTAGAAATGGGACGTTAACTTTGACGGTAGACGGTGAAAAAGTTACGTTCAATATGGCTGAGTCGATGAAGAATACTAATGAGCATGATGATAAGTGCTACTACTTAGACGCTGTTGAGCATGATTTTTTCTTTTATGTACAAGGTCTATCACAGTTCCCCTACGAGCATGATACACAGAAAATTTTGGCAATTGACGAGTGTGGGGAGGAAGTCGACGAGCCCATCATAGCTATCGACGAGAGTAGCGAAGAAGACAAGGAAAAGAGCTCGGTCGAGGAACCACCCGTCCTAGAGTTGAAGCCGTTACCTGACCACCTCGAGTATGCGTTTCTCGGAAATAATGGAGGGCTACCAGTCATCATTTCATCGAGTCTCGACAACGGACAGAAGGGCCAGCTTTTGGAAGTGTTGAGAGCACACAAGAAGGCATTGGCGTGGAAGTTATCCGACATCAGAGGGATCAGTCCGAGCTACTGTACGCATAAGATCCTGATGGAGGACGAGTTTAAGCCAGTCGCCCAACGTCAAAGGCGACTCAATCCGAATATGAAAGATGTCGTGAAGAAAGAGGTTATCAAGCTATTAGACGCGGGGATGATCTACCCTATCTCAGATAGCGCTTGGGTAAGTCCGGTCCAAGTGGTCCCTAAGAAGGGAGGAATGACGGTCGTCACTAACGATAAGAATGAATTGATTCCAACAAGGACCGTTACTGGGTGGCGTGTGTGCATCGACTACAGAAAATTAAACGACGCCACGAGAAAGGACCATTTCCCCTTACCATTTATTGATCAAATGCTAGAAAAATTATCTGGTCATTCATTTTATTGCTTTCTTGATGGTCTTTCAGGATATCTGCAGATTCCCATTGCACCTGAGGACCAGGAGAAGACCACATTCACTTGTCCCTTCGGTACGTTTGCGTATCGAAGGATGCCATTCGGTCTATGCAACGCTCCGGCCACCTTCCAGCGATGTATGATGGCAATATTCGACGAGTTGGTAGGTGAGGTAATGGAGGTGTTTATGGATGATTTTTCGGTATTTGGGTCGTCGTTTGATGTATGCCTTGCTAATCTGAAGCTTGTACTCGCACGCTGCGAAGAAACGAACTTGGCACTTAATTGGGAGAAGTGTCATTTCATGGTTCGAGAGGGTATAGTTCTGGGCCATAAGATTTCCTCTAAAGGAATCGAAGTGGACCGAGCTAAATTAGAGACAATAGAAAAATTACCTGTCCCCTCGAACGTGAGATCAATTAGGAGTTTTCTAGGACATGCTGGCTTTTATCGTAGGTTCATTAAGGATTTTTCTAAAATTGCTCGACCCATGTCTAGATTACTTGAGAAAGATGCTCCTTTTGATTTTAACGATGAATGTTTGCATGCCTTTAATTTGCTTAAGGAGCGATTGATCGCAGCACCTATCATGGTCGCCCCTGACTGGGGGCTGCCCTTTGAACTAATGTGCGATGCTAGTGACTATGCAGTTGGGGCCGTGCTAGGGCAGCGTAAGGACAACCATTTCAGGCCGATATATTACGCGAGTAAGACGCTAGACGCAGCCCAAGCTAATTACACGACCACCGAAAAGGAGCTGTTGGCTGTCGTGTTTGCTTTCGACAAGTTCAGGTCATATCTTATCCTATCCAAAGTTATTGTTTTTACTGACCATTCTGCTCTTAAGTACTTGTTTAGCAAAGCCCGACGCCAAGCCACGGCTGATCAGATGGATCCTACTACTGCAAGAGTTCGATATTGAGATTCGGGATAAGAAAGGTGCGGAGAACCTAGCGGCGGACCACCTCTCTCGACTGGAGGAGTCCGAAATATACCACAAGGACGGAAAGCCGATACAAGATAGGTTCCCAGACGAGCATCTTTACTCAATACAGGTGGTAAGTGACAACACTCCCTGATTTGCAGATTACGCTAACTATCTTGTTGCGAGGGTTCTACCAAAGGGATACACAAGTCAGCAAAAGAAGAAATTCTTTTCTGACTTGAAGTATTACTCTTGGGAAGATCCATATCTGTTCAGGCGATGTGCAGACCAGATGATACGACGATGTGTTGCTCCCCCTGAGACGACGAAGATTCTAGGGCATTGCCATAGCGGACCTACTGGAGGGCATTATGCAGCCAATCGAACAGCTCAGAAGGTATTGGAAAGCGGGTTTTATTGGCCGACGATTTTCAAAGACGCCCAACGGTACGTTGACATTTGTGATCAATGTCAGCGCACAGGTAATATCTCAAAACGTGATGAGATGCCTCAAAATTTTATTCTAGTTTCTGAGATTTTCGATGTTTGGGGTATAGATTTCATGGGCCCGTTTCCTAGTTCGTATAATAATAAGTACATTCTGGTTGCTGTAGACTATATGTCTAAGTGGGCCGAGGCGCAAGCTTTACCCACGAACGATGCCAGGGTTGTTGTGCGATTTTTACGAGCATTATTTTCACGATTTGGGGCACCTAGATGCATCATTAGCGATAGAGGCACCCATTTCTGTAACACCCAATTTGCACGTACCTTAGATCGATATGGTGTTAAACACAGTCTGTCCACCCCTTATCACCCTCAGGCTAGCGGTCAGGTAGAAGTCGTGAACCGCGAGTTAAAACGTATTCTTGAGAAAACTATAGCTGGGAACCGTAAGGAGTGGGCTAATAAGCTTAATGACGCACTTTGGGCGTATAGAACCGCGTATAAGACACCAATAGGTACTACACCGTATAGATTGGTTTACGGGAAGGCATGCCACCTCCCCGTAGAAATCGAACATAAAGCCTATTGGGCAATTAAGTCATTGGATATGGATTTGGGGAAAGCCGGTGAAAAGCGGCAGCTCCAAATTAATGAGCTTGACGAGTGGCGTTTATCAGCTTATGATAACGCCAGAATGTATAAGGAGCGTTCAAAAGCCTACCATGATAACAAAATTAGGCACAGACGAGAATTTCAAGAAGGGGACCAAGTCCTCCTCTTTAATTCTCGACTTAGGCTTTTTCCTGGTAAGCTTAGGTCACGTTGGTCAGGACCGTTCACTGTTACTCGTGTTTTCTCACACGGTACTGTTGAGATTTCAGGTATGGGACAGGGTACTTTCAAGGTGAACGGGCATCGATTGAAGCATTATCATGGAGGTGAGGAAAATTTGAGCGATAAGGAGGTATTATACCTCGATTTCAAGCCAACATAAGAGCCTAGGAAGGACGTCAGGCTGAGACGTTAAAAGAAGCGCTCCTTGGGAGGCAACCCAGGTATTTCTATTTTATGTTTTAGGTATACTTAATAATTAAAAAAAAAAATAAAAAAATAAAAATCTAAAACTATATATATTAAATTAAATAAAACAATAATAACAACAATAATAATAATAACAGTAATAGTTAATTAATAATAAGTTTATTACAAACATCGAAGATGGGTACAACGCAGGATCGAAAGATGAGATAGGAACATAGTTTTACTACAATGATGGTTACAACACCATTACAACGTGTGAAAGACCAAGACAAAAGCAAATTAAAACTGCGAACAAAAGACAGAACAATAGTTTATTTTGATTCATAAGGGCGGGTTACTCACAAGTGCACCTTGTGAGAACCCAGCACACGAAAGCAAGTAAAACTGCGAACAAACCCACAAGAAGAGCGAAGTAGAGTGACAGCATATCTAAGTTGCGTCGAACCCTCACGTATTCTTCACTCTCATTCTCACGGTCTTGCTGCTGTCCCCAATACATAGTGGCTAGCTAACCCAGAAATTTCAAAAATAAGATTGTAAAGACGTAGGATTTATGGTAGATGATGCTATTGTGTTGTTCTACCACTGTCTATTTATAGGCATGAACGGCACAAAAATATCATTGTCGTATCAGCAAATCCCATAAATGATACAGACGAATTTTTGACTTGGATGATCTGACGCCGAGCGAGAAAGTGATATTTCGTTTGTCGATTATCAGATTTTTCCTTGCGCCAATCGTTCTCGAAAAATTCGTTGATTGCGTGTCAATCATAGTTAAAATATATATTAAATAATAAAAAGTATTATAAATAAAAAAAAAGAAAAAAAAAAATTATGGAAGTCACGGCCAATGATTCGACAGTCACGGCCGCGACCATGGCCAACTATAGCCACTGCTAACATTCACGGCCATGTGCTTAGTCACTCACGGCCGTGAGTCGTTGAGCAACAACCCTATCTCACACTGCCAACATTCACGGTTAGTGTCCCGTGAGTCACGGCCGTGAACTATGGATTACTCGTACACTGCCCATCGTCACGGCTTGTGGATAACAATTCACGGCCGTGACTCCGGCGGTTTATTAAAAAAAAAAAAGAAAAATAAAATAAACAAAAACAATAAAAATAAAAATAATAAAATAAATAATAAATAAATAAATACAAAAAAAAATAATAATAAAAAAAATAATAATAAAAAAAAATATGGCGAGGGTGTCACGGCCCGTGTCACGAACGTCACGGCCGTGACATAGACGGGCTTAACCTACTGCCCGAGATCACGGCTAATGACTCCAGAAGTCACGGCCGTGACCAAGCGCATAGGTGCACACTGTCTATCTTCACGGCTTGTGGATTGATATTCACGGCCGTGAATGCGACGGTTTTAACCCTTAAAATCGACATTTCATCATTCTCTTCATCTTCTTCGCACCGAACAAACCTCGACTATCTCTTTCACTCCAAAATCACCGCATCTCCAAACACATCCATTGCTAAAACCTCAGGCGACACCAAACAATCCATCTCTCCTCCCTCTCAACGTGCTTAAATCGACGAGGTATGAGTTTTAATCCTCCAAATTATATTTTGTCGACTGTGGGCATTTTCGCAGATTTGGATCTTTTAAGTGTTTACATTGCTCTAGCATGAATAGATTCATGCTATAAACGTGTTGGGCTTGAAGGATTTGTAGTTTTCGTGCGTTAATTTCGATTTTGGATGAGGAACCCTAAGTTTAAAATTTGGGGCTTTTCGAATTTAGGCAATGTGGTGTTGTCTTGCTCTTTCACGACTAGATTTTTGCATTAAACACGATGGCCTAGATCAATTTCGTAATCGAGTCCTTTAATTTCAATTTGGGAATGATAAACCCTAAGTTTCGAATTTGAGGAATTTTCGAATTTGTAACGAAATTGGTTGCGTCTAATGGATTATTAGTTGTTGATTCATTGAATGAAGTTCAAAAATGTGCTTGGTTGCCCAATGTTTGCGATTAGAATGCATAGTTTAGAATGTCTATTATGTGTTCGACAAAATGCCGCTACGAATTTATTTATGTTCTTGCTTTGGAGTTGTCAATTTTGTCGTTTCGTTGGTCGAGTCAAGCTGTGTTGATTATTTTTTTTCTCGCCAACTCACATTTGGACTTCTAGGTATCATGGGTAAGAGCCGAACCGCTGCAGGACGTGCTAACGATTCGCGATCAACGAGTCGTTCACGTCGAGGCCAAAACACGCCGTCGCTACTAGAGTCTATGGGGCAGTTTGACGACGAGACGCACCAGGCCGTTACAACAGGCTAAAGAGCACGGAATTCATTCTGACTGATCAGATTGACCACGACACGCTGGAAAAATATCACATCGACCAGCAAGTGGCCGGCTACGCGCCCCTCAGCGGATGGCTCGACTTCTTCCACATTGACGAGCCGGCCTATAAGGAGCTAACCTTGGAGTTCTTATCCACCTACAATTTCAACGAGAACGGGCGTGACAAAATCACATTCAGGGCGTTTAATACAGAGCATACCGTCGATGAAGACGATATTTGCACGGCGCTTGGATTGAATGTACCAGACTTTGGAGAACAGGGCCGATACCCAGATGCATATTACAAGGAGTACCTTAGCTATCCGCCGCAGCGCCAGACCTATTGGGAGGAACTCGTGCGACCCGGCGAACCTGCCTTTAGTGTGAAGACCTCGAAAGCGTCTTCGCTCAGGAGCCCTGGTTTACGTTACATCCACCGGTTGCTTTCGACCTCGCTCACACCAAGGGGCGACTCGCACGGCGCGATTGGACTTCGCGATCTGTACTACTTGGTCAGGATGCAGCATGGTCAACTGGTGCACTTAGGATTGGGCATGGCACACGCCTTCAGTGCCCAGGCTGATGTTCGTAGTCACGGGAAGATCGCAGTGGGGCCGTTTATTACGAAGGTTATCAAGGGGATGAACTTGTGGCCAGCGAATCCACCAGAGATGACGATTGTGGGTGGGCGAAACCTGGTGAACGAGGACATGATGCTCAAGATGAAGATGCTGATCAAAGCGCCGAATTGGTCCCGTTCGAACAAGGTCTTTGTTTGGCACGCAGTTTACCGTGGGCAGACGGACCTCGGTGAAGCATTCCCTGAGCCACTGGAAATTGAGGGTGCGGGGCCATTCCCCGTTCACCCAGACACTGCCGGCACTTCCCATTCCTCCGGCTACCACGAGGGGGAATCATCAGGGGTCGCTCCTTACGCGTCAGCCGCAGACCTTCACACACTGCGCGAGGACATGCTCCGCTACAATCAGGAGGCCATACAGCGTGACGAGGAGACACGACGCCGTCAGGACGAGTACGAGCGTCGAAACGAGGAAGCCCACAGACGCTATCGCGAGGAGCAAGAGCGATATGAGCTGGCTCTTAAAGCCATGGAAGATGCGGTCAGACGATCACAGGAATCACTGGCGTTCCTTCGCCCTCGGCAGCCCTCACCACCACCACCTTAGTTCCAACTGCAGTTGGGATTTTTCTTTTGTAAAACACTGTTTGTTTGGTCTAGTCATCCAGACACTTTTGATGATTATGACTCGTTTTGCTGTTTACTTCTTATTTCCATCGTACGTTTAATTTTCTTTTCAGTGTTTTCAGGAAACGTGTCACAATTTACGCCACTACAACCCAAAATATTCACAATCAGTGAAGCAACCATGTTCAAACTATATCAAATGATGGAGGCAGGGCCACGCCAATTTTTCAGGGGAGTCACGTTCTTTTCAACTTCTTTTACCTTCCTGTTATTTATTTTACACGTTGAGGACAACGTGAATCTTAAGTGTGGGGAGGGGGAATTGTGTTGGGAATTTTGTTGAAAAGTTACGTGAATTTTTTTTTTTTTAGGTGCCGTGGCTATTAAATCTATGAAAATATGGCATGATTGTTTGCGTTCATCTCAATGTGGATTGCATATTAGGGAGTCTAGTGAGCGATGAAAGACATGCATCAGTGATTTAATCTTTTCAGCATGAATAGATATAGTGTTGCTTTGAGAGATTCACACACATAACCCATGTTCCGTTGTGAGAGTTTGAGCTGACGAGCTTTTGCTCATTTTTCTTGGTTGTGTGAGTAGTGCATAATTTACGTCTCTCTAGAACTTGCTTGTTTGATACGCATTGAAATTGCTTATAGTATGTTTTGTATGAATATGACGAAGGCATTAGGAAATAAGTCCAGGGCCAAAGTTTCCAACCACGACTGATCACCGTAGTTAGCCACTTTGAGCCTAAGCCTATTTATTTCTTACACTTCGTATATCATAAGCCACTAACCTAAATTAGCCTCCAGAGATCATCTGAACCCGAGTTAAGCAGGAAGTGAAGGTTGAATGTCAAAGTCGAAAAGCGAGTCGGATGACCCGACAACTCCGAGACAACGCCGAAAGCAGTGGAGAACGCCTCAATGTGAAAAAAGAAAAAAAAAGCGAAGTGGAACGAGGATAAGCTATTGTGAAAAAAAAAAAAAAAAAAAAAAAAAAAAAAACCTTTCCTTTGATAATCTTCCGGTCTCGTGAATTCCACATCATTCCATCATTTCGAGACTTGGAAGAAGAAAGGCTTAGTGGAACGCAGCAGAAATAAGAGAATATGAAGACGGCGTAATCAAAAGGGTTGATCCTGGCGCGCTTTAGACAATGACATGAAGACCGACACGACTGCTACTCATATGTGATCCCACTACCACCTCATTACTATCTGAACCCATTTAACCCGAAAAGACCTTCTGATTCATGCTAACTGCTTTAAGTTGTAGACGTGCGATTGACTAGCAAGCATATGGTAGAGACTAGATTATTGCATGAATTGAGCGATTCACAGATTTATTAGCCTATACACTGAGTGATTTGAGTGAATCCCTGTGAGGTGTGGATCTCGATTAGTAGTGCTAATGAAATTCGTGTCGATTAGTGCTGATTATTGTTGCAGTGTCTATAATTGCTTGCTTAATTCCTATTTGTGTTTTCCATCTGCGTTGGTGAATTGTGAATGGTCGTGCCGTTATCTTGATAACCTTTTCTTGCTTTTATTTTGCTTGAGGACAAGCAAAAGCTTAAGTGTGGGGAGGTTTGATAAACGTATTTTAATACGTTTATTGTTATGTTTATTTGGGTTATAATAGGAAAGTTTTGATCATTCTATGCATTTATTGGCTCTATTTACACCCATTTAAATATTGTAGGACCTTCGAATGATTATCGAGCGAAAAGGAACGAAAACGAGGCGAAAACGACACGAAAATGGCGAAGTTTGAAGCTGCCAGATATACGTCACGGCCGTGAACAGTCTTAACAGAGCCGTGAATCATGGCAGAGAGCTTAAGGAGCAAGTCACGGCCGTGAATCCTACTGCACGAAGCCGTGAAATCGGGCAGTGGGTCGATTAAAAACTTTCATTTCCAGTGTTCTATTTTGTTAACGAAAAAAAATAGGAAGCTCTCTTTCTAAGAGATAAAACTTGAGAGTCACGGCCGTGAACTGCTATGCACGAGGCCGTGAACCTGGGCAGTGAGCATGAGAGACATAAGCTTACAGTGTCACGGCCGTGAACTTCGTTGTATGAAGCCGTGAATCTAGGCAGAGACTTCACTCTACCTTGTCACGGGCGTGACTCCTCAGCAAGAAGCCGTGAACGGTGGCAGAGAGCTTGATGAAGAAAATTCCTTTAAGTCACGGCCGTGACTTCAGATGCAACAAACCGTGACTCTTGCCAGAAAGTCAAGTTTGAGGGTTTAAGCCGCCTTCACGGCCGTGACACCTCATGCAAGAGGCCGTGACTCATGCCAGAAAGTCAAGAAATAGGGTTTTTAGCCGCCGTCACGGCCGTGAAGGCCCGTTATGAAGCCGTGAACGTGCCAAATTTCAAGGTTTTGGCCCATTTTCGAAGGATAAAAGGGGAACCCTCCTTAGAACTCAATAACAACTGGAGAGGGACGAAAAACTGAGAGCAAGGAAGAGAAGGAAGAACACTAGAAGCAGTCCCGTGATTCGGAGAAGCTCAAGGGACGATCCGACGACGAAGCTACGCTCATACGATCGAGGAACGAGAGCTCCACCTCGGAAACGCCATATTCACTTCTTAGGGAAGTCTTTATGAGTTCTCTATCCTCGTTACATTTAAATCTCGTTGTTGTGACGTTCAATATGAGTAGCTAAACCCTCTTGTGTGTTTGGGAATAGATGAACGTTGGGTTATGTTGTAGTTAAGGCGTAGGATAATCGTGAACACGTGTATTCGACAATTTATCGTTCTATGATATTGTTTCTTTGTATCAATGTCTATGTGTTGATATGAATGTGTGGTATATCGTTTAGGGCGACAGCTAAATAACGATCAGGCCGTTCGTAGACGTTAGGATTCGAGTATAGGGCGACAGCAAATACTCGATCCTCGCCATCTAGTAATCGCTAAACTTAGATTCCCACGAACGTTTAGGGCGACAGCAAATCCGTGAGTGGGTAGGAATTTACTGTGATTTAGTCGATTTTCACGTAGGAACGATATTCCGTAGCCTTAGCCGACAGCACCTAGCGGGATTCGAATCCCGAACACATATTTGTCATCTTAAGTCACTCTTACTATTTCTAGTTGTGCCTCCTTGTCTTCCAATACTTTAAGTTGCTTTGTTAAATTAGTTCATAGTATAAACAAATCCTGTTATTTTATTTAGGTTAAATATCGAATCGATAGGTCAATACTAGTAATCAATTTATTCCTCGTGTTCGATACTCGGATATTCACTATAGCTATATTACAAACGATAGGTACACTGCCTATCGCGCGTGATTCTAGTTATAATATATTCGTTTTAATTATTACTTGACGTACTCGCACAAACATTTATTTAAACATACACGCACGCGATCATACGGCAACACCCTGTTTTCGGCAAAGAAGTCGCACAGCTGTGTCTGATATTCCATCGAACTGTACAACAACTGGTAGGTGGAATTCCACCTGGTGGGTACGTCTAAACTAAACTTCTTGGCTGGTACATCCTCTCTAGCGCAAAAACGCTTCCACTTCTTCCACAAAGACGGGTGCCGCATCAGGTAGTTGATTGCGTAGCGTATAGGCCGTACATGCTCCTTTAAACTAACTAGCGCGTCTTGCACACAAAGGTTAAGTATGTGGCAAAAACAATGCACGTGGAAAAATCGTCCTCCGACTGACGGCTGACAATACTCCTGCAACCGTTCAATGCTCCCGTTGTTAGCGCTCGCATTGTCGAACGATACTGAAAAGACTTTGTTGACTATCCTATACTCTGATAAGATCGTCCTAAGCTTGATCGCAATGTTTTGCGCCGTGTGCGCTTCATCAGACTCCCTATATGCGATCAACCGCTTTTGTATCATCCACGAATCATCGACCCAGTGGCATGTCACGCCCATATACGATGAGCGTTGCCAATGATCGTTCCATATATCGGAGCAAATCGACACGTTAGTTCCTAAGCTACCTAATAAAGCTACTAAGTTGCGCTTAAGCACGATTACTGTCTTCCTAGTATCCCGCATCAGGGTGCTCCTCGAAACCTTCTTCGCCTGAGGGTTGTATGCAATTTTGATCAATGCTCGTAGATCGGATCGTCGACAAATCGAAATGGTAGGTGCTTCGCGGCTACGAACTTGGCAAGCTCCCGTCGCGCAACGTCCTCGTTGTAATGAAACAACAACGTTGCGCTTCCGCTCCCGGCCGCCGGTCCCGACGCGGACGAGTCTGTTCCGCCGAACATTTGCTGTTGGTTTTGTGCTATACCTAACTTAGTCGGGTGTTTCGAACGGATATGGGATTTCATTGACCCATATCCGCTCCCCTTTCTAAAATTATACTCCTTACCACAGTAATTACAAATAGCTTTAAATTGGTTAACTATACTAGTAGGTACCTTCTTGAAGTGTACCGCGAAGATGTCCGACTGTAGCCGCCGGGCGGCGCCGGTTTGCGTCGGTGCTTCCTCCTTCGCCTCCGTATGTTGCACGGCATGCGAGCTTGCTCCTGGCGACGGTTCGACGCCGATCGCGTCCTTGTTTAAGTCGTCGCCGAGCACGTCGGCGATATTCAAGAACACGTTCGGATCGTATTGTTGGTAGTCATCTTGCGATGAACTACCAACGACTTGCTTCCCTTTGCTGGCCCTCGATTCACGAGAACCACGTCGGCCACCACCACGATCCATCTAAAAATAATCTACACACGGGTACGAAAAATATGGTTAGATAAAAAACTAAAAATGGCCAAAAAAGGATACCAAGGATCGGGGCCGAGGCGAAACGTGGCGGTGGGTGCGGTGGTGCAGCGGCTGCGGCGGCGCGTAGCTGAGGACAGTGGTGCGGCGCGTGAAGGTCGGCGCATGGCGGGCGGGCGCTAGCGCGTGGCGGCGGCTTGGCGCGGTGGTGCGGGCTGCGGCGGTGGTGGTGAGCGGCGGTTGTGGCGGCGCGTGGCGGAGGTGGTGGCGGGCGGTGGCAGGACCGAATGGGAGGGGTGGCAGGCGAGGTGGCGGGCGGTGCCGGTGGGGGTGGCGTGGTGGGGGCTGGCGGAGCGGAGGTGGTCGGCGGCGGCGGGAGGTGGTCGGTGGCGGGAGGTGGTGGCGTGGAAGAGAGGCAGCGAGAGAGAGAGATCGACAAAGAGAGGGAGAGAGAGAGAGCTAGAGAGACTGAGAGAGACTGAGATAGAGAGAGTGAGAGAGAGCGAGAGAGAAGTGACATTTTAAAGAGAAATTTTTTTTACCGTTGTAACCGGCGGTTAGTCCGGTTAACCGCTGGTACAACGGCTAATTCATAAATTTTTTTAATAAAACTAACGGCGGCGAATTTAAAATTTGAATTTTTAATTTTTTTTACATTTGTTAATCGAGTTACCAACCGACGTTTTGCGGTTGGTCAAATCGACCAACCGCCCCGTAACCGGCCATTTGCGGTTGCCGGTTAAACCGTAACCGGCGGTTTGCCGGTTCAACCGCCGGTTACGGTTGATTTTGGGCATGTCTAACATATACTAATTACTATGTTGTATTTTTCCGGACATAAATTAATTAATGTACTTTGTCGAGAGACACTACGTTAGAGACCATGAAAAGTGACAACACGTAATTATATCAAAACAATACCCCGCATTCCCATGAAATACATTTTTATTGCCACTACATCATTGTTTCCGATAGTTACTTCTGCATTCGAACTACTAAAGTACTTACCATTATGCTTGTCCTGCAATAGAAAAAAACTTACGACCACAATAATAAGAGAAAAAAAAAAAAGAGAACTCATTTCTCAATATATATAGACCCAATTCAATCACGATGTAATAGGAAAAAAAAAAGAAGAAAAGAAACACTTTTAAAACGTTACGTAATTTTTTTTTTTGGTCATATGAAAGATTCATTAACCACCGTATCTATTTTGTACATTCAACAGCTAAGACCGATCCACGTGTAACAATTAATCAATTAAATGAGGAAACACAATTCGCTTATAAATGTGCGTGTCCTCTGCATTCTTTACTCTGCACGCTTTCTCAATCCTTCCCTGCATCTCCTTAGCTATGATCCTCAGTATCTGGTCCTCAGTTACACCACCACCCACAGCATGCTCTCGTCTATTACGCTCACACCAAATGTGATAGAACATGGCTGAGTAGCATGCCATCCTAATCCTATTAGTCACACTCCTCTTTCTGCTCATGTCCACCAGCCAGCTACATATCCCATCCACAGAGCAGAACCTCACATCCATTAGCAGCCAGTCATTCATCATACGCAACAGGGTCTGGCTATAATTGCAGTGCACTAGCAAGTGCTCTAAGGTTTCCTCCTCTTCCTTGCATAATACACACCTGAGCTCACTGACATATATTCCCCACTTGATCATTCTGTCTTTAGTTAACACCCTCTGCTGTACCAGTAACCATAAAATGATAGAATGTTTTGGTACATTATACCTATTCCAAACAGCCTTGCACTGTGGAAAAGGGTTGGGAGTCCCTTTTAGCCACTCATAGCCTGATCTAATAGTGTACTTCCCATCACCCGAGGCCCGCCATTTTCCCTCTTCATATCCAGCCTGAAATTTCCCCTTCAGCCTGTTTAGTTTTCTCCAATGCCAGCTTGAATCTGCTGCCGCCCTAAAATCCCAGAATGTTGTACCCTTCAGATATACCATGTGTACCCATTTTATCCAAAGCGTATCAGCTTTCTTAGTGATTTCCCATATCTGCTTCCCCACTTGGGCCAGATTCCACGAAACACAATCTCTGATATTTAAGCCTCCATACTTCTTTGGAAGGCAGATTCTATCCCAGCCGATCAATGGCAGACTTTTCCCATTCTCCTTCCTCCCCCACAGAAAGTCTCTACACAGTTTGTCCACCTCCTTAGAGACTGCTTTTGGTAGTAGGAAAATCAATCCCCAGAAGCCATGAACAGCAAGCAGAACAGAGTTAATTAAGCAGAGCCTACCTGCATACGACAGGTTCCTCGTGGACCAACACCTCAGCCTTGTTGTAATTTTCTCTACCAGCGCTTGGCAGCTCTGTCTACTCCATTTGGTAGGTGCCAGAGGTACTCCCAGATATCTCATGGGATACCTTCCCACCTGAAAACCAGTGAGCTGCTCTATCTGTTGCGCAGTTTGGGATGAGAGTCCCGCCAAGTACAGATTGGATTTAGCCTTATTAGCCTCCAAACCAGAGATATTTTGAAATTGGTCTAAAGCCTCCTTGACCACTCTCACAGCATCCACTTTACCCTTGCAAAATATCATTAAGTCATCCGCAAAACAGAGGTTCACCAACTTGATATGCTTGCAAAGAGGGTGGAATCTGAACCTGGAATCCCGAGCTGCTACCTGCAATTGTCTGGTAAAGTACTCCATTACTATTACAAATAACAGAGGCGACAGAGGGTCACCCTGTCTCAGCCCGCGAGCTCCTTTGAGCGACCCATCAGTTGTTCCATTCACAGATATGGTATATGTAACCGTGGATACACATTCCATGACCCATTTGACAAACTTCCCGGGAAACCTCAGATTGCACAACCATTCTTGTGCGTTGAAGCTACCCAACAAGTGATGATCTGGCACTGTCATTTCTTGACAAAACGACGTCGTTAGATGGTAGTCCATCAAATTACGTTCTTGCCCTTCTCTCTTGTCGTCCTCAATCTGTATCCCACTGAACTGAAACTGAAACATCGTATAATCCATCTTATTACTGTCCCCCCAAGAAAACGAACCAACGGTGTTATGATTATTCTCAGCTAGGCTTATTCGAACGTTCGAACTGTTGCTAGAGCTAGCCTTAGCAGCCTCGTATTGGCCGTCAATGATCATCAAATCTTGGCCATTGAAGCTTCCCATGTTACAAATCGATGGAAACCCTACGTTCGAATTCATGGGATCTGTCGAAATCTGAGGTGTAAAAGAGGAATTGTACTGCTCATTCATAGGATTAGAAGCTTCATGTATTGCTTCGAACCCTGGTAAGAATAGAGGGTCGTCGTCTTCATAGGATCTTTTGCCTGTAATGAAATTCTCAGACGATGATATGTTCGAAAACCCTAATGACGTTGAATAATCCGAATAAGCGATCAACGCATTATCTTCGTTGGAATTCGTTGTTTCGAAGGAGCTATTCAGTGGCTTGTGAGTGCTTGGATCAATGCCTTGCTTCATCAGCTTCTTCTTTAGGTATGAGTTCCAAAGGTTTTTGATCTCATTATCTGTTCTTCCTGGCAGTTGCGTGGCAATCTGAGCCCACCTGGCAATTTTTTTTAGGGCAAGAAAGATTATGATGTAATAAGAACTGTAAATATTCAAACTGAAGAAACTACATATTGATCCAATAAACCTATTGCCAAGGACTTGATGAAGGCTTATAATCATATCCTCTTCTTCTTGGGAGAACACTCCTCTCTTAAGGTCAGGCCTAAGGTAATTTATCCATCTCAGCCTACAGCTTTTCCCACACCTTTGAAGACCTGAAAAAGTATGTCTTTAAGATCAATCGTGGTTGTAAAAATTAAAATCTTGAAATTAAATGAAAGCGCGAGGATTTGAAATTAGAAAAGACCGGCGAGCTGAGGCACTGAACTCCAACATCCAACGCCGAATTTCGTGATGTAATTAAACAACTTCTCATCTTCCTCGGGCGACCAAAGGCCTTTCTTAAGCTTCGTGGGACACGCGATAATAAAAATGCTACAAGTGTGACAACTCAGACGTCGTCATATATGGAAAAAAGATTGAGTTTTGGGAGAGAAATAACATTAAAGATTGCATCTTTGTCATGATTTTAAAGCAAGGATGAGTAGGGTTCATCAATCAGATACTTAGAGTCGAAGTCAATGTGTGAAAAAAAAGGGGGCCAAAAGGGAAATGAAAAGAGAGTGAAGCAATCAAGTGAATACTAAGCAAATAACTCTGGTGCAACTTTTTCTCTCTTTGAATTAGGAATTTGATTAAGTCTTAAGATATCTATTATTCTCTCTATGTGAGGATATAACAGTGAAGATTATTGGTGTGTTTATGTAAGAGAATATCGCTTTATTACATTGATGTATATGTATATAATCGCCAGACAAAAAGCTTATCTTTCAAGTACGGCATTGTTATGGGAACACATAGTAGGTGATGATTTTATTTATTTTTTGGAAACAGGTGATGATTTAGAGGTGATTATTGTACGTGTAGATGCATCGTTTTCACTTCATAATTATTATTTTGTACTAATTAAACAAGCATCACATGCTAATTGATCCTACAAGGGACCTATTGGTTATTTATTAGGGTTTCGCTTTCTTCATAATTGTTGAGAAATTTAATAATTATTTAGGGAAAAATTTATTAAAGATAATAATTTCAGTTTATTACGGACCATTTACATTTTAAGATGACCATTATAAATTAATTAATTTTCTGATTATAATTAATGGATTAATCATGGTGGGCCATTGAGGGAACATTTGTTTGTCCATCATTTTCTTCTTTAAATTTCAACGAGTAGTTTTTCTTTGTATGGTCATCAACAAATAAAGTTAGGAAATTGTGGTTTTTTTAGGAAATCTAACAGCGTGGAACAAATAAATGAAAATGATCTAAATGTAGGGGTGTTCAAATTAACCGAAAAACCGAAAACCGACCGAACCGTAAAGAACCGAACCGAAAAGACCGGAACCAAAAAAACCGAACCGAATTGTAAAAAACCGAACCGAACCAAATGGTTCGGATATTGGATTAAGCATACTTAAAACCGAAAAACCGAAAAAACCGAACAAAAATTATCATACTACATTAAAAATAGAAAAAATAATAAAAATCATTTGTTTTTCTCTCATAACGTAAACAACACATTAAATATAATTTCATTGGAATATTTTTTTCCATTTTTAAGTGAATGTTTTCCTCACCAATCAAAAACTATTTTTCTCCCAAGTAATTTATAGTATCTTCATATGAATGTTTTTATATTTTGGTTAGATTTTGTTCCATTTTCATGTTTTTTTTTCGGAGCTTTGAATTATTTTGCCATATGTCACGTTCCATAAATCTTCTTTGTTTTTAATAACCATAAATTGTTTTATGTATTTTCAGTTCATAATATTTGTTTTGTTGATATTAAATTCCTAACCGAAAAACCGAACGGAAAAAAACCGAACCGAATTATAAAAAACCGAACCGAACCAAATTAAAACGGTTCGGATATCGGATTAAGCATATGTAAAACCGAAAACCGAAAAACCGAACCGAAATTTGAAGAACCGAACCGACCGATGAACACCCCTATCTAAATGTATAGCTATAAATTGAAGAAATCAGATTTTTTTCCCTTGGGGAAGATAATGCATGAAGATTATATAGTAACCATTAATAGATGCATGGATCTACTAGGAGTCCATATAAACGATTCAACTTTAATATTTGTCTAAGAATTTTAGCTTCATTCTACCAAATCATCGAATATAAACACATCCTAAGTGTTTCTTTAGTTCATATTTGTTATTTGAGCCTTGTGTAATTTAAATCGTAGAGTGTATGCATCTCCACGTATTGCCTATATATTTTTTTTAAATAAGGAAATTTCGGCAATTATCTTGTGTGTTAAGAACTTAATTTATAGCTCGTTAATCAAGAACATAAAACGAAATTGAGAGCATGATCGACACGTGATGTGCTAATATAATGTGCAAGTGTGACAAGTAATAATTAAAACGAATACCTAATTACTATCACCGACGTGCGATAGGCAGTGGACCTATCGTTTGTAGTGTAGTAAAGTGAGTGAACGAGTATCGAACACGAGGAATGGACTGATTACTAGTAATAACCTCTCGACTCGATATCTAGTCTAAATAAAATACGCAGATTGTTTAACGAACTAACCTAACAGACCAATCCTAAAGCAACGAGGGATTAAGAGAAACGACTAAAAACTTATGTGAGTGCTTTTAAATAATAAAAATGTACTCAGGATTCGAATCCCGCTAGGTACTATCGATTTAAGACAATAAATTATCCTTCTTACGTGATCTTGACTAAGTCGCAGTAATTTCCTACCCGCTCACGAGTTTGTTGTCGCCCTAGACACTCGCGGGGATCTAATATTCAATAATTACTAACAGCGAGGATCCAGGATTTACTTTCGCCCTATACTCGAACCTATCTTCTACGAACGACATAATCATTGTTTAACTGTCGTCCTAAACGATTTTCCACACATGCACTTTAACACATAGACATATTAAAGCGAAAAAACAATTTCATAGATGGATAAAATAGTCAAACACAGGAGTCACGATAAACTTAAATACGATTCGACCTAGCGTTCATCTAATCCCAAACACATAGGGAATTTAGCTACTCATAGTTAACGGAAAAACAACGAAGGAAATAGAAAACAAGGAAGGAAGACTCATTATCTGATGTACTGGTGGATCTGAGATGGTATCGTGGATGAATCTTCGTTCCTCGTTCAATTCGGCGTGATTTCATCGTTGATCCACCTCTTGCGCTTCACGAGTGGAATTCTCCGTTCTTGGTGTCTCTTTTCATCTCTGATAGATTAGGGTTGAGTTCAGATCGGTCTCGCCTTTTTCTGAGTCGAATTTGGGCTTTTATAGTGAAATTCGACACCTTCATGGCCTGGAACATGGGCCTTCACGGCCGTGACACTGTCTGGGTACATAATGAGCTCACTGCCGTGCGTCACGGCCTCGTACAGTAGTGTCACGGTCGTGACACTTTCAGCAGCCTTGCGGCAGTTTCGTATCTCTCAGCCGTGATAGTTTCGTATTTTTCTCAGGTAAACGATGTCCGATTGACCTGAAATCTTAACCATATATATAAGACTAGCTAATCTTGATTCTGACCAAAGGGATTCTCAATCCGAGGTCTAGATTTAGAGATATGATTTTTTAGTCCGTTGTTACTTTTCAGGCAGGCTTCACGCGGCCGTGACTATACTCTGCATCGCTTGGCTTCCTTTTCTGCCTCTTGTCACGGCCTGGTGAAATAATGTCGCGGCTGTGACACTCTACTGCAGCTTCATAACTTGTCCGTTTTGCCTTGTTTTCACTCTTTTTCGCCCGATAGCCCTCCTAAGGTCCTACAATGTGCAAATAAGTGTAAATAGAGCATATAAAATAAAGAAAGAAAGGAGAATACTCTATTATATCCCAAATAATTGCTATAATATATGCATTACTATACGTTTATCAGAGCATTATATTTATGTCAATGGCGATTTAGTACACAATTCACCGCAGAGGTGAAGTTCGTCTAGACAGGGAAAAAGGTTTGGGTTAACTTCTTGAAAAGAAAAACCAAAAGATAGAGATTCTTTAAATTAAATAAGGTGATTGTCGAGATGTGTGAGCTAAAAACTCTTGTGATCAAGGCTGAAGAGATCGAGAAAAAGCTGAGATGGTTCACAGCTTGAAGAAATGAATTCAGCATCAGAAATCTGTTTAAGTTCGCAGGATAAACAGGGATCGTTCGATGGTGGCGCGAAGAGGAGATCTGATGGCTGAGATTCAAAGTAGAAATCGATGCAACGCTTTTATTAGTTGAGTTAGTCGCTTGCTGTACAAATTCGGAAGCTGCTGGTACTATCCCGTTATGCACACAGCTGAGACATTCTGCCATATAAATATCAGAACTTCAGTTTCGAGTGAGTAACTTTGAGGGCTTGTAACTTTCGATAGAGAGCGAATCTCCGTGAGGTGTAAACTAGAAAGTTGTAGAGCGTATATGAGTCTTGTAAACCCTTCTTCTCGATTAGTAAAATAGCTCTGATTGGTCCGTGGACGTAGACCAAAGTTGGGTCGAACCACGTAAAATTCTTTTCTTTTCTGGTTTCAGTTTTCCTCAGTTTTCGATCTGAATTCGATCAAGATTGTGTTTCTTGATCTGATAAACACAAGAAAGCGTTAGCTTAATCAATTGCGAACCAAGGCAGCGAATTTCTCAATAAGTGGTGCGGTGAGCGTGGAACGAAGCGCGACGAAGACGATGGCTGCGACGAGGTTCGAAATGGAGATCTTTTAATGGCCAAAATGACTTTGGTCTGTGGAAGCTGAAGATGAAAGCGTTGCTAACGGAGAAAGGGCTTGAGGAGGTGTTGAAACCTGAGAAAGAAATGGAGAAGATATGTCGAAAACAGAGAAGAAGAAGATTCGAGAACGAGCGTATTCGACGTTGATTCTTTGTCTCTCAGATCAAGTGCTGCATAAAGTCGCTAAAGAAACCTCGGGTGAAGATGTTTGGAAGAAATTGGAGGCGTTGTATATGACCAAGTCTCTTGCGAAGAGGCTTTACTTCAAGCAAGCTTTATATACATTCAGGATGCAAGACGAAGACACGATGGACAAGCAAGTAGATCAAAACTGGTTCTTGATCTTGAGAACGTCGGCGAGTCGATGAAGGATGAAGATCAAGCTTTGCTTTTGTTATGTGTGCTACCAAAGAGCTATGAACACTTCAAGGAGGCCTTGTTATATGGACGGGAAGCTCTTAAACTCGAGGATGTTCTCTCTGCTCTAAACTCGAAGCAACTAAACACGAGGAACGGTTCAGAAGTTGCATAAATACCTGATGCGACGCAGCTTCTTTATGCGAAGAATAAATCCAATTCTTGGACCAAGAAAGGCAAGGCAAAGGAAAGAGTCGAGGCGAGGTTCCCTCTGAGGTGTTATGAGTGCAACGAAGAGGGCCACATTCGAAGAAACTGTCCAAGAAGGGCGGCTTCAAAGTCGAACAAATATCAGAAATTTGCAGCTGCGGAGTTTGCTGTGGATGGCTATGAAGATGCAGAAATCTTGAGTGTTTCTGGGCAAGAATCGAAGCATGAATGGATCCTTGACTCAGGGTGTTCATTTCATGTCACTTGCAACAAGGAATGGCTTCAAGATTTCCAAGAAACGAACCAAGAAACTGTGAAGCTTGGAGATGGAAAGAGCTGTCAAGTTTCTGGGATTGGATCAGTTCGTTTGCGACTCAGTTCAGGCAATGTGGGGATCCTAAGAGATGTTAGGTATGTCCCTGATGTTAGGAGGAACCTTATCTCAATCGGCGCCTTGGATAAAAAGGGATTCAACGCTGAAATCGCAGCAGGAAAGTGAGGCACTGTATCTATGTGCTCGAAGGTTGTTCTGTGGTGAAGAACACATGTTTGGAAACTAGGGAATGTTGTGGCTTGAATGTGGTGGAAGAGAAGCCACAAGAACCTCTTCTTGAGGTGGAGAATGACGAGCCAAGACAGTTACTTGGAGCTGATTTTTCAGAATTTCCAGAAGATGCGATTAACAGTGCTGATTTTGGGTCAGAATGCAAGCTATCTGAGGCTGAGGTGGAGCATATTTCAGCAAGGAGATGGAGTACTTTCAAGCCTTGTTCGAGGGTGCATCATTGGAGGCTGAGAGTTTGGAGAAAGGGGAAGAAACCTGTGATGAAAGGTTAACAGGAAACTGTAGTGAAGCTGTGGCTGAGTCTGATGCTTCGCTGAACAAATCTGAGGTCATGCGTGCTATGAAGACCAAGAAGCTTGGAAAGGCCAGCCGTATATGGGTCAAGAAAGGTACTCATGTGGCTAGGAAAGAAAGATCGTCATGTGGAATGAAGATGGTAAGCTCGAAGTTCCAAGTTACCTCTAAATGGGAAATTTCAATCTCGTTTGGAGTTGACAAGGTTTCCTTCGAGGCTCGAAGCTGCTAAGAAGCTTGAAAACCAATCAGAGAGGGATTGTTAGTCGAGGTGGAGACTTGATGGAAGGTTAGAGACAGATCAGATGGTGATCTGCAGATTTTCAAGAGCTTAAGCAAGCTGGTAAAAAAAAACTGGTTCTGGTCTGATGTTTGAGCAAGATTAACTAGCTCGTTTGGGCTGTAAATCCGAAGATCATTGGAGAGACTAAGAGTTCGTAGCTCAAGGTGGAGATTGTCGAGATGTGTGAGCTAAAAACTCTTGTGATCAAGGCTGAAGAGATCGAGAAAAAGCTGAGATGGTTCACAGCTTGAAGAAATGAATTCAGCATCAGAAATCTGTTTAAGTTCGCAGGATAAACAGGGATCGTTCGATGGTGCCGCGAAGAGGAGATCTGATGGCTGAGATTCAAAGTAGAAACCGCTGCAACGCTTTTATGAGTTTGAGTTAGTCGCTTGCTGTACAAATTCGGAAGTTGTTGGTACTATCCCGTTGATGCACACAGCTGAGACATTCTGCTATATAAATATCAGAACTTCAGTTCCGATTGAGTAACTTTGAGGGCTTGTAACTTTCGATAGAGAGCAAATCTCCGTGAGGTGTAAACTAGAAAGTTGTAGAGCATATGTGAGTCTTGTAAACCCTTCTTCTCGATTAGTAAAATAAGCTCTGATTGGTCCGTGGACATAGACCAAAATTGGGTCGAACCACGTAAAATTCTGTTCTTTTATGGTTTCAGTTTTCCTCTGTTTTTCGATCTGAATTCGATCAAGATTGTGTTTCTTGATCTGATCAACACAAGAAAGCGATAGCTTAATCAATTGCGAACCTAAGGCAGCGAATTCCTCAACAGTGATGGTGATTAAATGGCAAACAATAAATTTGATATCAGCAAAATAAGTAGGAATCTTACATAAATGCAATTCATGTCAGCAATCAAGTAAGATTCTGGAGTTATTTATCGAAAAAATTAATCGATCCCAATTCCGATATGTTCAATTAGCCTATTTTTTTATAATTTTTAAATACTCAAAATGAAAAATCGTTTTAGTGATTGAAATTTATAATTATGTGGTTAAGTACATTATTCAAAGATGGCATGTAATGTACACTCTTGAACTATTGGAATTATCAGACAAGAAGACATCATCAGACACAAACTTGAAGAAGCAGCATGTGATCTCAAGAACAGAGTAGACTTGATCGACTTCGACTCAGAATGGACTTGATCGACTTCGACTATCGACTTCGAGTCTGTTTTTAAATTAGTTTATGGGCTTTTATGTCATTTTAAGTATTAAGGGCATTTTAGTCTTTTGCTTTCTTTTGCTTATCAATAAGTTTATGAATAGACGCCAAACACTGTAATTCATTGTTCTGTTGTATTCAGTTTTATATTTTTCAATTTCCCTCGAAACTCCGCTTCTCTCTCTTCGATCGAAACTTTTCCATCTCAAAATCTCTTGCGCTGCAATATGGTATCAGAGCGTTCTTAGATGAACGGAATACAATAGCTGCGCTTCGATCATACTTGACGACAAAATTTCACTAAATCAGATATTCAAGAAATGGCGGAATCAGTCCATGATTCATCCGATTCATCAGAGAGATCAATTGAAGCTAATCCATTGGATGATCAGCTCAATCCGTTCTATCTTCATCACACGGACAACCCTGGGTTGATCCTTGTTCATCAGCCCCTTGTTGGGGACAATTACGCTTCTTGGAGTAGGGCAATGTTGATTGCCTTATCAGTTAAGAACAAGAGAGGTTTCATAGATGGAACTATTAACAGACCAGTGCAGAGTGACAAGAAATTAGTCCTCGCCTGGAAAAGAAACAATGATATGGTGATTTCTTGGATTTTGAACTCGGTGTCAAAGGACATCTCTGCAAGCATTCTTTACTCGGAGTCTGCAAGAGCCATTTGGATTGACCTTCAAGAAAGATTTCAAGAAAGCAATGGGCCAAGGTTTTACCAGCTGAGAAAAGAATTGTTAGGTCACTATCAGAATCAGTTAAGCACAGGACTGTATTACACGAGGCTGAAGACCTTATGGGATGAACTTTCAATGTTCAGGCCAACATGTACCTGTGGAGAATGCAAGTGTGGGGGTGTCAACGAATTGAAGGCTTACTTTGAGAAGGATTATGTGATAACATTCCTCATGGGACTCAATGAATCCTATGCGCATATCAGGGGACAAATATTGCTGATGGAGCCTCTGCCACCAATTAATAAAGTCTTCTCCCTAATTGCTCAAGAGGAGAGACAGCGAGCAATATCATCAGCCCCCACTTCTAATTTTCTTGCCAGCAACCAGGAAGATGCTGGACATCACATGTCTCTGTTGACCAAGAATACCATGGGACCAACTGCTCCAGTCAACTATCTACAAAACAAGAAAGCAGGATTCAACTCTAAAAGGGATGGATCGAGACCCTTTTGCACCCACTGCAATAGGCCAGGTCATACTGTTGAGAATTGCTACAAGCTGCATGGGTATCCACCAAATTTCAAGCAGAACTCGAGGCCTAAAAATCAAAGGGTCAATCAGGTCTCACTCGAGTCACAGGATTCAGAAAAATACAACATTATGGCAGAGAACTTTGTCCCGCAGCTGAATCCACAGCAACTTCAACAGTTCAAGTTGCTCTTCAACAAACCAGATGATGTTTCCAATGCCAGCCAAGCCATAGATCAGCCAAGGCAAGGCACAGGTAACACCAGAGGTTTGTGTTTATCCTTCAACATGCCTGTTCAACACAATAAAGAACTCTGGTTTGTTGATTCAGGAGCTTCAAGACATATAAGCTTCTGTCTTGAAATTTTTGAATCACTGAAACCCGTAGATCCTATTTATGTTGTCTTACCTAACAATCATTCCATAAGGGTGAATCAGGCAGGGACAATCAGGGTTCAAATCTGATCTTGAATGAAGTTTTGTACATTCCAGATTTTAGATTCAATCTACTGTCAGTAAGTTCTTTAACAGCCTCTAATAATTTAGTTTTAACCTTCTTCAATGACCACTTTGTCATTCAGGATTCAACTCAGAAGTTGATGATTGGCAAGGGTAATAAGAGAGAAGGACCTTATCTACTTGATACTGCTGATTTAGTGAGCAATGCAGAATTAGATAAGCATGTATGACAAATTCTGCTTCTTTTACAGTTCCTTTAGATGTATGGCATAAAAGACTAGGCCATCCTTCCTATGATGTCTTGAATAAGGTTAGAAATGTGTTGAACTCTAGCAATATTTCTGTTTTGAATGACCCTTGTAAGATCTGTCCTTTAGCTAAGCAGTCAAGAATGCCTTTTAGTTCTGAAAATAATATTGCATGTTCTGCGTTTGATCTTATTCATTGCGATATATGGGGACCATTTCACACTGCCTCACACACATCACACAAATATTTCTTGACTTTGGTGGATGATCACACCAGATACACTTGGATATTCATGTTAAGGCATAAATCAGATGTTGCCAGCACAATTCCCTTCTTCTTCAATATGGTTGAAAATCATTTTAAAACCAGAATAAAGGTGTTGAGGTCAGACAATGCCAAAGAGCTGCAGTTCACAGATTTTCTGAAGGATAAAGGCACACTACATCAGTTTTCTTGCATCCAAACACCTCAGCAGAACTCCGTTGTTGAAAGGAAACACAGACATCTTCTCAATGTAGCTCGAGCTTTATATTTTCAGTCCAAGCTGCCCCTGATCTTCTGGAATGAATGTATCCTTACATCAGCTTTTCTCATTAACAGGACCCCTTCGAAAATATTACAGTATAAAACACCTTATGAATTGCTATATCATAAACCAGTGGATTATACTATTTTTAAAACTTTTGGATGTTTATGTTATGCTTCTACCCTTGCTGCTAATAGGACTAAATTTGAACCACGAGCTAGAGCTTGCATTTTCTTGGGTTACCCCAATGGAATCAAGGGATACAAGGTTCTAGACTTAGATACTAAGAAAGTTCATGTGACAAGGGATGTGAAGTTTCATGAACATTTTTCCATTGGCTGATATAAATGGAAAACAGCCAAACGATGAATTTCCTGACTTTGTTTTACCCCAGGTTATCAGTGCAGACTTGGATCAAGATACTACAGAAATTGCAACACATACAGATCAAGAAGGAGCAAGTATAGATGAAGCAGATCATACTACAATGACAGAACAAGCAACTGAAGAAGATCAAGTCACAGAGGAAGACTTTGATGACCAAAATAACACTAATGGTTCAGACATAGCGGACATTCCTAACAATGTGCCACAAATCAGGAGATCATCTAGGCAGTCAAGGCCACCATCTTACTTACAGGACTACTGTTATCAGTCCACAACAGATAGATATCCTGTTTCTAGTTTCTTTACTCACAGTAACCTTTCAAGCCAATATGAAAAGTTTACTTTGGCAGTTTCTGCAGCAGCTGAACCACAGTTTTATCATCAAGCACTTCAACACCATCAATGGAGGAAAGCCATGGATGAAGAATTGCATGCTTTAGAAGAAAACAAGACATGGTCAGTTGTCCTCTACCACAAGGAAAGCACTCAATTGGATGTAGATGGGTATACAAGGTTAAACTCCATTCCAATGGCACGGTTGAAAGGTATAAAGCCCGCTTGGTAGCAAAAGGGTATAATCAACAAGAGGGTGTTGATTATATAGACACCTTTGCACCAGTTGCTAAGTCTAGCACAATAAAAGTAATCCTATCACTAGCAGCCTCAAAAGGATGGCACATCACCCAAATGGATGTCAATAATGCGTTTTTGAATGGGGACTTAACTGAGGAAGTATACATGGAACTTCCCCCAGGATATTCATCTCGGCTGCAACTAGATGGCTCAAGGAAGCTTGTCTGCAAGTTAGAGAAGTCAATATATGGTCTAAAACAGGCTTCAAGACAATGGAATTCGAAGCTATCCCAAGTTCTACAAAGCTTTGGTTTCAGACAAGCTGAGGCTGACCATTCATTATTTATCAAAGGGACAGGTGCTAATATGGTTATTATCCTTGTTTATGTAGATGACATGATATTTGCAGGTCCATCATTGCAAGAGATAAAGGCAGCAAAGCAATTTCTTCATGGCATCTTTAAGCTAAAGGATTTAGGCTCACTGAAATACTTCCTTGGACTAGAAGTGGCAAGGAACAGCAAAGGAATATACATCTCTCAGAAGCAATATACAATTAAATTGCTCGAAGAAATAGGCTACTTAAGTGCTAAGCCAAGCACAACACCCATGGATCCAAGGAATAAGATCACTGCTTCAGATGGTGACCCTTTACTAAATCCCTCTCAATATCGAAGATTTGTTGGCAGATTATTATATTTGACCTTTACACGGCCAGATATCACCTTTGCAGTACATAAATTAAGCCAATACATCAGTAGTCCAAGATCTCCACATCTGACAGCAGTCCACCATCTCCTCAGGTACCTTAAAAATACAATAGGTCAAGGTTTATTCATGTCTTCTTCCTCTGATTTGCAGATAAAAGCATTCTCGGATTCGGATTGGGCCACTTGTCCAGATAGGAAATCAGTCACAGGACTATGCACTTTTCTTGGCAACAACCTGATTTCTTGGAAGGCAAAGAAGCAAACAACCATTGCAAGATCATCAACTGAAGCAGAATGCAGAGCATTGGGCTCAACAACTAGTGAAGTATTATGGCTTAAGCAGCTACTAACAGAGCTTGGTTACAGTCCTGAGCAAATTCCTGTCATCTAGTGTGATAATAGCTCAGCCATACAGCTTGCTTCCAATCCAAAATTCCACGAGCGAAGCAAGCATATTGAGATAGATTGTCATTTTATTAGACATCATCTCCGTATGGGAAATATCAAGCTCCTGCCAGTTCGAAGTGCAGATCAGGTTGCAGACATCTTTACTAAACCTTTATCAGCCCCTGTTCTTACCAATCTCTTGTCCAAGATGTCCGTGATGAACATATACCGTCCATCTTGCGGGGGGTATTGGAATTATCAGACAAGAAGACATCATCAGACACAAACTTGAAGAAGCAGCATGTGATCTCAAGAACAGAGTAGACTTGATCGACTTCGACTCAGAATGGACTTGATCGACTTCGACTATCGACTTCGAATCTGTTTTTAAATTAGTTTATGGGCTTTTATGTCATTTTAAGTATTAAGGGCATTTTAGTCTTTTGCTTTCTTTTGCTTATCAATAAGTTTATGAATAGACGCCAAACACTGTAATTCATTGTTCTGTTGTATTCAGTTTTATATTTTTCAAATTCCCTCGAAACTCCGCTTCTCTCTCTTCGATCGAAACTTTTCCATCTCAAAATCTCTTGCGCTGCAATATGAACCGAGTTTGGCTCAGAAAATGATGGGCTCAAAATGTCTCTTGGCACATCATAAATTAATCCATGATATCGTTACGAAGAAATTTAAATAGTCCAATCAATGAACCAATCCTATATATTATATAATTCTTTATTTTAGTCTGCAATCTTAGGTGGATTTTATGTTTCACAGGATGAGGAGTCGAAGCAGAATCATCGAATGAATCTGCAATCGATCGTTTCTCAGCTGAAAAGATCAAATCAAACGCTTTCAACAACCCAGATCCTCCACTCGTTAGTGATCAGAAAGTGCCTTTCTCACGACCCTTTCTACGCAACCAACATCGTGAGGTTGTACGCCGTAAATGAGTACCTCTCCGCCGCCGTCAAGGTGTTCGACGAAACGCCCGAACGGAGCATCTATCTGTGGAACTCCATCATACGAGCGTACGCGAGGGCGCACAGATTCTACGACGCTTTTGCGCTGTTCAAACGCCTGCTGTGCTCCCAAACACTTCCCGACAACTACACTCTGTCTTGCGTTGCACGAGCATGCGCGGATAACTTCGATTCAGAAAGGTTGAAACTTTTGCACGGTAAGGTATTCGTTTTCGGTTTGGGATTTGACTTCGTGTGCAATAGCACTCTAGTTAGCTGTTATTCGAAGCTACGCCTAGTCGAAGAAGCCTATCGTGTGTTTTCTAGGGTTCTTGAGCCTGATTTAGTGCTCTGCAATGCTATGGTATCATGTTACGGAAGCTGTGGAGATTTACGAAGATCTATGGAGCTGTTCAGTGCAATGAGAAGCAATGGGGTTCGCCCCGATGGGTATACTATGGTAGGGTTGATCATGGGTTTGAGCAGCGATCAGTGTTCGATTAGTATTGGCGAAACGATTCATGGGCTCTGCTTGAAATCTGCCTTGGCTTCAAATGATCACGTCGGTAGTGCCCTCTTGAGCATGTATTCAAGGCTTAACTGCATGGATTCAGCGCTCAATGTGTTCGATAGCCTAACACGACATGATTTAGTTACATGGTCTGCTCTGATTTCTGCGTTTTCTCAGTCGGGCGATCATTTTAAGGCATTAACCCTATTCAGGGAACTGCTCGTTAAAGGCCAAAAGGTCGACTCTACGCTTCTTGCCAGTATGTTGTCAGCTTCTGCACAGCTGGCAATTCTTCGACCGGGGCGTGAGATTCACTGTTATGCTCTGCGACGCATGTGTGTGAAGGAAATCGCCGTCTCCTCTGCTCTCACTGACATGTATGCAAAATGTGGCTTCTTGGAAACAGCCATTACAGTCAACAATGGCATGTGTAAGAGAAATACAGTTTCTTACAACACCATGATTTCAAGTCTCGCTGCTTACGGGCGTGCTTCTGAGGCCTTTCGGGCTTTCGAGGATATGGTCAGGGAAGGCGTTAGGCCCGACGAAGCTACGTTTTCCTGCCTTCTCTGCGCATGTTGCCATTCTGGGCTTTTGAACGAAGCCAAGGAGTACTATCTTAGGATGGAAAGGGAATTCTCCATCGAAGCTAACGCAGAGCACCATGTTTACTTGGTGAAGCTTCTCGGGATGAAAGGGAAGTTTTACGAGGCCTACGATCACATCAAATCTCTTGAAGAACCTGTGGATTCTAGCATATGGGGTGCTCTTCTGTGTAGCTGTGATTCTCATAAAGACTATGAACTGCTTAGAGCTGTATCTAAGCATCTCCATGAGAATGAGTCGAAGAACTCTAGTTATAAGGTAATGCTTTCTAATTTATTTGCAGCTAATGGGAGATGGGATGATGTGAATCGATTGAGGGTCGGCCATGGAGGGGTTGTTGGGAAAATGCCTGGTATTAGTTGGATTAGTGATGCTAAACATCGGTTGTAAGGTAAGTGCATGAATCATACGAAAGATCTTACAGCTTGGTGTAGTAATGCGAAGTATTTCAAACTAGATGCAAATTTTAGCAATGATTTCTTACATGTACTCGAGTCTTTTCTTGTGTATACAGGTTAGGTTCTGCTTGTAAATCATCCTATGTTAATGCTTTTCAAGTGTACGTAAAACTTTTCAGGCACGTTGAGCTATTGATAAAAGACTTGGAGAGAAGAAGCAGTTTCTTGCAGTCTCCACTATGATTCTTGAGATTGCAAATTATTCCAAATTATATATGAGATTAGGTCGACAAGCTCAATCTTACAAAGATTAGAAAGAACACAAACAACGGCTTATATATATATTACCTAGGACTTGCTGAAAATCCCACGACTCTCATAGAACTCTTTTTTCAAAACTCTTTTAAGAATGCATCGCTTCTTGGGCCCTCTGACTCGCATGCCTGGCCGTGCCCTCCACGCGCTGCCGTAACTGCTCAGGCAATCCCTGAGCTTTCATCCGCCTTAAGTAATTCAGCAGCCACGACACGGAGGACAGCGCCGTGATTCCAAACGCGCCAGATGTTACGAAGCCCACAACTGAGGCGGCGACGGCGAGCACCGCGGGGACCAGAATAGGGCTGAATAGGAGGAACACCGGCGTGGCCAAGGCGGCTCCGATGAGGGTAAGGACTAGGGTGGATGCGGCGAGGAAGAGAAGGAATCCGCCTACTGGGAAGAGGGTGACGACGGCGAGGATTTGGGAGGTCGAAGGGCGGCCCTGCTTCGACTCTTCGCCGTCGCCGGCGAGGTGGGTTTTGACGTGCGGCGGTGGTTGCTGGTGGGGCTCGGCCATTAAGGAGAAGAAGAAGAAGACGGCGGCGGCGCCGATGTTAGAACTTAGAAGAGCTTTTGTGTGTGTGTAGTATTTGATTATGAGGAGATGGCACTTAAAAGAGTGTATGGAGGTGGACACGTGGCAGATATATGTTGACAGATGTCTGAATTTTGTGTGCCTTCTGTTTTTCATGCAGAGAGCTGAAGCTCATCTTGTTGAGACAAACAATTATCAGCAAAATTCATCTTTAAAAAAGAAAATATTGTAAAACTGAATACACAGATTGGGTCACTTATTGGGCTTGTGCTGTAAACTGTGCCCATACAGAAGCCCATCTTCCTTTAATGGAGGTTCCTTTTCTTAAAATTCATCAACTAGATAGCCCTTCATTACCACCATTTAATCTAACATTCTTTTTTGGGGCATTTTCATTTCAGGCCCCCTTATAATTATCATTTAGGATTCAGGCTCTCTTGGCAAAAAAATTAGTTTTAAGGACCCATTTTCTGTCAGTACCATTTCATTGCTCTTACATACCAGTATGTTGAAATTCTGTACCACAAAACCATAATCCGGGTCCATTTTATGATCATCTAATACCAGTTTATTTTCTGCAGTACCACTTCATTGCTCTTACATACCAGTATGTTGAAGTTCGTAACACAAAACGATCATTCTATACCAGTTCATATATCTTTCACATCACTTTTTTACACCAGTAAAATGGATCTTTTAACCTAAAAAAATCTCAAATAGGGTCTGAATTTGAAATCAAATCCTTAATGGGGCCTGATTTCGAATTGGCCCTTCTTTTTTTTCTTTTAACATTCTACAACCAACTACAATGCGACAACCAATGCATAAGTCGATGGAGAATATGATATCTTCTTACAAAAGTCATGAGTAAAATCATTAATTTTCACTGCCTATGTGGAATTCGAACGGTGCCCACAAATTATGAGTATAAAAGTCTTATTGGAAGTCGAAGCTGTCTTAGAGCTTACTTGACCCTTGGCTTTTTGTGCAGGGCCGGATTTGGGCCTGTGCATCCAGGCCTACAGCACAGGGCCACAAATCCGGCCCAGTGTATATACGGCTACATTTGTCTCTTTATTTATTTTAACAACTAATATTTTCTGGTCCATATCCCACAAATTAACTATGTGGGCCTTAAAAATTATAAAAATATTTTAAAAACTAATTTATTCTGGCCCATAACCCATATAAATTAACAATTATAAGCCTTAAAAATTATAAAAATATTTAAATTTATAATTAGATATATTTATTTAGGGGCTCTCTATGGTATATCACTGGGCCACCTAAATTGAAAATCCGGCCCTGTTTTTGTGGTTTATGTTTGTCTTCAAATTGTACAAATAGATTAAGTGGATTATTTCCCTTGGAAGGCAAAGATTGACATTGAATTACAGAACACCTTTTGTAAAAAGAATCAACAAATGTTATGTCACACAAGTCGTCCACATATATATATTCTCTTGCATGTCAATCCACGAACTATTTCTTACACCGATATTTAGGAGAAACTAAATGAATTTCATGTAGTAAACTTACGTGTCATGGAATTTCATAGGCGGCGAACCCAACACTCGAGCCACACACGCACGCCACAAATACAAACACACGATTTACCACGTGCGAAGCTCATGCAGACCATGCAATCCCTTTTCTCAAAACCCTATAAATAAATGCATTTTTTGTCACCAACCCAAGTCAAAACATAGTAAAAAAATATAATAGATAAAATAAACGAAAAAAAAAATCATGGTGCTCATTACCTTTACTAAGAACCCTATGAAATGGTTCAAGAAGCATCCCGAGGGAGACGATGACGACGACGATGATCATAGTTCTGATGTTGCGCCGGCGGCAAACATGGAATTTGATGGGGACGATGATGATGATGGTGATTATGATTATGCGCCGGCGGCATAATTTTTTTATATATGGTTGTTATGATATTATATATAATTCGAGTATTTCTTCGTTAAGAAGATACTCATAACATATCTTGTTTAGTTTTAATTATATGAGGCAGTATTAGATTGATGATGATGATGATGATGATGATGATGATGATGATGATGATGATGATGCTAATTATATACTAAATTACGATCTTGTGATTCTTATTATTGCTTGTTAATCATGGCCCGAATCCGTAGTGCATTCAATCATTGGCACTACAAAAAATAGCATAGCATTCACATAAATGTCTTGACTTTTTAAGACTCTTTTAATTAGTGAAAGATGGGAATCTTATTCACGTACTTACATAATGAATGTGATGATACGCTAAGAAAACATTACAACAATCATAGTTAGCCCGCTCCATTACCGTAACAACAAAACAAAGGACAACCATTGCATTTTGTTAGAATATGGGATAAAGTAATCGAATAACACGTTGTGTGATGGATTTATTTAACTTTATAGCCTAATTAATAACATGTGAAAGAGGCTTCCTATACGTTTCCCTTGTAAAGGCTTGTTTGTTGAGAATTTCTGTCCCACATCGGGAAATTAATATCGTCCGGCTCAGTATATAAATCAAAGGGGCCTCTCCACCTAACACCAATTGGTTTTAGGTTGGAACCCTCAATTTAACATGGTATCAGAGCGGGTTAAATCTGCGTGTTATCACGCATATTTCACTCACCGTCACCCGATTTCATATGTCCACGTGTTAGGCTTTGAATCGTGCCACACGTGAGGGGGCGCGTTGAGAATTTCTGTCCCACATCGGGAAATTAATATCGTCCGGCTCAGTATATAAATCAAAGGGGCCTCTCCACCTAACACCAATTGGTTTTAGGTTGGAACCCTCAATTTAACATGGTATCAGAGCGGGTTAAATCTGCGTGTTATCACGCATATTTCACTCACCGTCACCCGATTTCATATGTCCACGTGTTAGGCTTTGAATCGTGCCACACGTGAGGGGGCGCGTTGAGAATTTCTGTCCCACATCGGGAAATTAATATCGTCCGGCTCAGTATATAAATCAAAGGGGCCTCTCCACCTAACACCAATTGGTTTTAGGTTGGAACCCTCAATTTAACATGGTATCAGAGCGGGTTAAATCTGCGTGTTATCACGCATATTTCACTCACCGTCACCCGATTTCATATGTCCACGTGTTAGGCTTTGAATCGTGCCACACGTGAGGGGGCGCGTTGAGAATTTCTGTCCCACATCGGGAAATTAATATCGTCCGGCTCAGTATATAAATCAAAGGGGCCTCTCCACCTAACACCAATTGGTTTTAGGTTGGAACCCTCAATTTAACATTGTTAATGTTGTAGTATTTATTATATGTTTGTCTAGAAGAGTATATAATAAGTCGTTTTTCTTTTTTTGCTAAAAGGAAATGCCAATTTATCCTTGTAAAGGGATTTGATACAATGTTTTGAGTGAATAATGTCTGATTCAATAACCAAATTTATCAGGAGTTTGCAAATCATTTTTCACCGATTATCAAACATACTAGTTCAAAGTAAAAAAAAAAAAAAGAAAATGAAATGCATTTTTTCATGGCAAATCAGAGACAACATTTTAAAACTCGGCGATGAATCCATTATGAGTTACGATTATAAATCCCTAAAAAGTTTTTAAATTTATAAATATGTTACACACCACAAATCCCACAAAAAGTAACAGCCATATCATGTCACCGCATAAATTAACCCACCAACACCACCTTTATCCCCCCACGAGAATATAACACTACTCCACAAAATATGCCTACACAATTAAAATTTTCCTTTTTCTTATTCTCAATATTATTACAACCTGCGTACGTGTAAAGGTGGGGCATTCCTACATGGACGAACCATATTCCGCCACGTGCCTCCTGCATGGGTTCTTACACAAGCCCGCGAAACTGCATAACACTCCCACCACGCGCAAACCCTAAGCCAAACTACGCCGAGCATATTATCACCTTTTTCACAAGCTTCATACACACACACACACAGATATATATATACATCCATCTTCATAATCATTCAACCATCACAGCCCATAAATCTCTTTTCTCTGTAATCTTTCACTCTTCATTGAACATAGAACAATGTCTCAGATTACTGTTATTAGTGCCCAAGAGTTATTTGATCGTCTATCTTCATCAGCTTCTTCTTCTTCTTCAATGGTAGCTTTGAAGAAGAATAATGGAGATGACGACGACGATGGAGGCTATGATTATGCCCCAGCTGCTTGAATATATATATTATATATATTTATATTCTCATTAGAGCTGCTGTCTAACTATACTACAGATCTATAAGTTAGGAGATGATGACGACTATGTTTCTCTTCTTTTACTTTGGTTTCGATTATCTTACAAACACAGTAGAATAAAAAGTGACCTTTTCTCTGAGGCAAATTATCATCTTCCCTCGCAGATAATATATCTCCAAAGCTTCTTCTCTCTTATTACCTAAAACAAAAAGCGAAAGCACACATTGCAGCAAAACTTAACAAATGTGGAAAAAGAATATGGAAAAACACCCACACAAAAAGCGAGTATATTGGATCGAACGATGGAGCATCAACTGTAATGGAAAAGACCAAGTCATCAAATTGTACCCGGATTCAAAATAAGTTATACAAAATTTGCACAACGCGTGAAACTTAGATCAAATAAAATTGGGAATTGGGAAATTGAATTTTAAACCCTAATCGAATGAAACCGAAGAAAGGTCTATGATTGATATCGTGGGGAGCACTACACTGGAACAGACGTAGTTGCAATTAATTTTAATTGTCAATTTTGTAATTTAATTATGGTACATCTACACATAAATACCCAATTGAATAAAATTTTTACACATAGGTACCCATATCAGAAAATTTTACAGATAGGTGCCCGATTTAATTTTTACCAGTTTCTTTAGTCATACAGTACCTTCCTGTGTGTATATTGCGTAACATAACACGTTGATATAGGGTACTTAAATGTAGCATATGTCGTACCTACGGCATACTTGTGTGTTACATAGGGCGTACCTAAATGTAGCATACGCCGTACCATTTTATGTTATATAGAGTACTAAAATGGATATAAGGTACCCAAATGTGTTGTATGGTGTACCTGCGGGGATCGGGTACCTATGTGGAAAAAATTACTCCCTCTGTCCCAATCTCTTTTGCACATATGAGAAATGGCACGCGAATTAAGAATCCAATTTTTTATTAATATAGTACAAGTCCATTAGAGATAATTAAGCCCATTAAGAGCTTGAAACTTTTAAAACTAAAATAATGATTCCCTCCAAAACGAAAATTAAGTATTCCCACAATATAAATACAGATTACAGACGGTTGCTTCAAAGTTCAACACATTAAACATTACAGAAAGCTGCAAGTCTGATTTCAAAGTTCAAACACATTACCCACATACACATTACACAACCTAATAATCAGACCATGAAAAAAACCCAAGCCAAATCTAACAATGGAACTGAAAAACCAAATAGCCCAAAAGTTGCTAAGTAGTTGCACAGAAGGAAAACTATCCCATGGCAAACTGAAACAAGTTGCTGAAGATTATCAACTACATAGACACACAGTTGAGCAAATATGGCGAGCTGCCAAATCTCAAATTGATGCAGGAAGAGCTGTACACTTGGTAAGATCAAGGCTGCAAGGAAAGAAACGAATACAAGTAGACCATCAACAGATAAAGGCGGTTAACGTAAAGAAAAGAACAACAATCCGAAGACTTGCTAATGAAATTCAAGTTAGCAAAAGCACGGTTGGTCGATGGGTGAAAGACGGGCTGATCAGACCTCATACCAATGCAATTAAACCAGACTTGACAGCTTCCAACAAACTTTTTAGGCTGAAATTTTGCTTATCATCATTGGTGGTTGACAGTATACACAAATGCCTACACTTTTCAAGCATGCACAACACAGTACACATAGATAAGAAGTGGTTCTACATTACAAAGACCAATGAGAGATTCTACTTATGTCCAGGGGAAGAAGAGCCATATAGATCATGCAAGAGCAAGAGATTCATCACAAAAGTCATGTTTATGTGTGCTGTGAGAAGGCTACTTTACACAGAAGATGGACAGGTACAGTTTGATGGAAAAATAGGGTTGTTTCCATTTACAGTAACGGTTCTAGCCAAAAGAAACAGCAAGAGTAGAGCTAAAGGCACATTGGAAACAAAAGCCATGGATTCAACAAGGATGTGATCAAGGCATGTTTGATCAACAAGGTATGTTGTCACTCTGTAATATCATATGTGTACTAGTGACTACATAAAATTGGTTGAATATGTCATGCAGGTCATACCAGCAATCAAGCAAAAGTGGCCAGCAAATGCAGATAAGCATATAATCATCCAACAAGATAATGCAAAGCCACACATAAAAGATTCAGATCCTGATTTCAGACAGGTTGCAGAATCTGATGGATTCTGCATTAAGCTAATTTGCCAACCACCTAATTCACCAGACACTAATGTCAATGATTTAGGATGGTTCAGAGCCATTCAATCCTTACAAGTTCAGAAAGCAGCATACACAGTTGATGAGTTAGTTCATGCAGTGGGAGAATCATTTGAGCAGCTAAGTCATCACACTTTGAACAAGGTTTTCTTAAGTCTGCAAACATGCCTTATTGAAATCATGAAGGCTAGAGGACATAATAAATACAGCTTGCCACACATGAAAAAGCAGAGATTAATCAGAGAATGTGCCCTACCAAATGTTCTACATGCGGATGATTCATTAGTGAAAGAATGCATGCAATACTTGGTAGAACAAGGTGAAACACTTGAACTCAATCACCTAGAGGAGTATTTTGGAGACTCATCTTAAACTTTTTTGCATGTTTATGGAGTAAACATGTTGACAGATTAGATGACATGTTTTCTCTATAAACATGGATAACACTTAACACTTTTGATGGGCAAACACATGTATGTAATGATTTTTTTAAGAATGATGTCCTATCAGTTTGTATGTTTTGCATGTACGAATGATGTCCAAGCAGTTTGTATGTTTTGAATGCAAGAATGATTGTATGTGTTCAAGCAAAGACATATCAATGCATAAAATTCAAAGTTAGAAACACAATTGGACCCAAATTAGACCACACAAGGAAGCTAACAGACCCAATTAGACCATCATACCACATCAATCAGACACAATCATCCACCACATCAGACACAATCATCAATCAGACACAATCATCCACCACATCCGACACAATCATCCACCAGATTGTTTCACATAAAACCACCAGACACAATTAGACCCTAAACCACATAAGATCCAACAAATCAACCCACCATCAGCCATTTTATCATCATATCAGCAACTACCCAAAGACCCCGACTTTTGCATGATAGGACTATGAACCCTAAGTTCGTAAGACATAACGGATTCTGTTCAAGGATAGAATTCACCTTAAGATTCTTCACGACCGAACAGTAAATCGCTAGGAATTCAAGGATACTGGTCTTTGTTTCCTCGTTCAGAGGTTGAACCATAGGATCTTCGGAATCAGGAACATACCCGCAGAGATTCGCCGAATCAGGAACATACCCGTAGAGATCCGCCGAATAAGGAACAGAGCCGCACAGATCCGCTGAATAAGGAACAGAGCCGCACAGATCCGCCGAGTAAGGAACAGAGCCGCGCAGATCCGTAGGATCGACAACTAAGTCGCCCAGATTCGACGTATCCGGCGATTGAAACGAGCAAGGGACGACAGTCTCACCACCTGGAACATATAAAGAACCCACAGTTAGTAAATCGGAGTCGGAAACGTCAGAGAGCATCGCCTCATCACGCGTCGTCTCATAAGACCCAAATTGAGACTCGGGTGTCTCTGGAACGACAGAGAGCTCGTCGCCATGTTCACCCGCCACCGATGGAGTCACGGTGGTGAGCGCCGGCAACGGCGATTCATCCATGTTTCTAGGGTTTTGGTCAGAGCGATTTGGGGCGGATGAAAATGGCGAGAGAGAGAGAGAGTTGGGCTGTTTGAGAGAGAGAAACGAAATATAGTTGGGTCGATTAGGTTTTTGGTGGGTAGTTTAGGTGATTTAATGGGTAGGATTATGTTTAATTGGGTTGTGTTAAAATGTTAATAATGAGTAATTTTTTACTATAAAGGGAAATGTACAAAAACTTTCGGGACGCCGGATATAGTAAAATGTACAAAAACTTTCGGGACGGAGGGAGTAATTGTTAGGTACCTACATATAAAAAAATTCTCGTTACTAAATTATAATTTTTTTTATACAAATAGGTACTTTATGTGTAAGACCCCTTTAATTATTAATTACCGAATGTATTTTGAACTAAAAATAGGCATAACTTCACTTAAAAACATAAGCTATTCGTTCAAAATTTGAAATAGAATCATAAATAACGACGGCGTGCCGAAGAAGAACACACGGATCGACGCAGCGGAAAGAGGAGCAATCGACGGCGCGTGCGCGCACGCAAGCAAAGCACTTGAGATACGCAGACCAAAAGTGGGATGACGATATCTGCTAAAATGGTGGAGGTGCGGATAGTGTGTGAGAGAGAAATACCGATTCAGCTGGACAGGGTCGATGCTGCTCGAAATTGTTACAGCGATCTTCTTCATTCCTCGAAATTGGAGGCTCAGAAGACTATTCAGCTTCAAGGTAGGCTGATTTTCTTTGCAATCGATTGATATTTAGGGTCGAGACTTTGGTTCGTGTAATTGCTTGGAGGCAATATCTAATTTCAAAGTTTGGGATCTCAAAATTTCTTTTTTCGGTACTTTATTTGTCGTTCTTCTTCACAGAGAAATTGGGGAAGCTTAAGGGTGAATTGCGGGAAGCAGATGATGCTTTTGTGAAGGCTCTTTCTGGTACGGAGATTTCTGGAAATTGCATTATCCTACACGTCTATTCTACCTATAGAAGAGCTCCACAGTTTGATTTCATCTCTTATTTCAGACAGATTTTGCTTACTATGTTATCATAATTGTAGTGAAAACAAGAAAAGAGGCGGAACGGATGGCAACAATGGAGTCCATATCTGTTGCGAAAGCTAGAGTTGAAGAACTGAGAAGGATAGTGGATGATCAGAGAGTGAGGAAAAATGAATTTGCTGCTACAATATCTCAACAGTCTGAAGGTGGATATTTACTAACAGTTCACGGTCAATGTTTCTTCTCACAAATCAGTGTGTATTAAATTCTTGGTTTATCGTGCTCCATTTTAAAGCTATAGCTGCTTGCAAGCAAAAGCGTAACGAGGATGGCGAACCCTACAAACAAATCAAAGAAGCTATTTCATGGTACGGAAGGGTCCTTGGCTTCCGTATTGAATGTGGCCATGGTGCGTAATATCTCAGTCTCCTCACTTTCGCTTGTTATTTGCAGCGTGATTAATTTTCTTACGTTCATTTTTTCCGTCCCCTTCCAAAGGTGTCAAATTCGTCTTCACGAACATAAATCCCGCCAACCCACAAGAGGAGTACTCCTTTACCGTTCGCCACGAGGATGATACGTACAGTCGTAAGTAATTCCCATCTGATCCACTGCTAAAAATCGAATTAGCTTGTAACTCGTGATCGAATATTCTCTTCAGTGCTTGACTGCAATCCACATCTGAGCGATATCGAGGCGCTGGTCGACGAGTTGAATAAGAGCAACGAACTATTCAAATTCGCCAGAACAATGAGGATTAAATTTCAAGAATCTGCTGCGAATGGTAAGGCGTTTAACCTTAGGATGTATGCTCCTTCTGCACTCTTTAGGACCCTAACGACGAAGATTATTCATATTTAGGACCCTCTTTTCATGAATCCTGTCAAGATCAAGACACTTCGATAGCATCTTTCTCTGCTCCACCAGCTTCAGTCTCGACCGGTTGCAGCCCGCCGAGAAACATCGTCGAAAAGCGGGCAATTCCCTCCCCAGGGTCCGCTTCATCTCTTCGTCGATCGGCGCGTTTGAAGGTGAGCGAGCCCATTCTAACGCTTAATGGCACCTTACGCTTCATTTTCTTGCACTACTATAAATAATGTAGCAGTTGTTTCGCCCTCAGATCGACATAACTTCATTTTTTTAATTCGCAATTCTTTCGCAGGGTCGCAAGTAAGCGTTCTCTTCTCTCTATGGCCGTGCGATCTACAGGCATCGGATGACACGGTTAGTGAACCAACAAAAACTTTTGCGAAGGTATCGTTCGTGTCGTTGTGTGTAATATTAACGCATTGTTTCGAATGCTGTATTTTATCTCGGGTTCAACTGCTTTTTTGTCCCGTGAGTTAACTCGGTGGCAACTTCGGGACATTCAAGTTACTGGTTGCAATTTAAGGACACTAACTTTTAAGATTGAAGTAATTTAACGTGTCGGAAACCTTTTTTTTTCCTAGAGCTTCGACGTGTGATCCGCACGTCCCAAGACAATTTGGACATATGGACACAATATTCCTGCAATTCAATTTAAGGACATAATGCGTCGTAAGCGTAATTATTTCCTTAAATTGCTTGAATCTAGAAGTTATTTATCCTTAAATTGGAAGTAACGAGGAAAAATGTGTGTGCTATTTAATATATATATATATATATATATATATAGGAATGATATGGTGCTCACATATGTGAGCACCTTATATGGGCACCTGCTGATTTGGCACCGATTCGTGCCAAATCAGCATGCCATTTCAACATCAATTGTGATGCGGCATTAATCAACACATTTTAGGTGTCATAGATCGACACATATGATGTTGATGTGGCATGTTTACGTGGTATATATCAAGCCACACAACAAGTGCCATATACCACGTAAACATGCCACATCAGCATCATATATGTCGATCTATGACATCTAAAATGTGTTGATTAATGTCACATTACAATTGATGTTGAAATGGCATGCTTATTTGGCACGAATCGGTGCCAAATCAGCAGGTGCCCATATAAGGTGCTCACCTGTGAGCACCATATCATTCCTCTATATATATATATATATATATATATGTATGTGATTGTAAAATAATACTTCCTCCGTCTTAGCAACTGTATCACATAGTTGTTGGGCACGCAAATTAAGGTGGCATTATTATTATATTAATATAGTACAATTAAAAGGTAAAAAAGTGTATATCTTAACACGTCTTTTAAGAATATTTAACATTATTATATTAATTGTTTGTGATAGTTTTTTGCTAAATAAGGAAAGGTAATAAAATTATTGGGATGCCCGAGAAAAGTGTAATAAAATTAGTGGGACGGACGGAGTAATTAACTAAAAATAGAAGGATAAAATTAAGAATACAAAAATGTAACGTAGTTGGTGATTTTTTTTCTATTTAACGTTCTTTTTAAGTACATACCAAATACTGTTTATCCTAAGACCAGCTTAATAAAAGAGTATGGATAGTTTTTCTTTTTCCTTTTTTTATGAGAGAATGCTGTTGATGCATAGGCAAGGCTACTTTGTAAGGATGATGTCAACGAGCCTTTACACGTGAATTGTAACTCTTATAAATTGGTATTTTATCAGTCCAAAACTAAGAGTAGAATTGACAACTTGAGGGTATTCATTCATTCATTCACCTCCTTCCAACCAATACAATGTTCCCTAACTTATTTACGTGTCTGAAATCTACCTACTAAAATTCGTGGTGTTCAAAGAGAGTGGCATTATTTTTCAAAACATTTGCTTCTGCAATAACGAACGTGTCTGCGTCCATAATTTTCTCGCTAGGTTATCGTCGTTCGCCAGCGCCGAGCACTGACTTTCATTGCAATCCGCAAAGTACCTTCCGCTAATCCCGGATAAATTCGGGCTCAACGCGACGTAGCAAGTCGTCGCAGCTCCCTTTTGTAAATTGGCAAAAAAAAAATAAAAATTAGACAGAAAAATAAAGATTTTTCCCTAATGATGTAATAAATGGAATCTTCAGCAGGTGATGCATAAAGACAAAAACGTACCTGTGAAGTTGTTTTGAGCAATTTCGATGCCATGAAATATAAAGAATCTGTGTAATTTTGAGAAAAAGATGACCAAAGTGAGAAAAAAAGAGAAAAGTAGCTTCTTGTAATAATTGAAAAGAGAAGAGAAAAAAGGGGATAAAATGCAAGAAAGCAGCATGCCTGTGATAAAACCTCTGTAGTCTCTGATTATCCCAGTTTTCACTATCCCTGGATGAACTGCGTTGATAGTTACTTCTCCATTTTTTGCCTGTTTTTTTTAAATCTATTAAATAAATAGTGTTGACTTTTTTTATGTTAGATAAAAAATGTAAAAATGCCAACTTCGTCTTCAAGAAATGGGGTTCAGTTCAGGGAGTGAAATAAGCTAATTGCTAGCACATGCATAAAGAGGGTACACAATGAGCAAAAATGGGACATAAATAATACAAAAAAGACGAAATTTTTTACCTTAAGCTGTCTGGCTAATTCCTTGGCATGCAGTATGTTAGCTAATTTCGAGTGAGCATATGCTTGAGTCCCATTATATCTGCATGCAATATATATCAAATTAAACCACAAAATTACGATTTTGATCATCAATTTATTAAATTTTTTTTTTGGGCTTCAATTTTTTTTTTAAAAAAAAAGTTACCTTTTTGGGTGAAGCAATTTAGTGAAACAGAAGTCTTTGCTTTTCACCCAACTGTGTATAACAGAAGAGACATTCACAATCCTTCCTTGCATGCCACATTCTCTTGCTGTCTCTATCATCTTCTCCAAAAGCATCTCAGTCAGCAGAAAATGACCTAAGCTCACATTAAACTAAAAAATGTCAGAGACACATGTAATAAATAATAATACATTTCAAGGACCCCCAAATAATAAAAAATTCCAAAAAAAAAAAAAGAAAACCAACCCAAGAAATTAGTGGCAAAGGTAAGCTCAATCTTGTCCTCAGAAAACTCCAGCTTCTGCGAGTATTTCCCAGCATTGTTTCTGCACACAGAAATAAATCCATATTCAATCCCCTTTTCAGCAAAAAAAAAAAAACATTACAAACAAGCAAACTCTGCAAAAAAGCACATTATATTATTACATGAGGATGTGAAGAGGAAGCCCTAAAGCCAAGAACTCATCCACGAATCTCCTTATCGAAGCAAAAGAGCTCAAATCTATCTCTAACACAATAACCTCAGCTTCTGCAAATTCCCTTACAATGCCCTCCTTCACCTTCTCAGCCTTCCCCATATCCCTCGCCGGCATAATTACCCTTATGCCCCTCCTCGCAAGAACCCTAGCCGTCTCCAACCCTATCCCAGACGTAGCACCTTAAACCATATTTTTAACCGTCTTTTAAGTTCAGACAATCGACATTAATGCATAAACAATGATGCAATACAATGCATAAACTAACCAGTGACTATGGCAGTGAGCTTATGATTATGATGAGTGGAAGAATAATTATGATGATGTAATAATAAGCAGTCTTGGGCAATTTGGTCGGCGGTTGTTCTCGAACCATAGCCACTTGGGCCGGCGAGGCCGGCCAAGTACTTCAGAGTTGATCTCATTTGAGGGGTAAAAAAGGCAAAAGCTTTGAAGCGCAAGAGTGTGGAAACTGCAGTGGAGAGCCAAAATCTTATGTATATAAGAAACATAAACTCTTGTGTTTTTACTGCACTTATTCCATGCAATATTTTCCCTCCACGTAGTAGATTGGTGCTATCTCTAATACACTCCACAAAATTGTTTTATGTGTATTAACCTTTTGAGATGATTTTTTGTCTTCTATTTTATTTTATTTTATAGTGTGTGTCTCTTTCACGGAGTGAGTGAATGCATATACATGCGTGGGATGGTGGGAGATATATGAACACACATACACACACACACCAAGCAAATGAGGTTAGGTGGACCATTTGACTAATGGTGGGCAAGAATTGATGATGACGACTGAAGACGATGTCGTTTTTGAGCTGATTTTTTTTTTCTTGCATAATAATTATGGTTGTCTCGTCTCGTTAATTGTTAGGTGCCCTTTTTCTTCTTTGTGAGGGCTTTTGAGATAGTTGGCTCGGTGCACGCAGTCAAGTTAATATGATTATATATATATATACACATACATATTGTCTATATTGATATTTTGGACATATTTCGTGTGTACGATCCATCTTGATTTCTACTTGTTATATACATCAAGAACGGTCAAATTGTTAATGACATTTACATTTTAACTAGGCATTTGCACGCTCAAATACGTTTGGTATAATATATAAATTTATCATACTTAATTTATTTTAATTAGAATATTTAATTAAAATGTAATGGAAATTTAATTAAATATATTTGTTAGTATATAAAAAAGAAATTCTATATTACAAAATTAAAGGTGGACTAAACTAAAAATAGTAATTAACGTAGTAGGTAGTTTTCTTTTAACTTTCTTAATTAATATTTTTAAGAATCTTAAGTTAACAGACCGATTGATATTTTATATCAGGTCCTCAGCGATAATAAAATGGTCAAATTGTTATTGACATTTACATTTTAGTATTTAAGGCGCATTTAAGGAGTTTAATAGGAAAACGAAAGAAATAATACAAAAGAGAGAAATAATGAATAGAAAAAAAAAAGATTGAAAAGGGAGAAATATTGTCCAACCACCATTAATGTTACTTGACCATTGGTGGTTTAATTCTCAACTTTTTACTCGAGTGGTTAATAAATGTGTCTCCAATTTGCGAAATTGAAATGATAAAAAAAAGGGAAGGTGTTAGTGTTTGGAGACTCAATCTCACACGTGCTAATCTAGATAATATATAAAAAATTATTTGCGATGAAGTAAGAATTGTGTGGGTGTGGATGAAAATTACGTACGTTTTGCTAGCAAAGAACTTCAAAAAAAATAATTATTGTCACTCGTGGTGTTTCATCTCTACGTAGGAAAAAGCTCAAGGAAAATGGATTGCATGCTTGCGTAAAGATACTAATATGATTGATACGTTTAATCGATTGAGATTAAAAAGAAACGTTCCCATGTAAGAAATGGAAAATTGATTTTACATTTTCCGTAAGTTTTTCTTTTACAGCAGATTATAAACTTAATAACAGTTAGAATCTTTTTCTTTTCATTTGGAGAAGGAATTACTATGTTGACATTGAAAACAATCAATTGCTATAGAAGATATCATAATAGTTTATTATATCACTCAACTCCAGATAAAATTTTACACTAGTATATTTTATTTTTCACGATTTTATCGGCCTTATGGACATCATTTACCAAGAAATGCTTAATTGAAATAAAAAAGAATAAAATTGTCACACGTGAGAGAGATATTTCTTTTCAGAAAAAAGAAAAGAAAAGTGGTTTTATTGCCACTGTTTAATAATTTTGCTGATAAATGCGTGTTTTTCCTAGTATATAAGGTTTTTGTAAGTTTAATTATCATGCCAAAGTTTACGATTTTAACTTTCGAATTCTTTTCTCAATAAATTGTAAAACCTTAAAATTATCTATCATGCATTACGACAAGAATACAACGTGAAATAATTAATCATGATTTATACTGTCACGTAAAATCAAATTTTGAAATAGAAGTATATCCAAAGTAACTATGAATATGTGCTCTCTCTGTCCCTATATGGACAAAGTGCTTTTTATTGCATGCGTGCAAGGAACAATCCATCGCAACTTTTTAGACTTTATTTTCAAATTGGCCGTAATTTTATGAAATTACATAGAAGAAAAAAGATAGAGAAACTGAAGTTGACTCTTCACTTCAGAAACAAAAATGAAGTTGTGATAACAGTGGACCCCATAAGTTCCCTATTTTTTATACATATAGCATCACAATGTTACTCTATTTACCGACACCACTTATCACCACCAAGTCGATTTCATTTGTAGGATTAGATGTAAGAATCAAACTATATAATTCATTATGCACCACAACCCTTCAAATTAGGCTTTTTTTTAACTTGAAACTTTAATATGTATTGATTAATAGAAAAAGTTCATATTTATAAAAATCAATAAATTTGTCGCTATCTTTGCTAGCAATATCGTGTCCAATGGATGCAAATTTTTTGAATAAATTTGAGTCTCGTCTCTTCAGCCCATCACTTGTAGAAAAAGCTCGGATAATTTGACGCAGAAGGACACTGTGACGAAATTACTCATTTAATTGTAGATAAACCTATTTATTAACATGTTAAAAATGCTTGGGTAATTAAAAAAAAAAAGCCATCAAACTACATACATTAAAATGGACATAGACTTGCGAATGTCTGAATTTGCTGTGCAGTATGTAAAACATAGTGTTGAAATAATATGAACGTGACATCCAAGATTAAACTTTTTTTTCCTTTCAATCAACTTTTTTTTTTCTAAGAATAAGCTAACATTTTAAGTTACAATTATAGCCCACTAATATGCCGACATATCACATCAATTTGGTGCAAGTGACACGATTAGGCTCATTAATTTCATCAGCGTGATTATTAGTTTATCCACCAATCGACTAATTATTTCCATTAAATCACATCATTCCCATGTCACCAAGTATATTCCCTACATTTGAAGTAAATTATGATTATATTATATCCAAGGTGAAAAGTCTCTTGTCTTCATCTTCCTAATATCACAACAAAAAGTAAAGATACTAATAAACTACAATGCTGCACACATAGGAACTAGGTTTATTATATTGCCGCGAGGAATAAACAATAGTGATTACAAACATAAAGTAGATACTATCAAGATTTATATCTTTAGATAGGGTTATTAGGCTACACTACATGCAATGCCCAATATATACCACCTTCTAGCCCAACATTTTGTCATAGCTATAAACCATCAAAAGCTGATAAATAAAATATGACGAGGAATTACATCTTTGCTGGCACTTTTGCTCTTTTTAATTTGAAGCCCACCACACCACTCTTTCGGATATGTAAGTTAATTAAGGTCTATCAATTTATCTTTTTTTTCGAAAAATTAAGGCCTTACAAAGGGGAATCTACAGAAAAATATTCATTTGTATAAAAACGTGCAAGTCGGTACTCTGTCAGTGTTTTTTTAAATGTAGGTACCTATTAGAATAAAGTTTTTTGGAGATTGATACCCGATCCTTCCGCAAGATATTATCATATAATGGAACGTATTGTAGTACATAATAAAGTGAGAAAATGGTACACCTCTAGAGCTGTCAAAATGGCGGGCGGGGCCGGGTTGGCCCGCCATCTGGCGGGCCTAAAAAATGGTGGACCAGCCCGCCCCGCGGTGGGCCGCGGGCTAGGCGGGCTAGGCCCGCCCGCCTATATATTATTTATCTTTTTTTGTATTTTTATTTTATAATTTAATTTATTAATTAGTTTTAGTTAATTAAGGTATTTAATAATAAATTATGGATAAACAACATATTAATTATATATTTATAAATATAATGTGATTAATTATGGTATAATTATGAATCGTTAACTGTTAAATTAATATATTAAGATATTAAAAGGTACATATAAAAAGGTCTACGTGCAACACATTGAGATACCATGTAGAAACGTATATGGGCACCATATAAACGCGTGACGTGGTACATAATACACATATAAAAAGGTACGTCAAGACTGAAACAGTCAAACGGATACTTATATAAAAAAAATTCTGACAGAGGTACTGACTTGCAAATATTTTATACAAATGAGTATTTTTCTGTAGATTCACCGCCTTTCAATTGAAAAAGCACTTTCGTATCGATTTATAGGTGCAATTTTGTCCTGTTTACAATTTACATATGGTTATGATTTGAAATTCACGGTCTACGTATTGAATTCAACTAAGCTTTTAGGCTGCGTTCAGTTGGGGTGATAACCCATGATAAGTGGTCCAAACAGTAGACTTAACTTGTTCACTTGTAAAGCAGAATTAAATGAAAGCCCGCGGTAAAAAATAGGCCTGCTATAATAACCCAATGAATCCAAGATAAGTTAACCGATGGTCCAACCCAATATAATTTATCCTACCCAAGATAAAAAAAAAAAGGTTCAATGACTGAAATACCCCTGTTATCACTTAAACCCAATTTCACCATCGCAGATGCTTTTCTCTTCTTCTGTTCGACAGCCCATCGCAGCTGCTTTTCTCTCGGATGTGTGACGGCTCTCTTCCAACAAGGTTTTTCGACCTGGCGTAGCGCGGCAGTAGTGTTCATCTCGAAGGACTTTGGAACAGGGAACATCAAGGTTGGTTTTTCTTCAACCTAATTTCTTGTACGGCCATGTTGCTGTGAAGTTTGGGGTTTTTCTTTCAATTGATAATTTCTTGGTTTAATATTGCGCATTTTTTGTGTATTTGTAGCTCTGTACATATTACAGTAATTAGAGCGTCGAATGTGTACTTGGTATATGCACATATTTGGGATTTCTCAAGCTGCGTCTGTCATCGCAGCTGTTTTTCTCATTCAACAATGTTTGATTTTGTGCTCGTGTGTGTAGTTGGTAATTCTACAATAATTAGAGCGTCGCATTTGTTAATGTCAACTGATACGATGTTGATTCTCGGATGAACCCCGCTGATTCTATTTCATTTCAGAGACAGCATGGATATTAACTTCGGAAGCAAAGTGAAAATGTTTGTCATTTTACAAACATTTATGCAGCAATATTCTCTGTTATTGCTTTTACTTTCCATCTATTTAAGACGTCTAGAGAATAGAAATGTACGGAAGAGGAAAAGGACGCCCACAAAATATAGTTTGATGGAGAAGATACCCAAACAGGTAGAGAACCTGCAGGAACTAGTATCAATATGGCGACGAGGCCTCTTGGCTTACGGCATCATCATCGCTGCTAATTTCAATCACTTCAAGCCCCGTTTTTGTGAATATCTTTGCAATGTCATCCCAATGCTTCTCCCCGCTGAACACGTACGCTTGCACAAGAGGGTCGTCCTAAAAAAGAAATAGGTTAGTCGAAGTACAGTTTCGATAGACAAATAAGAATACCCTTGTGTATTGAATACAAGTGCAATACATCTATCCATTTTTTTCCATTTCGCCGACGGTGCGTCGACAAAGTTAAACTCCTTGTCGTAGGTTGTGTCCGAATCGTTAACGATATTCTTGAACGCGTGATAGCGACGCTCGAGGAAGTTTACACGACGTTCGATCTCTTTTGGCACAAACGTGTAACCGAATTTGTCGAATATTTCGTTTCGGATATACATGAGAAAGACATCATTCGGTTTACCACCATCAAACTCTCCGACAGTTTTTTCACACACCAACGAGTTGATTACGAACTCATCGACCTTGGCCGTCCAATCACGGTCGAACAATACACTTCTTGATCCTTGATATGAGAGGTGTCGAAACCTACATAAGCATTTGCTGATATGTTAAAGGTAAGCAAACAACACAGACATTTACCTTCACTAACGAGGTAAAATCGATAATAAACCTGGCTTATCCATCCTACGGTTTGTCCTTGCTGTGTGAATCCTACTTTGCAACCACACCTCTCGATTTATAGTAGCATATCCAAAGGTGATTTAATGTAGATAATAACTCTATGTCAAATCTCCATCCACCAATGTAATTATGAGATTTGGCTACTTGAAGCATATCTTCTGTTTTGCTAGTGCATGCCCATGTCTCGTTATTGTTACGTGATTGATATATGTAATTTAAGCGGTTGTTGGTCTTAAATGTGTACCAACTTATATTAATTGAACCAATTACATCGAAAGAATAAAGACCAACCACCCAAACATAAATTAAATTATATTCCTTTTTTATTATATTAAACGAACGAAACATTCTCCAAAGAATAAAGCTCTTGATTTCCCAAATTAATTTAATTTATATTTTAATAGTACTATTTTAATTGAACAAAACATTCTCCGAAAAATAAAGCTTTTGATTCTCCAAATAAAGCTTATATTTATATTTTAATATTACTATTTTAATTGAACGGAAAAAAACTCCCAAAATGAAGCTCTTACCCAAACTATTTATATTAATTAACTTTATTTTACGCCTTTACAATTAATTATTTACGTTACCATAATATTAATTGGATAAGAAATAAACCCCGCTGATATTATACATGATGTTCAAAACACATTGCATGGACTGACTGAGCGGAAAAACAAGTGACATAAGTTTTGGACACATTATACACAACTAAGCCCTTTTTCTGCTTACTTGAAAATGTCATGATAAAGAAGGAGTACAACAATAAGTACAATCCATTTCTTCATGCCCATGATGGTTGCACGCTCCTTGTTCGAATCGATTTGGTCGGCCATGATGGCCGATTTTATCGACTCAATTTCTATGCTTATCTCCTTCAATACCCTCCCATTCTCAAGCACATTGTGCTTCAACATCGTCAATTCCTCGTATACCGACCGTACAAGGCTAGCTTCGTCATATTGATGTTCGGTGTTTTCGTTGCTTCGTATAGTTTGAGATGTTTGGTTACCGTCATTGAGGTAGGTTACGGTTCTCGGATGTAACCATTTCCAATAATCACACTTACGAAATCTACACACGGAATACAACTTACCTACGGTAGACTTACTCGAACCAACGATCTCCACGGATGCGTCCGTTGCATAATGACAATGACATTTCTCAACGCCGAATCGCAAATCAACTATTTGACCATGCCGAAATCCACGTTCGGAAGCCATCCTACAACAGATGGATAACAAATTATAGATATCAAGGCCAAACGATCATAGCTACCATCATATCATTCGATTTAGTACACGAATATCACCAATTCAAGATTAATGTACAACGTAAATCATGTATTGTGTGTTTCAAGGAAATTGATGCATTCTTCTTCGATAGTGATATCTGATATTACCATCATATAATTGTTATAGCACCAATTGATATTGCCCCGCGGTTTGGCTTGTTCTCTTCCGCCCACCAAGTTTGACAACTTATTTGTGTATGTTGAAGTTTGTTCCTCATAACTTGAATCTCAGTTATGCTTCGATACAAATGATGACACATCCAACAAGTGCTGCCCATCATAGCTTCAATCCTATGTGCGACTCTAAACACTAATATCCCCAATTGCCGTACTATAATGTGCTTCAACATATTGGAATCACAAAATCTAGTCAAACACACACCAGGGTAACCATTATCGCCCAAGTAATTTCCATATCATACCATAAATCACAGTATAAGGAAACACGATAAGAGGATTTACGGTAGAACCTGCAAATAGCGTTCCAGTAGGAAACTCAATCGATGCTCAACAGGTTTCGCGGGGTTTCGATGGACTCTCCCTGCTGTTGGTGGGGTTTCGACCAAGAAGGAAGATGGACTTTTCAGTGCCGTGGGTGTTCGATCAGTTTGGTCGATATTGATTTCCAACAAGCTCTTGATAAAGAGGATGGGGTCATATTTGTAATTTCAATGGGCATTGAAGTGGATATCTCAAGATGATTTCGATGCAACTGAACAAGATAATTTTTAAGTTATCCAGGGAAGTGAACATATTTTATTGGGCTAGACAGTATAATTTATTCACGGGCTATTACCATCATATAATTCTACCATACAACTAAACACAGCCTTAATAACAACGTTATCTCGATAAGTTAATATTCAATTATCAAGAAATTCTCTGTGGTCCGTTTACCTTCATGGATTAGAAGATAATGTAAATTTGTCCGATGTAATACCGTTCAATATAAATAAAATACAACTACTAAAGCCTGCAATAAGACATCGTCCCGCTATTATTATCCAAGAAGCCCGATATAATTGGTCCAGTGGGATGGGGCTGGATAATTAATCTATTATTATTACGAAAAGACTTAAATACCCCATTCCACCATATCATAAAATCGTAATTATTTCATGATGCTTATATGATAAAAATAAATAAATAACACCGATTTATTCTTTGTTTCATGACAATTAAATTGATATGCATATTTTATATTTTTCGATATTCATAAAAAACATTGTAAACTATGTATTGCAGAATTAAAGGTTAATTTTGTAATTTTAGAAATAATACTAAATTAACTCAACACATGTATTGCAAAGTGAACACCCGACTCCATAACCTTTATGACAAATAACCCAAAGACAATTTTATCTTATGTTTTCCAAATGTGTAAAAGGTGAACGCAGGCATTGTAAGATAACACTTTTTTCTATATACCCCAGAAAATACAATTAATAATTCCTTATATACTGTACCTAAAGAATTTATGAAGGTTTATTGTAAGATGACCCAATTGCTCGTCAAATTGATGACTTCTTTGGAATTGGGCTATCTAGTCATTAGAAAGGAATTTGCAGCTTGAATATTACACTGTAAATATGTAATTTATCTGTTCATTAAATAACTGTTTTAATTAAAAGCCCGAATAGGCCCATAGGAGAATGGGCCTCCGAATTGGAGGAACCGTAGAGAAGGTGAACGCCGGAGAACTGAGGTACGCCGAGTTCGCCGAAAACTACCTTGCCCGAAACCTGCCCGTAGTCCTGACCGGACTGACCGAAGGTTGGGCGTCCCGAAAGGACTGGGCCTCTGTCGACGGCACGCCCGATCTTCAATTCTTCTCCACGCAGTATGGTACCTCCAAAGTCCAGGTAGGAATTTGTTTTATGCATTTCTACGTCGACGTTTGATTTTGTATGCGTTTGATTTTGGATTTTCTCGAGCTCAATCGAGCTTTAATCGGCTAAAAAATGAGTTGGTGAATGGTTTTTCGAGCTTTCCGCCTCGCTGAGTAGAGATTATTGGGTTGGGTATAGTGTGAACTAAATGAGTCCGAGTCTGCTGAATTGATTAGTCTCTTCAATTGAGTCTGAGCAAGGGTTTGATCTTATTCAGTAGTTTTACGTAATATATGTTAATCGACTCTCTTATGACCCACGATCTTATCGATCGAGAAGATGGTTTGAGTTTAATTTGTTTCAGTTTTGCATCGATATTTCATGATTGATTTAGTGTTATCCTGTGAAAGCTCGATGATAACTCTCAAACAGGTCGCAGATTGTAGCACAAGGGAGCTAACCGATCAGAAGAGGATCGAAATGTCGGTCTCTGAATTTATTGATTGTTGGGCGAAGGGCTCTGATTCTCGCGAAGAGTCGTCGTTATTGTATTTGAAAGACTGGCATTTTGTCAAGGTTTCGAAAATTCTTCCCTATCTTTTCTTGTTTTTGCAGAAATAGGATATTCCTCTAAACTATAATTTTTTCCAGGAGTATCCCAAGTACGTTGCTTACGAAACTCCCACCTTTTTCCTTGACGATTGGTTGAATATCTACCTTGATCACTACCGTTTGCACGACGATCCCAACGGTTCTCAAGAAATGAATGAAATTAGTTGCTCGGACTACCGTTTCGTGTATATGGGAGCAAAAGGTGAGGCATGTTCTCAAAATTTACACCTACAAATTGACATCTTTTGCATGAAGTTTATGGAACATATATTGGTAGTTTACTTTGCGAAGGATGTGAATATTTCTCTTTTAATGATTAATTTTCAGGTACATGGACACCGCTCCATGCTGATGTTTTCAGGTCATATAGTTGGTCAGCTAATGTTTGTGGTCGAAAAAAATGGTACTTTCTGCCTCCAAGCCAACATCACCTTGTGTTCGACAGGTATATATATATATATATATATATATATATATTACGTATGTATATCTTTGTATCGGTACTTCTGAGATTATTTTCTGCTTATCAGGTATATGAAATCGTCAGTCTACAACATTTTTGAAGACGTTTGCAAGAGGAAATTCCCTGAATTTGAGAAGGTATCATTCATTCATTCACACACTTTTCTTTTTTAGTTTTCTCCAAATGAAGCGTTTCTCAAAATACTATATATAATTCGTGTTACTACAGGCGTTTTGGTTCGAATGTACTCAAGAAGCAAACGAAATCATATTCGTTCCAAGCGGATGGTACCACCAAGTTCATAACATTGTACGTTTTAGCGACAAAAACGAAATAAAAATTCCACCTTTTTTTATATCAGATAGATTATGTAAGAAAGGTGAGGTACTCGGATAGTAACCAACTCTTGATTGTTTTTTTCAGGAAGATACGATATCGATCAATCACAATTGGTTCAATTCACACAACATATCTTGGGTGGTAAGCATTTTTAAAACTATTTGGTCTGCCAATATTTATTATTTTAATAAATTTTGCTAAATCAACCCAAAATGTGATCTGTTTTTTCGCCAGTGGGATTTACTCGTGAAGGAATACCGCGAAGCCGAGGGATACATTGAAGACATTAAGGACATTTGCGACGACTTCGAAGGTCTCTGTCAGAGAAATCTCGCTGCTAACGCGGGTACTTGCAAAATAATACCTTGTATTTTATTTATGTTTAATATCACTACTTTGTTTAATTTTCCTTTTATTTATTGTAGGGATGGATTTCAGGGATTTCTTTATCCTCTTGACTCGCTTTGCCTTCGCCACCTCCGTCCTACTACTTCACGACGAAAGAGGTACGGAAAACCCTAATTCGTCTCAAATGGTCGAATCTTTGCTTTTCAACCTTAAGAGCATACAATGCACTGCTTCGAATATGAAGTCTATGGGTTCGTGGGAAGATCGGCGTATAAGTGTTATCGATCTCAGAAAAACCTATA